>OX375868.1:27994880-28157271 GCA_947359475.1 Heligmosomoides polygyrus bakeri
CTCCATGCTGATATCAAGCCCGGAGCGGCTGCTAGAGAGGCTATAGTTGTTACAGGCCTCGAGGATATCGCGGATGTTACGTGCGGTCAAACAGCGCCGGTGGTGTAAGGCGAACATCGCTGCCCGGAAAGCAGAAGATGCGGGTTCGAGTCCCGCCTGGCGCAAGAGTTTTGATCGCAACAAAACATCCTGTAACAACATATAGCCTCTCTAGCAGCCGCTCCAGGCTTAAGCAAATGTGTCAGAACATTGTTACTAGTAAGGTCTTCAGCTTAACCGGCTCCATGCTGATATCAGCGACCGGCCCATCCCGTATCACGGGTGGGTGCTGACAGGCCTCGAGGATATCGCGGATGTTACGTGCGGTCAAACAGCGCCGGTGGTGTAAGGCGAACATCGCTGCCCGGAAAGCAGAAGATGCGGGTTCGAGTCCCGCCTGGCGCAAGAGTTTTGATCGCAACAAAACATCCTGTAACAACATATAGCCTCTCTAGCAGCCGCTCCAGGCTTAAGCAAATGTGTCAGAACATTGTTACTAGTAAGGTCTTCAGCTTAACCGGCTCCATGCTGATATCAGCGACCGGCCCATCCCGTATCACGGGTGGGTGCTGACAGGCCTCGAGGATATCGCGGATGTTACGTGCGGTCAAACAGCGCCGGTGGTGTAAGGCGAACATCGCTGCCCGGAAAGCAGAAGATGCGGGTTCGAGTCCCGCCTGGCGCAAGAGTTTTGATCGCAACAAAACATCCTGTAACAACATATAGCCTCTCTAGCAGCCGCTCCAGGCTTAAGCAAATGTGTCAGAACATTGTTACTAGTAAGGTCTTCAGCTTAACCGGCTCCATGCTGATATCAGCGACCGGCCCATCCCGTATCACGGGTGGGTGCTGACAGGCCTCGAGGATATCGCGGATGTTACGTGCGGTCAAACAGCGCCGGTGGTGTAAGGCGAACATCGCTGCCCGGAAAGCAGAAGATGCGGGTTCGAGTCCCGCCTGGCGCAAGAGTTTTGATCGCAACAAAACATCCTGTAACAACATACAACGATAACGTTTAACGGGACCAATAAAAAAACTTGATAATCCAAAAATTAGAGTCCTTCAAAATGAAGACATTTCTAGAATGAATGACCCTGAAATTGTTGAACCCATGGAAAAATCATCTCATTGTGATCGCGAGAAGCTATTGAATCCAAGGAACTATGTGGCAATATCTGGCGAATAAAAAGTGGGGTTCAAATTGAACAAATCTCCATCTCTAACTAATTAGTAGCAATTATCCTCTATGAGTAATTATCTTGCGAAAGGGAAGAGGTCTGCTTAACCAAGCAGAAATTAGGTAACTGAATTTATTTTCAAGCGCTCACTGTGCGTCTTTCAGCTCATTACGATAGTAGCCCATTCCTGATTCCGAAAAAGTGTTTCATTACAACATTTTCATTTACTTTTTATTTCAAAGCGCATTCAATTCGAAGAGCGCTACAGAAGAGCGGCGGAAGAGGAGTTTCTTCGCTTCTTCCGCCCAAAGACCAAAGTATGGCCTGTATTATACTGCAAAATTGGACGTGTAGACGTTTTCAGTGCACAACAATTCTGTATATTTGAAACCATTCCAGCTGCAGTTTCTCAGTTTCATAGAGAGTACACAGGTTTGATCAACGAAGTGCAGCAACGTAGCTATTAGAGATACAATTTGTAGAGCTTCGAAAATGCAGATTTCGGTTAAGGGAGATATTTCCCCAATTTTGTTCTACCAAGGATATGCGAGAGAATGACTTAAAACTGCGCCTCCAAACAAAAAACAAAATACGTAATGATGTCGAGCTTATAGCTTCACAGCTGCGCGAACTGTTTTTTTTTTCTAAGACGCCAGTGAAGAAAGTGATCATCCGATCGATTCCGCCATGCTTATATTCATTTTTAAAGCCAAATGGGATGCGGTAGTTCAGGTCTTTTGCCGGTGCACAAATGTACGTTGCTGCTTCGTTTTTTGGAATTCTAAGCGAGTTATCAAAAAAAAAAACTTTGCGGAGGCAAAAAGCGCCGCTCTTGCCTTTAACGCCCTTTTCGCCCGGGAATAGTATTCAGGGACTAACGCATTTTATCAGTTAGCCGCACTCAAAAATATTAATCATCTGAAGTCCCTTAATGGCATTTCCTTGTACTGGTTACTTAACGAAAATTAAGGATTGCACCCCACAGTTGGTAGATGTCGGAATACTTCCATAGAGGAAGAGGACGCGATCGAAGGTGAGTCAGCGGTTTATGAGCATGACGTTGCACAGCTTACTTGAAGCAGTTTCAGAAGCTCTCGAGGAACCAGCCAGAATTTGCTAGATGACAGTGATCCGCGCCCGCTTGGACCGAATGACTTTGAAATACAGGAACACGTGTGGGATCAGCCAGTGAGATTGGATGGAGGACAAGGGTATTGACTCCAAACTGCCCTACTCTAACTATTTTTAAAGTTTTCAACGAGATGTAGCTATCTCCTTAAGGAAGTCTCGTAGGAGCTATTCGGGCTAGGAGGGTACTCCCACGAAAGCGTGGATTTCTTCAATATACAGCTAAATGGAAGACAGCATTTTGTGCTTCCCTCGCACTTCCAGCGTCAGGCGCTGGCGGAGCCCTCGAGGCTTCGGGTGGGGCGCGCCATGCTAGGAACGTAGCCCAAACCTAGCTAGGGATGCTTCCTCAGCCAGGGTCCGACGCCGGCTTCACCAGCGCCTGACGCTGGACGTGCGGGCCGCCGGCTTCGCCGGCAAGCAACGCTGGGCAAGGAAGCATCGACGAGCGTACATTTCAGTTAAATCTGACCTGAACGGTGGTTTGATGTCAATCATTTGTTAAAAATGTCCAACAGCTTTAATCGGAACCAAGATGGGTTCCAGAGTCGACTCTTTCGCCTGCACTTGTAGAGCCCTCACGCCATTTGAAGACTTCTCGCGCCATCTGAGGACGTTTAAAAGAACAGGCATCATACTTCCGGTGGTAACTTCTGGCGTGGCGTATTATTGCTCCTTCCTAACACAGTTGTGGTGGTGCGGATCGAATTTTGACAATTCATTGCTTTTCCGTTAATTCCTTGTACCAGCGTGTCATGCTCCTGCCTGGGAGTGAGGATTTACAAACCTTTATTATTAGTCTATATTATATACAACAACCATCTAGCAGGAATGCAGTTAGGGAGACTGCCAACCTTCCAACCCATGTAGGGGCATGGCTTACAGAGGCGGTCGCCGCTATACCGTGACATGCCCTTCCTTTCGACTTTGTCGGCCTCGACAAAAATATACAACACAACAATTTTTAAATAACAACAAAAACAAATATTCACTCCAATGATGAATTAAAATGATGGGTCGATGGACATAGAGACGGTTATGGGAGGATTCCTTCCAGTACGCACAGGGCGAAATTTGTGCATAAGGTTAGGGCCAGGTCATAGAGCCTCCGGATCATGTGCCTTCGAGGCATTGCTCGAATCGCTGCCCGCATACTGCCACCGGCCTTGCTTGGCGCCACCGCATCTCTAGAGCCGTCAACCATCGCATCGCTAGGGCACGTTTTATCGGCGTGACCCACATGGGCGACCAGGTTTAAGTCCTTGTTCGCCATCTTTGCCATCGCATCAACTTGCTCCTGACAAGTCAAGAGTGCTTGTCGGAGTTCTCGTACCTCTTCTTCAGCTATGCGAAGATACCAGTTCGAGCACTGGTATTTTCGCATAGCTCCTTCAAATATTGATTAGATATCGTTATGAATTTGGTTTATGTTAAATCGTTATTCTACCAATCGTTATTTTCCGACCTTCTGGCGAAAATGTTTAAAGTTACCTCGAAATGAGTTTTTGCGGGAGTGTATTCACTGTCGCAATCATAGTCCGAATTTCCCTATGTCCTTATCAGTTCTACGGACATCGCTATATTCTGTAAAATGTCAAAAATATTTCGAAATCGTTATGACTTTACCTTTTGGTAAATGACGCGGCTTATAACAAAACTTGCTATTTCGTTATTCATTTTCTTGCAGTAAAATCGTACGTGAATCTTACCGCAAGGTATTTTTACTGGTCAAGTAACCTCCGGCAAAGGGGTTTTCGTGATTCTGCTACAAAATCTCTTTTTGGTGACATTCGTCAACTTTACCTAACCGAATATTTCCCCTTCGTTATAATATAGGGCGTTATTTTGAATGCAATAGATTTTTATGCCGTCACAGTGACTTCTCAGTTGGGCGGAAATTCATTAGAATAATCCCGACATCGACCGTTATCATGTTGGTCATCATAATTTCTCACGTAATTGTGAGAAGCGTTATTTCTAGGGATTTGAGAATCGCGTCCGTGATATCCACGTGGGCTTCGAATTCCTCCGTTATTGTAGTAACCGTTATCGTTATAGGATTGAGGACTACGTTCGTGATATGCCCTATTACTGTTCCAACGTGGTGAAAAATTTGGCGACTACACTAACAGCAGGGTATGGCGATTGATTCCACTCTTGACGCTGGTAGTTCCCTTGATTTTGGTAATTTCGATGTGGGCAGCGTTCAGTAATGTGTGCGTTTTGAACGGCTTCAGCGATCGCATTTACTAGGGTGTTATCAATCATTCCTCTCTCACGCGTCACAATTTCAAGAAGATGACTTTCGTTTTCTGCAATTTGTTGCAGACCCTTGAAAGTCTGGGATGACTGCCTTTTTTCATTACCGTGATTCGAAGATTTGTAGTAAGGCCGCGCACAAATGTTTCACACATTATTTCTTCAATAGCGATGGGATTGCTTTCGGCAAAAGCGTCGGCAACTAAATCTCTCACCCGTTGACCATAAATGATCACGTTTTCATCGGGTTCCTCCTTCACGTGATAAATTTTTGCTTTCGCTATTTCGACATAGTTAGGGTTACGAAAGTCATTTTTCAACTGGTCAACAACCTTTCTGTAATCCAGCTTAACATCGTTATCATAGTTTTTGGCTGCTCCGCTTAATTGCAGAGGAAGGAGCCTCGCCAGCTTCTGCTCGTCATATCCCGCTGCATTGGCCTTTTCGTTCATCTCTCTAACAAACATCACCACTGACATGTTAGTTCCGTTATAATTCGGCCAGCACTGCAATGCGGGAAGAAACAAATCCGCTATATTGACCCGAATATTAACAGGTCTGTCTAAGCTC
Organism: Heligmosomoides polygyrus bakeri; assembly: GCA_947359475.1. NCBI lineage: Eukaryota > Metazoa > Nematoda > Chromadorea > Rhabditida > Heligmosomidae > Heligmosomoides > Heligmosomoides polygyrus. Next base: position 28,000,055 of record OX375868.1, read on the forward strand.
CCAACAGATCCCCCGATTAACCCGTTATCAGATCTCGCCATGTTCGAAATGAGCAACCGTTCTACTATTTCCCGTAATTCGTTAATAAGTCGACTCGTTAGTTTCGTCTGATTTCTTTGCTCGGTGCGAGCAAACCGTTTCTCAGCTGGTGAGCTGTTCGGCACTAAATGAGTACCCGTTATGTTGATGAATCGCTATTGAGATGAAGAAATAGGAGGCAGGAAGAGAGCTGAAGAAGCAGTAAGCAAAGAAAGCAGTTGAAATCAACCGTCCAACTGCAGTCAAGAAGACGTAATGCCTCTTACCGTTAGATGACCTCAGTATGGGTTACCGCTCTCTTTTCCCTACGAGTGGGATTATCATAGCCTCGTTGACCCGCTATTTTTAAGTGGGTACTTACGTGAGCTCTGGTCGACGCCCTCGAGTGTATGCTCGAAGCCACGTTTCGGCTCCTTTGTAATGCCGACATTACCTAGTATACGGTAGTGTAGCCAATGGGCAAAGTTCTATTAACATCGAATAAAAATAAATTAAAAAAAAATAATTTTTTTGTTTTCTTTCGGATTTTTTTGGACGTCCTATGTACAGATTATATACAAGCTAGCGGTGGCATGAATGGCAGAGTAAAATGTAGCAAGTGAATTGACGATAAGTTAAGAATTGAAGGTTAGAAACATGAGCTATAAATTAGACGTTAATAAGCTAATAGTGAAAGATTTGATTAAGCTATTAACGTGATAACGAAAACATGAATGCAAAGAAAACATCTAGGACGTGCGCAAAAGGAAAAATCGGAAAAGTACGAGGTTCACAAGGGAGGTAGTTTGCACTCGGCAGTGACTCACGTGAAGAACGTACTTTCCGCACACTTAGTGTTTTTGAAGACGCCAGGCCGGAAAATACGATATTCGCTTTAAATCGCTGTCGCGAATAGCGAAAATCGTACTTTTCGCAATCGATAATTAGAGTTTAAAAAATAGCATAGAGTAAGCGACTCAAATTCTTTGAAAATAGTAATAGTAATTCTTTGAAAAATAGCTGTTTAGTTACATGCCCTGCCTCATTCATGCGCCACGACGAACACAAACGAAAAAGTGGAAATGATAAAAATCATGCTCAGTACAAAAAAAAATCATGCCAGCATGCTTCGTGAGAAATGTGCAATGTGCATGCGGTGTGGTGTACATATCTCGAGATATAAATACGTTTTGATGGCCGTCAAAACGGAGTCTCTCCTACTGCTAACTTCTTTTTTAGAAATTTTAAGCAAAAGTCTAAAAGGATCTCCCCGCGACCTCCATGTCATGCTCCTGCCTGGGAGTGAGGATTTACAAACCTTTATTATTAGTCTATATTATATACAACAACCATCTAGCAAGAATGCAGTTAGGGAGACTGCCAACCTTCCAACCCATGTAGGGACGTGGCTTACAGAGGCGGTCGCCGCTATACCGTGACAAGCATCCGTCGCCGGCTTCGTCGGTGACTGACGCTGCACGTGCGGATCGCGCCAGGGTTGCCGGATTCGCCGGTAAACAACGCTGAATAAGGAAGCCCTGCTTCGTCTAGGGTTGTGTCCACAACCTACTGCAACTCGTCAAGCCTAACCGAGTGTTTGACGTTTCTGTCCAGTCGTCATGCTTTAACCCACGAGAAGTGATGAATTTCGGAAAGAGTGACTTTGGACAACAACTATCCTCCTCTGCATGTAGTACTATGGAAACTAGTCAAAGCACTGCCGAAAATTGAGGATCAAGGGGAAGGTATTGCTGAAAGCGTAATCGAACCGAGCGTAGGCCCCACCAACTTTCTTCGCTGACCTGTCCTGGTCCACCGCTGAAAATTGGAGGGCCTAGGCAGGTAAAAATAGATTAGTAATCAAGCGCTTTAAATATGTATGCCCTTAAGATCAAACTGAACAATTTACAAATCAAAAGGGCGTCTTCCAGACTATAACATTGGTCAACCAATAATACCGGTTGATAATGATTGCCTTATCGAAGCTTCACTATTTTGGCTGATTATCTGATCGTCCTTCCGTCGGCCATCATAAACACGGAACACTCACCCCGATCGATTAAGTCTGAGAGAACCGGTAGCACACATCAAACGATCTTTAATAGCGATCGATATAAGGTCTGAGAGGAAACCGATGTCACTGCTCAAAACATCAATAATATCGGTCGATATTGATTGCCTGATCATAGCTTCACCATGGTGGCTGATTGTTACCTGATCGACCCTCCGTGGGCCATTGTAATCACGCAGTGCCCTTCACAATCGGCTAAGTCTGATAGAGAATAGGCTACCCGATCGAAAAACAGATGTGAATGGTGAGGACATCGACGTCTTCCATCAGAGATCATGCGGTCTGAGCCGTGCCGCGTCGCAAACCTCTTCCGCAACACTTCACGTGTTCTCTGAACCCGGCAGCGACGACTCGCCATCGCTGTGGTGACGTATTGCGAAACCTCACCAAGTGGTTGTTCTTTGTGACCACTCGGCAGCGGAAGCGTCCTGGAAGTAAACACCGGCGTTCGTGGCCGATGCTGCCATGTTGTGGTGTTAGCGGTTGACGACGGCGACACGACGAACGGCTGGGTGTCATCCACTGTCGGCAGACGTTGACAGAAGTCACCCGCCAGTGATTCGTGCCTCTCTGCTTTATGTAATAGGAATATAGGGTTGTATAATAGGATAGCTGGTGACAGTATTTGCAGGTAGCAAATCACGGTGAACGAGTCCATTACAGTTCCATCAGACACTGAGCATTACCTTCTTCGAAATACGGGCGTGGTGTAATTGGGTGGAAAAATGGGATATATCTTTAATTACCCTTTATTTCTGACCAAGACACAGACTATGCCTGGTGCGAGCAAATTTATTTATTTATTTATTTATTTATAACTGCACCTTAAGTGCGCTCAAACTAGGAGATAACGAACAAGTAATCTTTTACAACTGCAACAATCTAACGCAGAACAACAATGAGAAACGTAGTATCACTATGCGGTGCAATCTGTAATTTTTCAGTGTTGTCCGGCCATTCAAAAGCTCAAGTACAAGGAGCCTGAACCAATGGGTAGTCGTAGCGTGAGAATATAGTAATAAGTAATTTAATCACTCAAAGTTACGTAATTGTTTTATAATTATTTTTGTTCTGGTATAACGGTGCAGAGGTTGGTTAGGCAACCAGTATAGCTATGGCATGATTCCGATTGAATAGGGAAATCACTTTCGAGCAGCTTATAAGAAGGAAGCACCTGGGAGTCCGGTCTAATTCCGGTCATACCCAGGCCTTCATTACGCTTCCATTCGAAGCTGCTTCCATAGGAACTGAGTTAGCCTAACCAACTTGCAATAAAGCATATCTAAATGTAGCAACCTATAGATTATATCTGTATATGAAACAGTATAAAAAATATGTGACTAAGAGTAGAAGCCTCTGGGTCTTAATAGGCTCCTCTGTACCTAAGCTCTGGCAGCCGCAACAGAATCAGAAAAGGAAGGAGATAAAAAAGAAGTTTAAGCAGGCATAATGACACTGTAAGACATGTGAGAAGAAGGAAAACGCAAGAAAAACATAAGAAAAACATAAGAAAAACAACTCAACTCTTGAACGACCCTAATTCTGAACAGCCACTAATACTCAGTAAAAAAATGTCCAACGCAGGCCTAATGACTCATTGAACAATGTGAGGAAGAATAGGAAACAAGACATCCATTTTTGGGTACGAATCGCTCGGCAACCATAGTGTCTTCCATGGCGCAGAAGAGTTTCCACAAGATGACATACACTCCATTTATGAAGCTACACTCAGATGTCCTGGTAACGCCACGATACAAAAGTCAGCTCTGCAATTCAAGAATACTCAGAAGATCAATCTTTTTTAACCTACTCTTGAAAATGGCAACGGTAGGTGCTTCTAAAACATGATCAGGTAGTTTCTGAAACCAAACTGCTCCGCGAGAGAGCACAAAATTGGCATTGCAACGAAGAAATTTGTTACCAGGGTTTTTAAACTGCAGTGATAATATACTAGTCCGATTTCTACATGGCCTAAATGTCCAATATTTACTAGCTCTCAAGGTTAAATCACCTTTTAGTAACTTGAAACAGAAGACCAAATCATTATAAATACGTCTGTATCTAAGAGATTTTAGTTTCAAAAATTTCAATCTACTTTCGTAATTTAAAGATTGTAGATCTGGTATGCATCTGCGAACCAGTATTCGAGTAAACGTCTGTTGTACTTTTTCAACTTTGTTTTGAAGCCTTTTTGTTTGAGGACTCCAGATTTGTGATCCATATTCAAGTATAGGTAGCACATATGCTTTGTACAGCTTCAGCAGTGTAGCAGAATCATTATCAACGATGCTTCTCAACATGCCATAAAGTACTGAAAAGGCTTTACGTACAGTTATATCAACATGGGCATCAAACTTTAGGTGTTTATTCATATGAATACCAAGATCTTTGATCGCGTCAACTTGCCTTAAAGTAATATTACCGAACCTGTAATCAGGTGCCCTTCCAGGACCAAAATGCATCACGGAAGTTTTGGCAAGATTTACTGGTATCTCCCAATTACTAGCCCACGTAATCATATTAAGAATTGATTGATTTAAAGCCTTCAGGACTAACGATTGATTTGAAGCATTATACGTGCCATAAACTTTGATATCGTCTGCAAACATTTGAACGTTAATAGCAGCGTGCGTCTTGAGTCTGTCCGGGAGATCACATGTGTAAACCATGAAAAGGATAGGTGATAGAACTCCCCCTTGCGGGACACCGCTGGTACATTGGCGCCGCCCCGAAAAGGAATTACCAACCTTAACAAACATGCACCTGTTCTCTAAGTACGACATTATCCACAAAAGTAAACGTCTTCCAATACCCAGTTCTGATAGCTTGGTGATAAGCTTTTTGTGACAGACTTTATCGAAAGCTTTGGATAAGTCGAAATAGATTACGTCGACACAATCACCCTTATTGACCGCAGTACTCCAATCGAAAAGGCAATCAGTTAATTGAGTTGTAGTAGAGGCACCCTTTGTGAATCCATGCTGCTCAGTAGGAACAACTTTATTTTTAACGAGCCAAGATACTAATTTATCTCTTATAAGCTTTTCCAGTACTTTGATTGGCGTTGGCGAGATGCTTATAGGACGAAAATCCGAGAGGAGAGAAGGACTCTGCACTTTTGGAATGGCAGTGACCAGCACATTTTTCCAAATGTCAGGAACTTCACAAAATAATAGAGAGCTATTGAATATTATCGACAGTGGTTTAGAAAGTGATAAAGCACATCTTTTAAAAATAATCTGAGGGATACCATCATATGTGGACGATGTGGAATCCTTCAACGATGCAAGAACTCTTAACACGTCTTTTGGATAGATTAAAATCTCATTCAGGGCATCGGAGGAATCGCTGAAACTGAATTCATATCTTGAGCCATCGTTTGCTGTGAAAACGGAAGCGAAGTAGTTTGCTAAAGCCTCTGCTTTTTCAGTATCATTTATGAATGTATTCCCAGAAGCATCCTTTAGGACTGGGATTTTGCCTTGACCCTTCATCTTGAGCTTTACTAGAGAAAACATATGTCTACCAAAATGCTTTTTGGCAAGATGTTTCTCACGATTACATAGAAAACGCCTTAGATGAAAATCCAATTCATTGCACACGCGCTTAAAATGCGGGCTGGATATTGGATCGCGCATGGAGTGAAATAAGCGCACTTTCTGGGATATTAGGTTGGAAATATGCTTTGGATACCGTGGAGGTCTGTACTCAAAATGTTTGAAAGGAACATATAGAGAAAGAGCAGAATAAATCGTTCTACAAAATCTTTCATAAAGGTCGTTGAGAGATTTATATCCTTGAAAGACCTGCCACCAATCAATAATAGAAAGATGATTTGAAAGATCCTCAAAGGAAGTACCGTAGTAATTTGGAAGAGGTAACGCCCTCGGCTTGGGAAAGCTTCCGCATATTTGGAAACCAATGACGTTGTGATCAGCTGTTCCAAGTGGCGGATGTAGTGACATGTTTTTTATAATGGGGGCCGAATTGGATGATGTCATGTGGGTCAACACGGCAGGACACAGCATTAAACGACTGCCAATTTGAAATAGGCTTTACGATCGCTGATGCATAACGAGAGACTACTTGATCTGCTCATCTGGAAGAAGCGGTGACTTTGCGCAGAAGGGCGTGGTTACCAAATTCAGTGTTAAACATGTGGGAAGCTATACATAGGCGAAACAGGGAGCTCTAGAGACTTTCCGAATTTGTGAACATAGGCCAACAATTAATTGCCGAAGCGGGTGCATTGCGATCACCGATCAGTGTTTGCCGTTCATCCTGTTGTGTGAGCTCTAAGACCATGCAATCTATAAACTTAAGATCAGTATGGATTTGCAGTTTTTAGGTCTCAGTTGCTCAATGGTGATCGCATATACATATAGCACTCCCTCAGCGCTTGTGGAACAACGGCGAGCTCGGTTTTCGTCATGAGTCGTCATGAGATTCTGCTTGACACTCAAAGCAAAAGCTGCCTGAGTTGGAGACATAAGTCTTTGCCGAGATGAGTGTCTGGACTTAGGTTTCGAACACATTTCAGACCTTTGAAAGCTATGAAGTTGTCGAAAAATCTGGCCTGAAGGACTATTTACTTTTCGTCACCAGCGACCAAGCTTTCGAGCCAAGAAAAATTTCGCTGGAAAGGATAGAAGTTCGTGCATGCCCCGTGCACCGATAGCTTATGGCCTCTATGATCATGCGGTATTCCGAGATACTAGCGTATCTTCATGTCTTTCTAAAGTCACTCAGGCATGGTGATGTAACGGCGCTCGAGTTCCTGTACCAGCCGTGAATATCGGCCAATTCATGGTGATTCGTCATGCAACCTGGAGCACCTCGCCTCGTGAGGCGTTTCCAGACGACCAGGCCCGGCAAGAGACGATTTGAGGAGTCCATCTCCGACTAATCTGACCCGTCTAACAGGCCTCATGTATAAGCAATTTCAGGCAGTTAACCCCCTGCAGTCCGGTAGCCCCTGCAGTCCAGGAACTAACCCCCTGCAGTCCACTTCTCTCCGCTCTTCTTCAATTCAGCTCAGTCCCCTTCAGTCCCCCTCAGCCCCTTCACCTCTATACACAATACTACACCATCATCTAGCCCTTTCCTGTCTCATATCTTCTAATAATATCCATAACCACTGATCCATCATCCTACACTATTAGCCTTGTCAGTGTACAGCAAACACATCGCTTTATCTCCCCGTGCAGCCAGTACACTCACAATTTCCTAGTCAACGTCTAGTCACCAAGGTTGGTTATCGATGGCAAAGTCATCGTTTTTGATATCCCAAATCAAAAACGATTGTTACATGTATTAGGTCATCCAATAAGTAATGTCGTTTTTTCGACCTTGACTTCAATTGAACAAATGTTCAACAAAACTTTATTTCAGTCAACAATGTAATAACCCATCATTATCGACAACGTTTCTTCATCTAATGAGCAACTCTTCAACACCTGAGCAATAAAACTGTTGCGGTTTTTGAACAAAATACATGGACATAGCATTTTGAATATCCTCAAAACTTTCAAATTTCTTGCCACTAAGAAAATGCTGTAGAGACCGAAGTAAGTGATAATCGGAAGGTGCGAGATCGGGAGAATACGGCGGATGAAAAAGAACCTCCCATCCTAATTCGTTAATTTTTGTAGTGTTCGTTTTGCACAGTGCGGTCTTTCACTGCCGTGATGGAGAATTACGTCCTTTCTGTTGATTATCGCCGGATACTTCTTCAGTAGAGCTTGGCTCACTCGATTCAATTGCTTACGGTGAAGGTCTGCCTCAACGATCTGTCCAGATTTAAGCACTTAAAAGTGGGGAATTCCACGGATATTTCACCAAACACAGAGGATGCCTTTCTGAGATGAATATTTGGCTTCGAAGTACTTCTTGATTGTTCATTCTTGGAAAGCCACTGCTTTTTGTGTTTTGGATTATCGCACAAGATCCATTTATTTTTCGTATTCTGTGATCAGTCAATCAAAAAACGGTTCTGTACGGCGTCACTAAAGCAGTGTGTTGCAAAGCGTCAATTGGTTGGCACGATTCTCGGCGGATTAATCGTGCGGTACACAAACACCTGCTCTGCATACCTTGCCAATTTGGCGTAGTTGAAGATGAATGGTTGATTTAGGCTCGTTGAGAGTATTCAAAAGTTCCTCCACTGTTTGACAAGGATTCACCTTCAGTTCTGCCATCAGCATGTCGTTGTCAAATGTTACCGGTCTTCCTGATCGAGAGGAGTCGGAGAGGTCAAAATTACCGGATTTGAACTTGGAAAACATCGTTGCCATTTGCAAACGTCCAATGCATCTGGACATACATCGCAGATATTTTTGGTAATAACCGTTGCGATACTACCCTTCCGAAATTCGAACAGCATGCAATGCCGGATATGCTCCTCTGAGATTTACCGAGCCATTCCACCTGAACTTGCAAGCTAACAATTCAACGAATGGTAGATTCTAAAAAAGCAAGTTTCATTTACCTTAGAATCACTTTAGTGCACCTTCGAAATACACAAATCTGCCGACAAATAATGAGCTAATATCGTAATGCACAAAAACGGCATTTCTTATTGGATGACCTAATACTATGGGACATAGTGGAAGGACCTACTGCGTCACAAATCTTTCTTGCAGTTTGCGTGGTGTTCTTCCTGAATTCATAGGGCAGGAGCAGTCGAAATTGCTCGTCGAGGGCAAAGTTAGCAGCCACTTTAGCGACGTAATATGTACTACGACAATAGTGGTGCATGTAGCTAAAGTTCGGCATATCTATACGTTGTCCATAGAAGGTTCCAGAGCACGTATACAAATATGCTCTTTGCCGGATTTTTATCCTAATCCCCCCATATATAAAAGAGGAAGGGTTTTTTGTCCGATGTTAGCCACCCGCAATTCGTACACTGGCTAGCTAGCCGGTTTAATCACCCAAGTTTGCGGTGCGGTTGCCAGTTGTCCAAACGAAGACGCTTGACAGTTGTCCACCAATGTTGTTTACCATCGACTACCATCGACTGCCTGACGTAGGGTGATTTCGAAAGAGGTCTCTTCCCAATATGTGTCTAGTCGTCATACCTCAGTGTTCCTTCCCAGCTCTCCTGTGTTGTGCAACCTTCCACTATTTTTACCGCCATACTTCTATCACTACCCCACTACCAGGGTTGCTGCTACTACAGAAATTGAATCCTCTTCCACTGTTCAGTATGACAACGGGTTGCTCCGTTCTGCATTTTTTTGCTATTTCGCCTCACATAAGCCGTTTTTTGTTTCAATTTACCTCTATTTTTGCCGCCATACTTTTACCACTACCCCAATACCAGGGAAGCTACGACTCCATAATAAACTGAATCCTTTTCCACTGTGCTGTATGACAACCGGCTGCTCTTTTTTGCACATTTTTACTATTATTTTGCATCGCAGATGGCATTTCTTCCGTCCAATTTTCCTATATGTCTACAGCCCTACCTTGACCATTACCCTGTTGTCTGTTGACGAATCTGTCCTCAAATACCGAACCTCTCTCCATTGTGCACAATGACGGCCGGTTACTCTTTTCTGCACTTTTTCGCTATCAACGCTAGGGATGATTCCTAAGCCGGCAGCCGTCGCTGGGTAAGGAAGCATTCCTAGCGGGCTCGAGGTTGGGTTGGGTTTCTGACCCCACATGGCTCACCACACACGACGCCGGCGAAGCTGGCTAGCCTAGCGTGGCCCGCCCGGACAGGGTCGGATGCGGGCGAAGCCGAAGGTGCGGGCGACCCTAGCGGGCTCGAGGTTGGGTTGGGTTTCTGACCCCACATGGCTCACCACACACGACGCCGGCGAAGCCGGCTAGCCTACCGTGGCCCGCCCGGCCAGAGTCGGGTGCGGGCGAAGCCCGCAACCGACGCTGGTAGTATAAAATTCGCCAATACGAATAGTGAAATCCTCCAATATCAAGCTACCTTCTCTGAGTTCATACTTATGTGACGTAATCCCATCTTCACACTGGGCTGAAACAATTTAATTTGAATTTGAGAAGGTCTGAACATGCGTGCGCCTCGAATCGATCCCAAAATCGTATCTAACACCAAGCCAACTAACTTGTCATCCCTCCGCAACTTTCCGAATTAGTAACTCATTTGTATGAAAGGACTAATATACTGTTGTGTTGTGCATAACTTATGCAAAGAAATTCGCTGTTAGGCTAAATATAAGTTCAAATTGGGAATTGGTGCCAGACCTGGCCGGGAGGGATAAAGCTTTGAGTTGCCTATCAGCTAACCACTGCAAGTCATTGTATGGACAAATTCCGATCTCCAACACCCCGTAGAATGCGCGGCGCATCCCAAAGGGAATGAGTAAGGCCGTCCTTTATCTTTTATCATTATGTGTTCAAATTGCACCCAATACATTCCGTTGAAGTTTAATGCGTGATGCACTCTGAAAAGGAATGGATTAATGCTGGTCTGAATCCCCTCTGGTGTAAAGTCATACTAAGTTACCACTATAACCGTATTTTAAGTTGAGTATGTTAACAGTCTAGCGACAGAATCTACAGTGGAACTAGCAGAAAAATATTAAAATAATTTGTGGATCCCATTAGAGTGTTTCCAGACCTTGCCCAGTTCATGCATCGACACACTCCATCTGGAGGCCAGTCAGGCAGGATTCACGAGAAAGTCGTGCCATCTTCGGGAGTGAAAGCCAACCTCCCTGTCCTGTATGTACCGCCGTTCTTCCAAGAATTCAATAAGTGTTAATTGACGGTTCAGGTGCATGCACGACCGCTAAGTACAGGATGTTCCATGCATTCCATGCGAAGCATAAATACAGCCCTGTCAACTGCCGATGATGTGGTAGTGGTGCCACCACAAGCTCCAGAAGAATCGGCGCCAGCTCCCGATAAACCAACGTGAGTGCAAGAACTTATGCTAGAGTATGGTCATGATTTACGAAAGGAATGAAGACTGCACGAAAAATTTATTACTAGAAATTCCTTCACTCTTCTTTAATGATTGGGGAAAACCGGAACACTGTCATTCATGAGAAACAGGAGCTGGGTTCATCAGCTTGGTGTGCGGAGTAACGACAGAGGAGATACATACCTACTATTTGACACTCATCATATGTCTCAACCTCTCTTTTGCAGGTGTACATACTGCTGTGAGAAAAATACTGAAAATACTGAACGATCCTCATGGGTACCTCTGCATATCCTTGAGGATTTCTTTACCTCTACCCAGAGAATGATGAAAACCACAATGTAGCAAAGACGACACTCATCAATCAACTGGTTGAACTCCTAGGTGGCCATACCGTACTCGGTTTAACAGCAATTGCTCGATTCCGTTGCACGCAGAGAAAGGCATGGCTAGAAAGGCTTGAAAGCGATTTGAGCCTTATGGCTGGAGGGAATATCAAGCATAAAAACGCAATAGATTATACCATCTCCATTACCTGTAACGCTTTCCGGCTAATTCCTTAGTGTGACGTCTGAACATTAAGGGTCATACGTTTTTGTATTAGTGTAAGTCTATAACTATAGCGTCAACACCTAAGGGCAGCTATGCACTTCTACAGATATCTTGTCGGAGAGCAGCCGTAATTTACCTCGCTTTAATGAGGACTTCAAACAGCGTGAGCCAGTGTACTAGCAAATTAATATATTGATCTTTGTCCTGAAGAGCCTGTTGGCTTCTTTGAGGGTCTGACACTGAAGTAGTCGTCGATGCGTCAGTCATCACCAATGATCAATGAAACTGTATGAAATAGGAAACTTTAAATCAGTTCTTTGAGCTGTATTGTATTCCAGCAAGGAAAGTCGATCAAGGCACTCCACGGGAAGAAGTCGCAGCCGTTCTCAAAGCGGAACTCGTTCTTATCACGGATCGCAATGTTCAATGCATTCACGATCACGCACTACGTTCTCATACTCGACCGGAATAAGGTACTAAATCTACAGCTAATTCACTCTGAACGCTAGTCGATGGCTCGAACTACATTACTTGTGTGTCATCTTAGTCATAGCGACCTTTTGTTGCGTTTAACACTCTAGCGCCGGGCGGGACTCGAACCCGCACCTCCTGGGCCCTACGCCACCACACCTCTGGCGCGACTTGATCGAACGCAACCTCGTGAGACCAATCTGTACTCAACCTTATATAGGGATGAGCCGGCACATAGAGCCAGTTTAGCTCATGATCTTCCGTAGAAATGATTCAAATCATTTTCATTAAGCTTCAAAGGGCTGGGTATGAGGTTGTCAACCCTCAGGAGGGACTCGAACCCGCATCTCATGCTGAGCTGGTGGGAATGCTCTACGCCAGTAACGGGTTCCATGCTGAAATGAACGTCGGCTCGGCTCGAGCATTGTGTACTGTACTTTGTGGTTCCACGACTGGAATGTGTTTGGTCGGATTGCATGGATAAAAATGGAATCCTTTCAATCATGCGCTCGTACGGCATCAACAAATATCATAGCATAGAAGCGAATGAATATGAGCAAAGGAAAATAGCTTTAATCCAGATAAAAAAGAGAGCGACGCTTCCATAATTAGTAAAGATATGTTTATAGAGCCGATTTTCTGAAGGCATCTTCTGACCGATTCTCGACGATTATGATGGTGTGTTCGTAATAGCACTAATAGGATAATGAAAAAAGCATTGATTTTCCCTACTAAAAATCGCGTTTAAACCGTACTGATTTTGAATCCTTATCCATCGTGTTGAAAAACACGCAGAATCATTTTGACTTGCGAGTTTTCCGTTGAAACTGCTCCATAGAGAACCGTTCCCTTTTATGGCTGCACCAAATGTTCTTTCACTTTTCTGGATAGCATAGTTCTTTAGTGTTTGCCCTGCACAATGATTTGAAGTTGATAGCCCAGGGAGAGTTAGTATTCTATCCATCCCAGATAATTTGACGTTTGATTGGCTTGGATCTTGGAATAATCCAAAACAAAGTAGTGATTCTCATCGTGCTGCGAAGCGTTTTCATGCAGACCTCATTGCCTAAGGTCTCGGCGGCGCCGGTTTCTTAATGTCGTGGGAAAGACAGGAAGCGCCAGAAGAATTAATCAACCAAGGACCATTCTATTTTCTGCAGCTTTAACAGAAAACAGAACGAGACGACTGAACGTAAGACAACCCTGCCGGCGCTGTGGAAACAAGCGAAGCATGGGCGAGTTGCTGTCAGACGAAGTGAGCGAATAAGAGGCGAATGAATCTCACACTTGTCTACCTCCAGAGGTGGCTTGTCAGCCTTTAGCTGTTTTCATGCGGTCAGCTAGAATGCAAACAACACACAGCCCCGTTCATTTCCCCCAGACTTTATAATAATCTATTTACAGTTTTCATTTTTCGAAGTTGAGAAAAGAAAGCTGTAAGTAGTAAGCTGCAGCATAAAATGACGAATAATTCCTAGACGTATCTAATATCTAAAGCTCCACTTGACTTTGCCACGACTCTGAAGAAAGCTTTTATGTCAACGAAGTACCGGATAAGTAAGGTGGCAAAAATATCGCATAGCAAAGTCTTGGTTTCACAGCTAGACGGTCATGCTACTGAATGATTAGGAACTCCTCATAATTTAAAAGTGCTTGAATCCGTGAACAGCTGTTGGAACTAGAACAATATAAAACCGGTTTTACCTTTCGTGGTTTGTTCCGTCTTTCCGCTATCCGTCAATTTTTAGGCAAAATTACCCGTTGTCTGGGTTTCAAAATTTCTTATCCGCTCATCCCTGGTGAGTGCTGACGGATCCTACGAAATGCGGATGCTGAGTTGCGCTCGACCAAGCATGCCGGTGGTGTAATGACATGGACCATTTTCGTTTCGTCAGCGGGCGATATAGTTTCGTTCGCAATAAAACATCGCTATAAGAGCTTTGAGTGCCAGTCAATTCCGGCTAAAAAAAAGAAATTTAGTTACTTCGAAACCAGTTTGACGCCTCTGAAATCAAAATGAATGCCTTTCAAATCAAAACAAGCTCCTTACCCATTAAGCTAGAGACCTTAAGGCTATTAGACTAATTTTTGCTCAAGGAGAACATAGCTTTTTCTTGAAATTTCTTGGTTCGCCTACCCAAGTGTCCAATTTGACGTGAATATATGCATATTACCAGGCTGTCCAATAATTCCTGTCCGAAAATTTTCAAAATTCTATAATTTTCCTTAGAAGTGTTATAATATCAGGCAAGTGTAAAAACCTTCTAGAAGGTTTTCCAGAATTCCACGCTAGGGGTATATAAGGCGCAGTCACCCCGTTTAGCTACCAGTACAAGCTAAAATGGACCAAGGTCGAATTCGTACGTTCGTGTACTACGAGTGGCTGCTGGGCAACGACACGGGCACCGCGGTCGCCAACATCTGCAGAGCGTCCAAGGAGGATGCTGTGTCCCAACGCACAGTCAGGCGCTGGTTCAATCGTTTCGAGAGCGTCGACACGAGCCTCGAGGACAGGGAACACCCGCTGAAGATCATGTTCTGCTGCTGGTGGGACGCCAAGGGCATGTTGTACTTCGAGCTGCTCCCGCAAGGCAGGACGGTCACCGCCTCCATCTACACCGATCAGCTCGAGAAACTAGCCGCCGCCATCCGAGAAAAGCGTCCCCGACGGGCCTCGGTCCACCTGCTGCACGACAACGCGTGCCCCCACGTGGCGAAGAAGACCCAGCAGAAGTTGGCGACGCTCGGCTGGGAGACGGTTGCCCATCCGCCGTATTCACCGGACCTCGCCCCCTCCGACTACCACTTGTTCCGCCCGCTGAAGCACCATTTGGCCGGAAGAAAATTCACCAACTACGACAACCTCAAATCCGACATCGCGGACTTCTTCGAGTCGCAGCCCCCGGAGTTCTGTGCGAAGGACATCGGCGACCTGCCCAATCGATAGGCCGCTGCTGTGGATAACTGTGGTGATTATATTGTTGATTAGACTTGTTTTTCAATAAAGTTGAAAAAAATGGTGAAATTTTCGTACAAGAATTATTGGACAGCCTGGTGTACACCATTTTTATTTGCCTCATTTTTTATGCTGAGTGCCATTGCCATTGTTTCTGCTCTGCTTAAGGAAATAGTTTTTGAGTCTTTCCTGTCTATTCCACAATAACATTCCCGCTTTCCCTTACCAGAAGGGAGGAATTTTTTCAGTTTCTTCCTTAGTGAGACATTTAGAAGGTCTGACGGGCACTGTGGGAAAGGTTGCGCCGATGCTTAATTTCGGCAAGCTGGTAAGCTGCAAAGAAACCACCTGCGAGTTAACGCAAACTCAACGTTTACCCCACGATGTCACTTAAAAAGGACAAAATGCCACCTTAGTTATTGGCAGCACACTCAGTGGTCACATTAGGCTTTACAATATGTGCTTTGTTCCCGTTCTCGTTCTTCCTTAATAACGCCATTAAGATCTGGCGGTGAAGGAGGATCCGGTGGAAAATCGTTAATCACATTTTTGAAGGAGTTTTACGACAAGTACCCGGTGAGTGCCACAGATATACGATCTGTTTTAATGGGCACGAAGCACTTACCCGTAGCAGCAACCAGCTTCTTCATTATATTTTGAATGAAAGAAGCATTGGGTGTCCCCGTATGTTGAGAATTTTAGATAATTTTTGCCATGAATGAGCAATTAAGGCATAAGGTATATTCCGGGGAAGGGAAGTGCGCTGCCGACGGTCCTTCAGGCCTCGTGCATACTTCCCGTCGCCGCGATAGAATCGCGGCGATGAGTTTTGCAGAGCGACGCGAAAGAATTTGAACTTCTCAGTGCTCGTCGCATCGCTCATCGCTCTGCAATGTAGTGCGACGGTGATCCGTCCAGGACCAATGCTAAACACCGCGCGCGGCGCGAAAAGGTATGCCATGCCCGCGATGGGCGCAGGAAGTCATCGCGCATGCCGAGCGCCGCTGTTGCGACGGCCGCGGCGAAGTTTCCTTTGACTATTCGACCGCGTGCGGCGGACTGGCCATGAACTGCTTAGCACCGCGATGGCATCGCGGCGATAGAAGTATGCCCCCGGCCTTAGACCTAACATGAAAGGGCGGAAGCAAATCACATAAGTAGAAACCCCACCTACTAATTTACTTGGAAGTATGTTTCCTGTCATTCCTGCCATGATGCGAATACAAACGAGGCGCAATGTGTGCTAGGGGAGTGTACTTTTGTTATGAGGCTATTCCTCCTCATAGTCTTACTATAGCTTCGTTTCCAGCGAAATTATAGAGGTGGGGTGGGCTACGCCAAGGAAAGCACATGTTGTTTTACCATGAGCTGTAAGGCTGCACATTGAGGTAATCCACGTGTATGAGGGAGGTAGTGCCCCCCCCCCCCCCCATCCTAACCCGCATTCACAGTGACAACAGCCAGTACGCAGATACTGGCAGGCCTTGAACAGCCATCCCGGAAGCGAACTGGGTCGCAGCTGTGAATCGGTTCTTGTATGTTATGTGATTTGGCATTTTTGCTGTTCGACTGGTCCCTAAGGTGTCTCGCTTCTACTGACGTCTTGAGCGTTTGCCACTCTGTAACTGACGAAACGCCATCAACAATTTTTCTTTTACAAAACTAAACTGAAAAAAATCATTAATGCAATAATGTGCCAAAGTTGAAACGTTTTCAGAGAATCACTCGCACGCGTGATTATTCGAAATCCACTTTTTCAGCGTATCGCTACAGCTCTCGCAGTTTTAGTATTTCTGTACTTCTTCATTCATCAACTAGACGTCACAATTGCACATATATTCGAGTGCTTCATCCGCATAATCTATCCCACAAGTCACTATGTCGCTGTAACAAACGAACAGTTTTTCGCAAGGCTGTCACGAATGGCAACAAGGGGAGATGAAATGATGGAAGTAAGTGAAATACGGTAGTGCTGAAATTCTCATTGTGTTTTCCATGCTTCGAACACTCGTCCACATTCTCGATTCGTTTTACATTTTTTCTTAAGAGACACCAAATTCGAGACGTCTTCAGTTGTGAAATTCTATCTAACTCGATCTGCAGCGACAACGAATAGGGATATGAATACAAGTCCAATGAGAACCTTTCACTGCCTGTTTCCTTCTTCCCCCTGCTTATCGAAACGCTCCAACAAAAATACTCACCTTAGCGAATCATCTACGAAAAGGCACGCCAAGATTTCTTTAGAAAAACTCGTACAAGGCTTGGATAAGGTCTAATATGAATAGTAATTTTCTAGTTGAAGAATAGAGCTGTCGAATTATTACAATGAAATGGCTTCCGATTATCTTTTAGCAAGTTCCATGCTATGTATGTTCATACATTTAACGATACATTTCAGGCTTTCTACTGTGACTTCGCGAGGACGTGGTGCCAGAGGTTTGAACTAATGTGCGATGTTCGATGCTCATTTGTGGAACAAACACTACAGCGCATTCGGAAGTACCCTCACTGACCGAAGAGGCCTAAATAGGCAAACTTCGATTATTTGCATGCGAAAAATATTTTACAAGTACACTTACGCAATAATTTGAATTCTCCTCCCTTTCACAATTTTTTCATTCCACGTCAAATTCTTATGCAGTTTCGCCTAGTGATACACAGTTGTGGTCAGCTGTCTAGCTACCTAAAAGATTTTCTTCTCTTTGATTGTAAATAAAGACACTAGATTCATGTGGTTTAAGAGATTGTATTGCCCGTGAAAAGAAATATTTGTCAAAAAGTGCTCTGCTAATTGGAATTGAAACATTTCCATAGATAATCTTTAAGCTTAACAATGAAATGACGTCAGAAGGTGGAATATTCAGCCTGCTGTGGGCAGAAACCTTCGTCAAATTACTCAATAGCGTCGAAGCTTTCAAAAGAAACAAAAAGGCAGTCGGTCAAAGATATGTAGAAAGGGCTAACAAGGGAGGATGAAAAGCAAGGCTGAGGAAATTAAGGCCCATTATTCCACCAATACCCATTGTACAGATGGTTATTCCAAGATACCTTCAGGACCTTCAAAAACCAGATACATTAAAACTGCTCTATAAAAAGGACGTGGTACGTGCCAGTGAATTCAAGTCGAACTTAACCGTTAGACGCTAGCATTTCTGACGGTGCGACGATGTTAAGTCCCAGGCTGAACGAAGGTCTCAAAAATTTCCGGTACTTGACGATCAGCAATAATGAGGGCTGAAGCTGACCATGAGTGAGATTCGCAACCACTGCACTCTCTCTCGAACAAACTTGGAGTAACTTGAATCTGATTGGCACTTGGGGTGACGCCTTAACACATCCCTGTTTAAATGATCCTCCACTGTACTATAAAGAGGGAAAATAACAGCACGCTTTAAGGCGATGATCTACAAAATCATATTCAAACGGCGCTTAGCGTTAGCATATACAAAAAAACGCAGCTGTCGATCGACTGTCGTGGGACGACGTGTGAAAAAATGGCCTTCACATCGTCCGGAAAGCTATCTATAGGACGGCGTAGATAGAGCTAAATTACGACATTGCTCAACGC
This sequence comes from Heligmosomoides polygyrus bakeri, assembly GCA_947359475.1. NCBI lineage: Eukaryota > Metazoa > Nematoda > Chromadorea > Rhabditida > Heligmosomidae > Heligmosomoides > Heligmosomoides polygyrus. The sequence continues at coordinate 28,018,602 of OX375868.1, forward strand.
CATATTGACGAATAATTTTCACGCACTGGGTGCAAACAAGCTGAAAAAAGTCGAGCTCTCTTCTGTCACGAAAAGATATTCGAAATTTGTAGTCATTAGTAATCACCTCTGTTAAGTTTATAATTCTTTCTGATGGAAAATAGCACGCTAAAGTGAAAAATGTACCTTTTTTACAAGATATCTGCAGGCGTATTTCGCCTTTTTTCAAGTAGTCACTAGAAATCACCTCTGTTAAGATCATAATTTGTTCGCCGGAAAATAGGACCCTGAAGTCAAAAATGTACATTTTTTGGAAGATATCTGCAGGCGTATCTCGCCTTTTTTCGATCATGTGCGTACGAGCAAACTCCAGCCGAACAACCTTGCCACAGGCTGTCAATCAAGGGGCTCGCTTCATTGGTCAACGAACAGCGTGTGGACTGCGGTCTGGGCTGTGTAGTGTAGTCGAGTTCGATAGAAGGCGATAAGGTCGTAGTTAGTTTACGGACTGGTGAAAGCCAGCAGAACCAGGCGACTAACTCTTTCTGGATAGCCTTATTGGACAACCAGCCATTATTTTTTTCAGACATCCGTGGCTTTAGGTAGCGGTTGAGAGGCTGTCCTAGTCTAGCAGCGATCTTCCCGTGTGAAAGAATGGGTGCAGAAGAACATCAACTTGTACTTGCTAATAATAAGTAGTAATAAGTAGGAGGCCTGGTGCACCTCGGCATTTGATCAGACGTCGAAAATTATGCTCTTTGTCTTGTTTTTCATCTCTTCATACCTTAACTTGCATTTAAGAAACTTGAGGGCGAAAAATTCCAAAATGGACCAACAATTTTGCACCGGTCTACTTCTACATTTCAACAAAAATTTATGGTATTTAATAGTATTCTACACTGATCAAGTTTCTCTTTTAAATGTTTTCTATGGAGAGAAACACGGCAGTGAGATTATTGAAACTTTGCGGAGGGAAGGGATTTGGCTACCAATGGATAAATCAGGGGTGGACCTACTATTTTACACCGGCGTGTTTATGGTCCGGCTCCGCCCTCGTTGGTTCGATTCCCACCGCTGCGTAGGTCTCGCATATTGTGACTTATCTTCGATAAGAGCTATAATTGCCATTCTCAACACATTTAAATAAAAATTTGGTGCTATTAAAACGCAAAGCTGTCGAGCTTTTAAAAAGTTCATCTTCAACCTGAAGGGAGCCAAAGCTAATGTAAGCTTTCTTATCAACACCTCAAATAACACTTGCTTTCAAAGTATGGACGATGATGTCGGCGCTTTTACCCACAGTAATCTCGCATTCGTTTATTCATAGGTGTTCCTTGCTTAAGGCAGCTCTGACGGCTTTTTGCCCGTTGTAGATCCTGAAACTACTGTAACGCCATCTTATGTTTTATGCCTTGTGTTCAAGTTTTCAAATACGCTCAAATACAAATTAAAAGGTAAAATAAAGGATAGTGGTCAGCGTTAGACAATCCCTTCTCTGGTTGCTACAAAACTGGACAGCTGGAGCAGCCTTCTTATCGACTCGCATAACTTTTGTATTCTCTGATATTTCGGATATTGTGCCCTGATGAGTTGAACCAAGCTGGCCTGGTCTCTCCGCTATACCACGCTTAGTTAGGTTCTGAGGGTCGAACCCTTCTTATCGTTAGAAATTCTAGCAGGCCGTACAACAAATTATTTACTACAACCAACACAGTTTACAGTACAAAATCAAGTCCAAAACAATGATGCACAGTTCAATGGTCCTACACAATACAAATGCCTAGACGAGATGAATGAGTGCAATCTTTGCGGAGATGATCTGTGGTTGCCTAAACGTGAAGTTTCCTCCGCGATCCTAGCGCCTGAGACCACAAGGAGAGGGCTACAGACACTTCCCCCTCCGGCTATGAGCGGGTTCCATTCGTCCCGTGGGCATACGAGGCGACCATGGAACCCAAAAAAGGTAGGAACCCCAAGATGTAAATAGAGCACGCCCCTCTCCGGCAGATGGGGCGCCGCATGGTAACCTCTTACCCCGACACACCAACATTGAACATGTGGGCTACAACAAGAATAGTAGGGACTCACCATTTATTTCCTCCTGATCTGCACAGAGTAGTACCTCACCATTTTATCATATTCAAATAACACCTGCAGAGTTGGGAACGGGCCTTGTAGCGAAGCGAGGGAAGGCCGGAATTGATTCATGGAATACGGTAAAAGGTGTTGAGTGCAATTGCCCTTGGTTTATTAGATGCTCAGTCAAAGGATTTCGCTGCGTAGAGCGCAGGAAGTCGCAGGACAGGAGACGGGTGAGAGGTCAATTGTTTGTTTTCTCTCCCGCTTCCTGCTGTCTGCTAGTTCGACGGTCGTTCGACGCATGTCGAGCCGTATAGTCATGGCTTTTCGGTTCTTGGGGCATTTTCACGTTTGTCTCCAGTCGTTCGTTTTTTATCCTCACTTTTTCTCTTTTAACTCTAAACATTTGTTTTTAAGCCTAACATTTTCACTTTTAACTCTGTGAATTGTTTTGAAACCTCGTTATTGATTTTTGATTCTCCTCTATTTTCGCAACTCGTTACTTGGGTCTTGATTTTTTAAAGCTTAGTTGCGCTCTTTCAGGCGCAAAGGAATCAGTCTGCGCTGCAACGATGTAGAAGACGATCCAGACGGACGAGCTGACTACGATCAAGCCACTTCATTTCCAGTACAGGTGAGAATGACAGTTTAAGGAAGTTTATAATTTTCTCCTGTCAGATCGGTCGCTTTTCAAGTCGTATTGACAGCGTATCACCATAACGGGTTTCAACACCAAGAAATATTCTAACTCGATATGCAGTATTCGCAGTGTCCTCATATGTAGCATTTAATAGATTCTCAAAAAAATTTTGCGAGTTAAAAAAATTGACTTTCGAAACGTGACCAGCTCATCCGGAAGAAATCTTCGATCTAGTTTAGAGTATATTTTATGCGATTTAATAAGTGCCCAGTTAAAAATGGGTGGTAAAAACAGATATGAGGCGTTTATTTATTTATTTTTATTTATTTATATGTCTTTCAATATTTTACAATATGCGGCATCTCATTAGATCGATCCATTCGCGTTTCGTTTTTTTCTTACTCCTTCTTGCCAATTGCATGTTCCAAAGGGTTTCTGGAACACATCTCGCTATCTAGATTTTGGTCGTCCCACTGCTCGTTTAGACGGCGCACGCCACTCCATAATCTGACGAGACCACTTATTATCAACAGTATTAAAGATCTTCCAGCATTGTCAATTTTCTTACCATGACACGGCCGACCACATCCGTGGCTTTAGTAATTCCTCGCATACTCACGTTTCGCTTTCTATTTCGAAGACTCATGCCAATCATCTGACGTTCTATGCGCCTTTGCACTACTGCAAGTTTATGCTTGGCTGACTTTGATATAGTCCAGGTCTCAGCACCATACAGCATCGAAAGCAATATACACATATTGAAAGGCGTCGCTTCCATTTCATCTCGAGTGTCCTCGACGTTAAAAAAATTGTGTATCGACAGAAATTGCTCTATCATACACGAATCCTGATGATGGTGATTTCTTTGGAAATGTCCCGATTGAAGGAGATGTCTTGCCCGAGGTAAACGATAGACTTCACATTGACGAGGTACTTCCTCTGAGGGTGATTGGTGTATCAGAGCTCGCCATTGCCTTCGTTTTTGAGGCACTCGTTTTCAAACCACAGCTGAGCGAGTGTTAGTCTAGCTCGTTAATCATGGTTTGCAGTTCTTTTTCGGTTTTTGGAATTAGAACAACGTCATCAGCAAAGCGAAGGTTGGTGAGCCAAGTTCCGTTAACTGATATTCCATAACCGGTCCAAGTAAGTTTCCGAAAAATGTGCTCTAACGTCAAGGTGAATAGTTGTGGTGAAATTGTGTCACCTTGGCGGACTCCTCGACAAACTCTTATTGGAACGTCTATTCCTCCGAGACGAACTGTAGACTATGCTTTCGAGTAGATTTCACAAAGCAGTCCAATGAGCTGGTGATTCGCTTCTTGTTATTGAAGGGCCATCCATAACGTATTCACTTTAACTGTATCAAAGGCCTTCTCATAGTCAGTGAATGCCATGAAGAGAGGAATTTGGTAATCGGAGAGGCGTTTATAGAGGCGTTTATGCGGCGACCATTCTTTAACTGCTCTATAGTATAATTATACGAACAGTCCACCTGATTTCTATTGTTTCATGGTTCTAGAGAGCATCTCAAGAGAAGGTTCGGCACGTTTGAAAGAAAGCCAGGAGTCAAGGAGATGACTGAGGACGAGCTGACTTTTATGAAAGCACTTCATTCGCAGTACAGGTGAGCATTTTATTCGAATGCTTTCTTCATTTTTTCGCCTTGTTTCTTGATTTTTTAGCTTAATGGGCTCTTGTAGGAGTACGCGACAACGAAGCGGAAGTCGTTTCAGAGGGACGAACTGACTCTTACCACGCCCTTCTCTGCATGTACTTGTAGACTTTGTTGTTATCCTACCTATACACATGTTGACTTTATTGCTGATAGAAGGAGTGTAATAAAAGTATTGTTGTCTGTTGTGTCAACCGTTCGTTCATCGTTCGCTAGAATGCGACCACAGCAAGTTAGTGTTCACTTTTGGTGTTTGTAGTGATCCGAAAAGTATGTAACATTTATTAAGGAAAAGAAATAGAGCAAAGTTTAAATGAAGGCATCACGACTTAAAATACTGGCCACCTAATCTACTACCTATTAGCATCTGAAAACTACTACTAACGATTCCATTGAGCAATTTCGATTGAAAGTAATATTTGCAAGTGGCCGCCAACGACAGCGGTTAAGACACAGTGTGCTTAGCGATTAAAATTACCAGATATCAGAATCAAATGCACCACTATCACAAACGAAACAACTCTAGGTCATTCTTGCACCCGAACAGCCATTGTGGGCCAAGCTTGCACAAGGGGTACAACACCGCCATTCGATGAAATAGTCTTCATCTGTCTTCGATTCCGAAGGCGGCTCTGGAGAATTGCAGAAGACGCATATACCCAGGTCGTCCAACGAAATGTCACAAACTGTGACAGATGATTCGCTGCCACTTCTTTGACAACTGGCGCGCGAAAGTGCTTAACCCTGAAAAATAGTTCACAAGTGATGAAAAGAAACGAGGCACTTGGCAGCCTTTGCTATAAGCAGCACATTTTGACGCTGCGCGAGTTAAGAATGAAACGAAGTTTAGAAAACCAGACGTTCAACGGCGTCGCGGCCGCCAAACATCTGGTTGGGGCTTGGCCCCAAACCTGGAGAATAGAAGAATAGAACACCCCGAACGTCTTCTTCTCTCTTTAGGCCTTCTCTCATTCATTACAGTAAAATAAACTGGTTTTGCCATATAGAATGGTATAGCGGAATAGGGTAAAACAGGTCCATCACCTTCACGGGACCCCCCTTAGCTGGTCCCGGCGGAGTGGCGTTCTACTCCACGCCCTTTAAACAGACGCGTGGCAAATGTCTGCGTCTCCACTATCTCGTAAGGCAGCCACCGGACTCTCGAGCAAGCCCAGGGGTTGAGGGGTGGGCGGGCCAGGGGACGAGGGGTTAGAACGCTCGACCCCCACTGGTCCCTTATCACTTTTTCTTCTTCTTCTTATTCTTCAGCGTTTGTCCCGCATCGTCGCGGGGTCCGCTCTTCTGGTGTTACGACGCCACCTTTCCCGATCCTGCGCTTGATCAGGGTGGACACCAGCTACTTTCATGTCCGTGTGTAACGTATCCCTGGTCCCTTATCACTGGTTCCCCTTTATTGTAAGACCTTTTTCGGTTCACCCTTCGCTGGTCTCCCTCCCCCTTCGTCGGTCCCTACTACTGCTCCCACCTTCACTGGGCCTCTCTTTACTGGTCCCCTCTTCGCTCTTCATCCTATCCTTCACCGATACCCACTACTGGTCCCACCCTCACTGGTCCCCATTTTATTCATCAACCCTTTTCCGGTCCCCCTTCACTGGACCCCTTTCCCCGCCCCTTCCATTCACCGGTCCCCATTACTGGTACCTTCCTCACCGGTCCTCCCTTCACCTGATTCCCTCTTTCACTGGTCAACATTCTACCGGTCCTCCTTCACTGGACCCCTCCCCTCCTTCACCGGTCCACCCTTCACTGGACACTCCCCCCCCCCCCCCCCCCCTTCACCGGTCCCCATTACTGGTCCCTTTCTCACCGGTCCCATCTTCATTGGACCCCTCCCTCCTCCTTCACCGGTCCCCTTCACTGGATCCCCCCTCACCGGTCCCCATTGCTGGTCATACCTTCATTGGTCCCTCCTTTATTGGTCAACCCTTTACCGGTCCCCCTTACTGTAACCCCATCCTTCACCGGCCCCCAATTACTGGTCCCACCTTCACTGGTAACACGTCGTCTGAATCCGGACAATCGCGCGACATCGGTGACACCTCTTCCGAACCCGGACTCCTGTTGAACAACGTCGGTGACATGTGTTCTCAACCCGAACGTGTTTTGCGCGACATCGGTGACACGTCGTCTGAACCCAGGTTCCTGATGAGCGACGTTGGCGACATGTCTTCTCAAGTCGGACGTGGTTTGCGCGACATCGTTGACACGTCGTGTGAATCCGGAACCCTGGCACGACATCGTTGACACGTCGTCTGAATCCGGACAGGCCTTTCGCGACATCGGTGTCACAGCTCTTCTGAACCCAGGCACCTGATGAACGACGTCGGTGACGTCTTCTCAGGCCTAACCTGCCTTGCGCGACATCAGTGACACCTCTTCTCAACCTGAACGTCCTTTGCGCGAGGTGATGTGTCATCTGAACATAGACGCCTGTCGACAACTACAACAATTGATAACTGCTGACAGCTACAACCCTCTTTCCTTCCCCCTCCCCCCCCCCCCCCCCCTCCTTCCCCATACTTACTCCCAACAGACTCCTTCAGCACTTGTGTGCAAACAAACAAACACAACTCACTCACCCACAGACAAACGACCGTTCTCGCTTAGATATAGTAGGATTTGCCCATGGCTGTAGTTTCTTCATCGTCACCTGCTATTTTCAATCGAAAGCTGAAGCCCCGCCTTACCGCCCTCTAACTGTGAAAATGCCGTAAAACCCGCTGATATGATATCCGTACCAAGCAACAGGGACTTTTCTAGCTAAGCTAAATTACGGAGTGATCTCATCTGGAGCAACTATCCTACTATATATAAGCGAGAACGGTCGTTTGTCTGTGGGTGAGTTTGTGTGTGTGTTTGTTTGCACAGAAGTGCTGGGGGAGTGTGTTGGGAGGAAGTGTGGGGAAGGGGGGGGGGGAGGAGGTTGCAGTTGTCACCAGTTTGTCAACTGTTGTAGTTGTCGACGGGCGTCCATGTATAGGCGACATGTCACCGATGTCGCGCAAAGGACGTTCAGGTTGAGAAGAGGTGTCACCGATGTCGCGCAATGCAGGTTCGGCTTGAGAAGGCGTCACCGACGTCGTTCATCAGGTGCCTGGGTTTAGAAGTGGTGTCACCGATGTCGCGAAAGGCCTGTCTGGATTCAGACGACGTGTCACCGATGTCGCGCTAGGGGTTCCGGATTCACACGACGTGTCAACGATGTCGCACAAACCACGTCCGACTTGAGAAGACATGTCACCGACGTCGCTCATCAGGTGCCTGCATTCAGAAGAGGTGTCACCAATGTCGCGAAGGGCCTTCCAGATTCAGACGACGTGTCACCGATGTCGCGCAAAGCACGTTCGGGTTGAGAAAACATGTCACTGACGTTGTTCAACAGGCCACCGGGTTTGGAAGAGGTGTCACCGCTGTCGCGCGAGGATTCCGGATTCAGACGACGTGATACCAGTGAAGGTGGGACCAGTAATTGGGGACCGGTGAAGGATGGGGTTCCAGTAAGGGGGAGCGGTAAGGGTTGACCAATAAAGGAGGGACCAGTGAAGGTGAGACCAGCAATGGGGCCGGTAAGGGGGGGGGGGAAGCAGCGAAGGGAACCGGTGAAGGGGGGGGAGGGGTCCAGTGAAGGGTGGACCGGTGAAGCAGGGGGAGGGGTCCAGTGAAAGGGGGTCGGTAGAATGTTGACCAGTGAAGAGGAGACCAGGTGAAGGGGAGACCGCTGAGGAAGGGACCAGCAATGGGCACCGGTGAGGTAGTGGGGGGGGGAAGGGGCCAGTGAAGGGGGACCGGAAAAGGGTTGATGAGTTAAAAGGGGACCAGTGAGGGTGGGACCAGTAATGGGGATCGGTGAAGGATAGGATAACCAGCGAAGAGGGGACTAAGGGAGATCCAGTGAAGGTGGTTGCAGTAGTAGGGACCGACGAAGGGGAGGGGACCAGTGAAGGGTGAACCGGAAATGGGCTGACAATAAAGGGAAACCAATGATAAGGGACCAGTTAAAGGGGGTCCAGTGAAAGTGGTGGGCCTGCTTTGTCCTATTCCGCTATACTATTCTATGTAGCAAAACCATTTTTTTAATGAATGAGAGAAGGCCTAAAGAGGAGAAGAAGACGTTCGGGGTGTTCTATACTCCGGGTTTGGGGCGAAGCCCCAACCAGACGTTTGGCGGCCGGCAGGCCGTTGAACGTCTGGTGAAGTATAACAGGATCAGCTCCATGTCCTTCTCAGTGATTCGTTTTGTGCGACACATTCGCTTTGTTGACCACTCATCCTGCAGTGATGTCTTTGTACCGTTTCACATGCTGCATTCGATTCTTTTCTGCAGTCAAAGTTTTTTGTTCTCACTGCTTTTTTGAAGCTCTGCACTGTTTGCTTATATATTTTTTTTACTTTGCCAGGTCATTTTTCAAGTTGAAATTACGAGTTTGTATTTCCCAAGGAGAAGTTATGTGTTTGTATTGCATAGAAGTAGTCCTTGATTGCAATACTTCACACTGTTTAAATAACATCTCTATTTTTCAACTTTAGAATTTTCATTCTCCATATCAGTATACTTCATCATGCGCTCTTCCATTCTATGCAGCGCCTGTGTAGGTATCAGTTTGAAGAAGCTCTGAGATGCAGGGAATCGTTAGTTAAGGAGGCTGTAGACAAAGCGCATTTTCTAGTTCATGATTAAGATGTTTTTAAGGCGAACGCTCAGTTTGTGCGTATGTTTATGTTGTTGGTTTTTGAGTTTCTCTGCAGCTTTTACAGATAATTTTTTTTTACTATAAGAAACAAAAACTATTCTTTGGAAAATCAAATACCAGTATTTTACTTGTTTTTAGACTTCATTTTATAGGTAACCTAAAAATATTTTCTTGCTTGTTTTTGATTACTTATCGTTGTTGGATAACATAAGCATAAAACACCTATTTTTCTGGAACTCAAAGCAAATCCGCTAAAGTATTTTATTGTGTTTGAAAGCGTGTCTCCTAGCAATCATTTTGAATTATGAACCGTTAATTTTCTTTGCGCTGTTGAAAAGTTTTGTTCTCTAAAATGATTACCAGTCAATGTGAAAAAGTGTGCGGTTCTATTTTCGGTTGATTCAAGCTCGGAAGCAACCCAGCGACGTAGCCAAGCACATCGATGAAGTTACGGGCAAGTTCACGCCTAGTCGAACAAGTTATTGGAGTTGGTACAAAAAGTTCCTTTCCGCTCAGAAGGGCACCAAAGACTGACCACTTCCGGGAAGATCAACTGCTGTAAACAAAGGGCATCTGCGCAAAACGATCAAGTCGAATTCTTCTCAAACCACGATAGGACTGACCGCTGGTCTCCACGCCTCCCAGCGTATCACCGCTCATCAGCTGAAGAACATTGGAAGGTCGCCAAAATCGCCTTCGTCAGTCCCTCATGCGTTGACGGAAACCCAAGTAAATCGCTGTGCTTCCGAATGCCGGAAGCTCCCGCACCGGTTTAAGCGAGGAAGCCGTATCGGGTCTTTACCAATGATGAAAACGGATGCTTCACTACAATTGTGAAGCCGGAAAATTATAACTAGAACGCGCAACGAGCTGGGGGTTCTGACGTCACAACCGGTGCTCCACCGGATGAAGGTCCTGCTGTGCGTTTGGTGTTTGCGTAGTGGTCCACTGCACCAGTAACTGCTTCACGTAGTCAAACTGTCCTCGACGCTCGCTTTTGCCAACAATGTGTCTAGTTTGAGCAAGAATTAGTGAAGAAAAAAGTCGATACGACCCTATAAGATATGGTATCCAAAACCAAGGCTTGAGACCAGGAAGCATTCATTCACAGTAAGGGCCGGATCAACGTATCTCGCACTAAAGAGCAACGTCAGCCCTACTCCTGAGTCTTTTGGATCTTTCAAACGAGTAGCAAAACATGCTCTCCTACAGTATTAGTGAGATTGCCGTTTCAAATTACTGAGTTACAGTGACACGTTTCATCCTTTATCGTTATGTTTCACAATGATGTTTAAGTTTGTTTGATGCTATGTTGGATTTCTCACGACTGTCTTTTATGGTCGTAATAAATTGAATTGAATTGAATTGAATTGAATTGAATGTTTCATCCACGAAGGCAGCAGCCGACCGCTTGCGGCACTTCAGACGCTGGCAAAAATAGAGGAGTTGGGCTGGACCAAAATCAAGCAAGCCCCATACACCCCGGACATTGTGCCATCTGACTGCTATCTGCTTCGGTCGATGGATCACTTCATCTATGATGGGCGCTTCGCCGATGTTGATGTGGTCACGGCGGTGGTACAAGACTTCTGCAGGTCGAAACCGACCGAATTCTATGAAGATGTAATCCACTAAGTGCATGAAAAGCGGAAGAGTTCACTCAAAGACAGCGAAAAAACGGCGATTACTCCGTTTAAGTCAGTATTTTTTGTAGAATAGTCTTATTTTTGCTGGAAGACAAATTTTGTTGCAAAATTTATGACTCAACCTATTAGCTAGGGTGAGGAGATGTGATTTTTTCCGATTGTACTACTACGGCATGGGTCTAACCATAAGAATGCCACAAGATCAACACTTTTAAATCACAGATATTGTACAATACCCACCATAAGGATTGGAAAAAGGGCGCGGTAGGCGCGTTTTCCGCGTTCTTTCTGTTCTTTTTCTGTGGCTGCTTCATTCTTCATCCTTTTCAAAAAACTCACCCAACGTTGTGATCTCCTCGACAAGATCTAACCACTGCCACAAAAACATTTTTCGTTACTCCATTTTTGACCGCTATTTTTCGAAAGCGCCAGAGGATACTCATTAGCGAATGACGTCTCCACTAATTGCGCACAAAGAACATTTAAGTGCTCTGATCCAAAGCCGGCGCAATTGACAGTAGCTCCTCCTTAGGGAAAATTCTGTAAACCGAGAAGCTTATAACACCATAGATATATTATTCTCTCTAAACAATTTATTAATTATTTTTTTTATTTTTTCGATTATCTAATAAGGGCTAACAAATTTTTTCTTTATCTACCGAGTACTGCCGACAACTGACTTTATCTAGCCACATCAAGGAAAAGGTTGCACAATAGATGAAAATTCCTAACTGGGACGCGCCATGCATATTACTTCTGCGAGATATCTTTTAAAAGATTTGAATTTATTCCTGGTCCACACTATGAATAGCGGTTATGGATAAGTCAGTGTTTTGTCCTTGATAGGTAAGGCTAGGATACTGGTTAGCCGACTCCGAAAGATTGAAGGATGGATGGTCTGGACGGCGCCCAGTCCGAGAACCTCGACTCTCCAACATGCGACAGCCGGCGTATCCTCCAATTGCGCCACCACTCGCACAGGGAATAGCTATTTTAGTATTACTGAAAGTTTCTTTGCAGCTCTATCGACTGGAAAAGGTATCATGTCTGGATAAATGTCCAGATTTCGCCTCCCCAACCAGTTCTCCATTCTTGACCAACAATGAGCTTTTCCTGTGTAACAGGTGCTCTAACTTTTTAAAAAAGAAGTTACAAAGTTAAAATTTGCTCTGAAGACAAAAGCACGTAGGTGAATTGCAAATGGCACACTTTTTATTTGAAAAAAAGAAAATTTTTGCTAGTCGCAAATCCACTGCGCACCAACTTCAGCAACGTTTTTTCACAACGTTTTGCGTACTGCAACTTTCTAAGGACAGAAGCGAGGGTGCTGAAATCTTTTCTGCGCAAAACAGGTTTGCGTGGCTCTGGCACAGGCAAGGTAGGAGGAGCTGAGTTCACTCTAATATAGTTTTCAGGTGTCTAAACTCGAGAAAAATATACAATTTCCTGATCCCATTTTGTTTTCATAATTTAGAACTCCACGTCAGTCAGTTCCTCAAATGCTTAAGACAGCACACCCCACCATTGGAAGCGCTTCCCAACAAAATGGTTTTACAAAACTTGAAGAGATCCGACATTTTACGCCTTTTCCGCCGAGGTCGAGTTCTGGGCAGCGTTCGGCTCGACCTGGGCTCTGTGTGCATAGCCCGCGCCCGATCAAGGCCTTCTCGCACCTCGTTGAGGGACCCAGCGGTACTATGCCAATTATGGGGGACTACACAGTGCCGTACGGCAAACAGTACTATTGATTCGACTCGATCTTCACTTTCGTATATTATGCTGATAACTTTATAATAATTTAAGCATTGTTTTGATCTGAATTAGTTTTCGCGCTCTACGTACTGAGACAAGAATGCTGCGTAATCGATTGTACTAACTAGGCTCTAGGTTCGGATTTCCTGCTCTGTTACAACCTCAATCCGCTAATATTAACGTTATGTTTGGTTAGGAATTTAAAAGTTTCATTTTAAAAGATAAAGACGTGAGTTAGCATAGTGAGAGTACGTGCTGCCTGTCAGGTGCGCCATGAAGAAGATTCTTGGTTCAGATCCTTGCAGGCAACCAAGCCAAAACTCAGCACCTTTCTTCCCTTAGGAATACTACCTGACTCGTCTGTTAACAAGTACCTGGTCGTCTGTGAAGAGCAGAACACCGAGTTGCTCCTCGGCTGGCCACCATAACTCATTGAATGCGCCACTGATGCGTTCACATTTGCGCACGATATCTCGTCGAAGTAGAATGTTTTAACTTTCCCAAACAGAAATCAAGTAAGGCAGTTTTCGTTTTTATCCTTCCCCCTTTATCCCTTGTTTAGACTGAGGGGTCTGAAAGTAGAATTAAGGCATTGCTGTCATCCAGTTTTAAAATTAATGAAATCATTTCTAATAGAACATAGAGGCAGACGGTATTTAATGCCTGCGCCTTGCATTCTACTTCTATTGCATCTCTTGAAGACGAATTTTTTATATTTATAGGGTAAAGGATAAAGGACGGTGTACACCAATCTTTTTTGGGTGCGCCAAGCATTCTACTTCTACAGGATATCGTGGAGGCAAATCTAATGCCTGTTTGGCCTACTCAATCACTTGCGGTGGTCAATTGATGAACAAATTAGTGCTTTTTCCTTTCCAGACATGTCTGGTACCATACCAATCGTTTACGCGACATTCTTGTTTCAATACGTAAAGCATGAAAATTAATTCAGATCAAAACAATATTCAATATTTTTCCTGTAAAATTATAAATGTAATATACGAAAGTGAAGAGCGAGGCGAATCAATAGTACCGTTCGCCGAACAGTACTGTGCAGTCCCCTATAATTGGCACAGTACCGCTGGGTCTCGCACCCAGGTTCTAGGAGGACTTGATCGAGCGCGAGCGATGCACGCAGTGCCCAGGTCGAGCCGAACGCTGCCCAGAACTCGACCTCGGCGGAAAAGGCGTAAAATGTCGGATCTCTTCAAATTGTATATAACTATGTTGTTGGGAAAAGCTTCCAATGATTACATGTGCTGTCTTAAGCGTTTGAGGGACTGACTGACGTGGAGTCCTAAATTTTGAAAACAAGATGGGATCAGGAAATTGTAAATTTTTCTCGAGTTTAGACACCTGAAAAACTATATTAGAGTGCCCTCATCTCCTCCTACCTTGCCTGTGTCAGAGCCACACAAACCCATTTTGCATAGAAAAGATTTCAGCACACTCGCATGTCCTTAGAAAGTTGCAGTATTCAAAAGGTTGTGAAAAAACGTTGCTGAAGGTGGTGCGCAGTGGATTTGCGACTAGCAAAAATTTTCTTTTTTTCAAGTCAAAAGTGGACCATCTGCAATTCACCTACGTGCTTTAGAGTTCAGTGCAAATTTCAACTTCGTAACTTCCTTTTAAAAAAAGTTACAGTACCTGTTACACAGAAAAAGCTCATTGTTGGCCAAGAATGGAGAACTGGTTGGAGAGGCGAAATCTGGACATTTATCCAGATTTGACACATTTTCTAAGTCGATAGAGCTGCAAAGAAACTTTCAGTAATACAAAAATAGCTATTCCCTGTGCGAGTGGTGGCGCAATTGGAGGATACGCCGGCTGTCGCATGCTGGAGAGTCGAAGTTCTCGGACTGGGCACCGACCAGACCATCCAAACCTTCAATCTTCTGCAGTTGGCTAACCGGTATCCTAGCACTGTCTAGCAAGGACGAAACACTGACTTATCCATAACCGTTATTCGTGGTGTGGACCAGGAATAAATTCAAATCTTTTCAACGATATCTCGCAGAAGTGATATGCATGGCGCGTCCCAGTTAGAAAATTTTATCTATTGTTCATCCTCTTCCTTGATGTGGCCAGATAAAGTCAGTTGTCGGCTGATAAAGAAAAAATTTATTAGCCCCTATTAGAATATTCGAGAAAATAAAAAATAATAAAAAATAATATGGAGTAGAATAATATATCTATGGTGTTATAAGCTTCTCGGTCTACAGAATTTTTCCACAGAGAAAGGAGAAGCTACTGTGAACGCACTGGCATTAGATCCGCGTGCTTAAGTGTCCTTTGGGCGTAATTAGTGGAGACGTCGCTCACTAATGAGTATCCCCTGGCGCTTTCGAAAAAATACCGGTAAAAAATGGAGTATTGAAAAATGTTTTTGCGGCACTGGGTAGATCTTGTCGAGGAGATCACAACTGTGCATGAGTTTTCAAAAATCATGAAGACCAAGAGGTCTACAGCAAAAGAACAGAAAGAACGCCGAAAACGCGCCTACTGCGCCCTTTTTCCAATCCTTATGGTGGGTATTGTAGTGATATTGCGTAGCATTTGACGCAATATCACTACAATATCGCTGCTACGGGCAAGTTTCATCGTTTAACATGAGTTCCGTGATCACTGTTCCTGAACGACACAGAACAACAGTGATCTAACCGTGATTTGGCTGAATAGGTAATAGCAGAAATTCGGATATGTCGTTGCTGCATTTTTGGTGTGGTTGATCTGTACCGTTTCTCACGATTCCATATACGTTTGGTCCTCTATGATGTTTGTCCCAAGCTTTTAAAACGCTCGTGTACACACATTATTATCATGAAATATAATTCAAGCTTTAAAGAGTGATTATGCAGTCAGTTGTATAATAAACGGATCGATCCCATGCTTTTGAGATGAATCTTCAAAAGTAGAACCACACGCGAAATACTGCGGGTATATGCAAGGATAAGCCCTATCACTATAGAATTTCCACTATTTGATTATGCAAAAACTGGTAAGCCAACCGGCCTCGGTGAGGTTTATTTTTTACACTTCGCCATGGCAATCAAGGTCGCTTCACACCCAATTGAAGCCCGGGAAAAGGACGCTAAAGATGTAGGATTTCCTTGCCTTCCTAATAGTTTTCCACATAAGTGTCTGCTTCAAAGCCGCTGTTTTCTTATAGGAAGGAGCGGGAGAAAGGCGAGCTAAGATACATATTACTAAAATTCGTGACTCTTTGGCTGGTGGATTACACAGTGTAAAGAACGAAGACTACTTCCATGGTTTCTTGCCAAAGGAACAAGTGAGCCTAGGAATCTCCAATTTCATTCTTAACGCGACTTCAAGTAGGTCACCTACGTTAGATCCATAGAAATTTGCAGAAGGTAAAAACTGAAAGTCAACTGTAACACAAGCCGACGTCCTAGTGTAGATTATGACAATGGGAGCAAAGCGCGTCGGTGTGGTCACATTTCGTGGTTATCTGCATTAGTAAGAAGGAACGTGAATGCTCCTTGCAAATAGGCTCAGCGTGGGATCACTATGTAGATCAATAAGCCCTGTACAATTTTTGTTCTGTACGAAGCCAGAAATTTTACGCAGCATTTGTGTGCCTGTAGCGAAGGCCATTTGTGATGAAATTATGTCTCTTTAACAAGATGGGACGCCATCCGACTAAGGTGGGTGCACCCCTATGAATTTTTTTTTCAGGCTAGAGCTCACTATATTAGCATAATCCTAGTGTGGGAGTGGGCCTACGCTAGAAACGCGAAGTATTCTATCCTAAAACAAGCTGTATATTGAGAATGGGCGCAACACGTGGACGGGGGGAGGGCAGTCCTTGGCTTCGACCGCCTTGAGCATGGCAGGCGTGTTTGGTGACGTGGAATTTCCCCCATTGTACGCTTACGTACGTGTAATGCAAGTTGCACCGAGGGGGGCCTGGTCAACCTGGGAAAAACCCCTAACTTTTTCGAGTACTGATGGACTGCCACCCCTCCTTCCACTAGTTGCGCCTGAGATTGTCCAAGCCCAAAAGAATACTGCACCCACCATAGTCGGATAGCCCCCAAGACGGGTAACCACTAAGCACAAGATTTACCCCTCCAGAGCCTATTTGCGACGAATGCCAAATTACATCAAAAGTGCCCTAGCTCAATTCACCTCTGTGTAGAACACGACAGTGCTGTGTAAAATATTTAATTTCGTGCGACACAGAACATACTATAGGGATAGTAGCTTGGTGACCCCCCCCCCCGAGTCCCTTTGTGTTGGGAAATGCTCTGAAAAAAAGGAGACGAAAAAAGAACGACACTTCGCGTGACTGTGTTCGATTCCTAATAGTATCCGCTCCACACCAGATTGTCTACCTTCAGTGCAGTCCCAGTTTGGGAGAGAGGGAGAGGAGCGAATGATGTTTTCATCACTACACTCTACACTGAAACTACTCGAGAGTCCACTGGCGGCTTCGCGGTGGAAGAGGGTTGGGCAGCTTTGAGGGGAAAGGGTGTTATAGGGAGGGATGCACATACCCTACTTCGGCGCTAAGCGGCTCAGGGAGGGGTCATAATAAATAGCAGCACTATAGCACGTTTTCTGTTGTACGAAGAATTTTATGTAGTTTTGAGGCCGTATTTGTGAACGATCCCTGGACGTTTACACCAACCCCCAACGGGAAGCAACCGGGTCGAGAGCAGAAAATAGCAATTCACAAAACGAGTATGCGCATGAGAACTAACTGCGTTCCATGAGGTCGGATCTCGTTTATCTTTCCCTTAGCACCGTGTCATGAATACTGCTTCTGACGTTATTGGAAAATCATGCGCCATCCTACCAGTGCTGATAAGCACTCAACACAAGATGACACCCTGTGAGCCACATTGCGCTCCCATTCCTTCTTTATCCACCGAACTAGGATTGCACTCTCCCTTTATTTCTTCCATAGCTGGCGCAAGATGAGTTGAGGAGGGGTGGGGCGGGTGTAGAGTTTGGATGACGACTTTTGCCTTTTTTCACACTAGAATTCAATAAGTTAGTACAAACCTAGTGTAGGCGTGGGCTTCCTTTAGCAATGCGGTATATTCTAATATTCCTACCATAGGGTGTACGTCGACATCTGACCCTAACAAGTCTAAACCCACCCCACCCCCCCCCCCCCCTTCCCACCAACTCGTATAGCGCCCGATAGCGATGAATGACTTCACTTGGGTTACGTAGGTAGAGGGAGGAAAAACCATTGAAACATTAGCTGGAATTCACAAAAGCGTGGAGGTGGGTGAATGGTGTGGTAGAATTATATGAATTACAAAACTCAATCAGAATTTAGTGCTACTGTATTATAGTTCGATATAGCCATAATCACCTCCAAAGATTGAAACCAGCCATATTGTTGCCAATAAAGGGCCGGATTCATCAACGACTTGCAGCAGTTTAACAGAGAAATTACAGCCGAAAACGCAGATAATGCGACTTAACAGCAAGCGCTGTGGTGAAATCTCTGTGAAATTTCCTGCAAAAGATACGACGTACGAAGCTCGGTAGCTCTGTAAGATCGTTGTATTGTGAATCCGCTGCATTAACGCTATAACGTTGATGGATCTCATCCCATATAGAAGAATGCCGGACAGCCGCACTTTGTATTGGTGGTTTTTGCGACCATATATTTAGAGATGATAATGGCTATGTCACACTAGATTACGGTGGCAGCAAATTCTGGGGTCGAATTCATCAACCTTACAGATATTTAACGGAGGAATTCCTGAAGTTCCTGAAAAAAGCGAACTAAGGTCATTCTACAGAGTCTCGCGGCAGCACCCGGAGAACTCGTATATATTGAAGCCGCGGTGGAAGCCGCGGCGAGGACGAGTTTACGCGAAGCCGCTGGTAGCAAAGGTCCCCAAGGGCTGCCGTTCACGGCTGTTCTCACCTGCAGTGCCAGGAGCTACGGGTGAGACCTGCAGGGGGTATAGATGGGTGTCGATTATGGTTAATCTATTTGGAAACATTTTTTAAACGAATCTGCACGCCAGGAATATAATATGTTGGTGCATAATTTCTGTCCATAAGAAGCTTGACAACCAACAATTAATCAGAGTTAGTGTCGACAAATGGAGGCGTGGGGAATCTTGCACTCAAAACGTAACGCAAAAACCTTAGCACGATATGGGTAATGTCAACTGCACTAAAAATCTTCGTGGCCTTACATCCATAAGTTAGCCTTGTGAAGTTTAGGGAAAACCCTTGCACAGAAATGCAAAAACAAAGCAGACCGCTCTTTTTAGAATGAGCTAGAGGGTGCGTAAAAAGTATTGTATTGACGCACTAAACGTAAGCGTTAGAAATGAAAACTCACTATAAAATGTAACAACTTTACATACTAAAGTCAACAATAATCTAGTGAGCAGAATAGCATCACTTGTATTTTCTACGAGCTGCTTTGCTGCGAAGGCAGGGTCGAAGACGACGAGGAAAGCATCGACGGTGTGCCACAAGTAGTCCACGTCGATTTCGTTCCATGCTTTGACCAGATCATCCTTCACTGACTTCATACTTTTGCGGGAATTAGCGCAAGCTTTGTTTTCAAAAACTTCCTATATAGAGTAATTCAGCGCATTCAACTCATGTTCACACTGAGGTCATTCCTCTGCCGGAATGAGTCCTCCAAGTTGGCGCGGCACCAGTCCTGAACAATTCTCGACTCTGCGGAGGAGTCAAATCCTGCTGGAAGACATACGGCTTACTCTCGAAGTGGGATTCGAGTCAAGGAACTAGTTGCTTCTTTAGGACATCAATATCGTCAGTTCTACTGATTTATCTTCACTCCTGTATCCATGAAAACGAGAAGCGCTTGTGATAAACGTACAAACCATGACACCGGCCAGATGCGCCTCCCTTGCAGCAAGCCTTCCTCCAGAATTAGCACTTTGGAGGTGCTTGAAGAGTATGCAACACTTTTACGGGTTAAATCACAAAAGTATCAAGTCACTGAAGGTGAAAGCATAGGACGAAATCGACGTGGACTACCTGCGGTGCACCGTCGATGCCCTTTCTCGGCGTCTTCGCCCCTGCATTAGCAGCAAAGAAGCCCATATAAAATACAAGTGATGTGTTCGCTCCGCTAGATCATTGTTGATATTTTGCATATGAACTTGCTAAATTTTATTATGTGTTGTTACTTTTAACGTTTACGTTTAGTGCGTCAATACTTTTTACGCACCCTGTAGGTGCTTGCCACCTAATCAGCTCTAAAAATTTATTCTGTCTGAGTTTGATGTACAGCTTTGTAATGTTTCACAAATTTCTTAAAGCTAAAGAAGCCCAAAAAATGTAGTTGAGAGGCTTAAATAAATGACCATTTACTGAGCGTTAAATTTTATGATGCGTTGTCATTTCTAACGTTTAGTGCTCCAATAATTTTTACGCACCCTGTATAACTGCATCGGACAGACTTCCC
Organism: Heligmosomoides polygyrus bakeri; assembly: GCA_947359475.1. Taxonomy (NCBI): domain Eukaryota; kingdom Metazoa; phylum Nematoda; class Chromadorea; order Rhabditida; family Heligmosomidae; genus Heligmosomoides; species Heligmosomoides polygyrus. Next base: position 28,038,520 of record OX375868.1, read on the forward strand.
GGACTCAACAAGGCATCGGAGGGAATGCTGTCACGAAAAAGGCTACCACATTACCTTCGAGCTGCTTGTCAACCGAGGAACTCTTAGTGGAGGTAGAGTGACGAAAGTGAGAGCAAGCGCAAAATGGTGCAGAACTTTTAAGTTATAAGAAGTGTTCTATAAGATTTCGGGGCTTACATTCAAGAACTCCTAAGTTGGCTCAGAAAACGCTTCTTCGCAAAACAAAAACTGTTTTGCTTACTACATCTCTGACATTCTTAGAGCCAGCAAAGTACGCATATTGCGTACAGTAACTCTTGCGGCGCTGCACCATCCGCCGTAGTCAAAGCGGGTCCGCGGCACTCGCAAGACTCTGCTGACGGCCTAATGCGGCTTAACAACAGGCGATATGGTGAAATGTTGGCGTTATCAGGAATTTCGGCTGTAATTTTCTCGTTAAATCTCTGTACGTCGTTGATGAATTTGGTCCCTGTTTGGGTTCTATAATTCAGTGTAGAATTACATCTTTCACTGAATTCCAAACTCGCCCTCTGTCGACTTTCCTCTGTTGGTAAACTTAGCCATTACCTTCGTTATTCCTTCTGTGCCAGTGGGGTTGGTAGGTGTAATACAGTCCCCTTCCGTTATAACGCCTCAGGATAAGACGCGACTCTCGATATAACGTAGATTTTCTCTGGCTCCGGCCAGCTTACCTTTACGCCAATACAAATTAACTCAAGACGCAATACAACGCTACTCCCGTTATAGCGCGGTTTTGGGAGAAGCTCTTCGTTCAAAACGACTCCCATTATAACGCGACCCAGGCTCAGTTCCGGTCCCACACAGAAACTGGAGAGGAGCAAGATGCTGACCGCTTCTGCATCCAGACCTATCCTTCTATTGTATCGTTCATAGTCGCGACCAGCACTGTCGTGACTCCTGAGTCACGATACCGTATCCTACAGCCGGGCGCCTGAGACTCGACTGGGCCACCAAACCAGAAGGCGGGGCTAGCAGGGCAGTCTGGCGACAGTTCGGCATCGTGAGCGGTCTGGCCAACTTGCTCCGCCTCTTCCCTGTCCAGCTAGACCAAGAGCGACCGGAGCCGGTGAGGCTACAAGAGAACTGCGGCTCTCCCTCGAAGGTTCCGTAAGTATTTAGCCTTATGTTAAACGAAGTAAAATGATCAAATAGAAAGTGTTCTGTAGTGTAGCAAAATCCATACAGACAACACCACTGATGCTCCACAGAATCCCAAAGGGGATTTTGTATATGGTGCATCGGCGGTCAAAAATAATTATCGTGACTCATAGGAGTCACAACAATTTTGTCGCCGGCTTACCTAGATAAACTATAATAAGCCTTTTAACTTCGTACTTGCATTGCACCCGAGATCTGCGGTTGGTTATGACCAACCAGCATCTTGTTTGCCTGGAACATTTTCTTGCGGTTGGTGGTGTGCCAACCTGCATTGCTGACGTCAGTTTGAGAAAAAAAACCAGATGCAGGCCACTCCACGCGGTCACGCTTGGAGTGGCCTGCATCTGGTTTTGCCTTGACCTTGGAAGCCAACTGCGGCTATTCGTATAACCTGCATTTTTTCTCCATTCACTTTGGGAGCTCGTTACGGAAAATACGAAACCTCATCATCAAAACGCTCGTAACGCACACCTAACCATCACTCACTCAAAATCCTCTCAAAAATAAAAAATCTCGGAAATCGTACCGATCGTACAGGTGCAAAGTTCACACAGCTTGAGCTCACTGTTATCGCTATGCGCGATCAGCTACATCCCGCCAGCGCCTGTCCGCCCATCGTCCAGCTCACGTCTTTTTCTTCCTTTGCCTCCAGCGGAAGGAGCCCTTTTCTTTCATCTCCTCGTGCTCCACGTTTTTATGGCTACTCCAGCTTCAGACTCGTCCGTTCCCTTTTTCACTCTTGCGGCGACGAAACAGCGCATTACTCATCACTTAAATCAGATTTGCCGCATTTTAATTGAATGCGAGGTCTACAGCATAGGATGGGACCTCTCACCTCACGCAGATCGCGCAGACATGTTAAGCTTCGTCAATACAGAAAGAGCAAAAATTACGTCTATCCTCAACAAGCTTCGCAATAGTTTAAATACTGTCAGCTTAACACGAAATACGGCACTTGCAAAAATCCAAGAAATAAAATCCATCGATTACATAAAAGGTTTAGAGCTCGCATACGAATTCGAGTCGTATATTGAGGCCAAGTCAGTGGACAGCATAGTTGAACATGCACGCTCATTGGATAACGGCCTCGAGATTCGACTCAGCGAACTCGGTATAGCTTATAGCACATATCTTTTCCAAAACAATTTTTCCATCAACTCATGAACGACACATATATGTATCGGTATTATATATCCTTCTAGGGTCAAACCAGTTTCTTCATAACTTGTGAGTTCAGACCAGCCTCTTCACAACTTATCTCATACTGCCTTAAAAAAAAATTTGCTTCAATAGCTCATTCCTATAACAGTAATTATTCTGCCACATTCGTTTATCAGGACTCTTAGTCGAATTTTCTCGATGAATGTTGCTTTCCTTTCACATAAACCTCTGCTTACACACCGTTCGCAAAAAAAGGAGTTTCATGTTCATAAGCTCTAATTGCGCGTACTGCGCAAAAGTTCGTTGCATATAGCTCACAAGACGATCACTACGCCCTTCTCTTAGAATTCGTACTGCATGCCGTACGAAGGATCCTAGTCGCACTCCTTCTCCAGAACTCAAGTTCGCATTCCATTTCAATGACTGTCACCCGCATTACACTCCCAGGAATTCAGATCGCGATCAGATTACAGTACTCCCACTTTACACTCGCCCGTTCCCATGACTTCGAGGCTCGCGGTAGATCCTATCTCTCCCGACCGCGGAGCACGGTTCGCACGTCGCCTTGCATTCCAGTGACGTGACCCACCTACCCCTAAGGTCTATAAGTGCACGAGTCCCTTGCTAACCATCATTCAAGTTCACTCACAAGTCCAACTCATCTGTTGAACACTGCTCACTCATCACACTCTCTCCTTATGGTCGGCCCTCACCCTATACTCACCATCTCTTAGCAGAGAATCACTCGTCATTTGAATGACATTCTTCATATCGTCTCTGATTGAGACAAGTATAGGGAGAGTTGGAATTTTCCTACTTCTCGCAAAGATCTTTTTATTTTCATTAACACTCAAAAGCGACTTGTCCGGGATGTCATCTCTCAACTTGAAAAGAAACTCGATAACGTCACCTCCATATACGGGGAGACTTTATCACAACTTATAAAAGAACAATCGAACTCATCGGAAGACTTACCAGGGAACTACCTGAGGTGTAGGTCTGAACCAGCGATGTGATGCATATGGGCAGAAGCTCCTCCCTCTCAGAAGTAACAATATGCAAGTATCTCGACCCGAGTACAACTTTGAGCAGAGTTACGGCCCGTGGAAGCTGCACCATTGAAAAGGAGTGGTGAAGCAAGCAAGAAGGCTGGTATCTTATCACTCTCGAGTTCATTGTTCTCTTGAGTCCGTTTGTCGACGGGGCGACCGAGTGGCTAGCGTGACAGACTTACGAGCGAAATGCCAGGGGTTTGGATCCTGCGTTGGGCATGCCTTTTGCATTTTCATAAACTTCGTGTTCATGCGAGGGGTGTATGCACTAACAGCAGAGCAGGTAAAGAACAGGTTGACCCTGTTGTTAACCCTTATGAAGGATAAAGGTTGGTGTCACCATAGCCCAGTTTGGGATGCGCCGTGTATTCTACTCCTACGGGACACCGTTAAAGCAGTTTCGATGCGAATATAGTCTTTTACAGTGGCTTGCGGTGGCCAACCGATGGACATGTAAGAGTTTATCCTTCCGAAAAAGCCTGGTGCAAAACCGCCGATGAAAGAGTTGTAGTTAGTCTTGGAGAGACCAGAAGCAAAAACCATGAATTCTGGGTATTCTACATGTGAAACTGCAACGGAGAGCAACCCTGTGTGTTGACTAGTGTTTAATGTTTACATAGGTGTAACAGAGTGAAAGCGGCTTCCGGGGGGCACCCCGAATTCAGGTTCCTGGTTCGGGTCCTACCAAACCAGAAAGGTCACGATGTTGGTTACACCAATCTTCAGTCAAGAGAAGTGAGTGCTGGCCGACTTCCTGCATGCGAGAGAGTTAGAGTTCAGGTGAATCTCACGTGACGATTTCCATGAAGAAGAATGTCCAAAGGATGGGCTACCAAGAGTGTCGAGGAAGACGAAGGACGTTCGCCTCCATGCCCTCCCATTCGAATTCACTGCTCTTCTTGCGCTAACGTACCATACAAAAGCAGGATGATCAAGTGATCATCGTCGCGCAGCGAGCAATCAAAGGGATGATGCTTGGAGTTACATGATTCAAGGAAATGAGAGAAGGCCTCCGGAGTTCCGAGCTTTGACGACATTTGAGGACTGGGATGGGAGGGACTTTTCAGAGAAAAACCAGTACGCTCGGACTTCTGCGTAAAAGTCCGAAACGAACGGTCGTGTTTCTAAAGTGAGATTGATCCATTGAGCACCCAGGCACACGACCGGAACAAATTGGGACGTTGCTGGCGCCCGCTGGAGCAACTCGATGATCAACGGACGACAGGCGGTATAGGCCAAGATTGAATGACACATAAAGCTGTTCTTTATCTGCTCTGCTGTTAGTGCATACCCCCCTCGCATGAACACGAAATTTGTGAAAATGCAAAAGACATGCTCAAGGCAAGACCCAAACCCCTAGCATTTCGCTCGTAAGTCTGCCACGCTATCCACTCGGCCGCCCCGTCGACACACGGAGTCAAGAGAACAATGAACTCGAGAGTGATAAGATACCAGCCTTCTTGCTTGATTCACCACTCCTTTTCAATGATGCAGCTTCCACTGGCCGTAACTCTGCTCAAAGTTGTACTCGGGTCGAGATACCTGCATATTGTTACTTCTGAGAGGGAGCCGCTTCCGCCCATGTGCATCACATCGCTGGATCAGACCTACACTTCAGGTAGTTTCCTGGTTAGTACAAGAATTCGAACGCTACTGGATAGAGCGTAACGGAGACTCGACTCTTGAAATGTCTCGGGAACTAATTCAAAGTCTCGAGATGAGAGTCTCGGAACTTGTAGCGCAAGAATTACAGGTCTCATTCCCGGATGAGTTCGAGCTTCGAGAACACACTCAAGGTAGTTCGCAAAGGGTCCCTCAGTCTTCCGTTATCACGGAATCCTCTGCTTTCGCAAATACTTCTTCAGTAAATCAGTTGAGCATCCCTCCGCACTGGTATAAGAGCGAACTTCGCATACCAGACTTTTATGGAAATCCCACCGAATTCGAACCATTTTGGGAAACTTTTTCGGAACTCGTACACACGCAACCTTACTCGGAAATCGAAAAGCTAACAATCCTCTTAGACAAATGCAAAGGGGAAGCTGCTAGAGCCTTGAGGTACCTTCCTAGAAAAGGTTCTAGTTACAACGACGCGGTGAAACAGCTACGGGACCAATTCCAAAATGAGGAAATAAACACTCATTTTCTCCTTGACCAACTTAACAAAATACCGCAATCTTCAGAAAACCCATCTGAACTTCGCGCAACTATTAATGACATTATGGCTATTATAACTCCTCTCCCACGATCTGAAACTCATATTGACGCCCGCGAATATAAAAGCAAGGTCCTCCAAAAATTCCCAGTTAGCATACAAAGAAAACTAGTGGCCAAGGAATACGATGACGACAACCCATGGAATATGGACACGCTTTTATTGTCAACCGATATCATAACAGAATCCTTAACTCTGCCTCCATTATCTCATTCGGATATTGAATATGTCCGTTGTCGCAACTTAGTAACACCTCAGTTACTGAATTCGCACACTATCGAAATTGTTCCTGAAATCTTAATCGGAATCGATTATTTCAATGAAATTCTGGAGATACGGTCATCCGCCTCCAGGTTGCCATCCGGACTTCTCGCAATACCCACTATCTTTGGACATGTCATCACTGGGTCTGAAACCTCGGCGATAAACCCCATAAAAAATACTCAAGCTTTAGCAAACATTCTCAACTTCAACGAAGAGTCACCTGACTTCTCACTCATGTGGGATTTAGAGGGAATAGGCATCAAAGATAATATAAAGGAATTAGAAGAAAATCAAAGAATAATGCATCAGTTCTATGACACCATTACGATTCGAAATAAACATATCTATGTGTAATTTCCGTGGAAACCCAACAAAAGGGACTTAGACAACAATTTCAAATTAGCCTTAAGTAGGTTACACCAACTCTATAATTCTTTAAGCAGAAAACCTGAGCTGTGGAAGAAATATTGCGATATTATAGAGGAACAGCTCCATCGAAATATTATAGAAGATATACCAGATACTCGCACATCGTATGACCGTCCTATTTACTATATTCCACACCAAGCCATTTTTAAGCCTACCAGTTCCATCACCAAAGTTCGCATTGTACTTGACGCAAGCTCGAAAAAGTCGGTCAATTATCCCTGAATGACGTTTTATACCAGGGTCCGACTTTTACCTAACCTTTTAGGTATTCTTCTAAGAATACGTTTCGGAAATTACATGATTGCAGGAGACGTTTAGAAAGCGTTTCACATGATCCACCTAAAGGAATCCGAAAGAGACGCAACAAGGTTTTTATGGCTTCGAGATACAAATAATCCCCCTTCTTCGCAAAATCTACGCATTTTACGGTTCACTCGTGTACCCTTTGGCACTAAAACAGGCCCGTCTCTCTTAGCCATGTCCATTAAGTATTCACTAGAGCAAAATCCACAAAAGGAGTTATGTTCAGAAATTGCTCGCAATTTATATGTTGACAATATGATTTTGCTGACAGACGACGTAAAAAGTGGTGTGGAAAAATACCACAGTAGCAAAACTATTTTCGCAAATATTTCAATGAACTTAAGGGAATCTATCACTAACAGCGATCAAATAAAATCATGTTTCAGAGCGCAAGATAAGTCGGCTGTGAGCAAAGTAAAAATTCTAGGCATTCCATGGAACATTTCAAATGACAGCCTAATCCTTGAATCAAAATTGAGGAAACCAACAGTTCCAACGAAGCGCAACATATTAAAGTCGATTCACACCACATTTGATCCTATGGGTTTTCTAATACCTCTTTTCATATCAGCACGGGTATTCTTACAACACTTGTGGATCAAAAAATATGAATGGGATCAGCCACTTTCTACAGAAGATAATCAACAATGGGAAGCCATAAGCTGCGAGGCTTCAAATGTTTTAAAAACAATTCCTCGTCGCATCGCAAGTCTTCGCAATTCAGGGACTTTCGAACTGTGCACATTTGCAGATGCCTCGGCAAATGCATATGCTGCATGCACGTACGTGCGTCGCATTAGTGAGAATGGAATCGACACGCAACTGCCTTGCGCTTGATACCGACTTGCACCAATAAGCCACATATCAGGAGCAAAAACAGGAACGATTCCAAAACTCGAACTTCTTGCCCTATTGATCGCAACAGAACTATCGGATTTCGTTCGCAAAGAACTTGACGTCACCATCGAAAGAATTCGAATCTTTTCCGACAGTATGATAGCTCTTTCGCAGACTCGTTCAGGAAAAAATGGCGGTACGTTCGTAAACAATAGGGCTCGCAAAATCAGATTGAAAGTAGAATTGTGGCAACAACAAAATATCAAATACTCTTTCTTATATGTTAATACTCACGATAATCCCGCAGATTGTGCCACGAGAGGATTAAATAGTAGCACCCTTTTAGATCACTACTGGTGGACAGGGCCACCATTCTTACAACGGGACCAAGAAGCATGGCCAAAAACTAAGGAACTAGAAATGATATGGAGTCCCACTGAAATAGCAATGCAATTATTAGTCAAAAACGCAAACAAGACTTCATCTGTTTTCCGCTACGAGATTTCAAACTGGACTAAGTTGAAAAGATCAACAGCTATTGTTCTTAAATTTGTCAAGATTTTGGGAAAAGACCGTTATCGCAATACTTCTCCATTTACTGATTTACAAATTTGTGCTGGAAGTCACTGTGTCGAAACGCTCGTCACTGATTCTGAACTTAGTTTCATGTTCCCAGCTAGCATATGCCTTCACGAGCATATGGTTCGCATCAAGTTAAAACACGACACGCAAACCAAATTGAGTACCATTACATGCCCGCCAAGCCCCTTCTGCGAAATGATAGACTGTTACTTCTGTCTCGTCATGGTCAATAACCCTGACTGTTTGCCAAAAACAGCCATCACCATCGTAATGATTCTATTTTACCTCCTCGCAAGCATTTGCATGACAATTTGCGTATGTAAAACATACATTTCGACGGTGCCGTCAAGCTTTTCGCAAATGCTTTCTATTTTCACGATTTCGCAATAACATACTAGAAGATGATGTCGTGCCTCTCGTTACTCTTTCAACTCGTCCATCGCAATTTCGTCGGTCTTCGTTCCTAAATATTATAACCGTTCTCGCGTTTTCGGCAATATTTTCGTTGTCCCAATCATGTCAACAAGTCATTTCCATAGACTCTGAGATAACTCAATGTTCGCAAGACGAAACGGATTGCCTTCAAATGTATGCTAAAGTCATGAAACTTAACCCGCTATATCGAGAACGTCGTTGTGGTGGCCCTTTTTGACTGTTACCAAAAGGAATGAATATGTACTTTGTTCACAAGAGAATTAAGTGCTGTTCGAAAGAGTCGATGAGGAAAAGGTCAATGTCTTAAAAGTCAATTCTGATAACAGATGATGTTTAGAAGATGTTCACGATAAGGTTCAATTCCAAAATTGTCAATTTGTTCAATGATAGCAAACACGTAAAAGTGCGCAGGTGTGAAGAGCTTCTTAGAAGAGTACAGCTTAAACTTGAATCCGCTGGATGACTATGTTTAGGCGATATTGGAGAGCAAGGTCTGGGCTAGTTTCAGCAGAAGTGACCAGTCGCTGAAGACTGCTCTTGTTCTTAGCACGGGACGATATCCACGTAAAGTACTTGCGACGCACTACCTATCAGTTTCCCGTCATTTTCACTCATGTGTTCACAGTGAAGGAGCCCAATATCGTCTTGCAGTTATTCTGCCGTGTTTGTAGTATTGCTTTCCATACTTTGGAAGTCAATATGTTAAACCTTACTGCGTATTACTATTTCCACACCGCCACTCACTGGGTCAATACTTTTTTCGCACCCTGTGTAAAACTCCTGGTAGTCGTTAGAAGCTAAATTGGAGGGCTTCCTATATTAGAACCGACAGAAGGTGTGGAATCAAACTCAGATTATTCAGAACAGTGTCCTACACATTTGTTCTAACTAGGCCTAGAGCAGCTGGTTTAGGAGCCATATTTTGTCACGTGATGTTGCGATCAAAACTTTCGCGCCACGCGGGACTTGTGCATGCATCATCTATTTTCCGGACAGGATTACAGCAACAGCGCTGTTTGATCACAAGAAACATCCCGATATCGTGGGAGAGTGCTGAGAGATCGTTGCGACGGGCAGGCGGATGAAGCGCGCGCGATTTAACAGCGCTGATGATGGTCTAACATCCTGCCTGGAATGTTGAGAGTGCAGGTCCATGATGCAAGAGTTTTGATGGCGGCAAAATATACTGTAACATCAGGCTGCACAGCTTTGTTGTTGATCACTTCCAACTTTCCTCTGGTACACATATCTGTCATACTTATGAACAAAGCAGGAAGTATCTCTGAATGTGTAGGACCTCATCAATAGTCTAAAGTTGTTTTATGCCCTCACACTCTTTTCATGGCCACATATGTTATCGTTGGAGTCCTAGTTTAGCCACTGAATAGATTTTATATAAACCTGGTCACAAAATAGGGTAAAAAAGCTGAGCCCCGGTTAGGACGCGACTCCCGTTACATCGCGGATTTTCTCCGGTCCCTTCAAACGCGCTATAACGAGAGGGTACTGTATTTATTTTAGGCCTGATGTTTCCGCCGTTTTGTCATCTTCACAGGCTCGGCTTTCCACCGCAGAGGGTAGCAATGTCGCCACTGGTACCTTCGAGTGGTGGCGACATCGCTACATTAGAAAGGACAGAAGAAATAACGAAATTTAACATCGATGCGAGCTTTTAAGATGAGAGGACGTGGAGACTATTACCCATTACCATTAACCATGCTACCATTAACTCATTACCTTACCACCGTGAATCCGGCCTCAGGAAAATGTAAAGAAGGTGTGGTCGGAAGAACCGGTGTATTGGAAGGCAACGCTTCTACCTCAGAAAAAATGCAGATGTCTCATTCCGACCTCTTCACAAAGCACACCTACGGGCAAAAGAGCTGTATCACAGCATGAACGGCGGAACTCTTGGTGAGAGTAATGGTGACAAATCCAAAGCACTAGGATTTTGTCAGGGCGCTCATGTATGATGACAGATGTGTAATATACATAAGACGTTGGACATATAGACCTATTGCTAGAGATGGGCAGCATATAGCTATAAAAACGATAAGAAAGGCTCGAGCACACTTCGCTGCCTTTGCTGCGGCAGCAATGATAAAGGATATCAGAGGCAGCAGCTCGATGATATCCTTTATCATTGCTGCCGCAGCAAAGGCAGCGAAGTGTGCTCGAGCCCGAAGGAAAAGGAGCAACTAAAAATACCAACACAGGAAGAATAGTAGCTAACGAGCAAAAATAAACACAACTGGCCCTGAGAGCAAGCGTCTCATATCTATTCTAGTTGTAGGGAACACATAACTAAAAATTATGTAAACATTTGACTTGAGGCTCAGCCGCTCCGGCTTCAAGAGGACAAAATAAGACCCCAAAAGAAGCAGACAAACAAACAAAAACAAACAAATCGCTGTTGTAAAGTCGTCTGAGGTCTATGGCATACCACCAGCGACGAGGCCGGCGATGGCACTGCCAACGGACAAGTATTCGACTATTCGTGTCGGGACCCTATCAGACACAATGGGGAGAGCGCGCGCACTTGACGGTTGTCGATGCCACGTCGGCACGGCGTGTCGTTGGAGAGGGGGCATACCGCCAGCGACCGGTCGTCGCTGCGCTTTGCACGGCGACGAGCTGTCGCCCGACCCTTTGCACCACGCATGCACGCACGCAAGCGTCACTAACCGCGCTCTAACGCCAACTCTCGACCCCGCTCAACACCGCCGCTGCTCTCGTCGCTGAACTCCAGCGCTCTCTCGTCGCTCCGCTCCCCTCGTCGCCGGCCTCGTCGCCGGTGGTATGCCATAGGCCTAAGTGGGAGAAGGGCATTCAAACACAGCTGACCGCGGCCTGACATGTTACAGCCTGGATCCATCATAGTGGGTCTATAACTTTGTCTGTTTACAACCGGTGTGAAGAAGATGGTAATTTTTTGTGGATTTTGACAGTTTTAGTCCTATTTTGACCCTATGGAAGCCGCTCCGTGAATCCCAATTGGAAAGGTTACACAATTTTACACAATTTTTAGTTATGCACCTACCCCCCCCCCCCTAACTAGGATAGATTCGGCGTTTCATTTGTTTTAGTATTGTGTGCCAGTAGTCGCTGTTGGTTAGCTTTGTGTCGCCCTATGCTGCCACACGGGTAAATTCCTGTGAAGTATCCTGGCCAGACAAGACACTTGTATTATCATTGTTTATCTTGCATACACCGACACTCACAGAAACTGCTCTTGAACGCTCTAGGTTTCTTGCTGTTTTTGGTGGAGACCTCTCGTTAGTTATTGATCCTCGAAGTCGTAACCGAACCGATAGCCGAAGCCAAAGGCTGAAGCCTGGAGCCGAAGGCTGAAGAGAGCCGACTGAAGCCTCGAGCATTCCTCGTCTCGTCTTTTATACACCGTTATTTTTATACGCGCTCTCTGGTTAGATCCGCCGACGAGGTAGGGGCCGCTGAGCGCCCCTGCAAAAAACATAACTATTAGATCCGCTAGCCAGATAACGGTAAAGCCTGGGAAACTAGTAAAATGCTTCCTGACCCTATTGAACTCTTATCTAGCGCAGCTATATTTGTACACAAGTGTAAAAAATACACGTCCTGCTACCAGTCACTCTAAGTCACGATCCGCGCAAAGAATTTATCAGGCTTAAGACGAAACGACCTGCATCTCGTTTTGTTTTGGAGATATAGATTCTTCCGTCAATTACTGTGGAGTGCGCAATTGGTACCGAATCTCCTCTAAAGCGCACCCGAAGCTTCCAACTCCCTATGCTATTTCTTTGGCGTCGACTTCATCGGTTCGTTTCTTCCGTTCTGACTGTATTGCCATCCTCCAAAGCTGTAACCTAACCAAGACTATAGGAGGTGCAGAACCACTTACTGACGGCCCAGGTACCAGCGGGGGACGGTCAGGAGGTACACTCGCCCCCTGCTGGAGGACGTGCCATCTTCCTCTCATGCCCTTTGCTCACCCACCCCCCACCCCCTAGGCTTCACCGAGAGTCTAATGACTGCCTTACGAAACCTTTCACACGCAAAACAAAAGTTTCCAGTCCGCAGAACAGCGGTGTACCTCCTGACGCCACGCCTCCAAGCAGGGGGCGGGTGTACCTCCTGTCGCGCTGCCGGTACCAGCAATGGGGTGTTCACCTGCAACTCCACGCGCGGGCACAGCTATGGTCGCTCTGCAATTCAATGTGAACTCGAACCCGTGGATCTCGAACCCTGACTACACAAAAGTCTGCACAACAATACGACATCAGGTAACTGCAACAATATTACTCAATGGCTCTCACCGCACGGATCTATCTTATCCTAGTCGGAGGAGTTTTGCGTCTCCAACCCCTTCTTTGAATTTGTCTAAGTGCCTCAGCTACGGACAATTGATAGGATGGCACTCATGCAGATTGAGAGAATGTGGTGTCTTGTGAAATGCTGGACGCCACGTCACCTTGGTACTGCTCCCTCCAGACTAGGGTAGATATTACCACTCTGCTCGCCCTTCACAATCGGTCAAATGTACATTGTTTTCACTCATACTGTCGGCACAACATGGGAATAAAGAGCGGTGCTGAATGACAGGCGCTTCATTTCGAATAGGTTCATACGACGCAAGTTCAGCGCTTCTTCATGGTAGAGCTGTCCGTCGTACAGACAATGTTTCCATTTTGGAATAACAGTAGTCTTCGACAATACTTGAGAAGAAAGCATTACTGTTTCATTCTAACAGCAATTCCAAATCTACAGTTCTCGATGAATCCTCTTAGAACTCGGGATACCAAGAGAATAAAAAAAACTGAATGGTGATGGACGCATACTTCTACATCGGCTGCTACTTATTCTAGGGCTTTCGCTAATGCTTGTGCCGCAGAACAGTTCTTTGGTACTGCTGTGGTTTTCTATTTCCTTGACTGGTAAACGTACCGAAAATTGAAGACGTTCGGAATGAGCAGAAAAAGGATCTGAAAGCGTCATTTGCAGACGTACGATCTACTAGTTAAAGTTGGTGATTTTCTGGTGAGGCAGGCAGTTCGGCTAGAACAGAAAACATTCTCTGCGGTGAGCTCCGTTTACTAAAGACCTCACACTTTTAACGACTCCCACGACGGAGGCGAAAACTTGCCGTGTAGGAGACAAAACTGCCTCCTAGTAGTGACGTGCCGCCGCACTCATGCTGGCCTCACTTCATCGCCAACGCGGTTTCATTATCATTATCATTATCAGCTTCAATTCTAAACCCCCGCAATAGTAAGCTAGAGCGCGAAACAGAACTCTATAGGCTTGAGCACACTTCGCTGCCTTTGCTGCGGCAGCAATGATAAAGGATATCATTTGCTGCGCAGCAAAGGCAGCGCCGCAGCCATGGACACACTTTGCTGCGGCAGCGAGGGCGGTTTTGCTGCGGCAGCAGGGAATGTCGACCGACATTTCTTGCTGCGGCAGCAGCCGAGAGCACGTGCGGTGGAGTGCGACGTCCGCACCTGTTCTGCGTACGTTGCACTTCATTCGTCAGCGTTAGCTCTCGAGCAACTCATTTTCTCCATCTCTGGCGGTTAATACGTTGCCAAGAGCACTACTTCTGAGGCGAAATTTGTTTAGTTCACTACTGTATTCAGATAGAGTCGAATCTATCTGCTCAAGGTGTTCTGGCAGAACGATAGCAGAAAACTTTTAAACTGCCAAGCTACCTCTCTTGATAAAAATACAAAATGGTAAAAGGATTGCATTAACCATACCCTATTTGGTTGCTCTGTGCATTCTACATCTGTGGGACATTGTAGATGGAATCTGAATGCGTATTAGGTCTACATAATTTCGGCGAAACAGCTAATCAGTCATTCCTATTTATCCTACGAGGATGCAACGTACGGCGCCGCTAAACAGCGGGCGCTTCCGTTTGCTGCGTGGACCCTTTGCGAAAGCAGCATGCACCCTATCTTGCTGCTCCAACTGGGTTTGCTGCAGCTGCGAAGTGTGCTCAAGCCTTATTGGCGGCAAAGCGGCTGCAGAGGCAATGTCTGGAATCATTATTGCCACTATAGCTTCGGCGGCATCCTCTTCGTATCTGTACTATGCTTAAAGACAAGGCTGCCGCGTTGCCATAAAAGTGTGCGAAGGCTTTAAGTGTGTCTTTACCTATCGATGTCTTCACAAATATTTTCAGGAGCAATTTATCATTTCTGTTCGGAAGTTACCAAGAGGGCAGGAAGAGGTGACGATCTTGACATACCTTAGATAATTAGGTCATCGCAGCCAGTGAGGACTTTAAGCTAGCCTCCTAATACTTTCTTCACTTCTCTACAACGATAAGGATAAGAAACATTAAATGAGAAATATTAGAGTAGACAAAAAGTCCGAAAGATCCTAAACGAGTGCGTCTAGAAATGAATAGCACCGCATTAACCCTTTCGCGACACTGTCCGACGATGTCGTCGGACACCATCATAAAAATAGTTCATGGAAAATTATAGTACAATATTAATTAGTGAGTAATATTAACGGTCAAGACGGTCCTTGAAAAATTTCATTCGTTGCTGTTTTTCATATTTAACAAATAATAAAAATAAAATAATTCAAATAATCAACGCTCGGGAAAAGTGCCACTGTCCCACGCAGCGGTCACACAAAAATCGCGCATGCCATGAAAGGGGTAATAGAGAGTGAAACAAGGCAGCTTTTCTACTTTCACGTCTTTCATGGATTTGTTCCAAATTCTCAGTGGCTCAATACTGGATGGTTGGAGGCAGCGAATGGCAGTCATTGTTGTTCATTTCAGCATAGACAATTGAAAATGTACCACCGCAAGTAGTTTTTCGTAGCCGTAGTTTACAGTGATACTTGTGGCGTACATATGTACAATACCGCTCAAATTCTTTGCAAAAAAAGACGCTTTACGACGGATTAATCCGTCACAAAGCGTCGCATTGACGTAACTCTTTTCAAAGTTATTTCTTTAAAATCTAATTAACACCAGCACAAGCATTGTCACATTTTCTATCCAGCGATCTCGACATCGTCTAAAACGATTGCACAGTAACCTAGCTATGAAGCTTTTGCTTTCTCTGCTCCGTTAATTGATTTACGACCCCTCCGAGATCCCCAGTGGCATGTCCTTAAGGCTTTTCGTTGATGAGTTTCATTGAAACTCAGAAATCCTCTATTGTTTCAGCAGATCTGTATTTGTTACGCATCAAGTGTCATTGTGGTACTAAATAGTGCCAAATTTGAATAACATAGGCCCGATTCCAGATAAGCGCAAACGCGCGGAGACCTGAGATTCAGTCAAGAATTACCCAACTAATAGCTTGATACAGAGGACAGAATTCTACTATGGTGGGAATAATGGTCTTTATAAAACGTGAAAAATGGTTGCGAGAAATAGAGAGAAATGAATAGATTTTCTTTTTTCTAGCAAGGGATTGGTCCAATCTCCATATGCGGCGTACAATTTCTCCTATCTTTGAGCTTCGGTTGTTACTGTACAGGATAATTACAAATGCCGTGTTTTTTGTGGTCTACAGTAGACTACAAGCAGCGATCTAAAAAGAACGAAAAGATTTTGGCCGTTCAAAGTAGATTTCTATGCGGCCAAAGTTTGACGAAAACAACAGAAAATTTTGTTTCAGTCGCTTACCTCTTTATGGATGAGCTTATTCGAAAAATCATCTGAACAGCATTTCTCAGCTAGCAGCGAGCTTTCCACAGTTGTAATATTGTCTGTATTCAAACTAAAAACCATTTTCAGTTCTTCGACCGCCGAAACAAGTTTGGGGCTGCGCTTCGGCCCGAATCTGGAAACGGCCGCACGCTGCCCTTTCGACCTCCCGTGGCACTCGTATCCGGGGTGATAACTGATAGACCGCGGCGCAGGAAGTGTGAATACTGTACATAGGCGATATACGACATGTGGAGTGCCGCGGGAGGTCGCAAGGGCAGCGAGCTGCCGTTTCCAGATTCGGGCCGAAGCGCAGCCCCAAACTTGTTTCGGCGGTCGAAGAGGTGGAAATGGTTTTCAGTTTGAATACGGAGAATATTACATCTGTGGAAAGCTCGCTGCTAGCTGAGAAATGCTGTTCAGATGATTTTTCGAATAAGCTCATCCATAAAGAGGTAAGCGACTGAAACAAAATTTTCTGTTGTTTTCGTCAAACTTTGGCCGCATAGAAATCTACTTTGTACGGCAAAATCTTTTCGTTCTTTTTAGATTCGAATGTGCTTGTGGTCTACTGTAGACCACAAAAATACGGCATTCGTACTTATCCTGTACAGGAGCAGGTTCAAGTTCAAAGATATGAGAAATCCTACGCCGCATATTGAACCAATCCCTTGCTAGAATAAAGAAAATCTAGTCATTTCTTTCCATTTCTTAAAGCTATTTTACACATTTTATACAGACATCGTTCCCACAATGGAATAGTAGAATACTGTCTAGCAGGTTACTAGTTGGATAATTCTTAACTGAATCTTAGGTTTCAGAACGTCTGCGTTTATCTGAAACCGGGTCTATGTTATTCAAATTTGGCACTATTTAGTACCACAATGACACTTGATGCGCAACAAACATAGATATGCTGAAACAATAGAGGATTTCTGAGTTTCGATGAATCTCGTCAACGAAAAGCCTTAAGGACATGTCACTGGGGATCTCGGAGGGGTCGTAAATCAATTAGCGGAGCCGAGGAAGCAAAAGCTTCATAATTAGGTCACTGTGCAATCGTTTTAGATTACGCTTAGATTGCTGCATTGAAAATGAGATGGGGCTTCTAATGGAATTAATTAGATTTTAAACAAATAACTTTGAAAAGAGTTATGGCAATGCTATGCTTTGCGACGTATTACAAAGCGTCTTTTTTGCAAAGAATTTGAACGGTATTGTAGGAGGTTGCATTGTTATTTTCGACTGCATCACTGATGGTGTTAGCCTAATACACACAGGTTTTTCTTTTTTAAGGGTTTCTGTTAAAAGATGAATCTTTATATCTCTATGTACACTACTTTAGTTAGTCGATAAATGCGCTTAAGGATGTAATTTTAGGTACCTCAGACACAGGAACGGAAAACGGCCAAGACAGAGGAAGAAGCAGAGGTGAGCTTGACGTTTCTAAATAAAAACATTTCTGCGACATGAAAATTGTAGTTGTACTGCACTTTGAAGCCTAACTGTTTTGGCTAAAATGGAAACCATACTTTAGGAAGACAAAAATAAGCGAGACAACGTAGAACTTAGACATATTCCGATAAAATACAGCAGGCGAGCAAAGCTGTACTATGTGCGACTATATGGATTCAAGCTCGTTTCAGGTAATTAATGTGTAGCTTCAAATTCATGCTTAATTCCTTATTTTAGCTAATCCAACATATTTTAGGGCTGATGGAGTATCATCGTCGAAATAAAATACCATTCGACGAGGAAGGAACCATAATAAAGAGGGCTATTAAGCGTGCGGAATGGCAGTTAAACCACGAGCAAATAGTCAAGTAACCTCTCCACAAGATTATAATAGAATAATGCTCCAGCACGTCTCACGGCATCTCTAGCACCTTGCTGGTTCGTAAGGGCAGCGTGAGATGCACAACTGCTCGTTCTTCTATTTGTCAAGGCTACCACACTCTTGCAAATATCTGGTACCATCGCGCATCAGTGCCGCTAGCTCCACCCATTGCGCTACCGTAGAAGTATGGGTTCGCCAGATCTATAAAGCTGTGTCATTCAATCACTGATTCACCGTGTTCCGTAGCACATCTTTCTAAGTCTATGGAGTGGAGGACAATTCTACCACCTCTATTACCTACTTTAGCGAGGTTCCCCTATGTGGTACCTCACCTCACTTTCGAATAAATTCACGGTAGTAAGGGATTCAAACAGCGCTTACACCTACGCTTTAGAGAATTTTCTTAGAAGCACTAGGTTGCAATGCAAATTGCGCGATTTTCCTTTTGTTATCTTGAATTTTAACCATAAGATGTGTTAATTATGTTGCTCACGTCTTGTGTTATCTCATGCACTGGTTAGCCAAACGAAAATGTCTACTTGCCCAAGAAATGATAGTCTCCTGCTAACCTCCCCAAAGAACCGACAGGCACATCGGGTACTGTACCGTTACGTAAACAACCAGCCATATAAAGCATTAGACTAAAACACAGCCGTTAATCAGTGCCTTTTGGGATGCGCCACCCACTCTAGTTCTGTCTTCGTTTAGTGGAGGAAAACTGAGCGCATGTTTACCCTGTAGTGCGACTTGCGATCGTCATCTGAGGAACACGTCAGTGTTTTAACCTTCTCGGAGAAGTCTGGTACAAATTCATTCACCTCGTGGGGATATGGGAGGTTCTGTTGGTTTGAGCGGGAAACCCGTGCCAAGAACCTCGTTTTGGGTGCACGAGGACGCCTCTCCCAACTGCGCTTCCACACTTCCGAGTTAGGTAGTAGTAAGTAGAGGCATAAAATGCATAGAATTTACTCTCAGCAAGGTAGTATGCAATAATCCTATACATTCTGGTAGTGAGCAAGTGCTGTAAAATTTCTGAGAGCATTGCATGATTAGTTTACAGCTCAGATTGCAGGACCAAAAAACTTGGAGATGGAGCTTTCGGTGACGTTTATAAGGGAGTACTGCATTGTGGACTGATCGACTCACGAGAAGTTGCCATTAAAACTATCATAGGATCTGTCTCCACAGAGGAAAACGAAAAGCTATTTAGGGTGAGGCATTGGGCAGTGGACCGGAAGTTCAGCTCATTCAGTCATTCTTTTAGGAGGCCATGCTTATGAAACGACTCGTTCATCCTAATGTTGTCATGCTAATTGGTGTAGCGTCAAACGAAGAGCCGGTAATGATTGTCATGGAATTCGCCCCAGGTAGAGAAAATTAAATTTCAGTTTTAGTATGTAGTTCCTGGATGATGTGAAGAGCTCGACTGTGAACTAGAGAATAAAATCTTCTCATATGTACAGCAGCAACACAACCAATGCTGAAGAATATAGCCTTATGCTTTAGGAGGATCTGTTCTTGATGCGGTGCAATCAAAGCCTGGGCCATCCATTTACACACGTATAAAGTACTGCAATCACGCAGCACAAGGGCTTTATTATCTCTCGAAGCAGGGAGTAAGTACACAAAGAAGCAAATATATCCGATATAAAAATATAGAAAACATATACTGTATAGAAAAATTAATTATAGAAAACATAAAGAACAATAAAATTAAGCTATAAAAAATAGTGGAACTATGCAAAAAAGCTCAACAAATAGCCACTCTATATTTAGTTCTTACGAAGTTGTGATCAAGTATAGGATGCGCAGAAAGTATCTGCAGAAATTCGACAATTTTTTCAAGATATCACAATGTTTTATCAACATTTTATTAATCAACCAAATGGTTTCCATCAACATCAACTACCCTCCGCCAATGTTTCACAAAACCTCAGACTCCTCTGGCATAGAAATCCGGGGACTTCGAGGCAAAAAAGCTCGAAGGTCATTTTCGAGGTGGTCATAATGCTTCCTTTCCAGATGGTGCTGAAGTGATAAAAAAGGTGGTAGACACTTGGGACCAGATCTGGGCTGAACGGTGGGTGCGGCATTCCCATCTGAGTTCCAGAATTTTCTGAGAAGTCGTCTTCGCGATGTGTGGGCGCGCGTTATCGTGCAGCAAGCGAACTTTGTCCAGCCTGGGCTGTTCGTTGCTCATCCCGTCGGCCAGTCTCTTCAGTTGGGTAGCGTAGACCTCGGCAGTGACAGTCGTGCTGTCAGGCAGCAGCTCGAAATGGTTGATCCCATAAACTCCCTACCAGTCGCTCAGCATGACCTTCCTCGCATGAATTTCGCCTTTTACGAAAGATTTCGGCACTTCATCGCGTTAGCACCGTGAACGTTTGCGATCGTGGTTGACGTAGATGACCCATTTTTCATATCCTATGACGATGTTGTCCAGCTAGTTGAAGGTGCAGCTTTGGGAGAGCAGCTGAGTGCATGTGTCCAGACGTCTTCGCCGGTTGTCGTCGGTCAGATCGTGGCCATCGTACAGTGAAATAGGCGAGAAAGATGGAGCTGTATATGTTATGCAGATACAACCGGATAGTGTCCTTATATAGCACTTATGTTGAAATCTTCAGAACATTCTAGAGAACAGCTGGAGTAGAAATTTTCTGCAGATACTTTCTGGACATCATTCGTTAAATTTTCTCTGTTCATGCAAGCATTTGAATCATAGAGAATCCTATTTGCTAGTGTCATCTCAAGTGGAATAGTAAAATGCAATAAAATCTCTGCATTTACACATCGCTACAATCATAAAATCTAGATAATTCATCGAGACGTCGCGGCGAGGAACTGCTTGATCGGCAAACATGACACCGGAAAAATTTCTGATTTCGGCCTGAGTATAGTGGGAACGCAGAAGAAAGAGAAAACACTGAAAAAGGCAGGCGCTTCCATGTCTGAAGATATGTGATGTCCATTATCAGTTTCAGAGTAACTTTACTTAAAGGTACCTGTACGATACCTTGCTCCAGAAACATTGAAGAGACGGGAATACACTGTGAAAACAGATGTGTGGAGTTTCGGAGTATTTATGTGGGAGGTAAGCCAGGTCTAAAATCGGAATAAAATGTAGTTATGTCCTAAGGGAGCAACCTAGATGTTAACTACAATACTGTGTGTAAAAGCTTTGCTGCCACCTGACCATGTGTTTTCCGCTTGAGATGTTTGCTTATCTAATAATCTTCCAAACACAGGTGTTTCACGACGGCAAGGAACCCTACGGTGATATGTCAGCTAAGGAGGTGAGAAAATACGTGCTGGCTGGAAACACACTGGAGAATGAATCCGAACACTATCCGCAGCACATGTGGTCCATTACAATGGTTGGTTTAACACATTGTACAGATAATAGTTCCTAGGGAATCGTTGTGTGCCTAGGAACACTATTGCTCGCTGCCTGTAGGAGAATCAATCATAAATGCATATACAGCAGTTTGTAAGAAAGCGACTGTGAAAAGCAATGAAGTTACCTAAATGCAGAAATCCCTTGCCTTTGGTATGGCTTTAAACTAATAGCAACACCACAGAACTCATTTTCTCATGCGAGTAAGGAACTATTTAATGAGACAACTATCAACGGAGGCGCTCAAGGGGTCATCCTTAATAACAGACCTTGTTCTGATTGTACCTAAGCGGCATGCGTCTTTTACTGTCTAAGTTGACGTGACCTGATGGAGAGACCCGTGTGATATTATGTAATGGCATCACTTAACATCATTAACACCACTGACCACTAAGGTCCTGCTTTGTACGAGCCATCATACTCTCAAGTGTAAGCACAGAGGAGACATAATACTCTTAGTGCACACAGAGCGGCACACGCTCGTAAACCAGGGTAGACCTCCTAACTAGGACAGACTTCTGGTATAAAAAGTACTAATCTCTCTTCAGAGAGATCCAGGCTCAATGTTGCCTTTCGGAACTCCGTGGCCTCAAAAATCACTAATTATGTTTTGGAGCAGATACAGACAACAGTCCTTCATCGAGGAGATAAGAGGCATACATGTGGAGCAAATGATTTCAATGATCCTCTTAGCTCGAGTTCCTGTTCCTGTTCTTCCAAGTTTGGTTGGCGATGGCGGCAATGTCCTAGTAGGAATTATTGACGCAAATATGGCAGCATTTTCCGTGACATACACACCTCATTGAGCTACAAGACGCGAATGAAGTCTCTAGTGCACTATGGTTCTGAACGATGAATGAGTCTCTGCGTGGGACACCTCTTCCTCTCAGGCCGGCGGTTTTACTATTTTTTAATCGCCCGTGTGAAAATTAAACTCTGTCGGATAATCAGGCTTTGTGTCGTTAGCTTGGGAAGGAAAGGTGAAGCTTGCATACAACGATATAATGAAAGCTGATGAATAACACCGAGCAGTGATTGCGAAAGTTGTTCTGCGTTTTTCAGAATTGCTTCTCTCGTGACCCTGCGTCGCGTCCCTCCTTCGACACGATAGCGGATGAAATCTTATCAGGAATCGATGAATTTAGGGAAGAAAAGCCACTATTGGAAAGGATTAAGTTCTGGAAATGAAACTACACATATCCATACATATATTTAAACGAAGTGATCCTTTTTTGACAACAGTAATATCCGTTAATGTTTTAACAGTATACGCTTTTATAGCTCCTACGCTTGCCTTCCTGCTTAATACCACATTTACAAATCCACTAACCTACCTAACCGAATAAGCTCGTCTGCTCGTAACATTAAAACTCGTAAGCGTGCCCACTCGAAGCGTTGTAATAATGCAGTTCATGTAATTTGTCATCAATCTAATAAAAAGATTTGTTCCTCCTCCCGTTTATTTATTTGTCACAAATTCCTCGCAGTCCGAGTAACAGCCTTATAGTAGGAGCAAGATTTGCTTCAAAAGTGAGCTTAATCTCTATTGTACGCAACAAATGGTTTACCTAAAATTTCCTAACTGTTTCAATAAAAAATTGGTGACCGTTCTGCTGAGATGTAACGCCTTGCTCCATATAATCCCCTATATGATTTTGGACAAAGTTTGGACAAGAAAATTTGGCAAATTTCGAAATCGTAGACTTTCGATGACGTCATCGACCGGGCAGACCAGGCGAAGAGCGCCCCATCCTCGACGCAAATTGTCAAAAAACAGTTTTCCCGGAATTGGCCGAGATTGATACCGTTCGATAGAGCTTTTCAAGCTGAACAGAACGATGCCATCTGTTTTGTCAAACACAAATATGAGCGAGTAAGGGCGGATGAAACTCCACCGCTGCCCTCCGCAGCTTTAAAATGACAGCTGGGACTAAGGCAGGTTAGGCAGCTGGAGAGTTATGAGCACTTCATCCTAAAGTACCTTAGCTGATTTGCCAGCCTACGCATTTGTAGGCCGCTAGCTGATCGCGTGTTCCTACAGTGGTCGACTGAAATCGGAAAAAATCGTGTCACACAAAGTTTGCCTGCATATTCGCACCGCTGTAACAACCAATCAATCATTTGTCCAATCATAAGCTACGTTGGTGTGTCAGCGCACCTATTGACCCTTATACTGGTTACAGAATCCACAAGTTGCGGCCGGAGAGATTCAAACGTGACAGAGTTATAGCGCTCAGAACACGCTCGTGCGTCCAATTTAGCACAACAACGGTCGATGTTCTCCGCGCTCTTACTCGCCCAGATTACAGTTCTTACTCCTCGCAGTGACACCCTTCAATTCGTCACCAAAATCTCTATCGAACGGTATCAGACTTGTCCCGGCTCAAGAATATCGATTTTTAATGACGTTATTGTCCTTCTGTCGCGGCAACCTCGCCTCGCCTCGCCTCGCATTTGATGTGAAATTGTCAAAAAAACTGACACTCCCAGAATTATATTGACACCGTTCGATAGAGCTTCTCGAGCTGAACAGAATGGCACCATTGGGTGTGTCGAGAAGTCAAATGTGGAGGAATAAGGGTGGAAAGAACTTCACCGCTGCCCTCCGCAGCTCTGAAATGGCATCCAGAACTGAGGCAGGTTATGCATCTGGGGAGTTGAAAGCACGCCGTCGTGAAGTGTTTTTAGTCGTCTCGAGCTCGCATGCTCATCTGCATGCTGTTAGCCCCTCTTATCTTCCCGCAGTAGTCGACTGAACTCGGAAAAAATCGTGTCACACAATGATAAACTGCATTTTCGCACCGCTGTAGCTTTGCTCAGTCATAAGCTACGTTCCTGTATTAAGTGGATGACCCTTCACTAGGAGAGACCCGACATTCAGGCTTATGTGTAGTTTCATTTCAACATTGGTGCTTATCTGATGCTGATAACTTCATGTGCCAGACCAGATAGAGAAAAAGGACCCGTCGCTATGCAGGTTAGGGAACGGCACTCCCCGTAGTCGCGGATTTCTTCAACATACAGCCCAAGGTACACTATAAGCTGGTTTATCTCGGTTTTAGGATTCAGCTTGATTATGAATCTGTAGTAAGAAAGAGAAGTATTAAAATGTTTCATCGCGACAATGCACGTCCCCCACCCTCGAAGTTGAACGACATCCCGCATATTTTTGAATTGTATGAGTGGTCTGCGTAAAAAATAGAATTTACAAAGCATTTAGGACTAACTTAGCAAGTGTGGAGTCGTAGCGTTTTTTTCTTTGCTCGATAATTAGATATAATAATATCTATGTATCCTACCATTGTATATATAATATTAGGTTGTCACATAAGTTCTGTCCGATCGCGATAGGCGTTACTTTGTGATTGTTTTTTTCATGTATAGAGAAAGTAATTGTATATATTTTGTAAACTATTTTGTAGCGCTTGTTTCGCTCTATAAAACTTGGTATGTTGCTTTTAAAAAGTCGTTCGTGAGCATTGCTTCGTTTTAGGTGCTGGACGAAACCATGGAAAAAACGCACTTGCGGGTAATAATGCTTCATGAGCTCAAGCTTCGCCGCAGTGTTAGCGAGGCAACTCAAAACATTAAGAGGACTCCGCTAACGAACGCACCGTGCGCAGATGGTACCAGAAGTTCCGGGTTGGAGACGTGGACCTCGAAGACAAGGACCGCTCAGGACGACCAGCCAAATGTGATGACGGACGTTTAAAAGAACGAGTGGAAGCCGATTCACGAGGAACTGTGCGTGCGATGGGGAGAGAATTTCAGGTCAGTCGTACAACCATTTCGAGGCACCTAGAGGCGATAGGAAAGGTGAAAAAGCTGGATAAGTGGGTGCCCCACGAACTCACTGAGGAGCAGCAGAGGTGTCGCCTGGAGATCTGTTCTTCCCTTACTATAAGGAACGAAAACGATCCATTTCTTGACCGGATAATTACCTGTGACAAAAAACGGATCGTGTACGACAATCGAAGAAGATCGGCGCAATGGCTGGATAAGGAAGAATCGCCGAAACACTTTCCCAAACCTAGCCTCCATCCGAGGAAGGTCATCCTCACTGTCTGGTGGGCTGCAACTGGTATTATCCACTACGACTTCTTGAAGCCTGGGAAACCATCACGGCAGAGAGGTACTGTCGTGAATTAGACGTGGTTCACCAAAAGCTGCTTGAAATGCGTCCTGCACTGGTGAATCGAAGAGGACCGATCCTTCTTCACGACAACGCCCGTCCACATGTCTCGCACCTGACCACCCAAAAATTAAACCAGTTGAGATATGAAGTTCTCCCGCATCCCGCTTATTCACCAGACCTAGCTCCAACGGACTTTCATCTTTTCAAGCATCTCGATGGTTTCCTCAAGGATAAAAACTTTACTAATGTAGCAGATATCGAAATTGCCTTCGAGTGTTTCATTGCTTCTAGAAATTCAGATTTCTTCCGAAATGGAATTAACGCTCTTGTATATCGTTGGCAGAAGTGCATTGATTGTAACGGTTCTTACTTTGATTAATAAACTTTATTTTCTGCTGATATACTACACCGCAAAGTTGCCGTCGAAAATCGGACAGAACTTACGTGACAACCTAATAGAATATATAATAGTATATCCATATATAATAAAGCATATAGCAGCATATATATACTATGTATATTAGATATAATTGGAATTAGATAATTAGATAGATAGTTCAAGAACTGCTGTTTGAGGTAAACGAAGCAATCGGCCAGGCTTACGCTACAGCTGGTGACGTTATTCTGGCGGATCAGGTCGAGGATGGTAGAGCTTCATGAGTTTATTACTGGACGATATTTCGCATAATATTTTTGAATTGTTAATAATAACCTATTGTTTCCAGATGTAGTTGATTTAGATGTTGGGTGGGTCTAAACGCGAAATCATGGAAAAGAAAGGAATTAAAAGCAAAACCAACAACGCTATTCTGTTTGGTAAAGACTCACCCCAACTCTAGGGTCGGGTAAAGTTTTTCACTACCCTTTACTCCAAACCGGTTTTTATGAATGCTGAGTAGAGCATGAAATCTTACACCTCACCCTCGTCGACCTTTGAATATTTGCTTATCAATTTGAAATCGACGGTGATAATAGCTATCAATCGCTGAATGATAAAATTTAACCCTGCCCTTCACCCACCGCTTCACTCTTGTGAATCGCAGAAAATTCTCACATTTCTACCCACTATCCACATAAACCAGGGTAAACTAAATCAAGAATCCGGCCTCTGGCCACTTCTGATGAAACAAGTGCTGCGACACGCCTAACGGCGTGTCTCGCACTTGCCCGCTTCGCGGGGTGATACAGTTAGTCTTTTTCTCAGGAACTACTCTTATACAAAGAAAGATGTGCGCTTCAAAATAATTTATTCATAGCGCAACGAAAATGGTTTAATTTTTACTCAAACATCTCGGTGAATACTACGTTTGATGCAGTCTTCCGTCCTGGTGGTAGCCAAATTTTCAGATGGGATCTCTGTCGAAGCAGGCCACGTACAGTTGACCATGAGAAAAAACTGGGCTGGGGAGGTATACACCGACCCAGTTGAATGTTTGTCCCTGACTCTTGTTTATTGTCACTGCGTAGGCCAAACGCACAGGAAATTGTCTCCTCTTAAATCTGCACGGTGAGGTGTCATAGGCAGGCGGACAGAATATTATTCTAGGAATAAGGACGTATTGTCCTTTGTTCGCTCCAGTTGCAATTTTGCAGCCAAGAATGTACCTATCCATATGTTCAACGGTGAGTCGCGTACCATTGCATAGACCCTGGTTGACTCTAAGATTCCGCAGAAGCATTATGACTGCTCCTTTCTTTAGATGGAGTTCATGTGGCGGGTATCCCTGGGGTGTCAGAAACTCCAATGAATACTCTGTGTCGTGGTTAGCTTCAGTTTCGTCATTCATAACCTCATCTATGCTACTGTAAGTCTTCTCCTGCCCAGGTAGTTTCGAAAGCACTTTGTTGCTTATCTCCAAAGAGTCGAAATTCCTAGGCGTCAAAATCGCTCTACCGACTGCAGCGGACATATCCTCTAAGCTCAGCTATATCACCAAATATCTCATCTGCTATATCTACAGAGCTCAGCATATCGTCGGGCACTTTCACTTCATTGGAATCGTTTTGGAGCTCTCCGTTTCCAAGTTGAATTAGAAAGTTAGATCAACCGATTCCACCGCTGGACGCCCTCACATTCTCAGTCAATCTGTATTTAAAGAAATGAGGCCACAGTGGGGAGCTCTTAATAGAAACGTTCAGAATTTCGGACCGTCCTGCTTTTGGCACGACAGGAGGAATTTGTCTGAAATCACCTCCTAGGATAATCCAGATGCCTCTAGCGCTACGACCTTTTTTCTGAATCCAGACGTTTAGAAATGCGTGTAGTTGCCGTTTGTTAAGCCGGAGAAGGCTATACTTCCTCTGTAGATCAGCATCCCATGTTGAATTCTGAAAGCGCCTGCACGCCGGTGACACAATTCCTTAATTCAGATGCTTCTAGGGCGGCGTATAGGACCTGTCCTCTAAAACCAGCACCACAGAAGACCCACCTTCTGAATGCAGAGTATCAGAAGCGCGCACAGTTGCCGCTGTGTCGAGCATGAAGAGGCTGCGCATATGGCAGATTCCTTGTTTCGCGTATAACGTATAAATTTTCTTACGGCTCCCTTCTTGCTGGTTCCCCGTCCTGGTTCCGCCTCCAGGTCCCTTGTTCCTGGTCGATCTCTCCCAACCCCCCCCCCCCCCATAGGGATCCTCGTTAACACTCTCCCCAATTGAGTAGCTCTCCCACGCTCCCACTGTCGCATCTTCTAAATCCGTACTCTCTTATTGGTAATGGGTCCCCTTACTGATCTTCTTAACTGCTCCCCCCCCCTGATTGCTAACTCCCTACTGGTCCCTCCTTAATGCTTCATTGATCCCCCTATCGACCCCCCCTCCCCGATGCTTCCTCCAAGTCGCTACCTCCTGGTCGCTGTCGATTCTCCACCCTCGAAGTCTCCCCTTATACTCTTCCCCCCTTTAGTGGTCTTCTTATGCTAATGGCACGAAGTCGGCAGCACGGCTTCTGAATCTGGACGCTCAGGAACGCGCGTAAGTGCTGTTGTGTCAAGCAGTAAAAGGATGCGCTTTCCATGCTGCAGCAATTCCCACGTTCAATGGGAAATTTCGACCGCGCTGTGGATGATACAGCGTACCTCACTTATTAGATTAGATAGATAGATAGATCATTCGACCGCTCTCGCTGTGGGTGATGCGGCGTACCTAACTTAGGTTAGATCATTCGACCGCTCTCGCTGTGGGTGATGCGGCGTACCCAACTTAGGTTAGATCATTCGACCGCTCTCGCTGTGGGTGATGCGGCGTACCTAACTTAGGTTAGATCATTCGACCGCTCTCGCTGTGGATGATGCGGCCTTCCTCACTTAGGTTAGATCACTCGACCGCTCCCGCTGTGGGTGATGCAGCGTATCTCACTTAGGTTAGATCATTCGACCGCTCTCGCTATGGATGATGCGGCGTACCTAACTTAGGTTAGATCATTCGACCGCTCTTGCTGTGGGTGATGCGGCGTACCTAACTTAGGTTAGATCATTCGACCGCTCTCGCTGTGGGTGATGCGGCGTACCTAACTTAGGTTAGATCATTCGACCGCTCTCGCTGTGGATGATGCGGCTTATCTCACTTAGGTTAGATCATTCGACCGCTCTCGCTGTGGGTGATGCGGCGTACCTAACTTAGGTTAGATCATTCGACCGCTCTCGCTGTGGGTGATGCGGCGTACCCAACTTAGGTTAGATCATTCGACCGCTCTCGCTGTGGGTGATGCGGCGTACCTAACTTAGGTTAGATCATTCGACCGCTCTCGCTGTGGATGATGTGGCCTTCCTCACTTAGGTTAGATCACTCGACCGCTCCCGCTGTGGGTGATGCAGCGTATCTCACTTAGGTTAGATCATTCGACCGCTCTCGCTATGGATGATGCGGCGTACCTAACTTAGGTTAGATCATTCGACCGCTCTTGCTGTGGGTGATGCGGCGTACCTAACTTAGGTTAGATCATTCGACCGCTCTCGCTGTGGGTGATGCGGCGTACCTAACTTAGGTTAGATCATTCGACCGCTCTCGCTGTGGATGATGCGGCGAATGCGGCGTATCTCACTTAGATTAGATCACTCGACGGACAAACTCTTTTATATATAGGTGGTGATTATGCATTCATGTGTTCATTTTACCAAGGCGAACAACCACCTATTACACGGTAACGCCACTCGCCCCCACCCCCACCCCTCGAGCCGATTAGCGCCGACAAAAACCTCTAGTAAACTATTGGAGTTGCGACAACGATGTTTTGATGTGATCAAAGCTCTAGCACCAGGCGGGATTCTAACCCGTAGCCCTTGTTGAAAAGAAGGGAATGCTCTACGCCATTAAACCACCGGCGCTGTTTGATCAAACGCAACATGTCTAGCTCTATGCTGTGGAGAGTGCCCTTTTTGCGACTTGCTTGCTACTTACTGGTTGTTAACCAAAATGCTAAAAACAAACGTATTTTGTATACGACATGCTATGCTCCCCTTCCACGCTATTCTGCTATGCTCTCCTTCTTTGAGCATGTCTTCGCCCCACAGATGCCCCATAGCCGTACGATTGCTCCGAAATCACTTACAGGCTTCTTGAATCACGTGTCGATTCAAGCAACTGTCCCCCCCCCCTAGAGAAGACTGTGTATTCCGGCTGCTTATTCGGGTGCCATTGGCCAGATTCAGCCACTCTACCGGTATATACATAACGTCGCTTATGAAGCGATTTCACTCCTACTTCATCGTGCACAACCTTCCTTTTGATCTGCACAATAGGGACAACATCCTTAAGGTAAACGTCGAAGTTGCGGGTAGAAGAAGAGGAACGTATCCTACTATATATAAAGCAGCAAGCGTGTGTCACTGTGTGTGTGTGTCACTGTGTGTGTCACACCGTCCGTCCGTCCCACTGAGTTGGGGCGCGGCAGCCGAACACGTCGAGAACCGTGCATGGCGAGCCGGAGAGGTACCGAGCACGTCGGCAACCGTGCATGGCGAGCCGTAGACGTGCCAAACACGTCGGCAACCATGCATGGCGAGCCGTAGACGTGCCGAGCACGTCGGCAACCGTGCATGGCGAGCCGTAGACGTGCCAAACACGTCGGCAACCCTGCATGGCGAGCCGTAGACGTGCCGAACACGCCGGCAACCCTGCATGGCGAGCCGTAGACGTGCCAAACACGTCGGCAACCCTGCATGGCGAGCCGTAGACGTGCCGAGCACGTCGGCAACCATGCATGGCGAGCCGTAGACGTGCCAAACACGTCGGCAACCGTGCATGGCGAGCCGCAGACGTGCCAAACACGTCGGCAACCCTGCATGGCGAGCCGTAGACGTGCCGAACACGTCGGCAACCATGCATGGCGAGCCGTAGACGTGCCAAGCACGTCGGCAACCGTGCATGGCGAGCCGGAGACGTGCCGAACACGTCGGCAACCATGCATGGCGAGCCGTAGACGTGCCAAACACGTCGGCAACCCTGCATGGCGAGCCGTAGACGTGCCGAACACGTCGGCAACCATGCATGGCGAGCCGGAGACGTGCCAAACACGTCGGCAACCCTGCATGGCGAGCCGTAGACGTGCCGAGCACGTCGGCAACCATGCATGGCGAGCCGTAGACGTGCCGAGCACGTCGGCAACCGTGCATGGCGAGCCGCAGACGTGCCAAACACGTCGGCAACCCTGCATGGCGAGCCGTAGACGTGCCAAACACGTCGGCAACCCTGCATGGCGAGCTGTAGACGTGCCGAGCACGTCGGCAACCATGCATGGCGAGCCATAGACGTGTCGAGCACGTCGGCAACCGTGCATGGCGAGCCGCAGACGTGCCGAACACGTCGGCGGCACGAAACTTCAGCCCTAGGGGTAATCGAGGTCGCTGAACACGAATCTGAAGTCGACCAATCGATATCGATCGATATTATCGATTTTTTGAGGATGGCGCTCAAGTGGCGCGAAACTTTGGCCCTGGGGGTAATCGAGGTCGCTGAACACGAATCTGAAGTCGATCAACCGATATCGATCGATATTATCGATTTTTTGAGGATGGCGCTCAAGTGGCGCGAAACTTTGGCCCTGGGGGTAATCGAGGTCGCTGAACACGAATCTGAAGTCGACCAATCGATATCGATCGATATTATCGATTTTTTGAGGATGGCGCTCAAGTGGCGCGAAACTTTGGCCGTGGGGGTAATCGAGGTCGCTGAACACGAATCTGAAGTCGACCAATCGATATCGATCGATATTATCGATTTTTTGAGGATGGCGCTCAAGTGGCGCGAAACTTTGGCCCTGGGGGTAATCGAGGTCGCTGAACACGAATCTGAAGTCGACCAATCGATATCGATCGATATTATCGATTTTTTGAGGATGGCGCTCAAGCGGCGCTAAACTTCGGCCCTGGGGGTAATCGAGGTCGCTGAACACGAATCTGAAGTCGACCAATCGATATCGATCGATATTATCGATTTTTTGAGGATGGCGCTCAAGTGGCACGAAACTTTAGCCCTGGGGGTAATCGAGGTCGCTGAACACGAATCTGAAGTCGACCAATCGATATCGATCGATATTATCGATTTTTTGAGGATGGCGCTCAAGTGGCGCGAAACTTTGGCCCTGGGGGTAATAGAGGTCGCTGAACACGAATCTGAAGTCGATCAACCGATATCGATCGATATTATCGATTTTTTGAGGATGGCGCTCAAGTGGCGCGAAACTTTGGCCCTGGGGGTAATCGAGGTCGCTGAACACGAATCTGAAGTCGACCAATCGATATCGATCGATATTATCGATTTTTTGAGGATGGCGCTCAAGTGGCGCGAAACTTTGGCCCTGGGGGTAATCGAGGTCGCTGAACACGAATCTGAAGTCGACCAATCGATATCGATCGATATTATCGATTTTTTGAGGATGGCGCTCAAGCGGCGCTAAACTTCGGCCCTGGGGGTAATCGAGGTCGCTGAACACGAATCTGAAGTCGACCAATCGATATCGATCGATATTATCGATTTTTTGAGGATGGCGCTCAAGCGGCGCTAAACTTCGGCCCTGGGGGTAATCGAGGTCGCTGAACACGAATCTGAAGTCGACCAATCGATATCGATCGATATTATCGATTTTTTGAGGATGGCGCTCAAGTGGCGCGAAACTTTGGCCCTGGGGGTAATCGAGGTCGCTGAACACGAATCTGAAGTCGATCAACCGATATCGATCGATATTATCGATTTTTTGAGGATGGCGCTCAAGTGGCGCGAAACTTTGGCCCTGGGGGTAATCGAGGTCGCTGAACTCGAATTTGAAGTCGACCAATCGATATCGATCGATATTATCGATTTTTTGAGGATGGCGTTTAAGCGGCGCGAAACTTCGGCCCTGGGGTAATCGAGGTCGCTGAACTCGAATTTGAAGTCGTCCAATCGATATCGATCGATATTATCGATTTTTTGAGAATGGCGTTCAAGCGGCGCTAAACTTCGGCCCTGGGGGCAATCGAGGTCGCTGAACACGAATCTGACGTTTGTTTTTGAGGTATGAAGGTCTAAAAGTTGGGAAAAGAAGATGGTCGGAGTGTTCTCTTCTCGGGGTTTGGGGGCGAAGCCCCCAACCAGTCGGAGGCGGCCGCTAGGCCGCTGAACGACTGGTTTATTATAATGCCGCTGACGGTCGTGTTGCTATTGTACGAATCCTGTGATGTCCTCGCGTTGAAGAACTGGTGGCATGCGCCTGGTTCAAACCCGGTGATAAGACCTCGCACCCTGGTCCCTTTAAAAATCCGAGGGGCGTTTTCCCTTGTCATTGGTCCACGGAGGGAAGCAAACTGTGAAGAGCCTGTAGCTTTTATACGTTGCCTACGAACCAGACCTTCTGCTTCATGCACGTTGTGCCTGTGTATCGCTGGTGTTGAACGCTCATACAGCTTATGTTGATTATGTTAGACAAGTGCTCCGACACGCCTAACGGCGTGTCTCGCACTTGCTCGCTTCGCGCGATTTTGCAGAAAACTTGAACTCTAAAACTTGAATTTACTAACATCTAGGAACTGCTGCGTACTTTGTCGGCATCAAGCAGTTCACCACTTCGGTACCTTCATCACAGACATTCTTTCCGGACCGGCTATGAACGTCATTGGTTTGTGCTGCGCAGTGCTTCTGCTCCTCAGGTTACTCCTCCGCAACCGTTCTCACGCTCAACAGCTATCGTTTCAAGATATCGTTGACATAATCCAGGTTCCCCCTCGCTCGTTTCTTCTTACTGGATCTAATTGCTGCTCCACCTTTACTGGACTTCCCTCCCCTCTTTAGTCCCCACCTTCCTGGTCCCAACTCCTGGCCCACTTCCTTCTTTCCACTTTTGACCCCGCCCTCCTACTGGTATCTTCTTGCTAGTTTCTCCGTCCTGGTCCCTCCTCCAGGTTGTTCCTTTCTTTCCTGGTCGCTCTCCTGGTCCACCCTAGAGGTCCCCTTACTTTCCTTCTCCACCACTCCCTTATTGTTGGTACGGTGGCAGTATTCAGAATCAGGACGCTTGTTGCGCGACGGGGGCCCATCTTCTGGCTCAGATGACCCGTCTTCCCATCCAGAAGCACAGATGCGCTCGCAGTCGCCGCTGTGTCGAGCGCGAAGAGTCTTTGCGTATGTCAGAGTCCTTGTTCGCCGTATGAATTCCTTACGACTCCCTTCTTGTCGGTTTCCCGTCATGGTCTCGCCTCCAGGTCCCTTCTTCCAGGTAGATTCATCCCCACCCCCTATTCTACCCGTCAAGTAGCCCTCCCACGCTCACGGCACGATGACGGCGAGCAAACGCCCATTTCGCGACATGGGTGTCAAATCTTCCAAATCCCGTCTCTCTTCTGGTAACGGATCCCCTTACTGATCCTCCTTACCGCCTCTCTCCTGATTGGTAACTCCCTATTGGTCCCTCCTTATTACCTAAACCCTTCTTGGTGCCACCTCCTGGCCTGCTTTATTGTTTCGCCTATCGATCACCCCCCCCCCCCCCCACCCCGATGCCTCTTCCAGGTCGCTCCCTCCTGATCGCTGTCGGTTCTCCACCCTCGACATCCCCTTTCTGCTCTTACCCCTTAAGTGGTCAGGTTATGCTACTGGCAGGAAGTACTTCTGAATGTGGACGTTCAGAAACACGTGTAGGCACTGTTGTATTAAGTAGTAAAGGGCTGCGCTTCCCCTGCTGCAGCAACATCCCACGTTCAATAGCAAATTTTGCACGCGCTGTAGATGATGAGGCGTATCTCACTCGGGGTTAGATCACTCGACCGCCCCGCTGTGGATATGCGGCGTATCTCACTAGGTTAGATCACCCAAACGCCCTCGACCGCCAACTCAATTATATAGTGGTAGACACCCTTCTCATTGCCTTTTGGTTAAAAACCAGTCAGTAATAAACAAGACGCGTTCTTCCAGCACACAGCTGGAAGAATGCGTAGATAGCGCCTGCAAACTGTGTAAACGTTGGGAACCCTCAAATCCCAACCACTCAGTTGAAATACAAAAGCATCGCAGCGCAGAAGAATCATCTGTCACACCACCGACCTTTCCCTCATGAAGCAACGCCATCGTCCACTTCACCTTGAGCCTCGACGTTAGCGGCATCGGGCATACAAAAGACCTCAGCACTCGTGAGGTGCCGATTTCACGTTAACTTCAAGGGCCCCCTATTCCTTAGGTTTAACCTGGAAAAAAAGGCAACACATTTTTCTACTAACAGTGGAGTGGGAATTTTTCCTATATGACTCGCTCTTTCCGTTTAAACATACGCTTCGTACCCTTCCCTTAGGGCTATGTCACACCACCGCTCACCCCGAGCGGAGCCTAAGGACCTGTTCATACTTCGCGACAGCAGCGACAAGTGCGCAGCTCGCGTGGCGTGCGCAGCTTGCACAGCGCGCGGTTTATGAACAGGCGACTAGATGACTAGAGCGACAGGAGCGGCTGCAGCGACAACGCCCGCGCTCGAGTATGAACACTTTTCGGCGGCCCGCGCTCTGTTTTAATCGATTCGCATGTTTAGCAAGAGCGACGGGAGCGACGAGAGCGTAGCGAGCGTGGCTTGCGCAGCGCGCGGTTTATGAACAGGCGACTAGATGACTAGAGCGGCAGGAGCGGCTGGAGCGACAACGCCGGCATTCGAGTATGAACGCTTTTCGGCGACGAGCGCTCGGTTTTAATCGATATGCATATTTTGCACGGGCGACAAGTATGAACAGGGCCTATTGATAAGCTCCCATATCGATCGCGCGAAGCGATGAGTCGATATGGTACCTTATCAGTAGGCTTCGCTCGGGGGTGAGCGATGGTATGATATAGGCCTTATTAATGGCTCAGTGATTGTGGTGGCGGTGACGATCCTAGCTCACGAGGTCAAGATCTCGGCGCGCAAGACCCTGGAGGCGCTGTGGATTGCATTCAAGAATCCCACAATAGGAAGTCGGAACGGGTGGCTGTAACTTAGGAATTGGCTCCATTTGCCGACCTCTGTGGACATGACCCCGAAGGCCAGAAGGTCGCTGAGGGGCTGACCCGAAGGGAGGACCTTATTAAGGTCAGTTATGTTCTTTCTTCCTTAGTTCCTGAATTGGCTGAAACCTGAAATAATTTTTGGCCGGGTAATTTCTCAAACTCCTCTAGTCTTTTACAGACTCTAAAGAAGAAGGTTAGAG
This sequence comes from Heligmosomoides polygyrus bakeri, assembly GCA_947359475.1. Lineage (NCBI taxonomy): Eukaryota > Metazoa > Nematoda > Chromadorea > Rhabditida > Heligmosomidae > Heligmosomoides > Heligmosomoides polygyrus. The sequence continues at coordinate 28,074,637 of OX375868.1, forward strand.
AGTTACGCATCTTGGCTTCGACGACAATATTCTCTACTGTTCAAGGTTATGCCGAGATCGAAGGACAGTGACGCATAGGACACATATATATGTTACACCTATGCTATATATGTTACACATAACCGTTTCAAGGGTTGACATGGAGCGTTGCTTGGATGAGTATCAGCCAGTGGAGCAAGCAGGGTTTCGCAAGGATTTCTCCTGCATGGACCACATTCGGACTGTCTCACAACTCATCGAAAGGAGCCGCGAATACCACATCCCACTTGTCCTTGTCTTCGTGGATTATCGTAAAGCGTTCGACGCTGTGGAAACCAACGCCATTCTGAACGCGCTTGTGCATGCTGGTGTACCATAGCCTTACATCCGACTTCTCGACGAATGCTTCTCGAACACATCGACCACCATCCAGTTGTTCGATCGAAAGCTTAAGATTCCTATCGGGAAAGGAGTACGACAGGGAGACACGATTTCTCCTAAGCTATTCGCAGCAACACTCCAGGTTGCCACAAAAGATTTGAAGTGGGACAACAAAGGCTACCTTGTGGACGGTAAACGGATCAGCAACCTTCGCTTCGCCGACGATATTGTTCTCATCTCTACCAGCACGGCAGAAGACGAGAAGATGCCGGACGAGCTCAACGTGGCAGTATGAAGATTGGATTGGACATGAATATGTCCAAAACACAATTTATGGTCAACCAGTGGCGTGACACGGGACTCGTAAGGTTAAAAGGAGTCGCTTTACAACAGGTCGACTCCTACGTATATCTGGGAAGAGAGCTGAACATGGATAACGACCTCGCTCCTGAAATCGCTCGCAGGAGACGCGCAGCATGGGCAGCCTTCAGTTCGATTCGCGAAGGCACCGATCAGGTTAAAGATGCCGGCCTCTGCGCCACGATAATCAACGCCTCTGCACTGCCTGCGATGTGATACACGACGGAAACCTGGCCCGACAACAAGACAATCGCCAGAGCAATGCAAACTACGCACCGTTCACTGGAGAGATGTCTTCTGAGGACGAGCCTTCGTCAGCAATGGCAAGAAGGCCTACGAAGCTAGGAGCTAAGGAAGAAGTCGCAATTAACAGATCCGCTGCAGTACATGAAGAAGTCCAAATATCGCAGGGCTGGAAACCTTCGACGAATGGACGATAGATGGAGTCTCCGTGTCACAGAATGGCTCCCGAGAGACCATAAGAGACCACTGGGACGACCGCCAACGCGTTGGGCAGACTCATTCTCGAGGTCTTTCAGAGAGCGGAGTTTGCCTCACTGAATGCAAGCTGCCAGAGATCGAGCGGTCTGGAAGAGTTGTGGTCCCCGCTGAGAAGACCTCCTGCCGACAAAGAGACCATTAAAGTATCAAAGTAAGTAAAGGGTTGACAAAAAAAAGCTGTTGTGGTCACCTTGCGATCACTTAAAAAGGTGATCACCTGAAAACAGTTAATTATTTGTCTCTTCAGGAAATGGCAACCCTTGATTGTGCAGAAAGCAGTCCATGCAGATCACCGATGTGTTCAAAAGTCGAGAACTGTTATCAAGCTTTTATTGTACATCTTAGCGGTTTGATCAATCAGCAGTCGAGGTCGTATCGGAATGCAGTGATCTTCGGTGCTGCGTCCGATCTAGAAACTGTAACTGATGAATCGGGCTTCATTTCAGATTCGTAATCGTCATCATATTCATTCGACCACAAGCGGAAAGCCGAAAGCGTTGAGGCCACAGTCTGAAAATACATTTCAGGAAATTCGTTTATGAAAACTTCGGTAACTATAAGAGACGGACTGCATCAACCACATTGCTCATTAAGACGCTTGTTTCAAATTGTTATTTTGGAAAAAGTTAAATCTTCCTTTAGACGAGAAGGAGACAGTGATGTGGACCAGTTCAAAATTTTCCGCTTTGGAAATGAACTTAGTGCGAAGATGTTCATTCACGAAGCTCGATGACAATGTCTATTGACGTTTCGGGCCGTAAGCCATTCTTCAGGTCTATAAAGTACTATTACATAGGTCCAAAGGAGTGAAGGCTGAGGACGATTGCGACGCAAGAGTGACCGTTCACACCCCGCCGTCCTATAAATAGCAAGAGGACGTCCCTAGTGGCTCACTTTCGTCCTCAACCACCCCCCCCCACCTTCTGTTGATCTTTGTCTCTATCTGGATTAGATACATTGCGTTTTAGACGTTATGTTGAATAGGAAATGTAATAGTACTTTATAGACCTGAAGAAGGGCTTACGGCCCAAAACGTCGTCAATAAACACTGACATTGAGCTTAGTGAAGGAACATTGGAATTGGACTATCAATTATGAAGTTCAGGGAACCAACAATTTTAATGCGAAGAGCCCTTCTGCAAATCTCGCAGCTTTGTTAAGGAATATGTGAGCTGCCCAACGAGTCCGCAAACGATCTTTATTCTCGTAGTTGCATCTACTACAAGTGGTACAACTACCAGAGCAGATCCAAAATAAGTGCTCTGATGCACTGCTTCAGCCTCGATGCGGCGTTAGCGCAATGGTATTGTTATGACTGGTTAAGGAGTAGATTGCAGTTTGAGCTTCCCCATTTTTCGCTTGTATACCCAATTGTCACAGTAAATGCGGTCGGAGGAGGAGGCGACTCTCGCTTGCGCTTCACTTCAAGGTTTAGAGCCTACACGTGCCATCCAAGCCTCCAATCCTTTCAGGTTCATTTAATTGATAGCACACCTAGAAAAACCAAAACACTGACTTGCTTATTAATACTCCTACCATCATCGTTCCATAAGCCGAATCCGCAGAAGGAAGAAAGAACTTGCTTCCACCATATTGCGAAGGAGGGGATTGTAAGATATCCAAAATACGGAATTGACTAATGCCGTTTTTGTTCCTTTTTGTCCTTCGAAGAGGATATTCAAATAATGATAACGTTTTTTAAGAAGTCAAGTTAAGTTTTATATCATACATCTCTGGTTCACTGTCTTGGCAAAACACCCTTAGATGTGAGTATGTGTTGAGCTGGTAGAGGTTTCACAGCCAGAAGGCGGTTGTGACATCATGTTGATAATGGTTGGATTTCTATTTTTCTCAGAGAATAAAGGGTTGATACAGATCAAATCTAACGATCTATTGTGGTGGGAAAGAACTTTCATGAATAGCGGAACATTCAGGGGTCCGGGGTCTTCGAAATTGTCGTTATCGGAATAATCCAAAAATCCGGAGTCCGCCAAAATAGCGTTATCCGAATGATCCAATTATCCGAAATTCGGTCGAATTTAATGTATTTAATGAATCACTTTCGGATATCTGATTTGGATGTTCCGATCCGAATTATCCAAAAATCCGAGGCCCGCAAAATCGCCCTTGTCCGAGTCATCCAAAAATCCGGGGTCCGCCAAAATAGCGTTATCGGAATCATCCAATTATCCGAAGATTTTCGATAGGATCCAATGTATAGTGTAATGCATGGAAGGAGGATACTCGGCGATTTTCGTGGCTATCTCTGCATGTGCAAGTGGACCTCTTTGCCTTTACCTGGAAATTGATGAGCCGGCTTCAGGTCACCCATGCAGCGCACACCTTCTATTCAACATAATGGGATAATAACGGGTAAAAAAGTGTTTGTCAACCCTTTTGGGATGCGCTAGCATTCTACCTTTAGAGTGTCGTGGAGGCAGTTTGGCAGAGTAATTGTAGATTGCGGTCGGCTGCAAAAGCCATAACCGAATGGATTCGACTGCGTTTTAACTATGCACCACACTGACCTCAAGGATTCGGCAAAAACAAAACATGTTCTGTTACTATTTGGAGGACGGGGATTCTCCCTATAGTACTCGTTCTTGCCGTTCCGGCGTACCGTTCAAACAGTTCCTTTGAGAGCAAGCTTTCCGTGATTAGGTGTTATCCGCTCACCCTATCCGTCGAGGGCGGAGGATACACTGAGCCACTCTGGCAAGTGGTAGAGACCGATGGAGATATTGCTGAGCCGGTTGGAGGAGCGGAACAAGAGTAGGTAGAGGTGTTTTAGAGTATACAACGAATTGCAGTTGCTAGTCGGCGAGAAGCCAATGTTTTATACTTCTCACATTACCTTCACGGATCTCCCTCGATAGAGAGCCTTCGGGCTCTCTTGTTAAGAGGGATCTCGGGCCGCTTGTCGCAGGGCCACGTGGCGCGTCCCCGGGTGGTGGATAGGGGAATTAAACGCGAACCAAATGCGACCGTGTACTGCCCAGAGACGCAGGTGGGATGCAGGGGATGGACTCCTTGCTCCTGCTGTGTCGGGTCGATGCGTTCCTTGTGCGTGGGAATGTGTCCGTGTCTGTGCGGATTGTAACTGTGTCGGCCCGGCCAAAAGCTTGCACTCGGTAGACTGGGAGTACATGTAAGGCGATTCGAGGCCGCCTTAAGTCTCGCCCCGTCCCTTCGGGCAGTCTGGCTGGCTGCCCGGAGTTCTTCGCCCGCACGTCAGAGCCTGACTAGCTACCCGTGTTGTATTCCAGTCAAACACAGCAGCACTAAAGGGCCTCATTCCCCTGACCCCGAAAGAGCCCCCATTTCTGCAGCGATGGGAAGGACGAGTACGGAGAGGCTGCTAAAATCTCAGGGCCTAACCAGGCTGCGCAAACTGAGAAGGACTAGGATGACGATCTGTACTTACAACGCCCGCACGCTTGCGTCGGAAGCATCCGTCGAGGACCTGATGATGCAAGCCAGGAAGATCAAGTACGACGTCATCGGACTGACCGAGACGAGAAGACACCACCCCCTACACGCCGCCTACGACTCCGGAGAAGAACTGTTCCTCGGAACATGCGACAGCAGGGGAGTAGGCGGCGTTGGTGTCCTCGTCAACACGCACTTGGCCATGAACATCGATTCGTACGAGTCTCTGACAAGCCGAATCGGACGTCTGCGACTGAAGCGATGTGGCTCCGTGCCAGCCTTGACTGTGTTCGTCGCGTATGCCCCAACATCCGACTACGACGACGAAGACGTCGAGGCCTTCTACGTGGAGCTGGAGAAGTTCTATAAGGAAGATCACACCATCCATGGAAACTCGCAGTTCCAGAAGCCTCCCTCCCTACGATGGACCTGGGAATCCCCCGGTGGCCAGTTCCACAACGAAATCGACCACATCATCTTCAATCGCAAGTATTGCCTGACCGATGTCTCCGTTGTCCCCAAGTTCTACACGGGATCGGACCACCGCCTCCTTCGCGCGAGGTTCCGCTTTTCGCGTCAAGGAGAGAAGGCCGCGAAGTTCAAGAAGAGGAGTCCCAGAACGACCATCAACTGGGATCTCTACACCTCTCTTGTCGGCCTTTGGGAAGATGCCGTCATGGACAACGTCGATGAGGAATACGATCGCTTCGTGCACCATCTCCACGATAGTGCTAAGGGAGCCGAGAGCTTGAAGACCACCAAGAGACGCCTGTCTCCGGAAACTCTCGAGCTGATACGCCAACGTGGAGCAGCACGAGCGTCAGGCAACTATCAACTGACGTCCGAGCTTGCAAAGCTATGCAGAGCGGCGATAAAGGAAGATCTGAAGGAGAGAAGGGCGGAAGTGTTGGCTGAAGCAGCAGAGGCAGGGCTGAGCGTCCGCAATGCCCGCCGGAACTTCGCCAACTTCAAGACCAAGATGACCGCTCTCCGACGTCCTGACGGAACCGTCACCTCTTCCAGAAGGACCATGGAGAAAGTCATCCACGACTTCTACTCCGATCTCTTCGATAGCCACGTCCACCTGCCCCTACGCCATCTTCCGCAGGATGGATACGTCATCCCCTCTGTTCTCCCTTCCGAGATCCGACACGCCATCTCGTCGGTGAAGAAACGTATAGCACCCGGTCCTGACAGGATCAGAGCTGAACACCTGAAGAACCTCCCGCCAGCGCTCATCAACACCTTGGCGCGCCTCTTCACACGCTACCTGTCCGAATGCAAGGTTCCATCTCAGTGGAAGACCAGCAAGACCGTCTTGCTGTACAAGAAGGGAGACATGCACGACATTGGCAACTATCGCCCGATCTGCCTGTTGTCCGTAGTCTACAAGCTGTTCACTCGAGTCATCCTGAATAGGATTAGTAGAACGCTGGACGAAGGACAGCCATGCGAACAAGCAGGATTTCGGAGAGGATTCAGCACGACCGACCACATACACACCATTACGAAGCTCATCGAAGTGTCGCGAGAGTACAAGCTGCCGCTGTGCCTTACTTTCATCGACCTGAAGAAGGCATTCGACTCCGTCGAAACTGAAGCGGTCATGGAAGCCCTGCTCACCCAGGGCGTTCCTACTCAATACATCAGAGTCCTTCGAGAGCTGTACAGTGGATTCACGACCAAGATCTCACCATTCTACAACGACGTCGTCATTGACGTGAAGAGAGGGGTTCGACAAGGGGATACCATATCCCCGAAGCTCTTCAGCGCCACCCTCGAAAACGTCATGCGCGAACTAGAATGGGATGACATGGGAGTGAAGGTCGACGGCCGGCAACTGCACCATCTTCGCTTCGCTGACGACATCGTGCTCATAACACCGAGCATCACTCAGGCGGAGCGAATGCTGGCCGACTTCGATCGTGTATGTGGGAACGTTGGACTGCAGCTGAATCTTACGAAGACGATGTTCATGAGAAACGGATCGGTTTCTGATGCCCCATTCTCGCTCAACGGAACGATCATCTCCGAATGCTCCAGCTATGTGTATCTGGGTCGCGAAGTCAACATGGCCAACGACCTAGTACCAGAGCTGAGCAGGAGGAAACGAGCGGCTTGGGGAGCTTTCAAGAGCGTCGAAGAAGTCGTGAAGAAAACGAAGAACGTCCGACTCCGTGCCCACCTATTCGACTCTACCGTTCTTCCTGCCCTAACATACGCCTCAGAGACCTGGGCTATACGAAAGCAGGATGAACACGCGATCAGCGTCGCGCAGCGTGGAATCGAGAGGACGATGCTCGGAGTGACACGACTCACGCAAGTGAGAGAAGGCCTCCGGAGTTCCGAGCTTCGCCGACGTTCGAAGATCAGAGACGCTGTCGCATGGGCCAAGTCGTCGAAAATTAGGTGGGCCGGCCACGTAATGCGATTCGCAGACACCCGCTGGACGAGAGCCGTCACAGACTGGATTCCGCGGGATGTCAAAAGAACACCAGGACGCCCACCAACGCGTTGGTCGGACTTCTTCGTGAAAGCCCTGAACGACCGATATGACGCTCTTCGTGTCCCTCGAGCGAGGAGGATCCATTGGACCACTCTGGCACGCGACAGGGACGAATGGAGACGCTGCTGGCGCCCGCTCGAGCAAGTCGATGATCAACGGGACGACAGGTGATACAGGTGATACACATTACCTTGGCACTAATTCACCAACTGAAAAGGTGAAAAGCTTAGCATGTGCGCATTTACGACTTGGGCTCGGGGTAGGACAGTTGGAGGGGGAGTCGGCTGTCGTCACCCGAATCAAGGTTCCTTGTTCCGGTTCCTCCTAAGCCAGCCATGCGTTTCATCCCTGCAGGGTCGGCGAATTGAAATCAGACATGTTTAGAAATCTTCACCAGTTGACCACGGCAGTTCCTTGTGGAGTCCAAATGCGTATTTTAATCGCCTACACGAAATCCCGTGGAAGCAGAATGTGTGTGCATACTACTAAGGAATTTGTGAACGTCCTCTTTTACCCTTATGACCGAGATAATACGTTTCCTTGATGAAGGCCGCTGTGAAGCTTTGAAACAGCCACACCCATCACATGGAAACGAACCCTAATCGCGATTTCGCTCCGCACTGATGAGAGCACTTCTGACCGATTCCCCCTCTACGCACTTACCGCTATCAAAACTACGGCACAGCTGCAGACGAGGAAAAGAATGTCCGTTTCCTTGCAGAAATTTAGTGAGAGTTGCCGCTGAATTCCCGTGCATGACATCGGCATTTTATTAAAATACTGCAAAAAATGAGTTAAACCTTAGATTCTCTAACTCAAATGTAAAACCACTTCAAAATTGACAGTTGTTCCAAATTCGGTGAATCGCTGCGCTAGTAATTTCTCAAGATGGAACTCATTGCTCTCCAGATTTCCACTTCAATGTGCAATAGATTGGTTGCTTCATTAGCTTCGTACTCATAATTGGTACATTCTATGGGAAATGATTAAGCAGAACTAACATTCAGCTTACTACGAGGATGCTGTGTAGCGGTCAAACTCAGCAGCTATGACGTAATGTCGTAGCGTACTGCATGGAAAGGTAGTAGTGTGGGTTCGAGTCCCGCTGGCTGCACGAGTTTTGATCGCAACAAAGCAGCTTCGTAACAGATTGAGTTTCTCTAGTATCCGTTCTATGCTCAAGCAAACGTGCATATTCCTTCCTACTATATATAAGCGAGAGCGATTTTTGTTTGTTTGTTTGTTTGTTTGTTTGTTTGCACAGAAGTGGAGGAGTGTGTTGGGAGAAGTGTGGGGATGGGTGGGGGGGGGGGGGTGTAGTTGTGAGGTATCACTTAGACCCCGTTTATACTTCGACGCCGAGCGACGCGACGTCACGTATAGTGGTCATATTGATTGAGCGACGCCAATCAATATGACCACTATACGTGACGTCGCGTCGCTCGGCGTCTGAAGTATGAACGGGGCCTTACGTCGTGTTAAGAGGGGTCAGAAGACGTGTCGCCAATGTCACGCAAAGAGCGTCCGAGTTCCGAACATGTGTCAGCGACGTCGTGAAAGCATCGTCCGAGTTCAGAAGAGGTGTCATCGACGTCGTTCAACAGGTGTCTGGGTTCAGAAGACATGTCACCGACGTCGTCCATCAGGTGCCTGGGTTCATCAGGTGTCGATGATGTCGCAAAAGCCCTGTCCGGATTCAGACGACGTATTACGTGAAGGTGGGACCAGCAATGGGGACCGGTGAAGGATAGGAGAACCAGTGAAGAGGGAACCAGTAAATCGGGGTCCAGTGAAGGTGAGAGCAGTAGTAGGGACCGACGAAGAGGGGGGCACCAGTGAAGGGTGAACCGGAAAAGGGTTGACAATAAGGGTGGTGGACCACTGAAGAGGGAACAGTGAATGTGGGACCAGTAATGGGAGCGATGAAGGGGAGGGGAGCAGAGAAGGGGAAAAATAAATGGGGTACCAGTGAAGGACCAGTCAAGTGGGGACCAGTAAGGAAGCCAATAAGGGAAATGCCAGTTAAGGTGGTTCATAAAGGGTCCAGTAATAGAATCATTTGAGGGGGACCATAAGTAACAAATAGAACGAGTATTTCAGAGAATGAATCGCGTACGTGCAATAGAGGGTGAGGCCCCATAGGAGCAGTTTTGAAGATTTTGGCCTACCGTATTCTGCTATACCATTCTATACAGCAAAGCCAGTTTTTTTACAGTAACGGGTGATAGAAGGCGCACGCTGACAGGAAGAGGTGCGGGATGTTCTATTCTCCGGGTTTGCGGCGAAGCCCCCAACCAGACGTTTGGCGGCCGGCAGGCCGTTGAACATCTGGCATTATCATATTTCGCTTTTTGCATAGAGAACAATTTTTATAAACTGACGCTGTACGACGTTGCGACGCCCCATCTGAAGGAGAGTGTGAAGTTATAGAACATAGCCAATGTTGTGAAGACGGAAATGTAGCGTCGCCTTGTCATGCAACCGCAAAAGGCGAGAAACCAGAAGGCACACATAAACTCATCTGAAGGCAAAACGCATTGCTGAAAAATTTGCATCTTCAATTAAAAAACGGTGCGCAGGGAGCAATTGCCCAGCGCTAACAGGTTAGCGGGATGAGCTTTCGGGGAGGCGTCAGCCTTCGTTCTAATGCAGAACTGAAGAAGGTGAAGAACTCCTGGAAGTGAGAGGGAAGAGGTTCCTGTGTTAGAATCGCGCTTCGCTGCTTAACTCAGCACAGAGCACAATCATAGTAGTATGTAGATGGCGTCTTCCGGAGGCGGTAATGTATGTGGTTTAATTGGCTTACAATATGTGTCTTCATGCTCCTCCCACTGCGCTGGACAGTAATTACCCATGTAGTAAAACACAACCAAGCGCCTATTTTTTCGTTATTGGTTGGTTCAATATATTGGTAACGGCATCACACAAACCAGATTCCCTTAACCGATTTCCGTTAGAAAAATGCACGTGAGCGTGAAAATGTAAATGTGACTATTTCTATGCCGTTGGAAGAAATAGTCTCATTTTACAAAAGATTGTGCCACTCTCCTGTAGATTGCTACCCAGATACAATACCGCTCACACCGCACGGTCAAAAGTGGGATTTGCAACGCCAAAATAGAGTCGCAAAGCGTCGTCGCATGCTCAGAACTCCTTCAATTTTAGGTTTTTTGAAAAAAGGTTGGCGCCATTCGATTCGGCTCTTTGAGATCTACACAAGCACTTATACAGCTTTACCGGAACACCCACATTTTCGCCGTGGGTGGCTGAAAAATTACTGGAGCGTGCTTTAGAGACACCACTTAGAGATTTCTTTAGAGATTTCCAGGACATACGTGCTCTCGGAGTACCTCAACCATGGTGTACATCTTCAGTACGCTGCCATACCAGGAATGCTCCGAGAGTGCGCCGTGCACAATGCACACAGAATCGAACCTGTCAATCGAGTGGGCGAGCGCTGTCCACTGCGCTTCTATCTTCTCTTGCTGGGAATTGCGATATCCTCAAGACTACTTCGAACCGCTTGGAGAATGTTATCAGAAATTTCCAGCCACCCCAGTCAAGATTAGCTCCAATCTGTCCCAGCGAGACTTTGGAGTGCGCCGGGAGCAACACATACAGAATCGAGCCTTACAATCGAGGGGGGGGGGACACTTTGCAGAGTGAGTGTTCAGGGAGTTCATCAGAAACTCCCTGCCGTCCTGCTCAAGAATTGCTCCTATCTGTCCCGGCGAAATTTTGGAGTGCGCCGGGAAGAATGCATATAGAATCGAACCTGTAAATCGAGTGAGGCAACAGCTCGCAAATTGAGTTTGGCAAGAGCTTGCGCGCGCAGGCGTGTTCTGAGCGCAATAACTCTGTCATGTTCCAATCGTTTGAGCTGCAGATTGTCTTGTAGGCAGCAAAATGAACTAGCAGAACACTAAAGTAGAATGGTGTAGCTTATGATTGGACAAGCTGCCTTAACTGCCTTAGCCTCAGCTATCAGTTGAGAGCGACAGAAGACAGCGGTTAGAGTTTCTTGCACTCTTACTCGCCCAGATTTGTTATTGGCATCCGCAATCGTACCAATCCGTTCAGCATGAAAAGCGCTATCGAACGGTTTCAATCTCAACCAATTTTGGAAACATCGATTTTTGACAGGTTCGCACCGAGGAGGGGGTCTGCGCATGCGCGGACGATGACGTCATCGAAAATCGATAATATCGAAATTGGCCAAATTTTCTCGTGCAAACTTCGTCCAAAATCATCTAGGGATTATTTGGGGCGCCGATTACGAACCCGACGTCCGTTTTTGAAAATTCTGCCGATCTCAGTTGGTTACCTGCCGTTTGAGGGTGGTCGAGTCAGGATCACCGATCACCCTCCGTTGTCTTGGTGGTCTCCTGCCATAATCGACCAAACCGACTTTGGCAGCATGTTTCGGCATCCCGAATAGGCCCCGCACATATACGAAGTTTGAGCAAAATCGGTGATTCTGACCCAACCACCAGCAGTTATCCAGAAGAAAATCCAAAACCTACTGAAATCGGCGGAATTTTCAAAAAATAACGTCGGATTCGTAATAAGCGCCCAAGTAACCCCTAGACGATTTTACGACGACGAAATTTAGCCAATTTCGAAAATATCGACTTTCGATGACGTCATCGTCCGCGCAGGCTCGGCCCACATCCTCGACGGGTAACTGCCAAAAAATCGATCTTTCTGAAATTGGTCGAGAGTGATATCGTTTGATAGAGCTTTTCGTGCTGAACGGAAAGGTACCATTGGAATATCGATTACTCAAATCTGGGTGAGTACGAGCGCAAGAAACTCTAACCGCTAGCTCCCGCTGCTCTAAAATGATAGCTGAGGCTAAGGAAGTTTAGGCAGCTGAGGAGTTTCAGCAGGCAGTCTGAAAGCATCTTAAGTGTTCTGCTCGCTGGCACATTTGTAGGCCGTTAGCTCGCCGGGTATTCCCGCAGGGGTGGAATGAATTCGGAAAGAAATGCGTCACACAGGCCTCACCTGCATTTTCGCACCTCTGTAACATCGCCGCTACCCAAGCTACACCACTCTACTTTACTCCACCACTAGACTATTTCACTGCCTACAATACCCGCAAGTTGCAGCCGCAACGACTTGACAGAGTTATTGCGCTCAGAACAGGCCTGCGTGTGCAATTTGCGGGCTGTCGCCCCACTCGATTGATAGGTTTGATTCTATATGCATTGCTTCCGGCGCACTCCAAAATTTCGCCAGGAGAGATTGGCGCGATTCCTAAGAAGGACGGCAAGAAGCTTCTGATAAAACTTCCCAAACGCTCAGTCTACCAGATATCGAATCCACTCGATTGATAGGTTCTTCTCTGTACGCATTATGCACAGCGCACACCAAAGTTTCACTGGGACAGGTTGGAGCTAATCCTGAGTGAGGTAGCTGGAAATTTCCGATAACATGCTCCAAACGGCTCGAAATAGTCTTGAGGATTTCGCATTCCCAGTATGAGAAAATAGAAGCGCAGTGGACATGCGCTCGTCCACTCGATTGATAGGTTTCGATTCTGTGTGCTTTGTGCACGACGCACTCTCGGAGCATTCCTGGTATGACAGCGCACTGGCAACGTACTGCATACTTGAGTTACTCCGAAAGCACGCATGTCCTGGGAAATAAGCTGCTCTAATCGCAAAAGCGCGCTACAGTCACTTTTTGGGTCACCCACGGCGAATATATTGGTGTTCCGGTAAAGCTGTACAAATGTTTGCGTAGATCTCAAAGAGACGCCTTTTTGCGAAAACCTAAAACTTAAGGAGTTGTGAGCATGCGACGCTTTGCGACTCTATTGTCGCGTCGCAAATCCCACTTTAGACCGTGCGGCGTGAGCGGTATTGTATGCCACGCCATGAAGAAGTGCGGCGTACTTGTTGCACTCCTATGTTGCGAAAGAAATTCCTCAATAATTCCCTCATCTAATATCGATGAGAATGGAGGGGATGTGTAAGGAAGCGGGCCATTCAGAATTGTGAAAACGCGATTTGTTCGATTTAAGCTTTGAGCTACAGTTAATAAGATTGTTTTCTTTACTCTGTTTCATTCTGTTGCGGTAAACTAATCGCATTTTATTTGTGATTAGTGGCGTCCGGATAACTAACTATAATTAAACTAAAATAAACTTATAAATAAAAAATAGATAAAATAAATAGACAAACAAGGGAACTCTGAGCAAGTGTAGGTGTGGCGCATATCTTGTAAATGATGATTCGACTGAAATTGCAGCTATGCGCTAGCAAGTGAGCCTTGTAAGCGTATTTTCAACGCTTACAGCAGGGCGGCCTCTATTCCTGAATTATGGTGTTTCTCCAGCGTTACCAAACTTCAAAGAACCCCTGTTCACAGCTTCCAGTTTAGGCGTGCATGATCACTTCATCGTGCACACGAAGTAGTAAACCAAGGCAACAAAGTAGTAAGTAGTGTCATAACTACACCATTCATGACTCAAGAGGACAAAATAATGTTGAAACTTATTTTTTAAATTAAATAGAGCTTTCGTCCAAATTCCGTCTACAACAGTTATGTAGAGGATTAATTAAATATATCGAGAACCGTCATCATTATATCAGCAGCATTATGACATATCGAAATTCTGGCATTCGTTTATTAAAACAACATTCTTTCTGCGCTATTTGAACTTGGAAAACTTAAATCGGGAAGCAATGTCACTGACACAGGTTCCTCTTATTACACGCTTACCGCTATCAATCGCAATGATATAAACGAACCCTCTTAAACGGAGTTTGGGTCATTATGATGATCTCGACCTGCACAATTTATTCCACCACCTGAGGCCGGATTCATGAATTACTTTGCCCAGGCTTGTGTGGGTAGAGTGCAGAAATTGAAGCAATATCTGGATTTCACAAGAAGGTGGAGGTGTGTGAATGGTGGGGTAGAATTATATCATCCCTCGAATTATCACATATCATGAATACCAAGTTACATAGCCCTCTGACCACTATCCTCTGTTGGCATACTTATTCTTTCCCATTAACCCATTACTTTACCAATCGTGAATTCGGCCTCTGGAGTGACTCTCCATTGACAATCTAGCTGTTTTTAGATGATTATATAATACCTTCAATTCCTGGACCATAAGTAACTCCTTCCCTTTCCTTAGTGATGAGCGCAGAGGGGAGTAGCACTTTCTAGGTCTGGTCTTCGTCAAAAGGGCCGTGCGAAACGGAGTCCAAACCTCACTTTCTCCGATTCGTCTTTTTGTCCTCTGAGTTTATTTACAAACGACAGGTAGTTGTGATAACCCACTTAAAGTTCCCGCCCCAAATACCATAAAGGGACTTTGGATTCGTAACCGGCAGCCGAAATCACCCCTCGGAGTTTGGGCTAATTGATGATCCTGGTCTCACCACTGTAACGTGTCCTTTCCTGCTGCAGCCAATCGTAAGCAGTAATCTCAAGGCAAAATATTTCCGTTTCTGGAGCCTTATAGATGCCGTCATGGCTATCATTGCAGATAATAATGATTTGTGCTCTGAGTCGGGTAGTGCCCCTTACATATGCTGTAGTCTTGCACACTCAATTGCCTGTATTTTTTCAAATGAATTGTATGAAGAAGGTTTACCAAAACTGGAGGTGTGAGGCATGAGATACGAGTCAATAGCAGACGTCAGTGATGAGACCACGGCAAACAAAAGGTGTGAAGCGCACAGCGAGGCAGACAACGCGAATTCCACCGTCTCCAATAAACTTCTTGCCATGATGATCTAAAACGAACGTCCTTTCGACAAACGAAGCCTTCCAACAAAGTCTGTTGAATTGTGGAGTTGGTTTATAGTGTCTAGAGTAACTTGCAAATAGTGAAGTGTCGCAACTCCAACAAACTTTTAGCGAAATAAGTGGTTCGACGTTTATGTGGTTTCACCGTACCAAAACATTGGAGCTATTACTGTACGTTTCGGTTCAGCAGTCTCGTGGAAAGTCGTGCTAGGGGCTTCAACATCAGAATCTGCATAAAAAGACTGCACCACATGTTCGCAACCAGAAGAGGATACGATATGTGCGTGTGAAGCAACTGCTCGAGCTGGCGTTTGCTGCCTACTTCGTGAAATCCTACTCGGAAGGGGTGGGAACAATTCAAGTCCAGGGAGATGCTAGGAATTTGAGCCAAGCAATACATTAAGGGGAGCAGTGCATGTCTCTCCTTATAAGGACAATCCACGGCTACGACGGGCCCAAAACCTCGCAGCTTTACTTCAGCAAATGGTGCTTTTTGTTGCCATATTCCAATGTGAAAATGAGCCTAAGGAGTTTCGAGGTTTGGAAACAGAGATGGAAACAACTGTCCAAACTGTTGATAAACTACGGTTACACCCTACTGGATAGCTCGTTATCCTGGATAGCCATTAGAACTAACCACTTGCTCCGCTGGCAATATGCCAGCTCCTGCTGGAGTAGCACGCAAACTTGCACATCAATCCGTGCCGAGACTGCTTTCGTCGCTGAGGGGGACATCGGAGATGGGTTGTGCGCTCTTCGAGCGCACAACTCGGCTAGGGAAGGGACTCCGGGGTGTGGGCCATCCAGGCGGCTCGTGCCAAGAATGCTTTCGTCGCTGAGGGGGACATCGGAGATGGGTTGTGCGCTCTTCGAGCGCACAACTCGGCTAGGGAAGGGACTCCAGGGTGTAGTGCGTCCAAGGTGCTCGTGCAGGAACTGCTCCCGTCTCCCAGTGCTCTCCTGTAGCGGCGGTGGAAGAGCCGCGATCCGCCACCGACCGCTCAACGACCCTCCTCCATATCGACTGACCATGGTGTCGGTGGATATCGAAAATGGCCACGTCGATATGACGCGATATCAGGAGAATCTGGTTAGATCTAAGTAAGACCGTTAGCCTGTATACACAAAATTTTGCGGTGGCCAGCCGGTGGATAAGTCAGCGTTTTAGCCCTCCCAAACAACTCTGATACCATTTCACCGACCATGGAGGGATAGCCATTAGACCTCATCGGCGGCTGCCGTGGCAATGTGCCAAATCATGCTACAGTATCCCGAAAACCTGCAGATCATCCGTCATCGGAGCGCGTTTCTGCACAGGCTGACGCGTTGCGACGTGTCTGCAGCCGCGTGGGCTCGCAGCACCCCTTAGCGAATGCTTTGGAGAGAGCAATTCATATACGTATGGAATTCGTATTCAGCTGGTATATGTCGAAATTGCATTGCGAAAGGGAGTGGAACAATGGCTGCTAAAACCAGATCGGAATAGATTTTGAGTTCCATCCAAGCTGCTCGTGTGGAAACTGCCTTCGTCGCTCAGGGGGAGTCCGCATCTGGATTCTCCGCTCTTCGAGCGCAGAATCAGGCTAAGGAAGGGACTCCAGGGTGGGTGCGATCCAAGCTGCCCGTGTGGAAACTGCCTTCGTCGCTCAGGGGAGTCCGCAGCTGGATTCTGCGCTCTTCGAGCGGAGAATCAGACTAGGGAAGGGACTCCAGGGTGGGTGCGATCCAAGCTGCTCGTGTGGAAACTGCCTTCGTCGCTCAGGGGAGTCCGCAGCTGGATTCTGCGCTCTTCGAGCGCAGAGTCAGGCTAGGGAAGGGACTCCAGGGTGGTTGCCATCCAAGCTGCTCGTGTGGAAACGGCTTTCGTCGCTCAGGGAGAGTCCGCAGCAGCACCAGCAGAACCAGGCCAGAAAACGCCGCTCAATGACGTCAAAACCCCTCAAATCTCGACCACTCAATTGAAATGCAAAAAGCCCGCAACGCTGCAGAACCGAACCCCCGACCTTCCTCCCATGGACCAGCGCAACATCCACTGCCTCACGGCCCGCTTGCTGAGGCAGCCATCGCTGGCATACAAGACGTCGCAGCGCGATCCACGACGCATCGACAGCAGCCGCCCGCTACAGTATCCCGCAAACCTGCAGATCAACCGGCGGCTGCCGTGTTCGTCCACGTCAGCCACGCAACAACCACGGCAGCCGCCGATGAGGTCTAAGTAAGACCCCATGGAGGACAGAACACTTGTTTGGTCCTATGCGGGACTCGAACCAAGGACGTCGATTCGAAGCGTACACGACAGCCGGCTGAGCTACCACGTGCTATATGGAGTAATATAGGCAGACAATGATCGCATCCCTTCGAGTAGAACTATGGTTATTAGTGTTCCAAGAGCTGTACCAGCAGATGTCCCAGACATTTAATGATTTGCGTCCCCAATCCCTTACTTGAGTTTCTACGACAGCTTCAACTGCTATCTTATTACGAGAGAAGTTTTATTTATATTAAGGGGATGTGCTTGGGACTCAGTGTTCGTAGTCGGGAAGCAACGTGGACGCTATCCGACTAGGGTGGATGCAGACCTTGTAGGTTTGGATATTTCTAATATACAGTCTGCTGTGGGATAGAATACTTCGCTTTGCTAGCCGAGGCACACTCCCACACAAGGGTTGTGCTAGTATGGTGAGCTCTAGTATGGAAAAAACTGGAAAAATCATCGTCATAAGGGTCCACTCACCTTCGTCAGATAGCGTCGGGACGTGTTGTCCACTCCCGACTAGGAACGCTGTCCTTTCGCGGTTTTCTCGTAGCTACCCTTGTGCAATAATTTCCGTTAGTTTTTCTGCCATTGACCAACAAGTAGAACGAGGCTGAAGCCTTTGGACAAATTCCTCGGATTCATAGAGAGACATGAAGGTGGACCTCCCTCTTTTTTAGGCTTACGTCCCCACTAGGATAAATTCTTTGACGCGAAGCGACAAGAGCGGTCATCACTTAAAGCAGCCCTATAAGACCTTTTGTGTTGCACAAAATCAAAAATTTTACACAACACTAATGTGGCCTACCCTAGAGTGAACTGATCGTGAGCTTGACCACCTCTGATGTAATTGAGCATTCATGTGCCTCAATACCATGGTGAATAACCACCTAATACAGACATCCTCCTCCGAGCTGCTTTGCGCCAATCCTATTTCTAACTTTTGAACGAGACAACATGTGCACTGACCAGTAAGTAGAATGACTAGTAGTTAAATGAAAAACTCCGTTTCAGAAAATGAAGGGTTCGCTCATTATCATTCTTTGTAAGTGATTCTGATGGATACGGAAGTATACAGTCGGCAAATCTCATCTAGCATTCTTTGAAGTTGACTGTGGGATCTCATGGACATAAAGATGGAACAAACGGTGGCGCCAAGAAGCTAGGGAGGTGGGAGTGGTCACCATGTACTCAGAGAATATTCACCTTGGAAGGAAGTCAAGTACATGTCCAGCAACATCAGAAATGGCCTAGTTGAGTTCACCATAGATGAAGAACACCAGTGCTTTGTAAAATTCTTGGTTTCGTACAGCACAAAACGTTGTGTAAAAACTGTTCCACATAGTGACCTCACCCTCTCCCTCTCCCCGACAATACTATTTGTGCCCAGCCAGAGCGTGGTAAAGGATAAATAAAGGATAAAAAACGGTGTTACTCATTCCTTCTTGGGATGCGTCACGCATTCTGCTTCTCCAGATATCGCGGAGAGGATTTGAATGCGTTTTTGGCCATACAATGACTTGTGTGGCCAGCCGATGAAGAATTCAGCGCCTTATCCTTCCCGGACAAGTCTGCTACCACTGCACCGACGCCGGAGGGATGGAATGCTTGGTTGGCCTGGGTGAACCAAGAACCTGGTATCGGGTGCACGAGAAAGCTGGTACCTCCTCCGATTGCGCTACATGTGCCCTCAAAGTGTAAGGGTAAGCAATATTTTGCTAGGAACCCAACAATCGGTCTGCAGATTTACCTCCCTTATCAACGTTTCCTGGAAACTGGAGTGAATTGAGCTGCCGCGTTCGAAAAAAGACTTAGACTTAGGCTTAGTTCCTCCCATGCTGTTGAGCATATCGGGCGACGAGACTTCTCCATTGATACCTGTCTTGTGCCAACTCTTCACCTTCGTCTCTGGAAGTATTTAGTAGTTGAAGGTCCATTGCGAATGTTCGCCTCCATGTGTTTCTCGGATGACCGCGCGCTCTGCTACCACCTTCAGGAATCCAACACATGGCTACTCGAGGAAATCGGTACTCAGGCATTCGCATTACGTGTCCTGCGAGGCGTAGACGTCTTTGTGCGATTAATGCAGAAAGACTACTTGAACCGCTCCGGTTTAGGACTTCACAGTTAGTCACACGGTCTGTATATCGCACTTTCAATATCCGTCGAAGACATCTCTGGTGGAAGGCGTTTAGCTTTTTGGCGCACTTCAGGGACATGGCCCATGTTTCACTCGCGTAGGCAACAATCGGGACTACAATTGAGTGGTAAAGCCGCAGCTTTATCTTCGACGCGATTGACGATAAGCTCCAGATTGGGCCAAGCTTCCGAAACACAGATGAAGCCTTCACAATCCTCGTTAGTATTTCTGATTCCACACTCCCGTCGCGTGACACGGTACTTCCAAGATACGTGAACTTCTGGACACTTTCAAGCTGTGATGCCTCAACGTTGATATCTACGTTCATATCTGTTCTCCCTATGCTCATCACTTTCGATTTGTCCGGGTTTAATCGTAGTCCAATTTTCTTGGCTTCGTTTGCGAGGTTTGTGGTTGCCTGCTGCAGTAAACCGTTGTTCTCGGCTATAATGGCTACATCGTCTGCGAAATCGAGGTCTGTTAACCGGTGTGTCCTGCTCCATTTAATACCCGTTTCATCACCTTTCATGGATTTCCTCATAATGAAGTCCAGAGCAACATTGAACAGAAGAGGGGAGAGTACACATCCTTGTCTCACACCGGTAACAACTTCGAAGAATGTCGTGTGTATTGCATTTGTTCTGACACAACAGGAGGAATTCTTGTACAGCTTCTTGAAGATTTCCACAAAAGGCTGGGGTATACCGTAAATCCTGAGAATTGACCATAGCGATTCAGGGTGTATACTATCGAAGGCCTTCCGGAAATCCACGAAATTGATGAGAAGTTGCGTCCGAAATCGTCTCGTCAATCGTCTCGTCTCGTTTCTGCAGCTAAAAAGATTTTACGGAGACGGGTTGCTAGCCCGTCGTCCAACCCTCCTCCTTTCTCATCCGGGCTTGGGACCGGCAATGGCGGAGTTGTTCGAAAAAAGAGGACCTATTTAATTGGCTGTTTTCTTACACTCGGCATGGTACGGTAAGGTCTTTCATCGAGCCAGGTTCCGTATCATTGAGATTAATTTAAATTGGTTTGTTCTGTTCTGTTTAGGTGCAACCTGATGTATGCTCTCTGCTGTGTAATTTAGTCGTAGCAGTACAGTAATCTCCTATGGTCCAAATGGCGCTCTCTGACAGGAGTGCTCTGCGACTAGAAAATACCAGAGCGTCTAAAGTCGAAGATTTATAGAGCAGTCGTTCGACCAATAGCTATTTGCGGAGCTGAGTGTTGGCCCGGTACTAAAGAAATTGATAGGCCCTCAGCGTAATGAAGACGATAATGCTGCGGTGGATCGCCGGAGTCAGGGTCAAGCTTGAGGTTCGGGAATCGAAGGGGGAGGGTCGTACTCTCTCGCTTTTGGCAGAGGTTTCTCTCTAATTTCAAGTTTTTAGATGATTGCATCTTTTAATAAGCTATTTTTTCCAGTGTAGCTACGACCATGCAGATACATACAAGCACTCGCGTTTCCTGAAGTAAAAAATAGGATTGAATATAAAAAAACATTGTACAGTGAAAAATAAAGATTTCCTGTTCGCAGATTTAGAGTCAATGAGAGGCTTTCGCTTTTTTGATTTTGCCAGGAGGTCATGAACATGGAGTTTTCTACCTGAAGGAGCGACATCTACTTCCGAAATTGCTTTCTCTACAAATTTAAATGTCAATTACTAAGGACGACCTAAGAACTTTCCCTAAAAAATTTTTGAAGCACTCTTCGAGTCGATGGAGGAATGGCAACCGAAAGAAGGACTTGCCTCAAGAAGAATTTTCTGGCTCACAGTGATCAATATTTTTCTGAAACGATCTTCTATTTAATCTTGATTTAGCGTCATTTGCCGAAAAAATATCGACCCTAATCACTGTGGAATAATCACATATTCTAATCACATGTAAGATGTTAGTTTTAAAACCTGTTTTGACACACAGAACCCACATTTACTAAAACTTTGTGAATTTTTTTAGAACCCCCAAAGATCTCCGAGTTATAGCAGTTTGCTTGCGGGTACTGCGTTCTCTGACATGATCGACCGTAATTGAAGGATGGATGGACTCTTCGGGGAAAAAACTTTTCTGCCTTCTGAAGGAAAGAACGACAAAGAGTGATACTGTGCCATATAAAATTTTAAGTCGTGTCTACTATACAGGAAAAAAACTAAGCTTCTCCGCTGTGATAACTATATGATTAGGATGGATCGTAAACAAAATTCTCGTTTTCCATGAAAAATTTTTTTTTAGCCGAAGCAGACCACCCATACAAATGAAATTTTGCCACAAAAACTTCCCTGTCTTGGTCTCAATGCACAGTAAAAAATTCATGATTTTCTGGATCGAACGGGATGAATCAACCTCCGGTCGACATTGCACCAACGTCATCGGAGCATAAACTTGAACGTTCACAAAAGGTTCATAACTCGGTAAGTTTTTTGAATTTTGGTGACTACTTTAGCTTTTCGAAAATTAGAAGAAAAACGCTTTCCCAACATGTAAAACCATTTTCAAAACAGGGTTCTTCATGCGCGGCGGACGGTTCAATTTTTGAGCGAAAAAAATGAAGTGACTACACAAAAATGCTCATAACTCGGTAAGTTTTTCGAAGTTTTAAAATCCCGCTAACTTTTCAAAAATTAAAAGAAAAGTACTTTCTCGCCGTATAAGAACCAATTTTCAAAAAAGGGGTCTTCATGTGCGGCAAGATGGATGTAATTTCTGGTCCATTTCGCAAAAATGCGTACCGAAAATCAAACCCCGTGCATCCCTTTCTTGGAGATGAGTTCCTATATGGTTAGAGAGCATATTTGCTCTATTTTTTGACGACCAAGAGAAATTTTCGATTTTCGAAAAACTAGCCGAGATATGATCAATTTTCGGAAGTCGTGAACTGAGTCCTTCACCATCGTCATCGAGATGATTTCACAAAAATGTTCATAACTCAGCCAATTTTTTAAGAATCGAAAATTCCGCTTACCATCAAAAAAATTTAGTTTTCTTACCACATAAGAATCACTTTCCAAAAAAAGGGTCTTCATGCGAGGTGGGGGGTTCGATTTCTGGTCGATTTTCGGCAAAAATCGACAACAAATCGAACCCCTCCCGCCCCGCATGAAGACCCCTATTTTACAAAAAAAATTTTGTGACCGTAAAGAAGCGCTTTTCCTCTGCTTTTCGAAAAGCTAGCGTAATTTTTAAATTTCAAAAAACTAGCTGAGTTATGTGTATTTTTGTGAGATCACTTCGATGACGACGGTGAACGGTCGATCCGAGACTCAGTTCACGACTTCCGAAAATTGATCATATCTCGGCTAATTTTCCGAAAATCAAAAATTTCACTCGGTTATCAAAAAATAGAGCAAATATGCTTTCTAACCATATAAGAACTTATTTCCAAGAAAGGGATCTTCATGCGGGGCACGGGGTTTGATTTTCGCTACGCATTTTTGCGAAATGGACCAGAAATTGGACCCCCCTGCCGCGCATGAAGACTCCTTTTTTGGAAATTGATCCTTGTACGGCGAGAAAGCAATTTTTCTAGTTTTTGAAATGTTAGCAAAATTTTTAAACTTCGGAAAACTTCCCCAGTTATGAGTATTTTTGTGTAGTCACTTCAATTTTTTTTCGCTCAAAAATTGAACCGTCCGCCGCGCATGAAGAACCCTTTTTTGAAAATATTTTTTTCGTGGTGGGAAAACGTTTTTTCTAGTTTTCGAAAAGTTAGAGCGGTCTCCGAAATTCAAAAGCTTACCGAGTTATGAACCTTTTTGTGAACGTTCAAGTTTATGCTCCGATGACGTTGGTGCAAAGTATACCGGAGGTCGATTCATCTTGTTCGATCCAGAAAATCATGATTTTTTCAGTGTGCATTAGTCGAGACTTGAAAGTTTTTGTGGCAGAACTTTATTCGTATGGGTAGTCTGCTTCGGCTAAAAAATATTTTTTCATTAAAAACGAGAATTTTGCTTACTATACATCCTAATCATTTCGACATCGCAGTTCCGTCATCGCTGCGGAAAATGTTTTTTTGCTGCATCATGCACAGAGCTTGGGTTTATGTAGCTTCATTTTCGTTGTTTTATGACGTTTCCTTAGGATGGGAGAACATTATTTCCATAGGGAAGTCCATCGTCCATCCTTCGTTTTTCCGCTCCATAATCGATTCGATGAACGCTTCAAAAAACTTTATAAGGAAAGCACTTAAGTCGTCATCAGAAAGTAGTACTCAACATTTTATATAACACAATTTCAGAGCACAATTTCAGATGCAAACATCGCTCCTTCAGATAGAAGAGTGTTCCGTGTCCACGACGTCATGAAAAAAAAAAAAACTGCATAAATTGAACAGTGATGATTAGAAGACTACTACCAGAAAATCTTTGTTTTGAAGTGTCGAAAATAGCATTCAAAATTTTAAAGAATTTTATTGTGTTTTGGAAACATGCATTGTTCAGGGAACTCGTTTCATTGTCCCTTCAGTGCCAAAGCCGCACCTGAAAAGAAGAATCTATTAAAGAGTTCAAAATGCACAAGAAACCTTGGAAAAATCAAGAAATACAAGAAATAGAACAGTGGAAGAGAGAGGGAGGGGGTCGTACGAATTCCGCTTCTGAGGGGGGTCCTAAATTTCAAGCAAAAATTGAACCCCTCGCTTGACCCTGGCCGGAGTTGTGCGTTTGGATCGAGTGCGCAAGAGCTCCATACGAAAGAGGTTTGGTGTCCCACCGATAGTTGAGAAGATGATCGAATCTCGTCTGCAATGGTGCGACCACGTCCTTCGAGGCAAAAGATGACGCCGTCCGAAAGACTGGTCTTAACCTTGGTGTGCCCGGTAGGCGAGCTCGAGGGAGACCAGAGCAGTGGTGGCTTACACCACACTGCATCAGGACTTGAAGATGGCTTAGTTGCACCCTGATCAGGCATCTGATCGGGAGAAGTGGCGCCAACACCAGGAAAGCGGACCCCGCAACTAAGCGGGGCAAACGCTGAAGAAGAAGTACCAGTAAGCCGCTAAAACGTAGGGAATCCAAGAGCTCTTGGCACCGATTCAATGGAGCAACCCGTATTTCTTGTGGAGGAACACCGCTAAACGAAGGCTGTTTAACTTAGGCAACTAAGCGGTCTTCGAAAAGCGTTAGGGGCTAAAATCTCTCTTTCATCTAGTCTGCGGCCAGCCATTCCGTGATTCCGTGTGGAGCTGGCACGTAAGCCTTGCACGTGCGTCGCCAATGTTGCATTCCGACCCTGATAGAGCGTCGAGCTCGTAATGTTATGGGCCACGCGTTATCGCCGCTACTTTACGGCGTACTCAAACGCCATTCGATGTCAGGGCACATCGCCCTTTCCGGCACCAATTTGGGGCCTTTCTCAGCACAACTATGACGGTTATCACGTTTTGTCTACTATTAATGACACCTCCTCACATTATCTGTTCTAATTTCGTAGGCAGATGAAATTCCATGGAAGCCGCTTCCCATCAGGTCGATTGATTCAGAGCCAACTGCAACTAACACTTGTATAGGCATGATCATTAGGACTCGAATGGCTAAGAGAGAATGAGGCATTTGACTTAAAGAGCTGCCCTGAGGCTCGTACGAAAATTGAAAAATCAACTAAATTGGAGAATGGATTAAAGTGTCGGACTTAAACAAACAATGGTTTCGTGGAACAAAGTCTTGCACCTTAAATCTCGTGCCAATTTTATATAGAATCCACTATAAGACTGGAGGTGCGAAAGGTTTATGTTGGCTATCTTATCTAGTTAGAAGTGTTTTTGCTTGTAACATGCTGTGTATCTGTCCATACTATCACGAAGTTTATGAAGAGCAAGTGGTCGTTTATCGAAGTTTCTTATTACTTTGAAGAATTTGTCTGACATACTATGGGCTCGTGAGTGATTTCCACTGTGTTTCGTGTACCATCCGTTGAAATTCATTTTGCATTTCATTTTGATTTCATCACTGGACCCAAGAATCACATTCAGAAACATCTTTCACTGAACGTAGTTGCTAATTTAAACAAATTTTTACTTAAATTTATTGCTTTCCAGTGTGAAAAAATGCAAAAAAATTAAATGCTTTTTCACGAATAATCAGATAAAAGAAGAACTGTTAATTTTATGATGGGTACAGACTCTGGTAAGGCATCCCACTTCCTCTTCATTCCAATGTAATGACACTGCGTACCACTTTATTAGATTCGACTTACTTCTTTTCCCACACTTTAGCTTAGTTACCTAGATGTGCGAAGCCACGTAATATTTGTTACCTTTTTTAAGAAAGTGGGATTCTGAATAAATCGGCAAGGAAATTTTCTCGTTCGAATGTTCGTCGGCTTGCCCTGAAGAAGCGGTGAAGCATTTCTTTGACTTCTACCGCCTTGAGCAGTCCTTGGGGACTCATTGCCTTTTAGGCTTTTATTGAAAAGTGTGACTCTAGCGGCGATAATCAGAAAGGCGTCGGTATTCTTTCGTTCTCCTTGTGCAGCAAATAACGGGAGATTTAAGGAAACGGGCTGTAGTCGGTTTCCTCCTTTTATCGCCTTGTTAGGATTTGGTGGATCGGTTGTTCTTTCAATGCACTTTTATGGTTAGTGAGTCCTTTTAGGAGGTATCTTATCAGTTTGTCTCAAGGTGCCATGGAAACATCCTCTTTCTTTGTTTCTAAAGAGACAGATAGTTCAAGGTCTTGCAGTGTTTCCTAAAAAGAGCTAGGAGGTTATCCCCTCTATTTGCATTCCCTTTATTGGAGTAGGACCCAATCGAAGAATCAACAGAACTGATACAATATTTAGAATAACATTTATTTAGGATATCTGTATGTCGGAACAGTAGATTTATACTCCATCAGAGAACACTGTTACCTCATTCATCTCACAGTTCACTGAAGTGGTTTTTAAGTTTGGAAGCGGAAAGTAGTAGTTAGGACTCGTCTTAGCTATGTAATATGTAAGATGAAGTGTTGTATTTTCAAGGAACACTTTAAAGAAAACATTTATATTTAGTTCCCTTAAGCACTAGTCTAACTTTCCTATGCTGGGCATCAATGACAGTTTTGTTGCGAGCATGTAGACCAGCCTACGAGTACAGAGAAGGCTGCCGAACTTCTTATCTTGTGCCAGCACCGTTTGTTGGGCAAACGGTCCTCTACAAGCAGGCGTCCTTCAATATTTTGCCTTACAAGTTCGTTTTGCTGAACAACTATATTTGAGCTTTTCCTTTTTTATTTCTGTTGTGTGATTTATTAGTGTCAAACCCTCTTTCTTATGGCTAGAAACAACGAAACGCGTCCCTAATAGGGACAATTGTACCTTTGTTAGTTCCATTATCCATTCCTCAACAAACCGAAAAAATAGGAATTCATAAACCACTGCCTGCTTAAAAAAGTGCCCATGCTGTTCTTGTTGTGCTTCTGTGAGAATAGGGTGCAAATCAACAATCCAACTGGATTTTAGATAAGAAGAATGTAGAGCTTCTCTTGCAAGGAACCTTGGAGAGCACATGACAAGTAGTTTGACGGTGGAAGTTAATTTTGGGATAACTCTCCGACTGGCTAAATGTTTAGGATGAAAAATATGCCATTTTCGCTTCGAGATAGACATTTTCTTTTTAAGCTGGACAGCAGACATTTTGGGAACCGAATTGAGTAGACGTGGTTAACAAAGTCATATTAGGAAAGACTTACACTAAAAGTTAACCTTCGCGGAGTGTTTTAAATGACTATACTGTTTGAATAGCCACAAAGTTCTTATCCAATTACCTCGTCCATTATTTCTTGGCCTATCCTAAGATGATATTGCGCCACGCACACATTATGCACACCACTCTGCCTCTGCGACTGGTAGTGCAATTGCTGTTTACCTGCGTATGAGCCTAGAAAGAGCAAAAATGTTCGCAATAAAAGGAAAGCGCCGCTAATTTCTGCTACGTAAGTTTATTTAAAAAGCACTTATACTATCAATGCACGGAACAATTCTTCAGACGAAAAGTACTTTGACTCGAAGAAAGGATTACTTTGGCGTTGTTAAATATGTCTGTTTTAAAATCAAATAAACTTACCTCTGCTTGAACAGAGTCTTGTTTAAAAGGAAAAGAATCAGCAAAAAAGGAACGACAAAATTAAGTTTAGAAAATTGCATACAAAAAAATGAGGAGAGGGAGTAACTTGAGGACATGTGGCGAAATAAGGGAGGGTGTCTGCTGTAAAAAGCCAACTACTACAGAATAGAGCGACATTTTATCGAGTGTTTTCCTCGCATTCAACTATGTTGAACAGCTGGTGCTTAAGTACCGTATTAAGATCAGAATCATTCCCGAGCACTTTTCGCCTGATCGTCGATCTGTTTGTTCACGGGTTTATAATCTGGCATTGTTGATTCCAATCGTTCTTCGATCATCAAGGTTTCTCACTCTTATTCTCCTCAAGGTTCACCTCTCTTTGCGGATGAGAGGAGAGCCTAACCAAGATCGATGGAAATCTGAGAGAGTTTTGCACTGTGAATAGAGCGATATTTTTTCTTCGAATGGCACACATTTCGATGCTGTGACTCATCTGGATTGTATTCGGTAAGATAAGCCTTTCTGCAGAAGCCACACCCTAGGTCGCATGTTCTTAAAAGGTGTGGTCGAAGGTGTAGTGGTTGCGGCCTTCACACAGACCGTGAACTTTAATGTTTCAAGATTTATTTTTTGTGATACTCATTTTCTCATATTTTTTTACATATTCTTGCCGGGCTATGCAGGCTGTTTTGGCTGACATCCAGTCCGAGTCACATGTGGTTTCCCGGTGTACAAAGTCCTAGTATTTTGCTTGATTAATCAATTACCACCAAACAGCGACCTGTAGCGCCCTAACAAATACCTCCAGCAAAAGCAAACAGATACGGCTATCATTGGCGAGCACTCCTGAACGCACTCCTCTCTTCGTTGTTCTCGCATTTATTCATTAAGCCTTTAAACAACACTCTATGCTCTCAGGGTAACTGAGCGTTTCTGAGCATAAAAATTTGGAACATCTTCATTTCGAATTGCTGAAACTTCAATAGCCATTGCTGCTTCGCACATCTTTCTGTAACCTTTTGTATGTAACGTTGTGTCAAGATTGGAATTGAGAACTGTATTGCTCTTCTTGACAACCTTATACTTTGATAGAGAGTCTGCTTCTAATCCCACGTAAAATGACTGCGACACTAAACTAACTACATAAAATTTTGAACAGCTTCACTCAAGGAACTTCGGATCTCTGCTAATGGGAGGAAAGCACTTCACTTTGTCTGTGCGAGGACTTCGGTTAAATTGAAAGTTAATTTATTGTACAAATACAACACACAAATACAACACAACACAGTACAAATACACCTATTGTGTACCTTGCGATTTCCCACTCGGATCATGAGTTTCACTCGCGTTCTCTCTTCACTAGGCTAGCTCCAGACTTTCTTTTTTGACCAAGAAGTAACGTGTATAGCAACTTTTTGGCATCACGCACTTTTTTTGGCAAAGACGTGCAAGGTTTAGCAAAGGCATGTGTAGCCGCAAGCAGGAGCTGCGAATGCCTTCTTAGTCCTGTACAGTTACAACATCACTGTATTTGAATTTGACCATGTATTCGCTGTCCTGTTGAAGAACAAACGCTCCAGTCTCAATGATCACAAAGGTATTGGTTGAAGTAACTGCTAGGGAGTGGGAACGACCACAGTAACTATATAAAGAAAAACGTTTAGTTCCAGTTGCTCCTATATGCTATGCTATATATGCTATCCTATATGCTATATGCTATGCTATCCTATATGCTATATGCTATGCTCCTATATGTTACCTGCATCAAATGACGTTCCGTTGGACACTGGATTGCTCGAGACGACGCTAACGACGTCTTCTCTATTTGTGCCTGTCGTGTGCCGGAGTGATCCAGTGGAACCTCCTCGCTCGAGGACACGAAATACGTCATACCGTTCGTTAAGTGTTTTTCTGAAGAAGCCCAAAAAGCGCATTAGAGGGCGACATGGTGTTCGCTTGACTCCCCGCGGTATGCAGTTGGTGATCGCCTCCGTCCAGGGGGTGTCTGCGAAACGCACTACGTGGCTGGCCCACCTAATTTTCGACTTGGCCCAGGCGGCAGCGCCTCTGATCTTCGAACGTCGACGAAGCTCGGAACTCCAGAGGCCTTCTCTCCCTTGCGTGAGTCGTGTCACTCTGAGTCGATTCAACGCAGGTCGATCGCGTGTTCATCCTGCGTTCGCAGAGCCCTGGTATCTGGGGCGTTCATTAGCGCAGGAGGACTGGAAGGACAGGGGAGTGGAACAAATAAGTACGGTGCCGGAAGGTCTTCGTCTTCTTCACCTCTTCTTCGGCGGCCTCCACAAACCGGTCAATTCCTCTCCTCAGCTCCCTTGTCGGTGCGGCAATCAAAAAAGAAACGGCAATGTAAGCCTCATATCGAATATCAGATGCCCAGCGTTCCACCGGCCCATGTCTGGGAAGGTGTCTTCGCTTCCAAACCACGAAAACGGAATGCCTTCAACACAGCGGTTTCTGTTTCATTACATTTTCTGAAGGAGGAGAGCAAATCTTCGGTCTCGCATACCATATAGGGTGTGATAGAGGATAAGAGAGATGCAGGGTTTTTAATGGTTGCTGCGAGTTTTTTCACCATCCATCAATGTACCGATTGGTAAAAATACATTCGTACAAATAGACGCGTTCCACACTATTCTGTTGGACCACTATTTGTGTAGGGCATTAACATTGCAGCAGAGGTTTATCTTTTATTTTCGCACGACTTACATCGTTGTTTTTCAAACCTTAGTTATCAGAAAATACCCCTAAATACTTCCGCAACCCTTTAATGACCTGATTCATAAATGAATGAAAGGAAATCACATTGAAATTGAAAGGCGCGCCAAGCTTCCTATTTTCGTATCAGAATTATCACGTGCGTAAAACTTAAAACAATTCGTCGGCTAGAAGAATGGTTCAGTCCTACAATGCATGTTATCTCACAGAATGCAGTAAACTTTGATGACGAGATTTTAGTCCATGTTTTTTGCTTCTCCTGAAGCTGGCACGTAACTTCATATCTGCTGAGAAAACTTCTCAGTTATTGAAAAAAAACCAAAAACCTGCAGTAGGTAACCGTGCTGGGGTTCTACGTAGTTGCACGGTGCTCTTGATAAGATCACTGAGCATCTGAAAGCCTAATTTTCTATGACTTCGTCAGAATAAGATGCATGGTGGTAAGCGTTAAAGAAGATGAGTTTACAGAAGCTACATACTAAAGGGAAAAATTTTGCTGCTATTCAATTTATTTATGGAATGCGCCACGCATTCAACTTCTATCGAGGAAGGATATCAAGGAAGCGGACTGAGTGCAAAATTGGCCCATACATCCTACTATGTATGTACATCCCATGACGTAGTGGCCAGTTGATGTACATGTCAGTGGTTTATCTTTACAAGACATGAGTGATACCAATTCACCGACCGCTCAGAGACAGAAGGCTTGGTGCCACCACGCACTCTGGCATGTTTATTATACAAATTGGAACCCCGAATAAAATTTCGCAGGTACCGTATTTGGTTGACAGCGGTAAGAACAACACCTGTGTGCATGGCTATGGCTATGGCTTCGCAAGCGTTGCGCGACATGTTCCTCTGAAGGCGTCAGAAATAGGGGCACTGCAGAAGATTTCCTTCAGTGCTCAGCATAGCTGCAATCTGTCGAAGATGCTCTGCCAATCCACCTGCTTAATCTTACCGCTGCGTCGTCCTCTTCAGCCGAGCAGTGCATACTGGCATCAGAGCGCAGTTGACTAGCTTTTTCCCTGCAGTTTCGAGTGCTGCATAAAAAATGTTTGCCACGAAAGACAGCGTTCACACGCGAAAGCGAATTCTGACTTGACACACGCTCAAATACTCTTGGTTCTACCACTGTGTTCGCTGCCAACTTTTCAAAAAAAAATTTTGTGACTAGTAGGTTTTCTGCTTCACGTTCACGTCGATGTTGTGGGGAAGTCGATGACTAGAAATGCAGGTGGTTTTGGTAGGAAATGTTTCCTCCCATAACATTCAAATCTTAGAGCTGCGTCACAGTTGGATCAATACAGCTCAGTTTCCATAGAAATGATATGAATAGCAAAGAATTAGAAAGTGGGCTTATTATTCTCACTTCGGTATGGGAGCGACTAATATTGAAGGCATATTATACCAATTCATTTGTAACGCTCGAAGGGTTGGTTGTGCATGGTTGGAACGATTCAGATCATAAATTTCGTCGTGTTATTGACCGTGTTTGGATTGTTTTTTAACATTCGGTTTGAAGTTAAGCCTCACCTTATGTGTGCCGTATGCTGCCAATAAGTAGCAATAGTGATAACAAGACTCAGCTCAGCCTAAGAACTCGGTCTGAACATTCTTGATGATGACGATGGTCAACAGCTACCACATTAACATATATAGGTTATCCTACATGTATTTCTGTATATCTGTATCTCTCTGTTTCAATTATTACGCAGCAGGAGGGCACCCAAAATTCTGTGCGTTAAATTTTTTCAACGAAATTTTTCAACTTGAAATTTTCGTTAAATTTCCGGTAAATCGTTAAACTTTGTTAAAAAATAAAATTAGCTGCAAACCATTACTTCATGTAAAAAAGGAAAGCCTTATACGTTTCAAATTCAAGAGGTCAACAGCTAAAGTTCAAGGAATGTAGTGTATCACTGCAATGTAAAGTAGCCAATTCGTCATCGACAAACACAGGGAAATAAATAATAAGCCTTCAGCAACAAATTATCTAAGGTGTGGAACAAGAACAGGTATGGTATTATCATTCAAGACGATCACCGACAAGGCATCTTAAATGTGCGATCAGGCAAATCCCGGAGTTCCCATTTCTTAGTTCTTTGCGAACCCGTTTTGTCTGACTATTCAATGAGCATGTGCAATCTCAATGCGGGTACAACCCCATTAAGTACAGAAGTAATTCATGAAAGTACAGTTTAAAGCATATGTGGAAATGGAATGTTGACATGTTGTCAAACGCACGATTTTGGAGTGCCTGGTGCGTGGGACCAATCCATTTTGCAACGTCAGAATCGTGAGACGACATGGTGCCACAATGTCCCACATGCCGAAAAGGTGTGACACATGGTCAACGTGTCAACATTCAGGGATAGTAGCTTTCCTAATTTTTGTTATTATCGCTTTTCCAAAATCGTTTAAAAAACGTCCAGCGGCCGAAACAATTCTCTCCTTCTCGACTGCTCCAGGTGGCGAGGTATTCTGGTATAGGCAGTGCCAAGTGAGCATAGGCATATCCTACCAGGAGGTTAGACCAGTATCTTTGTGAATTCGTTGACGTGCTTGGGGGCTCGGCGAACAAATTTTTAGCTTTAAAATGCACTAAAGGGTAAGGATAAGAGACGGCTTTCTCCAATCTGTTTTGGGATGCGCCACGCATTCTACTTCAACTGGATATCGTAGAGGCGATTTGAATGCGTGTTTGGCCATATAGTGACACTTGCGGTGGCCAGCCGATGAAAAGGTCACTGCACTGGCCTTCCTCCCCTCTAGGGTCCAGACATGTCTGGACTCCGGAGGGGAGGAAGGCTTGGATGGTCTAGGCCGGGATCCTGGTATCGGGTGCACGCGACAGGCGGTCTTCCTCCCACTGCGCTACATGCACCACCAAAATGTATTATTTCCAAAAAATTTAAGACAAATTCATGAAATCTTTAAAATATTCTCGCCGATTTCAATAGATTTTTCAGGAACAGTGGTAATCGGGAGGATGAGACCTGCAACATTAGAGAATGCTAGGACTAAATGTCATAAATTCAGCGAGAAGAAAAATCCGTTAGATTTCAACAAAAAATCGTTGATTTGTTAAGCCAGATTTTAACAAAAAATGCCGTTAATTCGTTATATTCGTTAAATCGTTATCCGCCAAATGTGCACTCCCGCTACGTAGGCCGACATGGTACTCTGCCGTAAAATGATACCGGCGATATCGTTAATGGATCTGGCCCCTGGATTTCTGTAGTTGGTGAATTTCTAGATAGCGGTTTCTTCATTGAACACTTATCTGTGTCCAGACTCATTGTAAGAAAAACAGTTCCAAAGGGAGCGCTTACTAGTAGTTGTAGAGCGCACTCCTAGTCTTAATAGTTTACCTTCTTGACAGCCCTTCTCCCAGCGTTCGGTCGAGTTTCAGCTTTGTGTAGTTGCAGATTTCACGTCTTCTAATTAAAGTCTCCTTGCTGCCGATTGAAGCCACTTCACTCGTTGGAAAAGTGCCGTACATTTACAACTATTTGACATGGATACAGAGTTTCTACTAGACACGATGAGCGCAACCTTTTTTGGGTGCGGCGTGGTGTTTGGAAAGCGCTGATAAGTTTGGTTGAGCTTGCTGCTCTACGAAACATTTGCAATTGTTCTGCTTTTGTTGCAGTTAATTTTGCAACTATGAAAGGAGCTTTGATGTAGCCCATGCCTCGGATATAAAGGAATGTAAATAGCTCTGTTTAGTGCAGGTCTGCTATGATTGCCCACCCACCGACCCGGGAGGGTCGGAAGGATTG
Organism: Heligmosomoides polygyrus bakeri; assembly: GCA_947359475.1. Lineage (NCBI taxonomy): Eukaryota > Metazoa > Nematoda > Chromadorea > Rhabditida > Heligmosomidae > Heligmosomoides > Heligmosomoides polygyrus. The sequence goes on from OX375868.1 coordinate 28,108,519, forward strand.
GTTGGTCTGGGCCGAATATCCAAAATAAGAACCTTGAATCGGAGTGGTCAGGACAGCCGGCATCTCTTCAGACTGCGGCGCTGAAATTGGACTTCTTCTTGTCAATTCTTTTATATAGTCCTCGCTAACCCTGTCACTTACTTTTGACATCTTGTTATACTTATACTTATACTTGTTTAGGAAGGAGGAGACATGGATATGCTTGATGGCTGGCCACCGCAGACATTGCGTTGGCCATCTTCACAATCTGCTTAAAAAGCGTGATGGCTTGTATCCCAATCAGGAATTAATTCCGCCGCTCTATACCTTCCTTGAGTGACGTTCTATAGAAAGTCGACTGTAAGATAAAGAGCAAAGGATAAGGAATAACGAGAAGCAATACCCTTTATAGAGGTACGGAACATTCTGGAGACAGCTTTTTTCCTAAACAGGACTCGTGGTAGCGCAGTCGGAGGAAGCATCGGCTATTGCGTGCTTCCGATACCAGGTTCTTGGTTCGGATTTCCCAGTCCAACCAAGCCTTCCATCCCTCTGGGACCAGATAATTAATACCAAAGTTGTTTGGGAATTATAAGGCACTGACTTGACCTTGTTCGGCTGGCCACCGCAATCATCCGTGTAGGCCGAATCTGCTTTCAAATTGCTTCCACAACATCGCGTACAGAGCGTGGTCATCCCAACAGGCATTGATTATGCCATCCTCTATTCATTATTTCTCCTAAACAATGCCTTTAGAAAATCGAACGATGATCAACCAATAGTTCTGTCTTCTTAGACAAGTCTGGTGGCGACTTCTTTTGGATGGAAGACTTGCTTTGTCTTGGAGGCACACTAATCTGGAATCGTTCGGAGCGCGAGAGCTGCGCATAATGGCAACATGCTCTCGAACGTATAGCATCCCAAGTCGAATACTGCCTAGTAGTATACACGTTTTCTTTCTGATCTCTATTCCAACAAATGACCCTTTCAAACAACGTTAGAAATAAAGGGTCTTTATCTCTTGTAGTCCTAGGTCATAGTCACGTTCCGTCACTTGCCTCCACTTGAGAGCTGTTTAAGTTTAAAAAATACTACCATCTGCCTCTGTTCTCCGCATTGAGAAGCCGTTCGTCTGGTTATCGCACTTCATTCGAACTTCAAATCTCGAGAATTTTAAGGATGAGCGATCGGGCGTCGCCGGCTTTTCAGAGCTATGATCTGCGACGAGGCCTTAAGGTGCGTTTTGCATAGAGAATTGGAATCTGTGCGATTTAAAGAGATCTGCGTATCGTATGATAACAACACGTACAAATTGGAATTACGTTCAGCGCACAGACTGGAGCACAAGTGACACGCAGAGCACTGAGGAATCCGGAAAGTCGTACTCACTTATAACGAAGATGATCGCTGAGTTTCTCGGAGATTTCACTTTTGTTTTCGTCGGTGAGTTTTGCTTTGTAGTTTCGGTTGTAGACAACATATCAACGATATCGAAAAACCGTTGCTTAACACTGGTATCGGAATATTCGTCTTGCCAAAATGGAGTGATCTTTTCAAACGATCTAAGAGATCCGCGTATTCCAATTATTTTACTGTACTACTGGACTAATTCTTTCAATTTCAATATTGACAATTTCATCATCAAAATGTGGCTTACCCACGTCGTCTAAACAATCAATGAATTCATTCCGTTGTTTAAAAAAGGTTCTAGAGATAAGGTCTACTTTTCCCGCAACTCGATCTCTCCAGAGGACCCGATGACTTCGTTAAGAAGCTTCGCGATTTGATAATCATACACTAATATAAACTTTCAACTATCGGTTGTAAAACCAAATTTTCTATTTTTCTGCTGTATATAGTACGGTAACATACAACAGAACGAGAATGCAGCCATTTTGTCACGCTTGAGTGCGCTCGCAAGTCCGCTTGAAATTGACCATTACTACATACGTTGAGGAAGGAACTGACTAATCATTTAGAACGGATCAAATATGATCGATACATCGATCAACGTCAATCGATGCTAAGTTTTTGGTTTCACCTAGCGATTTGTGGGAATCATCCAAATGTGAATGCAGCTAAATGTAGAGGCTCACCACATGAAAATACTCAAACTTGATTGTCTGGTTAACACCTTTCAACAGCCTTCGATTTCTGGGCGAAGCCCCGGTCAACAGCTAGCCAGCTTAGATAGAATTATTCGCATGTTTCTAGGGACGATGCAAGCCGTTGTGGTCACAGGAGGCGGCAGCAGCAGTATTGTTGCCGACAACATTGTTCACGCTGCCCTTGCCCACGGTTTCACCATCTTCATACTTGTAGCAGCTCTCGGACATATCAGGTTTGTAGTGGGCGTTTTTCTCACTATAAACATAGTTGACATATTCTGCGAAACCATTGTGTTTAAGCATTGTTTTGCATTAGGCCGAGCCGTGAAATAATGATGGACTTTGTTACTCTACATATATCCAACTGCAAATATCATGAGATCTTTAAACTCTCCAGAAATTGTATTAATATTGATCATTTTATAAATGTTAAAAATTTGGGTTTAGGCAAAATTTTAAATAACTCCAAGAGCTCTTAGATTCTCTTCAATTTCTGGAGTTTGTCCGGGTAACAAATCGTAGTTTCCGGCTATTTTCGTTTACAGCCCAAAATTCTCGCTGTAGCTTCGACAACAAAGGACGAAAAAGAGCGGAGGACGTAAAAAAATATAAGAATGTCCACTGCAAAGCCTTACTCCTTCATCATCCATATAAAAAATCAGGGCCCCGAAATAGAGGCAGATCGCTCAAGACTGAAAGAGTTGACGCTTTCCAAGAAGGAGAATTAACAAGTACAACAGGAAGTTGAGCCAAGTGGTACTGCAATAAAACGGGGAAGGGCTCTCAGATACGTCTACATGTGCCTCAAAAAAGGAATATGCAGAATTTCCGTATTTTTGTCTGGATTTCCAGTTTCCAGCTGTTTCAGCCGTTCAGTTCCGTGTGTCGCTTGTCATAAGTGGGAAGGCGGAAACGAAGTCGGTTACTGTTCGACATTAGATTTGACGACAATCAGCTCAGCAGTTAAGAAAGCTGTGCCATTTTCAATTGCGAGAAGAAAACTGTTCCATAAATCAAACATTATCCTTTGGACAGGACGCATCATTCCTAAAAGAAATGATTACCGCCGAGTGCGAGGCCAAAACTATTATGCGAATCAGGGGCATGCACTGTGGGTTGAAAATATACTCAACGTTTAAATGAGCATAAAATTCTTTTTAATATCTGCAAAAATACGGGCATACGATGGAGCGCCATGAAGCGGGAGGTTCACTAAAGGCAGCGCCATGCCTTTGCACCAAGATATTGTTGGTGTTCTTGATATGTGGTGCAAATTTCGTCCACATAGAGTTATTCAATTGAAGAATTATGACCGAAACTTGTCCCTTAAGGAGCATCTGATCATTTCTTGCAGTGCTATCCCCATACCGAAGAAAGTTTCTAGACTCATACAGCTTTAAATTTTTTGCGGAAGTGAAGAGCAGTCACGACTCATCAGTGGCCCCCATATTTTCTTAGAATCAGAATAGGTCTTGAGCACCTACTTTGGAGTTTGCTAATGATACGTCTTGAGCAGATTTCGGTCAAGCTTTTACAAGGATTAATAAATGGATAGATAAGGGAACCGTTACAAAACCTGCTGCAAAAAGCCTTTGGGACAGCATTCGGAAATAGTTAAATTAAAGAGACTGCAGGATGTTGCAGTAGGGCAAAACTTACTTTGGTTGCGTTTCACTTTAGTTTGATAACCCTAACCCTTAACTAATGGATTAATGTTAAGAAAGCATGTCTCTTTATGTTTTATCAAATTTTGCTAAGAATCAACACCAATCTATGAAGGATATCTGCTAAAAGTTCTGCACAAGCAAAATGCAGCAGAAGTTCCTTACGCCATTTTGACGCGCTCTTAAACGAATGGCGGACATATCATTCCCGTTTTCATGTTCCGTATGTATTCCGGTTTCCAGCCATATTTGAGAACTTCTTTTCCTTGTTTGTCCTTTTTCCAACAAAAAAATCCTACATCTTAGAGTCAGGAATACTCGTATAACCAGAAAGAAAAAAAAACTATAAATGAAGACCTGCATAGTTAGTGACCTACGGAGGAGTATTTATTACGAGGAAAAAATTGTCCTCATTTTTTAAACTTAATCTTTTTAAACCATTGTAATCTTTCCTACATTAGAATTGATGGAACTGGAACTTTTACGTCAACGGAACCACATGATTGTGTTCGCAGTTTGTTCACAATTCTTATGTGAAATACAGTGAGGCGGATATGAGAAATATGCCAGAGAATGAAAATATAGTGAAAACGGTATGGTAATGCTCGTCCACACGCTAAGAAATCGACGATAGAGAAACTGAGCAAATTTGCCACGTAAGATCTTACCCACCTAGTCCAGTCTGCAGAGGAAAATCTCAACATAAGGTCTTTGCGATATCATTTAAATGGCCATGAAGGCTAAACAATCAACCATGATTGAAACGGACTTCCACGAGCTTATCCGACTCAACAGTGAAAAGTTCAGTGTTGGCTAACCGGACCTAGTGGTATTATTAGCAGAGATGTGTAGATTCTGACAGTTTCTATTCTACTTTCTAGTTTTTATTTCTACTCTATGTAGCTTCTTTTTAGTCTGCATATCTCGGCCTAAATTCCGCATGCCATTTCCGTTATTCACTATTTTTGCCCTACCCTTAACCGACTCGAGAGCTTTTCGAGCTGCAGACTATTGGTTCAATGATTATAAAAAGGTTACTCCTGAACTTGATGGCATGACAATCGTTGAATCCCGTACTTTTAAACCAATACAGCAATTTGCAGGCGTTCACCAATGCCTGAAGTGTTCATACCATAGTGCGGGGAGTGAACTGGAAATGTGTTTGTGTGACGCTCTATCCCACAAAAAACTACTAGTTTTGGTAATTCTCTAAAAAATTCTCTATCTTTTAAGTTAATCTTCTACAGCTGCTCTATCTTTCAGATAAAATGTGCTATTTTCTAAGCATTTAAGTGTGCATTGAACATTTTGGTTACTCTTATCTAGCTGAAATACAATTTCCATTTTTGCCATTTCCTCAGCGAAGTTCGAGTGTCTTTGGGAGATGACTTCGTAATCACCGTAGCCTTATCAGGCTTGACGCTGGCCGCTTATACGTAAAGATGCTGTTTCTGAGCCGTAAATGCTGATATGGGACGGGAAAGTTGCCCTGACATAGGTCAGACCGGATTGTGGACAAACAAGACGTACGGGGTATCATCTACTCGATTTACGTCCTTAAACGTTAAATACCAGAGTTGCCTAATGGTAAATAGTCAAACATGAAGGTATACGAGGTTCATGTATGTTTTGTTGTTGTAAAAACTTGGTTGTGTTAGGCATACATAGCATTATGCCGGGAAGACGAGTGCCGGTTCGGGTCCCGCCTATCGCAAGAGTTTTGGTTGCTACAAAAGACGTAACGTCATATACTCCCTGCATCAGCCGCTCAGAATAAAACAAATCATGGAAAAGCATGAAAAGGGAAGAAGCTGGATGCTGCACAAAGAAGTCGACTGTACGGTTAACAAGAGTCCCGCCATGTTGTCCTACAATTTCACTAATTTCATGCTGCGTCTTCCAAAGCGTGTCACCTGTTGGGATGGTCATACAATTACTTCAACTTTATGCTAAAAGTTTTCCACTTTAGCTATAAAATACTATGAAAGTTATTTCAAATTTTTCCTGTAAGTCCTGCGTGAAATATGGGTCGTGCTCCTTTTGCCCGAATAACGATGGTTGCTATTGATGGTACAAATGTTATTCACATGGAGTTGTGCAACAGAGTACTGCAGTCAATTTTTCACCACTAAGATTGTTGATCTTCTATTTGAAGAAATAATTTCGTGATTCTGAAAGCGCCTAATTTCAGCCAAAGCTAGTGTTCACCTAAACTGCGCGGTCTGTTTATTCAAAGGAAATCGGCATGCCTTGGCGTTATTTGCGATGCCTCTAATTCAAGGAGGTATCGTGGAGGCCAAACCAGGACAGCAAGTTGGCTTCAGATATTTAAGATTGAACGGGGACAGCAAGAAATCTGCTGCCAGCGGGGCTCACTCCGACAATCCGAATACGGGCGAACAACGGTTTACCGACAACACGAACGCGATATCCAAAACTTGGGCAATTAAACCTAAAGGAGACCAGTAGCAAATAAATTTCTTCACAGACAGAAAGTAAGACAGGAAGACGAGCAGTTGAATAGTGTGTGTCATGAACATATGTTCAATATTCAACTGCTCGAGTTTGCAGAAAGCTAAATCGCCTAAACCCCGATCGCACACAAGGTTGCCCTCCATGAGGTGCAGAGCCACTGTTAGGCGCTAAAGGGTCACTAAATTGCAATGTAAGGCGCAATTAGCTGAAGATAACACTTCGCACTAAATCCTCACTCCATGGCAAAGTCAAAGCGCATCGCAAAAGTTGCATCGGAAAGTGTCGCAGAGAAGTCGTCCACAAGAAGAAGGACCGGAGAGATGCCGAATAATGCTTCTCGCACACCTAAGGCCCTTCTCGCTTCCTAATCAATCGCTAAATAAGTTGCACTAGCAAGTGGTTTTGATCAGAAATATGATGGGATCGAACGCGTTACGCGATAGATGAAAGGATTTGCTGGTTTGAATGGGAGCCGGTCTATTAATCGGTGTTAGGTGCACGCGGCAGCCGGCATATCCAATGATGATTCTCACAGTCTCCCTCTTTTAATCCATGGACAGTGAAGTTTATTCGCTCAACAATTTTGGTATAACGACGACGGGGTAGCAAAGTACGCGGCACGATGTCTGTTTGCGGTAAACCAGAAAATGTTCCTATCCTTCAGACAACAAATGAGCCTGAAAACCTAGTCTTATTATTAGTTAAAGTGAGAAAGCTTTCACGATATCATTATTGAAATATCGGCTTCATTTTCAGCCTTCTTGAACAGCGGAGATTAAGATCGCACCACTTGAGCGAACGATAACAGAATATTCTTCCAAATAATTGTTCGTCAAGTTTCTTGTCAACCAATCCATGGAGTGGAGTTTTTGCGGAAAGGGCAATAGTTCCGTACCAAACTAATGCTCCGTCAGCACCTTTGCTGGATGGGCACTCTTTCCAAATGTCTAATATTAGTTCTCTTTTTCTCCGTGACTTAGCTCACTTTGAAGTGCGCATGGGTTTACCATAGTCCATGGATGGTGGTTTCAGTGGTGGCCACTTCAACCCGGCCGTCACGTGGGCAGTGGCCGCGACTGGCAAGATGCCGATCTTCCACGTGCCGTTCTACTGGTTTGCCCAACTACTCGGAGGATTCTGCGGCTCGCTATATTCAGTTGTAAGACGCTTATTCAGATGCAGTTAGAGGCAATAGCCATTCTTTCGCCTTTCCAGCTGATTATGACGCAGAAGCAGTTGGATTCTTCATATGCCGGCGCCACATTACTCAACCCGGACAACAAGTGGTGGGAGGTAAGCACACCCAAAATTCCGTATGGAATACACTACGCATTCAGGGTCTAAAAAATGTATACACTGGTTGAAAGAGCTATATTTTTTGTTCGTTCAGCTACATTAATGATTGAATGACCAATTTACGGAAGAAAGTATAAAGCAAAGTATGCATAAAAAAGCAAGCTGTGTAAAATGGTGGGATATCGCGATACGCTAACGCAGCATTATTTCCATGTAGAATACCGCAACATTTTTAGTTTTTAGCCTTACTGGTCATTCTCCTACAATTTTGCTAACATCTAGTAGTGCCTGTTTTTTCCCGGAACGGGTGCCAGGACCGAGAAAAGTATTAGGTCGTTGCATATGAAATGGCCGATTTTGGGACCTCAGTTCCTGGAACATTTTTCGTGGCTATGTATATACCCTTTTCAGGAACTGTATATAGTTTCTAAAAACGCAGGGTCTCCGCTTTCATAAAATTTATAACTCAGGTGTCATAATTGCCTCATTCCGAGTTTTTGACGTCGTTTTTGCGGTTTGAGTCAAAGCGATATGCATATTTGAATGGCAAAGTGGACATAACGCCGCAACCGCAATTCGTAACATCAACACTGCATTTGGGGAGGATTTCTCTAAGGAACGCACAATTCTCTACTGGTTCGAAAGGTTTCGATCTGGAGATGAAAGTCTCGAAGATGAGGACCAGATAGGCCGCCGCCACTCCTTAATGACGACCATCTCAAAGCCATGGTGCGAGCGGATCCGCGTCCAACTGTGAGAGAGCTAGCACAGCATTTCGGTGTTGACTGCAGCACTATCAGTTGCCACTTAGATGCGATCGGAAAAGCGAAGAAATTGGATGAATGGATCCCGCACAAACTGACCCCCGGGCAGGTGCTGAAGCGCCACGACACCTGTGTTTTCTTAAGGCTGCGCAATCTAAGGGAACCTGCTTTGGAAAGATCGTGACATGCGACAAAAAATGAATTCTTTATGACAATCGTCTGCACAACAAGAATGAGAGCCCCAAAAAAATGCCGAAACCAAGTCTACATCCAAAGAAGACTACGGTGACCGTATGGTGGAGGATGGCTGGCGTAATCCATTACAAATTCTTGAAGGCTGGAGAGACTACTACAGCGGAGAAGTACTGTGCCGAAGTTGAAGTGATGCAGCAGAAGTTTATTGAAAAGCAGTCCAGGAGGCCCAATCCACTGCATAACAATGCACGTCCGCACGCTGCAAAAATTGTTGTCCAGAAACTGAATGAATTGGGATACGAAACTCTACCACATGAAGCACATTCACCAGATCTGCTGTCCCCTAACGATTACCATTTTTCAAAAATTTAGATCGCCATGTGAAGGATGAAAATTCAGCTGCCAAGATGATGTCCCAAACGACTTCTTATGTTCTATTAGTTCTCGTAGTTCTGGTTTTCAGAAAGATATGATGTCTAAGCTATTTTAGCGTTGGGAAAAGTGTACTAATGGTAATGATGCTCATTTCGATTAATAAAGTTGCTTCCAAGCAAGCTTATACTCTGTCAAAGTTTTCATTCAAAATTGGCCATTTCATATAATAGAATATGGTAGCTTTTCTCGCCCAGGCCTGCAAAGTGTTTCCTCCAACAGGATCACTGAATTCGTACCAGACGTGACTAATAGGAATAAACAACCGAATAATTGATCGGATGGCCATAGCACGCCATTGCATAGGACCAAAATGCACGCAAATTGTCTCCACGTCATCTCGAAGCAGAATGCGCTGCGCACTCCACAAAGAGATTAATACAATTTCGAACTTTTGGTGAGTCAGCCTCCAAGCTGTATGACAATGAAATTCATGGATTGTGACAGAATTGCCCAATGGTTAGAGTCCACCACCATTTGTTGCACCAGTCACACGATCGTACCATTGCCATCAGGATGGCGATTGATGATGGATGAGCGGACTACTCTGCTACACATTTCTCTGTTACCGAAGCTATGTTTGCGCTAAATTCATGCAATCTTCTATATAGCGACTTCAAAGAAGTTGGATTTACACTATATTTGCATGTGAATTAAACATAGTACACTGTGCAGGTGCATGGCGCAGTCTCAACGCTAAAAAACTGAAGTTAACGCCAAAAGGCTTTACTGCAGCTGAAAATGTGAGAATTTCATGACCACTCAAGCAGCTTTTTGAGACTCTACTCCTTTACTTCTGGCATGATGATTTTGACGTGTAAATCGTCAATTGATGAACTTTCACGTTTATCCGGACTCTGCGCCTCGGAAAAGTAGTGAATCTCCTTGTTCTCGGGAAGGACAAAATAAAGTAGTACCTACATAGTGAAGGAGCATGCACGGGAACAAACGAGAAAAGCCTAGCGGTGACGAGAAATCGTGCCTAAGCACTTTTCTGTGAAAATAACCCCAATGTCTTCGAATATCAGGGCATGATGAGTGAGGCTGTCGTCACCTACTTCCTCGTTCATACGATTCTGCTAACCGCTGTCGACACCAACAAGAACATACTCGCTCCGCTGGCTATCGGTCTGACACTCAGCATCGACATTTTCTCAACGTGAGCCGATCCATAATGGACCGAATCGATTTGTTGGCACATTGATCAGCTTTAGTGGAGCAATTACGGGAGCTTCGATGAATCCAGCTCGATCGCTGGGACCCAACATCGTAGGACAGATCTTCCTCGATCCGAATGCGATCCCAGCACATTTCTGGAGCTACCACTACATCTACTGGGCCGGTCCATTTATGGGCGCAACCGTCGCCGCCGTTCTTTACAAGTGAGCTTGTCATTGAAAATACGAAGTAGCGGACAGCATGCAGTGAGATATCCAATGTTTCATTTTCAGACTATTCGAAGCGCGAGAGGACCGATTGCTCAGATGATTGACCTACAGTCTTTCCTTCTGTTACGTTCATATCATTTTCGCCCGCATTGATTCCACTTGATTTCAGGAATAAATCTCTATTTATTGTTCGGACAGTATGACCCGGAAATCCATAAGAACAAGAGCCCATGTGCATGTTTCAACTAATAGAATAACGAGAAATCGGATTAAAAATATATAATTCATCAGTTACTCTTCTAGATTTTTCAAGATAAACAGGAAAGCTTTCTTTTCTTCTAGATCACGTTAAAAACATCATTCTTGCTACACACAGCTGGTGTCGGATCCATCAACAGCTCACCGCCCTTTAACAGTGCAAATACCGCCAAACCCCTCCCCCCCCCCCCACCCCCCCCCCCCGACATTTATTTAGCATCAGTTTTGACGGTATTTTCACCTCTAGAGGGTCGCAAGCGGTTGATGAATCTGGCTCCACAATGAAAAACCGTATTTGAGCATTTAGCATTTTTTGTCGCCGATATACTAAATAATCGATTAAATTCTTTTCGATGTTGCAGGGTACGATTAAAGTCGTTTTCTATCAAAAAATGTTTGATTTCCCAAGTTTAAGGTAGTACCTTTGGACCACCGACTATCATGGTGTCGCCTGGGAACCACGTCGCGAGCGATCATTCCACTAATAAACTATAAAATATTCCCAATATTTAGTTAACGCTGATTATGTGGCTACCTCACATTGATCATAAATTTAGAGGCCCTTTATGTTACAAGAAAAAGAGAGCTGTCTCAGTGGAAGAAAGTATTGTCTAAAGTTCTGAACCTGAAAAAAACGATGAAAACTTTTCGAGAGCATATGGATGAGTTAACAGTAAGGACCTGAGAAACATTCTCCAATACCCTATTCTATAAAAGATGCTCCAATCCCAGAACTTGGCCTACTCATTGTGCTAAAAACATGTAATTCCATCGCAGACCGGGGCCCACCGATGTTCGACGACAACAACACTGAATTCCTCTTCTGCGTGAGCAAGTAAAAAGGCGCACTTCATACCAAAGGAGCAAGCAATTTGCCCTACAGATATAGGTATTCAATGCCGGACGTGCTTTCTCAAGAAATGGTGAAGTTTCTACCATTCCAGCACATAGAGAACGTTAGAAATAACCACGCATAATAAAATGTAACAATTTTATATACAAATTTCAACAATGATCTAGCGAACAGAATAGCGTCACTTGTATTTTATATGGGCTTCTTTGCTGCGAATGCAGGGGCGAAGACGCTGAGGAAGGGCATGGTGCACCGCAGGTAGTCCACGTCGATTTCGTTCTATGCTCTGACCTTCAGTGAATTGATCCCTTTGTGCATTCAACTTGTAAACGTGTTACATACTCTTCAAGGACCTCTAAAGTACTAATTCTGGCGGAAGGCTCGCTGCAAGGGAGGCACCTCCGGCCAGTATAATAGTTTTTGCATTCATCGCGAGTGTCTCTCGTTTTCGTGAATACAGGAGTGAAAATAAATCAGTAGAACTATCTGTATTGATGTCCTAAAGAAGCGACTGGTTTCTTGGCTCGAATCCCACCTCGAGAATAAGCCGTGTATCTTCCAGCAGGATTAGACTCTTGCGGCCCTGAACTCTGCGCAGAGTCGAGGATTGTTCAGGGCTGGTGCCGCGCCAACTTGAAGGACTTCATTTCGGTAGAGGAATGACCTCTGGTATAGACCGGATTTGAATCCGCTGAATTACTCTATGTAGGAAGTTTTGGAGAGCAAGGCTTACGCTACTTCCCACAAAAGTACGAAGTCAGTGAAGGATGATCTGGTCAAAGCATGGAACGAAATCGACGCGGACTACTTGCGGCGCAGCGTCGATGGCTTTCCTCGGCGTCTTCGCCCCTGCATTCACAGCAAAGAAGTTGACATTTTGTATATTAACATGATAAATTTTATAATGTGATCTTACTTTTACTTTTTATTTATTTATTTATTTGTACGTGGAATCCACGCTAGATACAGCAACACATATATGAATAGCCACAAAAAAACGAACGAACACTGAACTGAACGCAATTTAACCATCATACAAAAAAGAAGAGGAACGGCGAAATAAATCATGAGTTCAAGAACTCGATAATCATTCAAGCTTCTTGGAAGTGCCTGTCTAATAACCGTTTGAATGCACATAGGGAATTTGGAACTGGAAACTTCTTTTCTAGTTTGATGTATTCCGAACCAGCTCTTTGGGTGAAGAATGTAGCTCGCAAACAACTTTTGGACCTTGTAAAATGAAGTTTTGCATTGGCTCCTCTGGTGGTGGAAGGCAGAATACTGTAAAACTGTTCCGGAGGAAGAGCGACTTCATCATTTAGCATCTTGTAAACCATGACAAGATCGTATCTTCTCCTTCGAAACGCCAATGACGAAATATTGAAAATTTTGTTACGTGCGGGAGCAGGCGGGATGGCGAAGTACTCATACCCATGAAGTCTTATCCAAAGCCTCCTAGTAAAATTGTTTTGCACTGCTTCCAGTTTTCTTATATTCCGTTTGGAAGACGGGTTAAACACCGTCGTCCCATATTCCAGAATGGGTCTTACGTAGTACTTGTAGGCCATAACGAGGTGTCTAACAGAGTTCGTTTGCAAAGATTTGAATATATTATGGATAGCTCTGTTTGCTCTATTCGAGATGTCGTGGCAGTGGGCATCAAATGTAAGCTTAGAATCAATGAGAAAACCGAGATCGCGAACTAAACTTGCATTTTCAAGCTGGGTGTTACCAACGTAGTATGTATACCTACCTTGGGGGCACCCCAGACGAAGAAGCTTAGTCTTGAGGGCAGACAGTGGAAGCTTCAATTTGACTGACCATGCGACAATTATATCTATCGCGGACTGAAGTGAAGCACTATCCGCAATACCCTTAATGTCTCTATAGATAGTTATGTCATCAGCGAACATTTTGCATGATACACCGTGTCTTTCAATAGCCTCAGGTATTTCAGAAGTATATATTATGAAAAGAATAGGTGACAAAACTCCTCCTTGCGGCACACCACTGGTAACTGGATAAGATTCTGAGAGAGTGTTATTGACTTTAACTTGAAAAGATCTACCAACCATGTAGGCTTCGATCCATTTAATTATACGAGGATGCAAATCTATTCGTCGCAATCTCGACAACAGTATGTCAATCGAGACTTTGTCGAAAGCCTTTGTGAAATCGAAGTATACGACATCGACATTTATTTTCTGGTCTAGAGCCTTCATCCAATCATTGAGCGCTGCTAGCATAGCCGTTTCTGTGGATCTCCCAGTTCTGAAGCCATGCTGGTTTTCCGGTAACACGTTTTTAGACTCGACATGTTTCACAATAGCGCTTTTTAGAACCTTTTCGAAAACCCTACAAAACACAGAAGTAATGCTGATGGGACGATAATTTGTTGCCGTTGTGTAGGGCGTTTTCTTTGGTATTGGTGTAACATACGACTTTTTTACGTTTAGTGCGTCAATACTTTTTACGCACCCTGTAGGTGCTTGCCACCTAATGAGCTCTAAAAATGTATTTCGTCATAGTTTTATGTAAAGCTTTGTAATGTTTTAAAAATTTCTTAAAGCTAAAGAAGCCCAAAAAATGCACTGGAGAACGCCCTATCTCTCCTTTGAATTTTTCCAGAACTTTTAAAAGCTATTCTTTAAAATGTAGTTGAGAGGTTTAAACAAATGACCATTTACTGAGCATAATCGCAGAGTAGTAAACAATGAACCTGTTTTTAGTCAATGATCAAAGCATCACTTTTCCTTTTCTGGTGAATAGTTAGTACATGCAATGGTTGCCAAATAACGAGCAATGCATATCGAGACGCATTGTTGAATACAAGAAAGCAAAAACATATTTCGAAAGGACTCTAATGGACAACCAGAATTTTTAAGGCCCGAACTAGAGCAGTGTTCACTACGAAACAATTCATGCCGTTAAATAGATGTTTATTAGCCACAGTTCGGCAATGAGAGCACATAAAAAGGATACGTACAGCACAATTTCTTTAAGAAATACAGTAAAATTGGTCTCATACAAGAAGCAATCGCTGAGTTTCACGCGCGAATGTGTTAGCTACAAGTATTGTGAGTTGCCTTTGAATAGGGTAGTAATGAAAGATATCCAAGCTTCTTGTTTCGATTCTGCCAGTCTATAGCATACGGTTGCTTTTAGCGAATATCAACCTAAAAATCAGTCAGGAATCGGAAACAACAGTTTTGTCAGTAGTAAAAAGTGGACTTCTCAACTATGCCTACAGCACAGAGAGGCTATATGAACGAGTGCATGTCAGTTTAACGCTTTCATTCAATTTATAATCAAATTAGGAGCTGATGAAGCTGATTTTTTAAATTGCCTTTTTAGCACGTCAGAAAAGGCTTCCTTCTAAAAAGTTCAATCGTTGCACAAAACACCGGGGGCACGGAAGGCATATCCCACCACGAATGCGGCATGTTATGAGCGAAACGCAAGTGCTATTACCAAAGAGTACTGTTCGTATCCCACCTCAGCCTACAACCACGAGAATACTCTTCTGAAGAAGTATTCTTATGCTGAACAGTACATATTCTATTACAAGTGTTTTGCGAGGATCAGTTCAGGTCTTAAAGATAGAAGGAACTAATTGAATTTACTTTCCCCTAAGATATGCTCGCAGAAGCGTCGCTATAAAAAATTACTTCTGCAAGGAAAATATTTACCTATAGAGTCCAGCAGCAATAAGTGCCCCAAGAATCGGTCCAAGGTAATAGATCCAATGAAACGACCAGAACGTTGGTTTGAGTTTATCGTGCATGAACACTGTCGCTACTATATTTGGTCCAAACGAACGTCCGGGATTCATCGACGCACCAGAAATGTTTCCCTTAAAAAGAAGAGCTTAGAGGACAACGATGAGAGTCACACACTGTAGATGGTTTGAAACAATCGGCAATGTTCGCGATACTGACCCTAGATTAATCAAGTTTCCTTGTAAGCATGACTCATGAGTTACCGCATGTAACAATTCTTTCATCCTCACTGCGATATTTTAAAGGGTGCGGTGTCTCACTGTACACCTCGTCATCAAAAAGTAGCATCCTGCTGGTTAACCATTTCGTCAATCTATGGTTATCTGCGTGTTAGGCTTTGGTCCTATTCTCCAGAAGGCTTCGGGGAGGTCAGCTCGTCACATGGGCCACGCAATGGACACTGATAATCTCGCATCGGAGGTACTTGCCATGCTTTTGCCATATATTGGGTATAACAGGGCTGTTATGGTATTTATTAGGTTGTCCCACAAGTCCTTGCAGTTTTTTCAACGATTCATTGCTGATTTCGCCGGCGGTCTCCTGCATATCGCTGCATAGCCTTCGAAAGAGAATGATTTGCTCTATCAGAATATATATATATATATATATAGAAATGCAATATATATATTGCATTTCTTCTTTCATCATGAATTTTGTAAATTTTTAGGTCGTTGAAGTGAAAAGTGAAAAAGTCAAAAGTAGCCATCTGCTTACTTTTCCTCTCCGCTTAGGTTTCGAATTTTTGTGCAGTTTTTGTAGCATTTGGAAGTCAGTGTTTTGCACTACAAGAATTCGTGTTGGCGCTATTTGCTCATTTGTCCTTTATTGATTTTTAGGTCATCAAATTGGGACGTACGAAGGAGGATGGTTATTTTTGCCGACAGCTCCTGCTCTGTGGTTGGACTTTTTGGGTTGGTGTTACATGTCGTTCGAAAGAGAATGTCTATAAGAATATGCGTCGCGTTTATTGATTTCTTTTGAATATCATCAAAATGCCAAAAAGAGAAAAATCGTCTTCACCAACAACTCCTTTTCCTTCTTCAGTTGTTGATATTCGACAGAAATCAGCGTGAGCCAATAAACGCGACACAAATTCGTATTGAGCAAGACATCCTCTTCCAAACGACATATAACACCAAGCAAAAAAGTCCAACCACAGAGCCGGAGTTTTGGTAAAATTCGGACGGAAAAGTCGGAATTCCCAATGGCCTAAAAATCGATAATGGACAAGTGAGAAAGTAGGACCAACACATATTCTTGTAGTACAGAACATTGTCTTCCAAGTGCTATAAAAAACTGCGCAAAAAATTACAAACCTAAGCGGAGAGAACAAGTGCGCAAATGGCTACTTTTTCACTTTTTCACTTTTCACTTCAACGACCTAGAACGACCTAAAATTCATGATGAAAAAAGAAAAGCAATACATGTTCTGATAGAGTAAATCATTCTCTTTCGAATGCTTGCAGCACTATGCAAGAGACCGCCGGCGAAATCTGCAGTGAATCGTTGAAAAAAAAACGGCGGGGACTTATGGAACAACCTAATACTTGGAGGGCCACGTTTTTTTCACACGAGATTCACCTCAATCTAAGTTTCCTTTCACTTTAGCCCTATTATTCTTTCCAGAATATAATGAACACAAAAAAGGCAGCTGTTAGAAGGGTGTTTAGCTGCGAGCAAAACTCTTGCGCCGGGCGGGCAAACCAGCACCTTCTGCTTTGCAAGCGGGCTCGAGTCCCACTTGACGCAAGAGTTTTATTCGCACTAAACATCCTTCCTTACAGACGCGAATACTCACCACTATTAGCGCACGTGCTGCGCAGTCGGAGGAGGCGCCGGCCGTCGCCTGCACTCGATACCAGGTTCCTGGTTCGGATTTCCCGCCCAGGCCAACCAAGCCTTCCATCCCTCCGGGGTCGGTGAATTGGTACCAAACTTGTCTGGGAAGGATAGAGCGCTGACTTGTTCATCGGCTGGCCACCGCAAGTCATTGTATGGCCAAGTAAGCATTGGACGCGGCTTGAATGCCTTCTAGGGTGGACGGGCAATGATCAGTGATGTATTCTTCCAGAAAAGTCTGGTACCAGCTCATTGACCCCGAAGGAAGGCTTGATTGACATAGGTAGGAAACTCGAACCAAGGACCTCGAATCAGGTGCAGACGACAGCCGGGGCCTCCTTCGGCTACAATTCGCTTGAGAAACAAATGCTCATGGTAGCAAAAAATAGTGGATATCGGAGTAGTGTTCGGAAGTTTGTATGTCCATTTTCATGATGGGCGAATCTCTATATTAACTTACACTGCCAGAATATCTACTATGATTATGAAACCAATTGCAAGTGGAGCGAGATCGGTTGTCGAGTCGACGGCGGTCAGTAGTACAGTCTGCACCAACAAGTATGTAGTCAGTATCTCAGCGATGAGGCCCTTAAAACAACTTCTAATCAACGCTGAACTCTCGCTTGTCCTACCTCACTTCGATGAACCAAAAGTGGTGCAGCATGAACTTCCCCTTACCTCATACCACTCGGTGTTGTCTGCGCATAGCGTTGCTCCTCCCTGGATGTTAACGTACTGGTCATATGCTAACAATCCCTATAAACTATCGATTTTCCAACCAATAAATCACATTCTCAGAAAATGTAGGAAAATTAGAACTCTGTTTTTAAGGATGATTGATTTCTCACTCTCGTTATAAGTGCGCCCACAACTCCACCAAGTAACTGAGATACAATGTAGAGCACAGCATCGAATATTGGTGTTTTTCCAGCGGCCGTTAATCCTATTGTTACAGCAGGATTAACATGCCCTCCACTAAAAATCTAATCAATTAATGGCAGCAGTTGGGAAGCGGCCCGCCATTTTAGTAAAAAGAAAAGAAGCAAGCAAAGATTAAAGAAAAGGGGGACGCATACGCTGTTGTATTGTGTAATATTTTGTGTTAGATGACTGATTAACTCTAAAGGATTTAATTAATTAACTTAACTATTTAATTTATTCGATTCAATCTACAACTGAAATGCATCATTTCTGTAACCCCACTACCGTCTTTGGTATGTTGCTATGTGGCTACTTACAAGCCGCTTTTACACTATAATACAGTGTGAGAGATACGCCGCAAAATTGTAATTCCTCAAAAAGCTTGGGCAAACGATACGTTAACTAAATATGTTATTTACCAACAACAACATACAAGCAGTGCCCTAAACGGGTCCTCTGCACTCCAGCTATGTCGCGCAAAAGAGCACGCCATTGAACGAAGGAGAAGCTCCAGAATGGGGCAGAGCAATTAAAGCTTTATAAGGATTGGTCTCATCCAGAATTTGCATTTAATTCTATGAATTCTACACTTATAGTAGCTGATCAGCAAGCACAAGATCAGGTCCACCATTTTATCACCATAATTTACGCTGCTTCATACACAGTAATCCCGTCTTTGTCCGCTACTGTTACCAGGCTGTCCAATAATTCGTGTCCTAAAATTTTCAAAATTCTATAATTTTTCTTAGAAGTGTTATAATATCAGGCAAGTGTAAAAACCTTCTAGAAAGTTCTCCAGAGTTCCACGCTAGGGGTATATAAGGCGCAGTCGCCGCGTCTAGCTACCAGTACAAGCTAAAATGGACCAAGGTCGAATTCGTACGTTCGTGTACTACGAGTGGCTGCTGGGCAACGACACGGGCACCGCGGTCGCCAACATCTGCAGAGCGTGCAAGGAGGATGCAGTGTCCCAACGCACAGTCAGGCGCTGGTTCAATCGTTTCGAGAGCGGCGACACGAGCCTCGAGGACAGGGAACACCCGCTGATGATCATGCTCTGCTGCTGGTGGGACGCCAAGGGCATGCTGTACTTCGAGCTCCTCCCGCAAGGCAGGACGGTCACCGCCTCCATCTACACCGATCAGCTCGAGAAACTGGCCGCCGCCATCCGAGAAAAGCGTCCCCGACGGGCCTTGGTCCACCTGCTGCACGACAACGCGCCCCCACAGAAGTTGGCGACGCTCGGCTGGGAGACGGTTGGCCATCCGCCGTATCCCCCGGACCTCGCCCCTCCGACTACCACTTGTTCCGCTCGCTGAAGCGCCATTAGGCCGGAAGAAAATTCACCAACTACGACAACCTCAAATCCGACATCGCGGACTTCTTCGAGTCGCAGCCCCCGGAGTTCTGGGCGAAGGGCATCGGCGACCTGCTCAATCGATGGGCCACTGTTGTGGATAACTGTGGTGATTATATTGTTGATTAGACTTGTTTTTCAATAAAGCAGAAAAAAAATTAAGAATGGTGAAATTTTCGGACAAGAATCATTGGACAGCCTGGTAGTTAGTATCTCAAACGGCCATACCGTCTCCTTTTTCCTAGCAATGCTCACTAAAATCGGTATGTCTGCCGTTTTGTGCTTCAAGTCGTTGTCTAGCTCCAAGCTTCTTATTCCATATGCATAATTGTCCGAGTTATATTTAGTTATATTACCCCTATAAATGCGGTTTAGCGAAATTCTGCTCCAATGGAAGCATTGTTGAGAGGAAGCGTAAAGACCCAAACCACATTTCAAGCAATTTGACATTTTATTATGCTCAACTTATGGCTAGAAAATACCATTATCCTACCTAATCGCAGTTTGTAGTAAAACGATATGTCCCGCTCACGGTTTTGCCAATGATTTTTAAAGAGAGCTAACAAAGACCTAATAAATAAATAAATAAATAAATAAATAAATAAATAAATAAATAAATAAATAAATGAATACTTACATACATAAATATATGTCGCAGTCTTTGTCAATGACCTACGTTGAAAAACAGAAACAAATATTTTATCCAAATGAAGAGAAAAGTGATTATTAGGCTTTAACATATCTATAATAGCTGTGCAGGAACGATTTGTCCAATTCGAATAAATCCGATAAGGCCTAACGGCCGCCAAACGTCTGGTTGGGGGCTTCACCCCCAAACCCCAAGAATAGAACACCCCGTCTAGGCCTTCTTACTCGCATTACAGTGAAAAACTGGTTTTAGAGGAAAGCGGGACAGTACGACGCAATCTCGAGAACTGCTCCTATGAAGCTTATCCATCCTCTAGCGCACTTACGCCGATTTATTCTCCGAAGTACACATTCTCTACGTGGTGAGGAACAGATTGTGATAATCTTGTGAGAGCTCTATAACGATAAATATCCGACGACAATAATAATCCTCCGATTCCCGAAGTCATTCTCCCTACCCCCACTCCCCCTCCGACAATACACAATACCCCCTTACCCATGTGCAGCCAGAGACAGGAAGAAAAATGCAGTGAGCATCAGTCAGTAGTGAGAGTGAGAGGCATGTACAAGCACACGCTCGCTGCCTTTCAAAGGTCTTTTGAAAATCCAACGCATGCTTCGCAATGTTTGATCTGGCACGTCTCTTGATCTAGACAACGTTTACGACGTTCCTGTCACATACACGTGTTGGACGGTAGTGAGAAGAAGTACTAGTCCGCCCTTACAGGTTCCTTCCACTGATCCGCTTCCTATTACTGGTCCACCTTCACCGGTTCTTCCTTTACCGGTCCTCCCTCCCCCTTCACAGGACTCTCCCACTTCACTGGTTCCCATTTGTCCCCCCTTTTGCCTCCTCTAACTGCCTCCCCTCACCTAGGTGGTACCCTTTATTGGTCCCCTTCACTTCTCCCCATTAATGATCCCTCTTTTACTGCCCCTTCCCCTTCATAGCTCCCCATTACTGGTCTCACCTTCACTGATCCTATTTACTGGTCTCTCCCCTTCACTGGCCGCTATTACTGGTCCTACCTTCACTGGTCCCCTTCGCTCCCGCCCACCCCCCCCCCCCCCTCTCTACCGCTTCAACCCTCATCTTAGTGGTACTCTTTATTGGTTTCCCTTCACTGGCTACCAGTAAAGGTTCTACTCTTACTGGTACCCCACCCCACCTTTTCCTTTCGCTGGTCCTCCCACCCGTCATTGGACCCCTGCTTACTGGTCTCCTCTTTAGTGGTCTCCTATTACACGTGTTTGGAATCCGGACACCCCTTGCGCGACATAGGTGACACCTCTTCTGAACCCAGTCACCCCTTGCATGAAATCTGTAGTACTTCTTCTTAGCCCAGACACCCCTTGCACGACATCGATGACATATCTTCTGACCCCAGACATCCATTACTCGACATCGTTGACACCTCTTCTGAACCCAAACACACAATGCGCGACAACACTGACATGCCTTTTGAATTCGAGCGCCTGTTGCACGACGTCGATGACACATCTTCTAAATCCGAACGCCTGTTGAACAACGTCGGAGGCATGTCTTTTGAATTCGAACGCCCTTTGCGCGACATCGGTGGCACTTCTTCTGACGGTCTCGACACGGCGTGGGTGGCACCTCGTCTGAACACGGACGCCTGCTACTCGACTTCTAGGAAAAACCAGGCGGATGATCAGACTGACGGACGGACGGACAACCGCTAACTCCTTTATATATAGTAGGATAGGATCTGACTAATCGAAAAGTGCAAAACCGTTTTTTATCCGTTGTTTTTTGCCGATGAATATGGATATGAATAAAAGATAAGGATAAAGTACGGGTGTGATCAAATAGTCTTTGCGGGATACACCACGCGTTCTACTTTTGGGGACTACCGTTGAGCCAACTTGTAAGCATACTTAGCCTAGGTTTACAATGAATTTCGATAGTCAGCCTATGGACAGGAGTGTCTTATGTTTTCCAGACACATCTTCACAGGCCTAGGAGGGATGGAAGGTTTGGTTGGCCTCGGCGCGACTCGAACTATAAAACTTGGTGACGAGTACGACAGCCGCCATAGCTTTAAACGTCGTTACAATGGTCCCTTTCACTGAGCACTTACCTAATATGTGCAAAGCATGCTACGAGTACAAAAATTGCTATTCCATGACACAATGCAGCGTGGAGAACACCGTCGTAGGGAGTGACTGCTTGAAGTGAACCTGGAATAAAGTTATAGGTTGTGTAACAAGGAAATATCTGCTGTAACAGATTTGCTATTTATTTTTATATACACTACATCGAGAATTTCTGTGTTGCGGTGGCGTGCTTCTCTAAGTGAGTGAATTTTATTAGAACCGTAATGGATTACTTAACTAAGGGTTACTTTTTCTTTACTACTGAGATTAAACCCTGGAAAGAATGGTAGTGAATCCGCACTTCTGTCCCCTCACACATACTCACTTTTGTCCTTGTCAACAGGCGATTTAGAACGTCCATCAGTGATGTACGAGTAAAGCGTGGTGACTCGATCACCATTCGTGTTTGCCAAAGTACCGCTTAGGCTGCAGAAGAGAAACGGAGGTACTTTGCGTGCCATTCGTCAGGACTGGTCGATCCTCACGGAGACAACTCCCGTCTACAATCCAACTAAAACTAGCGAATCGCTTTATTTTACTTCCAGAGAAGTGCGGTGTAGACGAAGTCTGATTGTTAGGCATCGCACACAGCCCTGTATCTCAGAAGAGTGCCTCGATTTCAGCGACCATCGAAAACGTGCAAAACTTGTGAACTAACAAATTGTTGTGGAAGACTAGACCGAGCGGAAGGAAATTACAGCGAGGTTCTCAGTAGAAGACGTGGATGAACCAAGTACAACACGACTTGAGTAAACGAGGCTTTTGTTAATAGCTTGCGAAAGAAATGGCTCTGGATTGTCTGGCATGACAAAACATTGTCATAACTCTTGCCACTCCATGGCACCCACAGCGACACTGGATTCGAGGACATCCTCAAACCTGACGCCCACTAATCGGGGGTAAGTAGTATGTAGGCAAGAAAACCTTGAAGACGGAGAACGTGGCAAAAGTCGCCAAGTCGTGGACAAGGAAGAACTCTGGAAAGCAATCGGATAAAACCTATGCAAGGCAAACCGGCTTTCTAAAATGTTGCAGTGCAGCAACTTCGGTATAGGAAACCGTTTACACGTCATCGGAAAATCTGGTCCGACATCTACAAAACAGAAAGTTCGCCATGTCGAAGAAATCCTTCCAGAGGCAATTTTTTCTATTTCATTGTGACATCGTATGAGATGTGGATCAAGTACGATAACACCCGCAGCAACGACCGTGTAGAAGTTGGCGAGCAGCCAAAAAGCACTCCTAGTCTACTGCTCATACAGGAAAAGTCTATTACATGCGATACACCGCAGTAGACCTCGTATACATTGAGGTGTCCCAACGTATACGGACTCCTAATACTGGCCTCTAGATAAAAAACACCGTCCAGTAAACGAAGCCCTGCCTGGCTAAGGAATAGAACAAGAGGAAGAAATTTCACCTCCAAAACAACACTGGACCGCACGTCCTAAGAATTATGCAACAAGCGATAGAAAGAGCACTGGGAGCTTTCACCTCACCTGCCCTGTACTAGACCTTCTTTACAATAGAACGGTCTCAACGGTAGGCCGGAACGGCACGAACGAATACTATAGGGAGAGTCTTCGTCCTCCAAATAGTAACAGAACATGTTTTGTTTTTGCCGAATCCTTGAGGCAAACGAGTAAGAGGGTGTAATGGTTAAGGGTCCGCAGCGTCGAGCTTACCACACCTGCGCAAGAAACCTGTGCCGTGGCCTGGTGGCGCAATGATAGAGAGGCTGCCTCGTGATCGTGACCTCGAGGGTTTGGTCCCCGTCCACGTCGCGTTTTTGCACCTTTACCATAGTATCGCATTTCCATAGGGATTTCCATATCTGAACTTTCTTGGAGTTTGTTGCAGTGAGAGGTTTTCAGTACATATTCCTTGCCGACATTTCGTGATGCACCAGCAATGCCCGAAATATGCCAAATACGATGATATATGAAGCTTTCACACCGATCAATGGTTATCATTGTCACAGTAAGAAATTTTGACGTGGGTTCAACATGAAACAGCGGTGGGAAGCTAGAAAACTGCAATGTATTGGTGTCGGTGGGGTGAGTGCCACCACAGTGTACTCAAAATGTAGGAGGGAACCTCATGGTCTCCAACTTGACCTATCACGTCGATCAATATTGCCGTCTCTGTTATGCTTACGAATTCGCGCGGTCATAATAAGCTGCTGCTAACATCGCCTCTACAATGTCTGTTGATCATCGAATGGTTATTCACCTACTGAAGCGTGGATCTCCGCTGCTGTTCCTTCAATATAAAGCTGGCAGAAGTATAGCAAGTATCCTACTGGATTTCTACCTCTACTGGAAATCGACGAAGTGAGGTTGGAGGTAGTGGAAGAAGAGGACCATAAGTCTCAACCAGAAGAGGATTGTGCCGTCCGTAGTGCCGTATGTGCCGAAGTTACGACGCCACTAACCAGTGAAAGCACAATCACGTTTTCAGGAGGACGGACTGTTTCGGAGAAAAAGGTTTAGCTATACCAGAACTGTTATCTTACACAAGGTCGAAAACCGGGGAAATGGGACTGTATCGCGATTCCAGGACTGCAGCGAAGTACCACGGGCAGAAACTGTGAAACAATCTCGCAGCAGAGAAAATTCTTCCGTGTTTTAGATTTCTCTGAAAAAAAATGAAAGAAATTAACAAGCGGGCTAGTTCTAGGCATTATAACTTACGGGAAACATCTTTTCGGTACTGTTTAATGGGTACCTAATACATATTTGGAATGAGCTTACGATGGGTTTGTGGTGTGCTGATTTACTCAGTGTATTAGTGTTTGTATATTCTTTGCGTCTGTAATTTTTGTTTTCGTTTGATTTTCTGACCAAACTGCGTCAATTCTTGCACTTACGATTGATTCTTTTAATATCAATGTTTGGGCACACCTTCGGTGTATTGAATAAATAAATAAATAAATAAGAATGAAGTGTCATCATCATCATATCATCATCATCACCATCATCACACATCTTGTTGGTTCGCAAACCCGAGTGGAATGGCATTACCGGAAGACCTAGGCCCATCTGATCAGTCAGGATGTGAAAAAACTGTAGCCTTCATACGCTGCCCACACTGTTATCGGTTTTTCTGTTTTATGCACTTTGTGCCTGTGTATAATTGGTGTTGCAGGTTTTCATAAATGTTTCATATATCATCGTATTTTACATGTTTGGGACATTGTCGGAGCATCACGAGATGCCGCCAAGGAATAAGAAGTAAAAACATCAGCAAACTCCAAAGAATGTTGAGATATGGAAATCTCTATGGAAATGCAACATTACGGTAAAAATACAAAAACGCGACCGGGGAACCGAACCCTCGACGCCACGATCATGAGGCAGTTCCTTGCGCAGGCGTGGTAAGCTCGACGCTCGGACCATTAACCATTACACCCTCTTACTCGTTTGCTGTTTGGCAAAAACAAAGCATGTTCTTTTACAAGTTGGAGGACAGAGATTTTTAGTATTCGTTCATGCCGTTCTGCGTAACGTTCAGACACTTTTCTTGTTAGCATCATCAGACGACTTGTTTCGTTTGATGCAATATTTCGGATTGTTGTATCCCTGAGGATACAACCTTCACTAGACCTCTGGGGCCTCTTCTGACTGCTGTGGAACCTCTGGGGTCTCTTCTTACTGCTCTCTGTGCTAACAGAGAGCCTCACGTCCGCGTGCGTGGAGGCAGCAGAATATTACAGATTTATTAGCCAATAGTACGGCCACACGACGACGACGGCTGGAGGCGATGGAGGTAGGCTGGCGGCGGATGGAACTCCTTGGCGACGGTCCTCGGTGACCCTCGGCGACGATCTGCGACGACGACCCCTGAGGGTCTCGGCAGCGGCCTTATATGCGCCCCGTTTTCCCGCCGGTCGTTACTTTGACCTGCCTTGGCGGATTACCACCGCGCCTACGTGGGTGGTCATCGGCTTTCTACTAGCCGGCTACGGGCGCGCTACACACGATCACCACTGTGATCGTCCAGCCATAACACCTCCCCTAGTAGGAAAATAATTACAGCGAAATATTTTTCTACTACTTAACGAGAACTTAATCAACAAACGAAGTCTATGAAAACTACAACAGTCAACAATTAACTAAGAAAAGTCGTCTACTCCATAGCGTCGGACTCGTCTTCTGGTCCTTGTAGAACGTCGTAGTTGTAGTGGTTGTTCTCTGTCCGCATCGCGTCGTTGATTGGTTAAACCCGCGGTCGTTGAGCAAGCAGGTTCCGTCCTCCATGCGTCGTCCAATTCAAGAACATCGAGCAACGTTTTGAGCGCAGAGCTTTCCTCCTGACAAGTTCGCTCTTCGGCGCAACGTCGCATCTGATTCGCGTGCTTGCGAATCGCTGTTCCGTCAACTTCGACCTCATAGTTGACGGCACCAAGGCGTTTCACTACCTTGCCTTTCGTCCATACAAATCGTGGTGCCTTCCATCTCTGTACGTATACGTGATCGCCTACAGCGAACTCTTTGGGCAGCACACCATGCCTCTTGTCGAACTGCCGTTTCATCTTAGCTCGTCTTTCCTTCGCGAGCGGGTCTTCTGATTCCTCTTCCATCGGAATCAGCAAGCTTAAACGCGTCCTTAGCTTCCTCCCCAGAAACACTTCCGCCGGAGTTCTCTCATTCAGGCACGCGTTTGGCGTAGATCTGTACGCCTGAAGCACCACGTTGAGCGTCTCTTCTGTTGGCCTCTCCTCCCCTTTAAGCTTTTTGATACCTCGCTTAAGCGTATCAACAAAGCGCTCCGCCTGTCCATTAGACTGGGGGTGATAGGGGGCAGTCTTGATGTGCTCAATTCCTCCTTCCTCGCACATCCTTTTAAACTGTTCCGACACGAACTGTGTGCCATTATCACTAACTATTGTTTGCGGCAATCCATACCTCGCAAACAGATTTTTCATGGCCTTCACGGTTTGTCCTGCAGAGATATTTGCCATCTCGAACATTTCTGGCCATTTGCTGAACACGTCTACCACCACCATGTAGTAGGAACCATGAATTGGTCCAGCAAAATCTATATGAACTCTCTGCCAAACACGGGTAGGCGCTGGCCATGTCTCTAGTGGTACCTTCACAGGATTCTTTGCACTTTCCTGACACTTACTACACTTGCGTACCACGTCTTCACAGTCCTTGTCAACCTTGGGCCAGTACACATAACTTCGGGCCAACTTCTTCATTCGCACGATCCCAGGATGACCAACGTGCAGTTCCTTCAAAACGTCTCCTTGCAACTTCGAAGGAATCACCACTCTTTCTCCTGTCATGAGACATTTCCCAACCACTGACAATGTCTCTCTTCTGTTGTGAAAAGGTGCCAACTTAGGGTCCACCTTTGGCCATCTTCCACTTTTCACATATGCCATAATCTTTCTCAACAACGGATCTTGCTCCGTACACGACTCAACATTTTCATGAGTCACTGGCAGCTTTCTGATGCATTCTTGCAGCACTGAACTCACATCTCCTTCAACAGCTGCGATCACCACGTCTTCGTCAGCAGCTCGATGTGTCTGCATCAGCCTTGACAAGCCATCTGCCTGTCCAAACTTCATCGTGTTGACATATTCAATGTCAAAGTCATAACCAAGCAGTATCGTAGCCCACCTCATGAGACGATTGGCGGAGTACACTGGAACTCCTTTCTTGTCTCCAAAGATGGCTAACAACGGTTTATGATCTGTCAGCAACAGAAACTTCCTGCCATACACATACTTGTGGAACTTCTTCACTGCAAATACTAGTCCCAGCGCTTCCTTCTCAATCTGGGAATAGTTCTTCTCTGCGCTTGACAGCGACCTTGAAGCATGTGCTATTGGCTTTTCTGAACCGTCCGGGTATCTATGCGAAATAACGCATCCGATACCATAGTCGCACGCATCAGCTGCAACTACTATCTTCTGCTTGGGATCATAGTGAGCCAAATTCATCTCACTATGCAATGCTGCCTTCAACTTTTCGAATGCCTTGGCTTGCTGGGACTTCCATTCCCACTTCACATCTTTCTTCATCAAGGCATCTAACGGTCCTCGAAGCTCTTTGATCGTTGGCATAAACGATGAGTAGTACGTTACCATGCCGAGAAATGCTCTCAGTTGAGCAACATTCTTTGGCTCACCCATACTCTTGATCGCTTGGATCTTCTCCGGATTCGGCCTTCTGCCATCCTTGTCTACTATAAAACCAAGGTACCGAATCTCTGGCTTCGAGAATGCACATTTCTCTAATCGAACCTTAGAACCGTACTCAGCGATTCTCTCAAACAACGCTAGCAGGTTTTCTTTGTGTTCCTGTACCGTTCTTCCACAGACCAAGATGTCATCCAGGTATGACGTCACACCTCTCAAACCAGAGACCATCTTGTTCATTATCTGCTGGAAAATTCCAGGTGCAGTCTTTATCCCAAACGGTAACCGATTGTACTGAAACAATCCTCTGTGCGTGTTTATCACGACCTTCTTCTTCGCCTCTTCTGACAACTCCACTTGCAAGTAGGCATCTGACAGGTCGATCTGTGAAAACACGGTCCCGCCATTCAAGGACGCGAATATATCCTCTGGCACCGGCAAGGGATAATCAAACGACTGCAGCGCTTTGTTCAGACCAGTTGAGAAGTCTGCGCATACTCTCAACTTCCCATTCTTCTTTTTCACACACACTATATGTGCAGCCCACTCACTGTGGCTCACCGGTGTAATCACACCCATTTCCACAAGCCTGTCAAGTTCCTTATCAACAGCTTCAACAGCAGCGTGTGCAACTGGTCTGCAACTTCGGAACACTGGACGCGCACCATCAACAAGCTGAATCTCAGCTTTCTCCTTTGTGCAGTGTCCTAGACCTTCCTCAAACACTTCTGGATAGGTCTTCTTCAACTCCTCTCCAAGGTTCGCACTGTCCTCCAACTTCACTTCTGTCACCATCATCCTCATATGATGTGACATTTCTTCAATCTTCTCAATCCACTCGAGGCCCATTAGCGAGTTGTAAGGTGTCACATAGGCGTATCCTTCTGATACCGCACCCTTAATCTCGAACTCGCACCTCAGCTTTCCCCGAATCGTCATTGGAGTTCCACTGGCATTCTTCACCACTAGATTCGTCTTCTCGAGCGTTGGAGTGCCCATCTTCCTCCAAACACCCTTATTTATCAACGTTATATCCGAACCAGTCTCGAGCAAGAGCTCTACAGGGTGACCGTTGACGACTGCTTCCACATACACGCGTGTGGAATTCACTCTAGCTGCCGCACTCGAAATCTTGACTGTGCGCACGTGTCGTCCTGAATTCTGCTTTACTGCTTTACCGTTGTCGCTACCACGACGGCTTCTCCGTCCCGTTCTCTTCAGCTCGGCATCTTTCCGCAGCTGGGCGACACCGCAGAATTTCTCCTTGTGCCCTGTCTTCTTGCAGTTCTTGCAGAACCACAACTTCGCTTTACATGCCCTGGCGTAGTGGTTCCCTTCGCAATTCCAACACTGAATTGCTTTCTTCCCTTCCTTGGCTTCCTTGGCTACCATATCAACAGCCTTCACATTGCCAGCGATTGTTTCACTGTCCCTCTTTAGACTCAAGAAGTTCTCACACTCCATATGCAACTCCTGCAGGGACATTTTCCTTTCAGCCTTGTACTCCCTGTCTAAGACTGCTATGAGTCTCTGCCTTATCTCGGCTTCCATTGGAGACTTCAGTCCAAAAATCCATAGAAGGCACTTAATTCCGTCCGAATCCAGCTCATGGATTTTCGCTTTCTCACACATTTCGTTCACACGACCAGTATACGTGAGGTAATCCTCGCATTCTTTCTTTTCCAGCTTCAAACACTGGTATCTGGTCGTGAACTCTGAAGTCTTCACATCAAACAGCTGTTTCAGCGTGTTCACGGTTTCCTCGAAACCGATTTCCGAGACTTCTTTAGGCAAAACATGCCTCTGGTACTTCTCGAAGGATGCAGCATCAAGTTTCTCACAGAGAAGCCTCACTCTCGCACTCTCTGGTAGCTGCTTTCCATCCTCTACAAACACTGCTCTGTACCTTAAGTACCACTTCGAGAAGCATGAGTCCACATCAGGATCGAACACGAACCTGTCGATCCGATTACTCAATGCAGCCATTGCATTTGGCACCGACATGGCTTCACCAGTCGTGCTCAACACATCTGCTCCTCTCACGTGCCTGAGCACCATGTCCATCATGTCCTTTTGCTGCTTCTCAGCAATTTTTCTCTGCTCCTCCATGAGCTCCTTGAACATGGACATGACTAGTTGGGGATCCATCTTAGATCAACCCAGTTCTTCTGTTTAGGCTTCTTTCTCAGAGCCTCAGACTTGCTCGAAGTCTTGCTCAGGCGTCCTTTCCTCACTTCCGCTTCTGTGGCAGGAAGTGGCACACCTGATCGCCACTGTTGTATCCCTGAGGATACAACCTTCACTAGACCTCTGGGGCCTCTTCTGACTGCTGTGGGACCTCTGGGGTCTCTTTTTACTGCTCTCTGTGCTAACAGAGAGCCTCACGTCCGCGTGCGTGGAGGCAGCAGAATATTACAGATTTATTAGCCAATAGTACGGCCACACGACGACGACGGCTGGAGGCGATGGAGGTAGGCTGGCGGCGGCTGGAACTCCTTGGCGACGGTCCTCGGTGACCCTCGGCGACGATCTGCGACGACGACCCCTGAGGGTCTCGGCAGCGGCCTTATATGCGCCCCGTTTTCCCGCCGGTCGTTACTTTGACCTGCCTTGGCGGATTACCACCGCGCCTACGTGGGTGGTCATCGGCTTTCTACTAGCCGGCTACGGGCGCGCTACACACGATCACCACTGTGATCGTCCAGCCATAACACGGATCGCCATTATTGCTCCTCCTGTACGCTGCGCGCGGTCATTGTAGGCAAACATTTGTTTGCTTTCAAGTGTTTAGCTGTCTTATATTTAGCACTGCGGGAAGCCTCCGAAACGTAACCAGGGGCACGCAAAACTCGTGAGGGTCGGCAAGCAATATTTGTAAAAACCGCGGCTCCTGTCTAATTCGCAGTACGGCGGCCGCTCTCACATATCTTGAGGATAGAGAACAAAAACTTTCCTTCTTATTAGGAAAGGGTGTCGACCTCCCATGGAAGAGCGACGGTGAGACCAGGATCACTAGAAGGAACTTGGAATGCTGATTACGAATATGGATGTCAAAATTGCAAAGTGAAATTCCTGGGCGAGTTATGGCCTGCCGAAGTAGGGTGGCCTACATACTTGTCGTACGAAAGAGCTGGCGTTAGGGTGGTGAGTCATCGGGGCTCCGTAAGAAAGACCCGTCAGGTGCGGTGGTGGTGCAGGGGTAGTGCTCCTGTTCGTCAGGCGCGACGTCGTTGGATTGATTCTCGTTGCTGCCGGTTCCTAGCAAATCATAACTTACTTCGAAATGACCTTTTATTCTGAACTGTGACAGCCAAATCACTGTGGGCAGTATTCCTGTCAGGGCTACATGGGTAATACTACTACGACCTCTAGACGTTTTTCTCTTCGGCCCGATGAAAAAAGTTATGAAAAGGGTCAGGTCGTTTACCATGGCAAAAAGCGAGGAGTTCAACATGACCCAGAGAGACAGCCTACTAAAGGTTCTTTCGCAGATTTGCTGTATGTTTCGTGCCACTAGGTTTTCGAACTTACTGAAATACTCATGGCATAAGGCAGATTCCACGGATCTCCCTCGATAGAGAGCCTTCGGGCTCTCTTGTTAAGAGGGATCTCGGGCCGCTTGTCGCAGGGCCACGTGGCGCGTTCCCGGGTGGTGGATAGGGGAGTTAAACGCGAACCAAATGCGACCGTGTACTGCCCAGAGACGCAGGTGGGATGCAGGGGATGGACTCCTTGCTCCTGCTGTGTCGGGTCGATGCGTTCCTTGTGCGTGGGAGCGGCATGTTCGTGCACAGTGTGCGTGGATGTGTCCGTGTCTGTGCGGATTGTAACTGTGTCGGCTCGGCCAAAAGCTTGCACTCGGTAGACTGGGAGTACATGTAAGACGATTCGAGGCCGCCTTAAGTCTCGCCCCGTCCCTTCGGGCAGTCTGGCTGGCTGCCCGGAGTACCCCGCCCGCACGACAGAGCCTGACTAGCTACCCGTGTTGTATTCCAGTCAAACACAGCAGCACTAAAGGGCCTTATTCCCCTGACCCCGAAAGAGCCCCCATTTCTGCAGCGATGGGAAGGACGAGTACGGAGAGGCTGCTAAAATCTCAGGGCCTAACCAGGCTGCGCAAACTGAGAAGGACTAGGATGACGATCTGTACTTACAACGCTCGCACGCTTGCGTCGGAAGCATCCGTCGAGGACCTGATGATGCAAGCCAGGAAGATCAAGTACGACATCATCGGACTGACCGAGACGAGAAGACACCACCCCCTACACGCCGCCTACGACTCCGGAGAAGAACTGTTCCTCGGAACATGCGACAGCAGGGGAGTAGGCGGCGTTGGTGTCCTCGTCAACACGCACTTGGCCATGAACATCGATTCGTACGAGTCTCTGACAAGCCGAATCGGACGTCTGCGACTGAAGCGATGTGGCTCCGTGCCAGCTTTGACCGTATTCGTCGCGTATGCCCCAACATCCGACTACAACGACGAAGAGGTTGAAGCCTACTACGTGGAGCTGGAGAAGTTCTATAAGGAAGATCACACCTTCTACAAGGTGATCGTCGGCGACTTCAACGCCAAGATCGGGCCACGAAGGTCGCCGGAAGAACTTCACATCGGAACCCACGGTTTGGAGTGGAACGAGCAAGGTGAAAGGCTGTCTGAGTTTATCATGTCGACGAAGACCATCCATGGAAACTCGCAGTTCCAGAAGCCTCCCTCCCTACGATGGACCTGGGAATCCCCCGGTGGCCAGTTCCACAACGAGATCGACCACATCATCTTCAATCGCAAGTATTGCCTGACCGATGTATCCGTTGTCCCCAAGTTCTACACGGGATCGGACCACCGCCTCCTTCGCGCGAGGTTCCGCTTTTCGCGTCAAGGAGAAAAGGCCGCGAAGTTCAAGAAGAGGAATCCCAGAACGAACATCAACTGGGATCTCTACACCTCTCTTGTCGGCCTTTGGGAAGATGCCGTCATGGACAACGTCGACGAGGAATACGATCGCTTCGTGCACCATCTCCACGATAGTGCTAAGGGAGCCGAGAGCTTGAAGACCACCAAGAGACGCCTGTCTCCGGAAACTCTCGAGCTGATACGCCAGCGTGGAGCAGCACGAGCGTCAGGCAACTACCAACTGACGTCCGAGCTTGCAAAGCTATGCAGAGCGGCGATAAAGGAAGATCTCAAGGAGAGAAGGGCGGAAGTGTTGGCTGAAGCAGCAGAGGCAGGGCTGAGCATCCGCAATGCCCGCCGGAACTTCGCCAACTTCAAGACCAAGATGACCGCTCTCCGACGTCCTGACGGAACCATCACCTCTTCCAGAAGGACCATGGAGAAAGTCATCCACGACTTCTACTCCGATCTCTTCGATAGCCACGTCCACCTGCCCCCATGCCATCTTCCGCAGGATGGATACGTCGTCCCCTCTGTTCTCTCTTCCGAAATCCGACACGCCATCTCGTCGGTGAAGAAACGTACAGCACCCGGTTCTGACAGGATCAGAGCTGAACACCTGAAGAACCTCCCGCCAGCGCTCATCAACACCTTGGCGCGGCTCTTCACACGCTACCTGTCCGAATGCAAGGTTCCATCTCAGTGGAAGACCAGCAAGACCGTTTTGCTGTACAAGAAGGGAGACGTGCACGACATTGGCAACTATCGCCCGATCTGCCTGTTGTCCGTAGTCTACAAGCTGTTCACTCGAGTCATCCTGAATAGGATTAGTAGAACGCTGGACGAAGGACAGCCATGCGAACAAGCAGGATTTCGGAGAGGATTCAGCACGATCGACCACATACACACCATTACAAAGCTCATCGAAGTGTCGCGAGAGTACAAGCTGCCGCTGTGCCTTACGTTCATCGACCTGAAGAAGGCATTCGACTCCGCCGAGACTGAAGCGGTCATGGAAGCCCTGCTCACCCAGGGCGTTCCTACTCAGTACATCAGAGTCCTTCGAGAGCTGTACAGTGGATTCACGACCAAGGTCTCACCATTCTACAACGACGTCGTCATTGACGTGAAGAGAGGGGTTCGACAAGGGGATACCATATCCCCGAAGCTCTTCAGCGCCACCCTCGAAAACGTCATGCGCGAACTAGAATGGGAAGACATGGGAGTGAAGGTCGACGGCCGGCAACTGTACCATCTTCGCTTCGCTGACGACATCGTGCTCATAACACCGAGCATCAGTCAGGCGGAACGAATGCTGGCCGACTTCGATCGTGTATGTGGAAGCGTTGGACTGCAGCTGAATCTTACGAAGACGATGTTCATGAAGAACGGATGGGTTTCTGATGCCCCATTCGCTCTCAACGGAACGAACGTCTCCGAATGCTCCAGCTATGTGTATCTGGGTCGCGAAGTCAACATGGCCAACGACCTAGCACCAGAGCTGAGCAGGAGGAAACGAGCGGCTTGGGGAGCTTTCAAGAGCGTCGAAGAAGTCGTGAAGAAAACGAAGAACGTCCGACTCCGTGCCCACCTATTCGACTCCACTGTTCTTCCTGCCCTAACATACGCCTCAGAGACCTGGGTTATACGAAAGCAGGATGAACACGCGATCAGCGTCGCGCAGCGTGGAATCGAGAGGACGATGCTCGGAGTGACACGACTCACGCAAGTGAGAGAAGGCCTCCGGAGTTCCGAGCTTCGCCGACGTTCGAAGATCAGAGACGCTGTCGCATGGGCCAAGTCGTCAAAAATTAGGTGGGCCGGCCACGTAATGCGATTCGCAGACACCCGCTGGACGAGAGCCGTCACAGATTGGATTCCGCGGGATGTCAAAAGAACACCAGGACGCCCACCAACGCGTTGGTCGGACTTCTTCGTGAAAGCCCTGAACGACCGATATGACGCTCTTCGTGTCCCTCGAGCGAGGAGGATCCATCGGACCACTCTGGCACGCGACAGGGACGAATGGAGACGCTTCTGGCGCCCGCTTGAGCAAGTCGATGATCAACGGGACGACAGGTGATACAGGTGAAGGCAGATTAATAATAATTGATAACCATCCCGGTGTGTTTGTCAATCCTGGTGAATATGTGCTTGATCTTGCTACAATTGACTGTTTTGTTGATGGTTGTAGAGAGACTGTATGTATAAAATATGCTGTTCCACTAATGCCAAGGTTGTGGAAAACACCCCTAGTTGTTCAATATATGGCTTGGACTCTATTTGTGCAAAATAAAAATGCCACCATAGCAGTTTTTTGCCTTCAAGCTTTTTCACAAACGTGTATGGTAGTTTTCCCGGCTACTTAATAACACACGTGTCATAATTCAGAATAGAAGGCCATTCGAAGGTATATTATGATTTGCAAGGAAAGGAACCGGAAGCAACGGGAACCAATCCAACGACGTCGCACCTGACGAGCAGAGGCACTACCCTGCGTCACCGCCGCACCTTGCGGGTCTTTCTTGTTTCTTGACCTTGTTTACTGTGCGCGCGACGCGCGACGCGATGCCATATGTAGTGGCCGAATTGATCACTCGCGTCGCTCGATCAATTTGTCCACTACGCAAGCATCGCGTCGCGCGTCGCGTGCACACTAAACAAGGCCTTACGGGGCCCCGATGACTCACCACTCTAACGCCAGCTCTTTCGTACGACCAACATGTGGTGAAGCCACCCGACTTCGGCAGGCCATAATTCGCTCAGGAATTTCATTCTGCGGGAGATATGCGATATCATCTCTCGCCTCTCTCTCCCACCTCGCTCTCTCAGCTGGTCGCTTCCCGTTGGAAGCCTGGAACGTCCCTGGAACGTTCACGAATCCGGCTACAGGTCACCATGGCGCTTTGAGATCAGGCGCACATCACTGGATGCGATTTCGAACGGCGATTCCAAATGCGTGCTCCATATCTGTTAAATACGTCTGGAAACGGAGTTGTGACAAGCTCAGTTGGGCTGAAAACAGCACCGGCTGCTGAGCAGTGGTGAAGATTGGATAGAGGAGGGCCATGGTGAAACGAAGTGGTGTGTGGCTTGACTCCCCTGTTGTGCTAAATTTCTGTACTTCCTAAAGAAGGCCTACCATAATCAGCCAAAGCACTCTGTGTAAAGTCGCAACGGAAAGTATCCCCAGAAAGAAAATGAGCACAGAAATGCGGCAGAATGCGCCCGCGAACTGCGGCTACTTGTGCGCGTTGCACGCGTGAATCTAAACGGATTCAAAATTGGTGGTCATTCCAACACAACCAGTTTTCTATCCTTTGTCCAGGGAAAGGCGTTTGTCCAGGGAAAGGATGCACTAATATTTCCACTATGCTGCACTGTGGAAATAGTGAGCTGTGGAGGCTACGCCAAAACGGCTCACATCGTCAAGCGGAAAGCGCTTGTTTTCAGTTCGGACTGCGATATGCAATCCATTTAAGCTTCTCATACTGAAACTGCTCTCGTCGCTCTGCAGGGGAAGGCACAACTGAGTTAAATTCAAGGAAAGGGACTTCGAGATGCCGTCCGTCTCTCGAATAGCGGCAGAAAAGAGCCGCATTCACCCATCAACAAACCAGAAACCGTCTTCGATGTCGACTGCCCGTCCTACCGTCGTTGTCGAAGACTGCCACGTAGGCGTGAAGCACACCGCTCGCGGCGTAACGGCGGAAGAAGAGTGGCTACCAACAATTCTTCGCAGATAGGTGAAATTCAGAGAGGAACTCCGATTTTGGAGCTCCGCCTATTCAACGATACGTCTCAAGACTTTTCGGTTACAAGCATTCATTACCACCAGGGAGCAAAGCGTTATTAGTTATCGCGCAGATAACGTTTTTGGATTGAGGCGTTGTGCTTCACGCTTTATAAGAATTTCGGTAAAGCTTTTAAAGTGAATGATAAAAATGAGCAGACCAACAAGAACGAATATCATTAATGAAAGGAATTCAGCAACGCATTTTGACACCACAGTATAAGGACCATTGTGAGGTGAAGTGGAATCCGTTTCTTCATGCTCCGAGCTTTGAGTCTGGAACAAGCATTACTCCCTCCGTCACATTAAGACAAAACTATTTATTTAAAACTTCAAAAAATTAACGGATTTCTCCTTCATGTTTTTGACAATTGGCAAAACTCCCAAAAAACGACACTAACATACAATTTCGCATATCCTAATTTATTAACTGCGATACGCACACATGTAGATGAACAACACTTAACATAGCAGCGGTAGAGCAGTTGCAGTTCACTAATTGCTATACGATTTGAAACTACAAACGTTGGGACATGTTTCAAAATGTAGGTGCAGAACCAGAAGACCGAAGTGCGAGGTCGAAAAGTGAGGAAGAAATATATATGAGCCAGAGGAGAAACTTTCATCTAATCGTAAGATTTAGTAGCTGCGGGAAAGAGTACTTCGGGAGAGAAAGAGAACATAAAGTCCCCTTGATTTGGTAAGGGATTTGGTTTGGTATGGTAAGGGTTTGCAATTTCCATGCGCAATCACATAATCTTTGCGACATGCTAAAACATCAGCTTAGCACATCATCTGTGGTACAGCATTCTCCCACATGATAGTTCGAAAGGAGCAGGTGTTGGGATTTTGTACCTCATCCAAAATTTGCTGAAGAGCCCAACGGATGGTCTGTGGTGTAAAAGGGGCCAGAAAATATCATCGAGGTGGGGAGGGGGTTACACGGGAAAGGAAGGCGGCGAATTAGAGTTCTCCTCCTTTAGCGCCGAAAGCGCAGGCAAAAACGTCTCTGGACCCAGAATTTCGTAATGAACCGGAGAATTGGACATGGCTAAAGGGTGAGCATGGCAGATGACATGTAGACTGCACGTATTCGAGGAAAACACTTGTTCCCGTTGCGATAGGTCCAAAGCCTAGGATGGCACCAAGAAATTGGGCGATCGCCATCCTCCGACTGTGCGCACCCTTGACGATAGTCAAATCCAGAGCTTCCCCTTCAGCAAGACCTAGGGCGAGCCAACTTCCTGGCAGGAGCGTAGTTCCGCCGTATTGCTAAGCATTGGCTTGCAAGGTACCAAAAAGCATAATGTCCGTTAAGGGAAGGAGGGCTGCATAGAGCCTCTCCTAGTCAGATAAATGGAAAAATTGGGACATATGACAAAGCAAACGTTAAAAACATCCTTGTAACCAAACAATCAAAGAAAAAGGCTGTCAGTTGCTTTAAAGAAAGAGCGACCAAGATGACTACCGTTGTTTGTCGGGTAAAGAGATTGAAGAATTGAAAGTAAACACACGCAGTAATCGCCAAATGCAAAATTTGATTCTCCCTTCAAAGAATGGCAGTGTGAAGTTCTCCAGTTCTACTCGATAAGGCACAAACAGTACAAAATTCCATAAATAAGATATCCAGTCCTTTTGTTCAACCACTTGTTAACATGCAATCATATGCAGTTTTTTGGCTTCTTTTTCTATCTTTTTCTACAATAGGTAGGCAAGTTATCGCGGGTCTTCTGTGTTTCTGCATCATCGCTTTTATCAAGGTTCTATACCGTTGTTGGAGTCACTGCTGTGAGAACGGCACCCTTATCCTGTATAAGACACATGGATTTGGATCACTCGTGTAGTTTATTTCTATTGCCACAAATTCCGCAACAAACGCTGAGTCTTGCACAAAAACGTAAGGTTTCGCGTCAGTTCAGACCCTGCTTAACAGTTGAGCTACCGGTGGAAAGTTTGCGGTTCAGGAGAGCCTCGCTACGTCCCCTACCCTAAATATGCACTGAGAAATTGATGAAAATGCAACGTGCAACAAATAGGTACATCCAAATCACATAGTTGTAGTTTGGATGTTGTAGGAAACTGAAATGATAGCCAGGAGAAGACGGATTAGAATTTTGCATTCGAGCGCGAAAATGGAATTAGAGCACATTTTCTTACGACTGGTCCTTCGTGCCAGGCATGTACTAACTTTTTTATACAGAATTTTCCCTAAGGAGGAGCTACTGTGGACTCGCTGGCATTAGATCTGCGCGTTTAAGTGTCCTTTAGGCGCAATTAGTGGGGACGTCCCTGAGTATTAATGAGTATCCCCTGACGCTTTCGAAAAAGCGGTAAAAAGTGGAGTAGCGAAAATGATTTTGCGGCACTGGGTAGATTTCGTCGAGGAGATCACAACGGTGTGTGAGTTTTTCAAAAAGTATGAAGATCAGGAGGGCTACAATAAAGAACAGAAAGAACGCGGAAAACGAGCCTACCCCGCCCTTTTTCCAATCCTTTTGGTGGGTAATGTAGTGAGGAAGAAAAGGAAAGTTAATGCTAATGTTTATTACGCCTCGAAAGGGAGACGCAAGATAGAACTAGGACAGTACAAACAAACAAACAAACTTCCGAAAAATGCACAATCAAACAAGAATTGGGTGTGGTCGATCTCCATGACTAGAGTCCGTCAAACTTGAGCAACATTTTGGATGCATACCGCTTAAGCTGGGGTATAGAGTAAACATTTGACAGGTTTTTCGTGATCCTTATTCATGCGCTACCTGCTCTATGCGTAAAGAGGCAAGCACGAACTGATGATCTTGGACAAGGCAAGGCTTTTTTCATTTTACAACCTCTAGTTCGGGTAGGCATCTAACTATATAATTTCATAATCACAGCCAGGTGCAGAATTTTATGAACGAGACAAACATCAAATACCTTTCGTCGTGATACGAGGGATGGAAGATCCAAATGTCTATTTCTGAACACTGCGATGGGGATGTTGGAGTATAAGAAGCCTCCCATGCGAATAAATAATTTCCCAGTGAAATTATTTTGGATCTTCTCAATTCTGGAGATATCTTTTATCCTACCAGGGTTGAATATTGTAGTACTCATCTCAACTAATGGGCGTCTTGTAAGTCCTTATTAAAGAGCTTTGTTCTTTGTATAAAGGGCTTTAAAAATGTGGAATGCACGCAGAAGCGCTATCCTGCAAAGGTTTTTGACATGTTCGGAAAAGTGTAGTTTGCTGCTGTATGTGAAACCAAGATCTCTAATGAAATCCACTGATGTGATGTGGAGACCATCCACTTCATATGTATGCTATGCAGTTGACGGAGTGCTGTTAATACGCATGAAACTCGTTTTGTGTGGAGCCAAGGTAATGTTTCATGCGTATTCAGGGGAGAAAGTTATAGTCAAAAGAACGTCTTCCAACTCGTATTGCGCCAAGAACCTATTGCCCCATGGATATGTGGATAAGCTGGGTGTCCCAGTGCTTTTTTCTTACGACTCATCACTGTCCATTATCTGAATGCTTGTTTTGAAGAGGTCGCGCTCCTAGCAAGGGTTTGCACTCCAGAAATCTAACTCCAGAGTTGTTGCTTTACATTTCATCATTTCGCAATCTTAAAGTGTAGATTCTGCTTTCTTTTATGCACTCCTGTGCACCCCATGACAGGGTTAGACAAGGAGAAAGACTTTAGGATGTGGCTCGAGTTATGACTGTTTGCTATATAGCGGAGAACGAGTCGCCGCAACCGGGTCTTCGCATAAGATCATGGCCTGAGGAATATCGCTCGGAAGATTGTCGCAAAGCGACTCGGGAGGGGTCACCTCATAAAAGGTGTCACTAACACTAAACAAGAAACGATGACACAGGATAGTAATGAAAACGAACAAACAATGCTATAGCTCTATCTTTTGCTCAGATTTGGGCAGGGGAAGGGACTACAAGGTGTGGCTCGAGAGATGCACCCGTGTTAAAACCTCCTAGCTCCTGGAGTTTCCTCCCTTGCCCGATTCGGAAGTAGGTAAAACACGGATCTGTAATCGAAACGAGGAGATAAGAGCGCAATAAAGGGCTGGGCACACTCCTGCTGCTTGACGCAGCTCCAATGATGAAGAATAGGGAAGAGACGCAGAGTTCGTGTCTCTGCGTCGGGGGCGGTGGTGCGCTTATGGCACACTTCGCTTCACGGAATGAGCTAGGTCATTCCGTGAAGCTGACGCTATCACTCCTGAGCAAGGGATAAGATAAGTAAAATAGGAAAGCCCTTTCCTCAACCAAACCAGCACGGTCAGCTGAGCGATGGTTGGCAGTGGTCCAATGCCGACACTAGGGGCCGTATGCTCGTGTTCCCCCGTTGGGGGAAAATCAATCAATATCAGCATATCATATCACGCCCCAATCCCCCATTGGGGAGACTCGGGGTAGACGAGCATACGGCCCCAGAGAAAGAAAGAACGGCCGCCCTTCACTGCAAACATGTCCTGAGCCTGACAGCGACGCCCCGCCCCGTTTTTGACGCACTAAAGTCGCTGCCGATTGTGCTCAACGCTTAACATTCGCTATATGCAGAGACACACAATGGGTGCGCGCCACGGCGCGGCATGGCGACCACCCCCCTCCCCCCACCCCCGAGTTGCTTTGCGCCAATTCTTCTTTGCAATTTTTTTAAAATTTAAGTATTTTTTTCGATTTTTCATTGTGCTCATTTGGCTTTGATATGACAGCGTTGGAAGCTAGATATTTCATTATATTGACTTCGCAAGGAGCTGTCACTTGCAGAACGCTAAACGCCACGTCCCATCCCTCTCCAGAACCGTACTCCCTTGCAGATACAAAAAAAAACAGCAACATAAAAGACAACAGGAAGTTTAGATTTCATACATCATCAAAATTCGAATAGTGGTATGTTGGAATCTGTGTTTCAAGCTATGATATTTCCTCCATGCTTTTAGTTTTCTTATGTCTTCTCTGTTTCTTATGCTTGGCTTCTTTCCGTGGACCCAAAAGTGACCCTCAGCGAAAAGAGAACAATTACCCTTTCAAGGTCATCAGCCATATGCAAGAACAGCGTCTGGCAAGCGGGAAACTTCGTTGATTTGCTGCAAATGAGAAACACTTCCGAAAAAGTTGATGAGGAAATAAGTGATAATAAGTGTTGGTTTTACATTTATGGCCTCTATACTTTTGCTGCAGGCCTGTAAACGGCAGGTCGCGAAAGTTGGGTAGTGTCTCGAAATGGAAGCTTAACTCATTGGGATCTATCCTACTAGGGGGAGAGGACACTTCGCTCAGCGATTTTAACCACAACGGTAAAATCAAAGGTGAATTTCCCACAAAGAGGACTAATTGATATGCTTTACAAAGGTCTTTTCTTTGTAATTTCCAAGGCGTAGTGAGTGGGTCGTGCTTTTCCTACGGTTCATTCCGGCTGGGGTGGATTTGCGCGTTGAATAGTTTCCTCGGCGCTTCTTCACAATCCATTAACGGGGACAGAAGTGGGCAGATCTCACGACAGGCAGAAGAAACAAGCAGTAGGTGCCACGCTCGAGCATTTCCATTAATCATGCTTCAACTCTGTGATGTTACGGCACCTTGTAGCGGATACATACGACAGTGATCCAATGTAGAGGCTCGTCAATTGTTTTGTTGCCACGCGGGTCTTGGGTGTAGATCAGAACTTCAAACTTGGGTAATTAAACGTTTATTTTATACATTTACACATGTATTGATATTACAAATAAATGCTGAGGAGAGTACATGGGCGATGAGCCCATGAACGGACAGGAAAGTGGTATGACGGCGGACAGTCCGCTAGAGGTCCTCTCGTAGTGGGGAGAGGCGGTGCCCAGCTGCCGATGTGCCGATGCACAAAAAGTTATTGTGGAAGGGCACCGCGCACTCCGATGAGTAAGCAGAGAACAGAGGAAACCCTATCGATGATCTAAGGAACAGCTACAGCCTGACTCATAGGGTGTTGAGCACTGCAGTAGTCGGAGAGGATGTCGAGGACTTTAGGAGTCGATATATCCAAGGCCTTCAACTATTAAAAAAAACGTTATAGGCTGTCTTAATGCATCCGCACACCTTTGCGGAAAGCGGCACAAGGCATGGGGAAATCGGGACCTGGCGTGGCTCTCCTCGCCTTCTTTACCGTGCTCGCTGCTGCGCGCTGCGTGCTCAGACACGGATGGTTGGTAGAGCGCAGACGAAACTCTGATCGCAGCCGTGCTTGCGGAAATAGCAGTGTGGATCACTAATGTCCACCGATATGGCACCTTCCCCCCCCCCCCCCGCACCCCGCAAGTGCAGCGCGTCTGCGGCACATCAAGTTTTGTCGACAGCAGCAACCTCTGCGTCCCAATTCTGGTTAAATATAGGGATTCCCATAATCGTGTGAAGGCTTTCGGCGCGAGATTTTTTGACCTAGAAACAACAAGGATAATTAGATTCTGGGTACACATTAGAACAATATTTCTGGCTCGAAACTTTATGCGCAATAATAGAATACTCAAAACAGCTGGGTAATATGAACTCTCAGCGAGACCCTTAGCGCAGACAATCACATGCTCCACCTGCAAAGCAAAGTTGGAAAAGTGCTTAAAACAATTTCAGCTTCCAGAAGGCTTCGTACTTCCTCAGGAACTTTAGGTTTTCCAAGAAATCCGCTGCGTCTTGTGAGGTTCCTACACTATCTCGTTTTCGCATAAAAGGACTGAAGTGCAGGAATAGTGCATTTCAAAGATTACTCATGTTACTGAGGTGTTCAACAGAAAATGCTCATTTGAGTTTTACAGCATAGTGCATTTTGGTTCCCGGAAAGATCCATTTTTATGTAAAAACAAGTGCTCAGATAGGTGTCTCGCACCTGCGCGCTTGGCGCGAATTTACAGCATCCCTGACCTATGGAAAGTAGCCTTTTTGAAACATAAAATTCGCTAGCATCTGGAACCTGGTACGTACTTTATCGGCATCAAGCCGTTCACCACTTCCGTGCATTCACCATAGACATTTTCTCCGTACCGGCCATTGACGTCATTGATTTGTGCTGCGCAGTACTTCTGTCCCTCAGTTTGCTCCTCCGCAACCGTTCTCATGCTCAACAGCTAGCGTTTCCAGATATCGTTGATATGTCTTCCGGAGCCATGTTCCCCTCACTCGTTTCTTCTTACTGGATTTAATTGCTGGTCCGCCTTTACTGATTTTTCCTCCCCCTCTTTAGTCCCTCCATCCTGGTCTGAACTCCTGGACCACTTCTTTGTATTCACCATTAAAGCCTACTGGTCTCTTCTTGCTGGTTTCCCCGTCCCAGCTCTTCGTCCAGGTTGTTCCTTCCCTTCCTGGTCGCTCTACAGGTCCAGCGTAGAGGTACCCCTTACCGCCCTTCTCCCCTTAGTGGTCTTCCTATGCTCACGGCAGACGTCGGTGACACGTATTCAGAATCAGGACGCTTTTTTCGCAACGTAGGGGCACGTCTTCTGGATCCAGAAGCTCAGAAGACCCGTCTTCCTAATCCAGAAGCTCGGAAGCATCGCAGTCGCCGCTGTGTCGAGCATGAAGAGGCTATGTATATGACAGATCCCTTG
Source organism: Heligmosomoides polygyrus bakeri (assembly GCA_947359475.1). Classification (NCBI taxonomy): domain Eukaryota; kingdom Metazoa; phylum Nematoda; class Chromadorea; order Rhabditida; family Heligmosomidae; genus Heligmosomoides; species Heligmosomoides polygyrus. Next base: position 28,153,009 of record OX375868.1, read on the forward strand.
TTCTGTTATTCCCTCACGAGTCCCTTCTTGTTGGTTCCCCATCCTGGTCCTGGCTCTAGGTCCTTTCTTCCAGGTAGACTCTTTCCCCCTCTCGCAATCCTCCTTACTACTCTAAACCAACGGAAGTCCGGCAAACATCAGGCGCCTAAATTTCATCAGCAATATTACATGGATTCTGACGCTTCTCCTACGCCTAACCCAATTAAGTAGCCCTTCCAGGCCCACGACACGACGACGGCGAGCGAACGCCCATTGCGCGACATCGGAGTCTTCTTAATCCGGTTTCCCTTATTTGTAATGGATGCCCTTGCTGATCTTCCTTACTGCCTCCCTCCCCCTGATTGGTAACTCCCTACTGGTCCCTCCTTATTGCCTAAACCCTTCTTAGTGCAGCCTCCTAGCCTGCTTCATTGCTTTCCCTATCGCCCTCCCCCACCCCGATGCCTCCTCCAGGTCGCTCTCTCCTGATTGCTGTCGCTTCTCCACCATCGAAGTCAATATTCTACTCTTACCCCTTTAGTGGTCTTCTCATGCTAATGGAACGAAGTTGCCTTCTGAATCTGGACGCTCCGAAACGCGGGTTTGTGCTGTTGTATTAACACGTTGACGACCGTATGGCCTGAAGTTAGGCCACACCCTTACGGCCGCGTGGGACCGTGTGACATGATGTTAGGCCACAGCCTTATAATTTATTTTTCTCGTTTTATTCAGATCTTTCCAAGGAACTTTTTTGTGTTATGTGCACTTCATCTTTAGACGTTGCTGTAAAAAGCGTAATCCCCAAAAACAATTTCCGGTTACTGATTTATTGAGCTTTTCATCAAGTAATGGCTTCTATTAACAGTTTGTCATTTAAAAAATAATCGATAATAATCGATGGGCCTAACGCAGTCGAACACATCATCATGAATGCCGGACTCCATCACAAAGTTCCAACAAGTAGGGGCTTCAAGAATACTCTGCCAAACTTCCTCATCCTCATTTTCTGCTTTGGATTCTATTACTTCACTTTTTGAGCCATCATCATCGTCAGCTGGTAGTGCAAGGATATCGGCCTCAGCACCAACGTCGTCCTGGACCACCTCGTCATCCTCATCATCGCTTTCCACCAAGAGACGAATTTTGCGGTCGCGCTAGATCGTGTGACATGATGTCATGTCACGCTGTTGGCGTAGCAAAAAATCGATTGGTCCCACGCGCCAGACACGCGAAAAAGGCGCGGTCGTCAAAATGTTAAGCACTTCTGCGCTTCTCCTGCTGCAACAACATTCCACGTTCAACAGCAAATTTTGCCCGCGCCGTAGATGATGAGGCGCATCTCACTTAAGCTAGATCACTCGACCGCCCGCGCAGTGAGTGGTACGGCATATCTCACTTAGGTTAGATCACTCATATGTCATCGACCGCTAACTCAATTATATGGTGGTAGATAGATAGGTTAGATCACTCAAACGTCATCGACCGCTAAAGCCCTACGCACACTTTTGCGGCCACGCGGCAGCGCTATCCTTAAGCACAGCGCAGAGATGCAGAATGGCCGCGCGAGGCAAAACTCCTCAGTCCGGACTGCCTACGATGTGCCGCCTACCCGGCGGGCGCGGTGGCGCCAAAGCGGCAGCAGCTGCCGTCAACGCGGCGACGTCAATAATGATTCAAAGCATTATTGTCGCTGCAGCCGCTTTGCTGCCGATTTCTTTCTGGGCTCCAGCTGATCGTGGCGGGATCTAGAATGGAAACTGATAATGGTAATGATAATGAAACTGCTTTGGCGATGGAGTGGGGCTGCAAGCCTGAGGGTGCGTGCCGCCTAAGCGGCAGTTTTGCCTCCTACGAGGCAGTTTTGGCCCCTGCCGCGTACGAGGCTGCCGCAAAAGTGTGCCTAGGGCTTAACTCAGTTATATAGTGGTAGATTCAAAGCAGAATTTACGACGTCTTCTATCTAAACTAATGGTGCTGTTACCGGTGAGATAAAATCTGATTATTCTACCATATATAAAAGAGCTAGCGGTAGTGTCTGCTCTTCTGTCTGTCTGTCCGTCTCTCCATCTGGCCCTTCATAGAAGTCTAGTAACAGGCGTTCGAGTGGCGTTTGGGGACGAGGTGACATCCACTTCGTGCCGCGATCATCAGAGGACGTGTGGGCGATGTCAGAGGACGTTTGCGTTGAGGGAATTTGACACCGACATCGTTCTACTGGCGTCTGGGTTTGGAGGAGGTGCTACCGATGTCGCGCAATGGATGTCTGGGTTCAGATGACACGTTGCGCGACACCAGTGTCACCCATGTCATACAAGGGGTGTCTGGAATCAAACGACGTGTCATCGATGTCACCGATCACAAGAGGTTACCGATCAGGGTTGCACATTTATCTGTTCACGATTTAACGAATTTACCGAATTAGCGGCATTTTTCGTTAAAATCCGACTTAGCGACAACTAAAATTGTTAGAAATTTAACGGAATTTGTAACGGACTTTTTTCTCATTAAGCTCATCGCTTCTACCCTTAGTCTTAACAGCTACATAGTGCTGCAGGTCTCATCCTCCCGATTGGGGCTGTTCCTGAAAACCTGTTGAAATCAGCAGGAATTTTATAGTGTTTTCATGCTATTCTCATATACTCCATGGCGCATGCGAATTCTTGGAAACAGTGCATTTTAAAAATAGAAAAGCTCTTCGCCGAGCCACCAAGCACGTCAACGAACCCAGTAAGGGTCCAGGGTCAAGCCTGAGGTTCGGAAATTGAAGGGGGGGGGCGTACTGTAGCCTCGACGAGGGGGGTCGTACTCTCTCGGTTTTGGCAGAAGACTCTCTCCAAATTCAGGTTTTTATATGATGTTTGCATCTATTAATAAGCTGTTTTTTCTAGGTGTGACTACGACAATGCGGAGATATGCAAGCACTTGCGTTTCCTGGAGTTAAAAAATGGGATTGAATATCAAAAAAAATTTTAAATGCCGATTACTATGCAGTGAAAAATTAAGATTTCCTGTCTGCAGATTAAAGTCAATGAGAGATTTTCATTTTTCAGGTTTTCCCAGGACGTCATGGACACGGTAGTTTTCTGCCTGATGAGCGACATCTACCTCCAGAATTGCACTCTATAATATTTCAAGTGTTAATTACTGAGGACGACCTAAATGCTTTCCCTACAAGATTTTTGAAGCGCTCTTCGAATCGATGACGGAATGGCAACCGAAGGACGGACTTGCTTGAAAAGTAATTTCTCTCCTGCAGGAAACAGCATCAGAAAGTGAAATCGTACCATATAAAATTTTAAGCCCGTCTGACACACAGTGATAAAACTATGTTTCTCTGAAGCGATATTCTATATGATCAGACATCTTGATTTACCGAAAAAATATCGCCACACTAATCACATGGAAGATGATACTTTTAGAACCTGCCATTCAAAGCATAGAAAACACATCTACTAAAACTTGATGAGTTTTCCAAAAGCCTCAAAAAATCTCCGAGTTACGGCAGTTTACGTGCGGCTACTGCGTTCTCTGACATGATCGATCGCAATTGAAGTATGGATGGACTCCTCGCTGGAAATTTTTTTCTGCCTTCTGAAGGACAGGACGACGGTAAAATTTTGCCATATAGAATTTGAAGTCGTGCTTAAAATACAGTAAAAACTAAGCTTCTCCGCTGCGATGAATCTCCGCTGAGGATGGATCGCATACAAAATTCTTATTTTCGTGAAAATATTATTGTTTAGCCGAAGCATATCATCTCATACGGATAAAATCTAGCCTAAGAATCTCAAAGTCCTGATTAATTCACTGTGAAAAATCGTAGGACAGGTTGAATCGAGCTCTGGTCGACTTTGAACCAACGTCATCGGAGCATAAAATTTAACGTTCACGAAAAGGTTCATAACTCGGTAAGTTTTTCGAATTTCGAAAATTTTTTCAGTTTTTCATAAAGTAGATAAAACGCCCTTATTCATCGTGTGAAAACAGTTTTCCAGAAAATCAGTCTTCACGCGTGGCGGTTGGTTCGATTTTTGAGCGAAAAAAAATTGAAGTGGCTTCACAAAAATATTCATAACTCGACCAATTCTTCGAAGTTTCAAAATCACGCTAGCTTTTCAGAAACTAAAGGAAGAGCCCTTTCTTGCTATGTAAGAATTAATGTCCAAAAATTCGGTCTTCATGCGCGGCAGGGGAGGTTCGATTTCGGGTCCATTTCGCAAAAATACGTACCGAAAATCGAACCCCCCGCCCCGCATGAAGACCCCTTTCTTGGAAATAGATTCT
>OX375868.1:28157471-28226680 GCA_947359475.1 Heligmosomoides polygyrus bakeri
CGAGAGCCTTTCTGGTCCCTATTTCGTTTTCATGATACAACACCGTGCATTTTACATTAAAGTTCCCAGAGTGAGCTTCCTTTCGGTGCTTACCAAGCGGCGTTAGTAAGCTTTGCCTTCTCTTACCAGCAAGGTGTTCCTTAACGCGAGTGCCTAGCACCCTCCCAATATCGCCAATGTATAGATCGCCGCAGGTCAAACACTAACTGGTAGATGACGCCTTTCTGTTCACGATCTCCTGTCCTTCCATATGGGCAAATCACGCAGTCTTGCACTATGCAGACACGTTCATATAACCGACTGCGAACAAGCTGCCGTTTAATGTCGCCTTTTGGTATATTTACCAGTACAACATCCATATCCAATCCTGCTCGCATTAGACATTGGCGAACAGCTGCAGTGACACGGTCCGATATGAAAGGCAGTGAGAGACAGATTTCGTTGCTAAACGCGTTCATATTGGGCCCGCGTCGTGTTCTGCTTTCTCGCACTCCATACCCACGTTTCATAGCAGAAGTATGAGCTAATTTGGCGTGAATGATGATATTCTTGGAGCTGCCCATGAGGTACCATTTCACACTGTATTGGGCGTTAGTAACCCTGATTTGTATCGACAGTACATTATGGTTGACGTTCTAGCACCAGTCGTTCGATTTTGCCCATGAATCAAATGCTAGAGTCGGTGCTAAACGCTGTCCCATGGCAAGTCCTCTTAGTTGAGAGAAGTAATTACCGGACCATTTGAAAATGTTGCGGTCCAGGCATTCCTTGACATGCACCATTACGTGCGACTTTCACAAACCAAACGTGGTAATATTATTTCCATACTCGTCAAGCATTTCGGAGAGTGCTTGTAGAGCAACAGTTTTATCGACGTTATTTTATAAGGCAGTCACATCAAATGATTCATTACGCAACTCGGTTGAAATCTGCAAGCTTCCAAACGTTCCAGTAATTTTCTCGTGTTTTCTAAGTGTGAAGGTACAAAGTTGAGAAGTTGTCCAACGATCTTGTTGAGGAACCAAGATATCAGATCTGTTGGTCCGTCTACGCAACTTATTATAGGCCGAATTTTTTACGTTCCTGCAGTCAATGAGCGCTTGTCTTCATCAGATAATTTGTGCGTTTCAAGCGCGCACAAGAAGGCGTAATCTATCAGTTGGAGTATTTGACCTGCGGCGATCTATACATTGGGGAAACTGGGAGGGAGCTAGGCACTCGCGTTAAGGAACACCTTACTGGTAAGAGAAGGCAAAGCTTACTAACGCCGCTTGGTAAGCACCGAAGGGAAGCTCACTCTGGGGACAACTTCAATGTAAAATGCACGGTGTTGTATCATGAAAACGAAATAGGGACCAGAAAGGCTCTCGAGGCCTTCTGGAATCACGAACGAGATCCAGCCATAAACAACAGAAGCGAATGCGTCTCGTTACCAGTAATTCTTGCCTCTTATCCGTTTATGCGAGCTGTGAGATCGCGTATACTGATTTGTGCACATATTGGCCATTCAGTATATTTGACCATACCAGTAGGTCAGTTGGTCCGGTTTCTTTGCCTTGGAGGGATCGGTGAGGTAACGTTTCTTAGCACTCCTTGGAGCGTTGTTCCTGGTAAAGAGGTGGACGCGATGTTTTTGGTCCAGTGAATTTCAGAGTCAAAAACATTTCGAGCTTCTTTCAGGGCTTGAGAAAGACGAGTTCGTCGAAATGTCGGTTGAAATAAAGATTTTATACCAAACGTGGGAGGCAAAAAAGGTTTTTTTTTTCAAAAAATTACGTCTAAGATGTGAGAGCGTCGAACTTGGAGATTGAGCGATTATTCATCATAGCCATTCATCAAATTAATGTTTTAAGGCTGAATTTCTGATAATAGTCTACTAGACATACTTACTCACCTGTATAGAGCAGCAGCGAATAATGCACCAACGACGGGTCCAATATAGTAGATCCAATGGAAAGTCCAGAAATGATCTTGAAGCTGATCCCTTATGAATATCGATGCTACAACATTGGGACCAAATGAACGGCCAGGATTCATAGATGCTCCAGAAATGGCACCACTGAACGGAGGCTTATTTCTTCAGCGAAAATAAAATTCTCAGAAGAAAGAGGGACCCTTTTCACTCAACTATGAACGGTGTTTTATAGCAACGAGTAGAGTGTTTATGAGACACTTAATGCATCTATTCTGGTTCATGCTCTGGGGTAACGCAAGCATAGGGTTTTGAATACGACAGCTACAAGGTGAGGCGTGTATAGTTTGCGGGCTTGTTTCGCCATGGCTAGAATTCTCCAAATGTGCATACATCTGTATGCGACCGCTTAATATAATTGTAAGGAACATAAACTAGCGTGAAAAGCACAAATAGAAAGCAAAAAAACTAACGCTGCAAAAATATCCATGATGATTGAAAAACCAATTGCAAGAGGAGCAAGTATGGCGGTCGAATCTACAGCAGTCAATAACACAGTCTGCACCAAACAGTATGTCGTTAGAGTTTCAGCAAACAGTCCCTTAAGAAGTCACCGTTTACTTGTGAACAACCTTGTTTAAATACCTTGTCGTTATTTGAGAACTTACACCTTATTATAGGAGAACCTACAAATAATTTGATCCATTCCTAAGAAACAATTTTGACGGTCTGACGGTATCAGTCTCTATTAATCCTAGCATAAGCTGTGGTAACTTTGGAATCGATCAACAAGTGATTGTAGCGGCATCACAACCGAGCAATGAAGCAGTTTGGTTCTTATATGTTCACGGTCATTGCTCTCCATCGTTTTTGCACTTTTCACGGGCGACACTTTCTTTTGCCTATTGGTGGCTTTGCCTATCGGCAGTTGCACTTCGGCCAATTGTTTCTCAAGCACTAGTAATGCAGCACACATACAAGAAGAAGTCAAAACTGATATGGTGCTTCCGGATGAGCTTCCACTAAAGGCTGCTTAAAATAAACTTCCCCGTGACCGCGAGCTAAAGGTAAGTTAACGAAAGTTGGGTTCATATGTAATCTCAGATATAGCACACCAGTATTAGGAATTCAAAATACTTATTGTCGAAGTTCAACCTTCAATAAACCATGTTATGTGGGATTCAGATCGATGTTGAGTCGCTGAGCTGGTAGATAAAGTCGCTTCAAGCTTATTGAGCGTAGCATACGTTCGAGCGACCTTGCCTTCATCAGAACTAAACGCGAAATAACATAAAAAGCTATCATCTCAAACACCATTTCACCCTACTGAGAAGTAATTCTAAGGAGAATCTTCGTAAGGAGGGTTCAACTTCTTCTGGCTTTGACGAACGCGAGGTCGCTGAAGCTCCAGCCGAGACAAATAAGTTTGACCCTCATATTGATCCAAGAAGACAACATCGATATGAAGTCACAATAATTGTTGATGTTTTTCCTCGAAAGCGCAACAACAGAGGGTGAATCATATGCGCCAGATCTAGGAGGATGCTACTGTCGCATGGTGTTTTACGTTAGCAGCACATCAGAAAGGTATCATTGTGGTTTAATGTATGGAGATAAGCTGCGGTTTCAGACATGAAAGACGTTGTTGTATGGGTCAAGTAGTGGAAAATTGGGTGGGTCACCATCGTAATGCGCAGGCTCAAGCTTGGGGTTCGAGAATCAAAGGTGGGGGGGGGGGGTCGTATTGTGACGTCGTTTTTTTTGGGGGGGGGGGTTGTACTCTCTCGGTTTTGGCGGAGGATATTTTACATATTTTCAAGTTTTTAGATGATGTTTGTACCCCTTAACAATTTGTTATCTCCAGTGTGTCTACATCAATGTGGAGACTCACCTTCGTTTCCTGAAGTTAAAAGTATGGAATAAAATAGTAAACAGGTTTCAAATGATGTTTATTCCACTGTTAAAAATAAAGATTTTCTGCTGGCAGATTTTGGGAGGTTGAGAGGTTTTCAACTTTTAATCAGATTTTTCCAGGATGTCATGGACACGAGAGTTTTCTATCTAAAGAAGCGACATCTACGTACAAATTCCACTCCATGAAATTTGTAAGTTTTAATTATTAAGCATTAATTAAGTGCATTCCCTGCAAGATTTTTGAAGTACTCTTCGATTCGATGACGGATTAGCAACTGAAGGATGGACTCGTCACGGGGTTAATTTTCTCTCTTCTGCAGGATACCATCAGAAAGTGAGATTGTACTCTACAATAACTGAATCCATATCTGACACAATCATAAAACCGTGTTTTTCTGAAATGATCTTTTGTATGATCAGGCGTCCCAATTTTGCATCGATTGCCAAGAGATATCGACCAGGTTGTAGTCGTGAAGAGGAGCTTAATCGTAGGAAAGCTGTTACTTTTAGAACCCGCTTTTTGACGCATACAGTACCTTCTTTAAACATTCGCCAAAACGCGGCCGGCGGCGGATTAATCCGCCGTTTCGCCATAACTACCGTCAGAGTCGATTATATCCAATGAAATGCACATTGCTGAATTCAGAAAAACATGCTCACCCAATGGTGTACAAATCACCCGTAAATATCTTGACCTGACCCCATTCGCTCCTTAGTCTCGCCTAATTATGCCCCTGGCTGGAATGGATCTGCCCAGTAAAATTGTAAAAGCATGTCAGAAATGTCAGAAATGTATTCCGTGTCAATTTTAGGTTTTGCCTCATCACGTTGATCTATTTGATATCAAATTTGCCTAGCATGGCTCCATACACTCCATGCATTCTCAACTGTCGATTTTTTTCTATTTTCACTAATTATTCACGACGGTACCACTTTTGTTCGATAGCTGGTTTTTGGTCACGTTTTTGACTATAAAGTGTAGATTAAAAATATTAAAAATCGGGTTCCCTTTAATCAAAAGCAACTAGCCACCAGCCACTAAATTGGCAGTGCATCGAGGTTTCCAGGAGACACGTCCTGTAGAGGCTACTCCACACGCGTAGATCTATATCTTTACAAGCCGGGTCGGTATGGAGCCGGGCCGTGTACGTGGTGCTGAAGGAAATCGTTTAGAGATGCTGATTCACAAAAATGATGGAGCTGGCAGCTCTCGTCGTGAGGCTTCAGCATGAAAAATGGTGTTTTCTTCTAGTTCGACCTTGAGACTCAATCCCGATGTTTGTCTAGATTTCGCAGAACAGTTTCTGTCATTTAGCAAAAAACATATTTGCAATATTTTTCGAAGATCTTTTACTCGACCTTCCCTCACTTCCTTGTGACAGGTTCAGTACTGGAGTCCAGACTGTTGCTCTAATTGCAGTGGCTTGACCAGCTCCACCAAGCGCTTCCTTTGGGCATACAATCTCTCTTCTCATAATTCACATAACGCAACAAAGGGCCAGGCCTAAGGTTTCAGAGTCAAAGGGGTCGTGTTGTGATATCGTTATTTTGCTGGGTGGGGGGGGGGGGGCGTCGCCCTCTCTCTTCGTTCCGGCAGAGTTTACCGTATTTTTTCGTAGTTTCTCCAATACTTCAAAGAATTCAATTTTTCAAATTTTGGCAGTTTTTAAATCATCTTGTAGCGCTTCAGTTTCCGCCATTTCCACCAGGATGTTATGGACACGACACATTTTTCTACTTAAACAAACGACATCTGCTTACGAAATTGTACTCTATATAATATCGAGTGTTAATTACTAGAGATGATTCAAGTGCTAAGCTTACAAATGGTTTTTGAACTGCTCTTAACACACTAAAAAACAAGCTTTGATATGACTTAAAGATTGTCTACAAAATTTTCGTTGTTCATTAAAACAAAATTATATTACCTAAAGCCGACAACATATGCAAATACCTGAAAAAACTGCCTCAGTTAGGCTCAAGTTCTGCTTGGTATACACCGAAAAAATCATTTTTCTAAAGCAATCTTTCATATGATGTGAATGTGGAGTATCGATTTTCCCTATTTGTCAAAAAAGTGCCTCAAAAATTGAACCCCTCTGATCTCATAGAAGGTCGATGCTTGATCACATAGAAGGTCGATGCATAACAACTTAAGTTCTTAATGTTAAAAGCTTTTTCCTTCGGCATGAGAAAACTATTTTCGTTATATAAGTTAATCCTTCGAATAGGACCGTCGCCTTTGGAAACTCTAAAAAAAACAGTAACGTATCGAAAACTAGTGCCTTAAAATTAGGTAAAAGTGGTCTCTACAACCTGAAAAAATTTTCTAAAGATAAAATCCTCGATATGATTAGGAGTTAGATTTTTGGCTGAAAATCTACCAAAATTCGAACCCCTAATCATATCGAAGGTCGTATTGGAGAAGCTTATTTTTTATTGTATGGTACTCAGGGCTCGAATTTTAGTGGGGGTACAATCTCATTTTCTGGTGCTGTTTCCTACAGGTGAAAGAAATTGTTCTCGTCTTGAGTCAATCCTCCGGTTTTGACTGTTTATAGAAACGAAGAGCGGTTCAAAGAAAATTGTAAGGAAAATACTCAACTCATCATTACAGGTTGTATGAAAAGTATTGACGCAGTAAGTGACGGTTGTGGAAATAGTACTGCGCAGTAAGTTTTGAAACATTCCCTCGAGAATTATGAAAAATGATCTTGCAAACACGATAGAATAATTGACATTGGCCCCATTACTGTGAATACAGGAGCGAAAACGGCGAAAAAATTCATGAGCACGCGCCACAAGTACTCTGCTTGGATTTCGTCCCGTGCTCTTAACAGGGTAGCGACTACTCCTTCTGCGACTGGTCACTTCTATTGAAAGTAGCCCAGACCTCATTCTCCAAAATCGCCTAAAAAGAGTAATCCAGCGGATTCATGTTTAAGCTGGCCTCGTCTGAGAAGCTGTCTACACCTGCGCGCATTATCTGTTTACCGTTATCGGCCAGAGATTGATAATTTTGGATTTGTACGTTATCGTGCTTGAATATCTTGTAATCATCATCTGTTATGACAGAGCCGTGGCTGACGTTTGGGTCACTGACCTCTTTCCTCACCAACCGTTTCGAACAGCGCCAAATTCTCTTGTTAAGGAAATATTCAGCTCTTTGGGTAACAGACAAAAAAGGGCCACCGTAGCGACGATGGTCATGTTTCATCAGTTTTTTTTCGTGAGTGTTTTTTGAGCACAATACAGGAAACAAAAATAACATACAAAAACCTAGAGAGGTAGAAAGAGAAAGCTGGAGCTGAAACAAAAGGTAGGTGCGTCAATACTTTTACGCACCCTGTAGTAACTAACATTCGATATTTTATAATAGAGTACAAATGGTTAGTGTGAAGGGAGAAGCAGCGAAAGGAAATGCTTGGTAGTGCAAATCAGGTCACTGCAATTATGAACAGCAACAGTCTGGACTCCAGTATCGGATTTGTTTCAAGTAATAAATTGAATTGCTGTTAGGTTTTTTTAAGAGATAGGAAATATGGGCTTTGCTAAATGGTAGGACCTCTTCTGTGAGGCGTGGACAGACGTCAGTTTCAAACCTCAGTGTCGGATTTCAGCGAAACTGCCTTTTTGAAGGAGTGAAACTGCGACAAATGAGCAGGCACTCTATAATTTCTGTGGTACAGCATCTCTGCATTTTGTCTGACCACATATCCAGCTTCCATACTGATCTGCCGCATAGAGACACATATCTACACGCTTGAAGTAGCCTCCGCAGGACGTGCCTCCTTGGTACTTCGATGCACTGCCAATTTGGTGGCTGGTTACTACTTTACTTTTGATCAAAGTAAGCTCAAATCCTATATTTGTAATTCGCATCTCTAGAGAAAAACTTGAGCAAAAATCAGTCTTCGAACAAAGGTGGTACGGTCGTAAATAATTAGCGAATATAGAAAAAATCGACAGTTGAGAATGCATGGAGTGATGAATGTGATGAATATGAATATTTTTAGTATTTGAAATTCACACTTTATAATCAAAAACATGAGCAAAAATTAGCTAACGAACAAAAGTGGTACGGTCGTGAATAATTAGTGAAATAGAAAAAATCGACAGTTGAGAATGCATGGAGTGTATGGAGCTATGCTAGGCAAATTTGATGATTTATTTGATTTTTTCAAATAAATTAACGTGATGAAGCAAAACCTAAAATTGACACGACAGCCTTTAGTGTTTTTAAAATTCTACTGGGCAGTACCATTCCAGCCAAGGGGCATAATTAGGTGAGACTAAGGAGCGATTGTGGGTCAGGTTAAGATATTTACGGGTTCCCTTAATTTAGGTCATCACGGAATCAAAAGTTCTAAGGTCCTGCAAAGCTTTTTTTTATGCCATTGGGTTGGCCATGTTGTTCTGAATTCGACAATGTGTATTTCTTTGGACATAATCGACTCTGAAGGTAGTTATGGCGAAGCGGCGGAAACGGCGGATTAACCGCCGCCGGCCGCGTTTTGGCGAATGTTTACCGACTGTACATTTTTATACAGTGCGTTTCAAAAGTATGTATCCTCTCCAATGTTAGTGCGGGCCTGCGAAAATAAACGCGAAACGAGATATGGGCAAATTTTGGAGTGGATACATACTTTTGAAACGCACTGTAGTTTTCAAAGCTTTTTAAAGCATTGATCGCAACTAAAGAGCAAATTTCTTACGAAAAAATTTCCTACCTTATAAAGGAAAGAACATGAAATAGCAAAATTGTACCATATAGCACTTTACGTAGTTGTTATTATATAGTAAAAAACCAAAATTTCTCGCAGCTATCTTCGACATGATGAGGGCGGAATACTCAAGCTGTTGTTTTTCACAAAATATTAATTAATCCTTACCTGAAGCAGACCATCTGTACAGTTCAAATTCCGCCACAGAAAATTTCAACTTTTGACCAATGCACAGAAAAAAGTCAGTTTTCCGAAGCAAATAGGATGGATCGACCTCGGCTCAATCTTGTACCAACGCACTGAAGCGACAAAATTGGACGAAATGAACATAGCTCGGTAAGTTTTTCAAGTTTCGAAAAACCTACTAGCTTTTCAAAAAGTAGATCATTTGTACAGAATCACTTCAATTTCTTCAGAAAAAATCGAACTCCTTACGGCGAGCATTAAGAGAACCTTTTTGGTGACAGTTGACTACATGGTAAGAAAGCAATCTTTCTCTATTTTTCAAAAGGTTAGCGATATTTTCAAAACTCGAAAAACTTGAGTTATGATAATTTTTGTGAATGTCCAATTTTGTCGCTGCGGTGACGTGAGATGACCAGAGGTCGACTCAACCTTTTCAGAAAATCACGATTTTTGCGCACCGTCAGTAATTCGAAGAACGCTTTAAAAGTCCGGGGAAAAAGTCACTAGGAATTATTACTCAAAAATTTATATATTACAATTTCAGATACAGATGTAGCTCTTCAGTTGGGAAAATGTATCGTGTCCATGACGTTCGAAAAAAAACTGCAGAAATTTAACAGTGATGATTGGAAGACTGCAACCAGAAAATCTTTAATTTGAACTGTTGAAGAACCAGTATTCAAAACCAAAAGAATTCAAAAGAATTTTATTGTGCTCTCAAAACATATATTGTTCCGTGACATCTATTCAGTGTTCTCTTCAGTGTCGATGCCACACTTGAAATGAAGAACCTATTAAGAGGTTTAAAAGCTACATAAATGCTTAAGAAATTATGACATAAAAAAACAGATCAGTGGCAGAGACAGTGAGAGGATCGTACGAATTCCGCTCCGAAAGGGGGGGGTAGATTTTTCGCAGAAATCGAACGCTATTCTAGGCTCTGGCCGTCACGGACTGGATTCCGCGGTATGTCAATAGAGTACCAGGGGTCGGATTCATCAACGACTTACATAACTTTAATAGAGAATTCGCAGTGGAAAACTCAGGCGCGGCTTATTGCTCACCATATCGCATGATAAGTCGCGTTACCTCAGTTTACGCTGCGAATTCTTTGTTAAAGATATGTAACTCGTTGATGACTCCGACCCCAGTACGCCCCCAACGGTTGGTCGAACTTCTTCGCGAAAGGCCTGAGCGATCAATATGGCGCGCTTCGTGCACCTCGAGCGAAGGGGGTCTATAGGAGCACTCTGTTACGCGACAGGGACGAATGGAGACACTGCTGGCGCCTACTAGAACATCTCAACGATTAACGGAACAACGGAGGGTACAGGTGATAAACCTAAATGGTGATACGCTCCTACCATCAGGCAAAAACAGTGCCATGATGTTGTGTAGGCAAAATGGTAAGATAGAATTGCACCTAACAAGTACCAGGTGCCTTCAATTCAGTGAAGACAAATCGCGATCTCCCTCAATAATTACCTTTAGGACTCTAGTTCTGAATGCGACTCGTCCGTTAGAAGCCTATAGGAAGAACTAAATCTAATGCTAAGCTCTAAGTGCACCCTTTCGTCTACGTGGGCAAAAGCAATCAGAAAAATAATGCCATCGTTTCAAAATTTCAGTTTCATAGAATGCAAGTTTTCAGAGTTATTCAAATCCTGATTGTAAGCCTGCCAGATCAAACCTTTGAATTAGGTACACAATGGTCCTCTACTTTTTAGAAACAGAACGTTATTACGTAAGACAGTTTTCAACAAGCCACTGATGGTAGACACTTACATTTAAACTACTTATCGCTAGTACAGCGAAGAAGGCAGAAATCTTAAATGTGTTCGATGAACGCAAATAGGAGGATGGAGCGGGCATAGCTCACGCACGTTCTTTGTTGCATATAGTTGAAGTCAGGCATATATCAGAATTAAAAGGATTGAAAGATTTTACATTGCTAATAACTGCGGTCAGCTAGTCCCCTATGTTTTATTACCTGATACCAAGTGACACTGCTTGAGCATAGAGTTGCTCCTCCTTGTATAGCAACATAGGCATCATATTGTAGTAAGGCCTAAAATAGGAATTTTTCACAGCAATAGAGAAGGACCAGAGAGCTGTGAATATAATATGATCGTATTAAAAGTTTGCTTACTCGTACTATTAGTGCACCCACAAAGGAACCGCCCATTTGAGACGTAATGTAGAAGGCAGCGTCTACCAGCGGCATTTTTCCTGCGGCCGCTATCCCAACGGTCACAGCAGGGTTCACGTGACCGCCGCTAAAACTCCTGTATTACTCTTACTTTTATTCAAATTGTAAAGATTTGTAAGGAATTGCAGTTGACCTCAAGCGTCTAGGTAGAATGGTCTACTAATTTTTAGATTTAGATTTGGATGCTGTAGTTTAGCAAATATGATTATGTACTGCTAGAGGCTTTAAGCAATCGGTTACATCCGTAAGAAAAGCCATGTGAAAATTTTGCAAAGTGTAAAATACGGTAGGATGAAGTCGCAAACTTATTATGTACTCAAAGTTTTCCTCTGTAAAGAGCGAGAAAACGAAAACCAGCCTTATGTGAGCGAAACAAGCGACCAGAACAAAAATTGCAATTCCGTGGCACAGGGCTGCATGGAGAACACCATCCCACTTGGTGTTTGCCTGAAGTGAACCTGAAATGAAACGTAACACTAGGATATCGTGGACGCTATTTGCTGCCAAAGAGCGCCGGTGATGTAACACATAGCACCCCGCCTGGAAGGAAGAAGGTGGATGTTCAAGTCCGCCTGGCGCAACATTTTGCTCCAATTAATCTTCCAACAAGCTTATTACCTTTATAGCAGCCGGTCTAGGGTTCAACAAGCATGTAAAATGTTGATGGTATGAAGGTCTTCAGCATAAGAGGGGGGTTCTTCCTCTTTCCCACCGGAGCTCCCACTTCACCGTGTGTATGGCCCCGCCTACCAGGACGAGTCTCTGTGATTCCTCGTTTAAGAAATTATAACAAAGAAACTGTGGCCGAGTTGTCATGGAAGGAGAGCGCGTTGCAACGCGCTAACGCGCTACAAAACGCTATTCGTTGAGGGATCAATCAAATTTCAATCTTCGTTTGTTTCAACGACTTTTCCCAAGTTGAGCCAAAATTTGGGCGGCTTCAGGTGATGTCCTCGAACCTTGTGCTTAGGTATAGTTAACATATATTGGAATGTTCACTTGGTAGTCCGCTTTCTGTTTTGTTTTACGATTTATTTTTTGTTTTCGCTATTTTGCTTTGTTTTCATGACTTTTTCCAGGTTGCGAGAGAATTAGGACGGCTCCAGGCGATCTCCTCGATCTGCTTAGATCTGCTCTGCTCACTCTGCTTAGATAGATGCCCTGTACACGAAGCGTGTGGACATGCTTAGTAGTAAAGTATGTAGGAAAGGAAGTCATAGAAGTTTAATCGGAGACAACATAATCGTCTTACATAAATATTCAAAAATAGAGTATAATTGCATATTCATGTGGGAAAAGTGGTTAACATGATGTGATCACTCTCCCTCTTCCTCAATCTGCGCTCACGCTCGAAGAGCGCAGAACTCAACTATGGGCTCCCGAACGATTGATGAAGCCCTGGCGAGCATTTTGCTCGTCACAGTTTCATTCTACATTCAAGCACTCAACCGAGGAAGACTGAAATCAGCCTCCAAACTGGCGGTGAGCTCTTGCTATGCAATTTTTACAGGATATAGGGCACCGTGTGGGATGTGTGAAACCGTAGCTAATTTTTTCAGAATGCTCTTTTGTGGTCGAAATGGAAGCGTGAAATCGAAGTTCATCACGCCCTGCTGCCACCTAAGCGAATGTGGTCGGCTGGCGCAGTGGAAAGCGGTGTCGTCTCGCAACGAGTTGGTTGTATGGTTCGGTCCCCGGTGTCACAAAGTTTTTGCACACCTCAGGATGTTATTATTATGTGCTTGCGTGAACACAGGTGTCAATTTGTAGGTGATTAATTCTGTTAGTAAGTAAATGTAGCCGTTTCTACTTTTATTTGAGCTACCTCTCAATGGATCGCATTTGCACTGTATCATATCAAAACGATATCGTAAATGCACGCAAACACATACACTTCACGGGATAGGTCATGAATTTGGTTTGATAACGGTAAAGACTTATTACTTTCTTAAAGCAGTAATTGTGTACAATCCGAAGAGCATTCCGAAAAAATTAACTGCTCTTTTCGGACTCTCCACACGGACCCCTTCTTCTTGTAAAAATTGCATCGCAAAAGCTTACCACCGCTTTGGAGGTTCTCGTCCTTGTCAAGAAACTGTGTGAACAGCGAAAATGAGTTCGCGAGAGTCTCCACCCTTCAAATAGTAGCAAGGTGTACATGCTGTTACAGGATGCTCCAGGCTTGAGCAAAGGTGTTAAAACATTATTACTAGTAATCCGTTCAACTTTTTTCAACTTAGAAATAATTGATGATTATTCATTTAGAACTCTACTTAGTAGAGGTACTAAATACAGAATTAAAGAGGCACTTAACATTAACAAAATTAAGGTAACCTTTGCAGAGACAGTTAATAAAATTATAGATATTATACATAAGAAATATAAGTTGCAAAAAGGCGAAGTAGAACAAATTAAAAAACATTTATTTACACAGTACAGAACAAAAATCAAACCTATACTTAATGTCGATAATAACAGTGAAGAATTTGTACCTTATAGCACTATTAAGCACTATCAAAATCATTACATCTTCTGTCCTTTGGATAAAGCTGCTAACAATTATGGAATCATTTGTAAAAAATATTACCCTCTAACAATAATGAGATGGGTATTTCGCTTAATAATTCCAAACTAGAATTTACTTCACACGGTAAAGCCTACAGCCATTTACCCAACACAGAATTTACCTCTGTTTTGCTTAAGCATAAATTTTTTAATATCAAGCACCATTTGAAAGCTAATGTTGACTGCAATCTTCCAGTAATATACTGCCTTCCTAAATTACATAAGAATCCAATAGGTTTTAGGTTTATAACAGGTGCATCCAACAGCAGCGTGAA
This sequence comes from Heligmosomoides polygyrus bakeri, assembly GCA_947359475.1. Lineage (NCBI taxonomy): Eukaryota > Metazoa > Nematoda > Chromadorea > Rhabditida > Heligmosomidae > Heligmosomoides > Heligmosomoides polygyrus. The sequence goes on from OX375868.1 coordinate 28,171,257, forward strand.
GAATCTTGCGCTAGAACTTCAATGTATGTTTACTTTCTTAAAGCAACATTTTATTAACTATTGTAATGTTATTTCTTCACGCAATAAAACTATCAAGATGTATTGGGCAATTAATAATTCCAATATCACATACGAACTTAATAGTTTACAACATGATAACATAAGGGTGTACTCTGCAGACTTCAAGGATATGTTTACTAACCTTTCACATAAAGTTATACTCAATAAGGTTGCTGATCTGTTAAGAATATGCTTCAACAACAGTAATAAAAAGTTTATAGCATGTAATGGATATAAGACGTTTTATACTGATGACACATGTGTAAACAAGTATAGGGTCTACAACAGCTATGATATCATGTATTTGGTAGATTACCTCCTAAGAAATAGCTACAGCATATTTGGTGAAACGGTCTTTAAGCAGAACAAGGGCGTTCCCCAAGGAGGTATTTTCAGCCCATTATTGGCTGATCTTACTATCTCTATGTTAGAGTACGAGTTTGCAAAATCATACAAACCAAGCAAAAATCTTTTTATACCTTATAGATACATGGATGATTTATTGGTTATACATAGTTTTGATGAAAAAGATTTGGAAGAAATTGTAAGAATTTCCTATAAAGACATCTTGGAATTAAAGAAAACAAATTCGGACGAATTTAATTGTGATTATTTGGATATTACTTTGAAAGTGATTAACAATAAAATAGAAACAGTGTTGTATAATAAAACGGATAGTTTCAAATTTAAGGTTATTAGATTTCCACATGCTTTGTCAGCTATTTCTAATAAAGTTAAATCAGCTGTTATCTTAACGGAAACTCTCAGAATCGCACATGCTTGTTCAAAATTAAATTATTACATTGATAAAATTGTTGAATTAAAAAATATACTTTTAAGTAATGGGTATAGCGAGGATTTAGTCATAGCTGGTATCATTAAGTGCATTTATAGGCAAAATTAATTTACTATAAATTTGGGTTTAATGACTACAAGGATAACCTAATAAAGTTCCTAAAAGAAGTACTTAGAGAATAATAAACTTCCTTTTGTATTAACGACTTCGTTTTTATGTGGAAGAAAGTGCGCGCCATTGCAAACTGCAGTGGTGCGCCACTTCCCTGACTATCAAACGTCAGTTTTTCACACTTTTTTACCTAAAAATCTTTTTCCGTAGGTTTACTTTCGCTTTTCCCACTCTTTTGCGTCATCGTTCTTTACTTTCCTAGTAGCCTTACGCCACCCCTAGCTTAGCACTCCTCCTCTTCACTGAAGAGCCACGGGAGGAGTGCTAAACAAAGGTTCGTCTGAGGATAGTGGCAAACGAACCTGCACACCCATTATCACATTGTTTATTTGCCCGATTCCATGCTATATATATAGTATATATATATTAAAGGATAAAGGACGGCGTTACTCAATCCCTTTTGAGATGCGCCACGCATTCTACTTCTACGGAATGTCGTGGAGGCGACTTGAATGCGTATTTGGCCATACAATGACTTGCGGTGGCCAGCCGATGAACAAGTCAGCGCTCTATCCTTCCCAGACAAGTCTGGGTACCAATTCACCGACCATGGAGGGATGGAAGGCTTATATATATATATATATATATATATATATACGTAAAAAGTATTGACGACTAAACGTAAACGTTAGAAATAACAATACATCATAAAATTTAATAAGTTTATATACAAAAGGTCAATAATAATCTAGCGAACAGAATAGCATCACTTGTATTTTATATGGGCTTCTCTGCTGTGAATGCAGGGGCAAAGACGCCGAGAAAGGGCATCGACGGTGCACCGCAGGTAGTCCACGTCGATTTCGTTCTATGCTTTCATCTTCAGTGACTTGATACTTTTGTGCATTCAACCCGTAAAAGTGTTGCATACTCTTCAAGCACCTCCAAAGTGCTAATTCTGGAGGAAGGCTCGCTGCAAGGGAGGCGCATCTGGCCGGTATCATGGTTTGTACGTTTATCACAAGCGCCTCTCGTTTTCATGGATACAGGAGTGAAGATAAATCAGTAGAACTGACGATATTGATGTACTAAAGAAGCAACTAGTTCCTTGACTCGAATCCCACTTCGAGAGTAAGCCGTATGTCTTCCAGCAGGATTTGACTCCTGCGCAGAGTCGAGGATTGTTCAGGACTGGTGCCGCGCCAACTTGGAGGACTTCATTTCGGCAGAGGAATGACCTCTGTATATACCGGATTTGAATCCGCTGAATTACTTTATATGGGAAGTTTTGGAGAACAAGGCTTCCTCTACTCCCCAAAAAAGTAGGAAGGCAGTAAAGGATGATCTAGTATATATATATATATATATATATATATATATATATATATATATATACATATATATATAAGTTAGTGGTTGTCCACGTTCGTCCGTCTGGGCTTTCACTGACGTCGCGCGAAGGGCGTACAGCTTCAGAAGAGGTGTCACCGATGTCGCGCATTGACTAGGGGAGAGTGAACGGGAACCAGTGAAGTGGGAGAGTTCAGTGAAGGGGGATCGGTAAAGGGGAAGCAGTGAAGGTGAGACTAGTAATGGGGGAGCTGTGTGGGGGTGGGCTGGTCATGGCATCGATGTGACACGTGCGTTAGCACTCAGAAAATGTGTCTCAACGCTGTGCATCATGCGTCCAGAGTCATTGGAAGTGACAGAACGCCGTACAACGTGCGTTCAGATCAAGAAGACAAGCCACAGATCAGACTTCACACAGCGTGCGTTGGATTTTCAGATGACCTTTGAAAGGCAACTAGCGTGTGCGTGTACATGCCTATCACTCTCACCGACTGACTTTCACTACGTTTCTCTGCCTGCATAAGGGTAAGGGGCATTGTCGTTTAGAGGTGGAGGTAGGCAGGATAACTACAGGAATCGGAGGATTATTGCCGTCGGACGTTTGGCGGTTTAGAGTTCTCAAAAGATTCTCACGATCTGTGCTTCGCCACGCAGAGAACATGCATTTCAGAAAATAAATTGCGTAAGTACGATAGAGGGTGGATAGACTCCATAGGAGCAGTTTTGAAGATTCCACCCAACTGTCTCGCTATCCCATAAGAACAGTTTTTTTTACTGCAACGAGAGTAAGAACCCTTAAAGAAGAGAAGAAGGCGCTAGGGGTGTTCTATACTCGGATTTGGGGCGAAGTCCCCAATCAGACCTTTGGCAGCCGCTATGCGGATGAACTTTAGTTATAGTGATTAGAGCGTTCTAAAAAAAGCATACCGCCTAGATTGGGTGCAATGAATGCTGTATGCGAAGAACAGTACAGAAACCTTGCAGGTGCGACCATGTGGTAATGCGACAGTTGAATATGTGACTGTGCTCATGTTTGAGAAGAAACCTTATGGCAACTTTATAGTATCGCGATTATGGAGATGTGGTTTCCGTGAGCAAGAGCCAGACAGTACAGGAATACAGTAGAGGCGATGAAAGACTTAACTGATAAAAAGCATTGTCACATCAGTTTTAGGGGTGAAAAGCTGGTCACGAATGAGGGATGCGAGCAACGATACTCACTGCAGGCAAGCGTGAGATCGCGGCGCGGCGCTACTGTCTGCGTCTCCTCTAGCCATAGAAAGAACGCGAACGAACAGTCCGATGCGTCCGGCGTGCTAGGGAGCAACTGCACGTCTTAAGGGCTGGGCACATTCGACGTCGGTTTTGCGCGTAAAAAACGGGGTGGAGCGACGCTCGACGACGCAGCTTGACCGAATGACCGAGTTCATTCCGAGTCAATAAGCCATAAAATGATTTCTAATTTTTCGACCAGAGTGACTTTTTCCTTTCCTTTTGCTAATTCCTAGGATTATATGCATTTGAAGAGCTCTTAAGAAGTTTAATGGTCATTCAAACAATGAATGCTTTTCGTTGAAACACGAAGCATAGGTTAAGGTAAAGTTTTCGGATCAACAACTTTTTCGACCCTCTTAAAACCCGTAAGACTTGATTTTAGACCTTCAAAAAACATTTGCCTGACCTAAACCGAAGGTGAAAGTAAAAAAGGAATAAAAAAGTTTCGCAACTGACGCCCGGCTTGGGCTGCAAATAACGCGACAAATACACAAACATTGGATCATTTTGTGTTAACATTAGCAGCAAACCCATAAAAACTCACTTGTATTGCACTACATGTCAGGTGACTCTACGATTAACTGTAGTTTTTCGTATTTACGATTTACGATTAACGAAATTTCGAGTTTTATTAGCGCGCACCTTTCATCTTTGCTGCTTAGATTTACGATTGTGACAGTTTCTTGGGCTACTATCAGGTTGAGTTTAACAAGTTTGATTGTTGGCAGGCAAGGACGACGTTTGGGAATAGTCTAGACCATGCAGCTGAGCACCTATCCTTCAGGTGTTGCTTGAGAGCTCGAAGGAGGGAGTAGTCTGATGGGGCGATATCTGGCGAACACGGTGGGTGGAGCAGTACCTCCCACCTAAGCTTCTGCAACTTCGGGTGAGGCGTCCTTGCAATGTAGTGGCGAGCATTGTCGTAAAGAAAGTGAACATTCTTTCGCCCTCGCCGTTTCGGCGACATGGCCTCGCTGAGCTTCTGCAGCTGTGTAGTGTAGATGTTTGCTGTTACTGCGCTGCCGTCGTCAAGGAGCTCATGATAGAGCATTCCTCGAGAATCCCATCAACACCATCAACCTTCCTCAGGTGGATGTTCGCCTTTGGTTGTTTCGGAGGTGGTTGTACCTTAGGGATCCATTGGTCCTTTCAAGTATGGTTATCGAAGAAAACCCAGGATTCGTTTCCCATGACGACATTCTCGAGAAAGTCCTTATTACGAACTCGTAGTACATCACTGGGCGTAGATCACGTTAACTGATGGAAGCTGTTTTCGCTCCACTGCAATCGTAGTATTTATGTACCCTCAAAAACTTGTCACGTATAATAAGTATTCTAGAATGTTTGTGCTACAAGCACGTGGTACCAAACAGTCCTTGGAAGTTCTTGTTAAATCTTTAAAATTTTTCAAAATTTTTGGTGCACTTTTTTCAATTTTTGACTTTTCAACAACGTTATATTTTGACGAATTCATCAAAACATATCCTATTCCTCGTAGCATCTACCAGAAGGTCACTCGTACCCCAAATCCACATCACATCACCTGTCCCTGCCTGAAAAAATTGTGCTGTCTATATGTCCCTGCTGCAGTTGTGCCCTGCAAATTTCTTGGAATATTCGAATGATTTCTGCTCACAAATTTCGAATATTCGAATTCGAATATATGGAAAAAATGCGATTTTTTGAAAATTTGAATTCGAATGCATTCGGAAAAAAGCGATTTTTTGAACATTTGAATTCGGAAGAAGGTCATTCGAATGCGTATTTGAACAGGTCATTCGACCACAACCATAGTCCCTACACACTTCATTGCCTGCAGCCTCTCAACAACACGGTTCCGGTTACATACATGAGGGGGGTGGGGCGGCAGCGATGCTCAAATCAACGCGTGCGGTCGCGCGCGCGTGCTTTGCTCGGGCGGAGTCCTCGTTGCTTTGTTTGTGGAGAGAACGAGTTTTACGCAAACGTGTAGAGGCTGGGCGAGCAGTGCCTGCGGATGCACTGGCGAACGCAATAATAAGAAAGCAGTAGAGTGAATGTCATCTTGTAAAGTGGAATAGTGTAAGGGTGTGATAGTCTTCATCATTCAACTGGGTCTAAGCTGCTTCAAATGAATGGGAGATCAGGAACTGGTGAAGGATAGGTGATGGGAAGATCCAAGAACAAAAACCGAGCAATGTGTTAAAGCTAAGGCGTTTTAGAGAGGCAGCCCTTTGTTATTAAGTTCAGAGATTCATGCTAAAAACGCGAAAATGTTCAGTTGTTACTAAATGTAGAGTAAATCGAGGGCATTTCAAACGCTACTTGCCGCGGTTGCGCCTTTTCCTATGTTCTGTGTTTAAAGGCGGAATGCATAGAGGACAACAGAACATAGAGGAAGATGCACTTTATAAAAACCTCAATGTTTCTGTGAATTCCGGATCAGATCGATCCTCTGTTTTTATCCTTGGTCCAAAGTTCTAAGGTGCATAAAATATTAATCCGACGCTATTAACCAATAGTTCGGGACCAATAACCAACCCAAGGTTCACTAATTGATCCAATGTTTAATGATTCTTGCTGATAAGTTGGCTTGATAGTAGGTCCATTTATCAGATATGAATGGACGAGGGATTTTGGAAGTTCACAAAAGCCTACGAAAGTTCCTTCGTGAAGTATGAAAATGAAATTAATGTGGTACTAGTAGAAGCTTTAGACGATACTACATCATAGACGATTAAGTGGAATAGGTATTCTACATACAAGAACTACCTCACACGGATTTTAGACTGTCTGAGGACAAAACACTGTGAGCATCATGTACTCTCCTGAAGCGAGACTTTATCCGCTTTTCCCTCCAATGGTTTTTCAAAAATCATCTAATAATATAAAGACGTCTCCTAACCACGATTACCCTAAACCCATAACTGGACTTCTCCCGTTCGTTTATTTGACGTAGTTAAGGTCTCAAATTACTACTCAGCACTCAGTTAGGAAGGCCTATTATATCGGAGTGACGTTAAGTAGACATCATATATCCTTCCCCGCCACGCATTCCCCTGTTTTCGTTCTTCTGCGCTATCCGAAACGGTTCAGCCAATATCCTATGGGGCGTGCATTCGCACTCTATCAGAGCGCAACTCGTACGCGTTCCTGCGATTACTAGAGGTGTTCCTCACTGCAGCGCAGCGCCGCGACCGCACGCGTGGCAGCAAGTGAGTATCGTTGCTCGCAGCCCATACATGAGTATTTCCACGCTCTGTCGTCCACACGCGGAGCCAGGACGCGACGCGTTGGCTGCGCGAGTGGACGACAGAGCGTGGAAATACTCATATAACCGGAACCGTCTTGTTGAGAGGCTGCAGGCACGACGCGTGCAGCCAGGACGCGACGCGTTGGCTCGCATCGAAGATTTCGTCTATAGCGGATGCCTCTTCTCGCCTCGCAAACCCTCTCTTTAAAGAGAGGGGACCAACGCCACGACAACGTCACATGCGATCAAACGGCCTTAGTGGTGTAAGGTGTAGCTCCTCCCCAGAAAGCAAAGCGTGGGTTAAATTCCTGTCTGGGGAACGCTTTGTTCACAACTAAGCACCCATCTAATAGATTATAAGCTCTACCGCAGCCGATAGGCTTCAACAAACAGGTAAAACAAGCCTGACACTGTTGAGTTATGCTGACTGGCTAAACTCACCAACAAGGACGAATATCATGACAGCGATGAATTCGGAGCCGCACTTGGACACCATTGTATACGCTTCGTTCTCATTAAATGAACCTTTTGACTGGGACTGAGCGGATGAGAATGTAGATCTTGCCTGAAAATTTGCTTCTTGCAAAAGCATTAAACCTGCAAAATTTTGCATACGTTTAGTTAACTGTGACGCACCATTTGATTGAGAAAGCATGTTTACAGTGAACGCTATACTTAATGCCCAACATTGTGATCAACATTCAGTTGCACCCTTACCACCTCAATTCATAATTCCGTCATTGCGACTTTGTGGTACCCTTCGTGGTAGCTGTTCCCTAGCTTTTCCGTCATTATCAGCACCTATATATAAAAGAGTTTGTCCGTCGAGTGATCTAACCTGAGTGAGGTACGGCTCATCATCTACAGCGCGGGCAAAATCTGCTATTGAACGTGGGATGTTGCTGCAGCAGGGGAAGTGCAGCCTTTTACAGCTTAACACAACAGCACCTACGTGCGTTTGTGAGCGTCCAGATTCAGAAGCCGTGCAGCCGATTTCGTGCTATGAGCAAAGGAGGACCACTAAAGAGGTAAGATAGAGATGAAACTAGGTGTCGGATTCATCAATGACTTAAATAACTTTAACAGAGAATTCATAGCGGAACGCTCAGATAAAGCGGGTTACCGCTCATATCGCTCGATAGGGTCAGGGGTTTCGGCTGTAATTTTCCCTGTTAAATTGCTGTAAGTTGTTAACGAATTTGGCTGCAGGACGGGAAACTAAAGAAGGAAGGTGTAAGGTGATTAGTACAGGGAACAATAAATATACCATGCGCAGCCTCTTCCTGCTTGACACAGCGGCAAATGCGCGTTTCTGAGCTTCTGGGTTCAGTGAAGGTATCCCCTACGTCGTGCAAGAAAAGTATAGGCCCCTCAGAAGACGGGGCCCCTTCGTCACGTAAGAACGGCCTAAATTCATGAGAACAGCTGCAGAGGAGCAACCTGAGAGGCAGAAGTGCTGAACAGCACAAACCAATGAAGTTACTGGACGGTGCGGTGAGAATTCCTAAGACCAAAGTAGTGAGAGAGTTCACGCCGATAATGTGAGCAGCAAATGCTAGATGTTAGCGAATTTTATGTTTTACAGATATTGCTCTTCGTAGGACAGTGCAACGCCGCTCGAAGCGCGCAGGTGTGAGACACGCCGTGAGGCGTGTCGGAGGACTTGTTTAGTATAAAGTGAATCTTGTTGAGTAGAACACCTGAGCTGTTAAAGGCTATTGTGCCCCAGTCATTTTCGAACAATTAAGCAGTAAGTAGAATGTAGTACCTTGAGCAGAGCTTCTTCTGCAGTTGTTCAAATCTGATTGATACCTTTTCCTTTTAATGACAAACTATGGCGTCACGATTGGACCCATTATTCCTATTTTCATTAACTGACACTTCTTCTTTAGCGTTTGTGCCGCTTCATGGCGAGGTCCGCTTTTCTAGTGTCATGTCGCCATCTTCCCGATCCCGCGCTTGATCAGGGTGGACGCCAGCTACTCTAAATTCCTTGTGTAACGTATAAGCCAAGCGCTGCTTCGGGCACCCTCTACGCCGTTTTCCTGATACTTCGAAGTTCAGGCTTATCTTGTGGACGCTGTTTTTCCCACGCTGAACGTGGCCGTACCATCGCAGGCGAGCTTCGCGCATCCTGTCAGCTATCGGCGCGACACCTAACTTCTGCCGAATAGCATCATTGCGAATGCGATCCACGCCGATAACTGCAGCCGTCAAGCGCAGCATCTTAGTTTCCATGACGCTGAAGCGAGTTTCAACTTCCTTAGTCGCACACCAACACTAAGCGCCGTACATCCGGCCGCACGACTGTTCTGTAGATCTTCGACTTCGGGTGCTCTGTGATCAAGTTGCACTCACGCGTGAGTTCACTTCAACAGACCGCCGTCAGACGCTATTGCTGATCCCAGGTATTTAAACAGCGAAGTGCGTGCAAGCTCAGCGCCGTTAATCTTATTGGAGCCAGAAGTCGTTTACGTTAGTCGTTAGATACTCGGTCTTCTTGACGTTCAGTCTGATCTCGAACATCTCCAAGCGGTGGCACAAAGCTTGAACCTGCCGCTCAAGTTCATTCTTATCTTTGCAGGCGAACATTACATCACAAGCATATAGTAACGTTCAAGGAGCGGCTTCCGAAGATCTCTTGTGATGGCATTCAAGAGGACAACAAAGAGGAGTGGAGAAAGTGCAGAACACTGGTATACCTCGACAGAGATAGGGAAGGGGGAGGTTCCTGCTGCAGCTTGAACACGACTCTTCGGACAAGAGTACAACATTCGCACCCAGTAGTACAACATTATATCGAAATAACAACCATTACAATAAAGGCACTTTTTCGAACGCGACCTATTTATCTTTATAAAAATCGGGACTACGAGAGTACGAGAGACATCAACAACGAGTGACATCCTTATGGTTGTTCTTCTTGTGATAGTCCCGCCAGTCTTTAAGAACTTGTAGTGGACTATACCAGGCATTGTCCACCAAACAGTCTTTGAAACCCTCATTCTTATCCAGCCATTGTGCAGAGCACCGAAGTTTGTTATAAAGGGTCCATTTTTCTTCGCATGTCCCGATCCTGTACAAAAGAGACACCTTAAGATTGCGCAGCCATAACGCAACACAGGTGTAGTGGCGCTTTAGCATCTGCCCGGCGGTCCGTTCATGTGGGATCCATCAATCAAAACTCTTTACTTTTCCGATGGAATTCAAGTGGCCGCTGATAGAGCTGCAGTCAACGAGGAAATGCTGTACTAGCTCTCATGCCAATGGCGAATAGTGCATTCCTTATCGAAATCCTCACCAAATGCAGCACTAATGTTGTAACCTGCGACCGCTGCGTTGTGCCCGCTTTTTCATTCATTCATAATTAGAGCATGCAAATATTCTTCTTCTTCTTCTTCTTCTTCTTCAGCGTTTGTCCCGCATCGTAGCGGGGTCCGCTATTCTGGTGTTATGACGCCACCTTTCCCGATCCAGCGCTAGATCAGGGTAAACACCAGTAATCTTCAAGTCCGCATGTAACGTATCAGCCCAGCGCTGCTTCGGGCGCCCTCTAGGCCGCTTTCCAATTACCTCGAAGTTAAGGCCTATCTTGCGGACGCTGTCTTCCTTTCCACGCAGAACGTGGCCGTACCATCGCAAGCGAGCTTCGCGCATCTTGTCGGCTATCGGCGCGACACCGAACTTCTGCCGAATAGCATCGTTTCGAATGCGGTCCATGCGCGTGACTCCAGCCGTCCAGCGCAGCATCTTCGTCTCCATGACGCTGAGGCGCGTTTCAACTTCCCTGGTAGCAGGCCAACACTCAGCGCCGTACATCGCTACTGGCCGGACGACTGCTCTGTATATCTTCGACTTCAAGCGCTCCGGTATCTTCCTATCGCAGAGCACCCCAGTCAACGAGCGCCACTTGGACCAAGCTGCACTCACGCGTGAATTCACTTCAATCATCAGTTTGCCGTCAGACGTGACTGCTGATCCCAGGTACTTAAAGACCGAAGTGCGTGGGAGCTCGATGCCGTTAACCTTGATGGAGCTGGACTCAGTAACATCCGTCGTTAGATATTCGGTCTTCTTCACGTTCAATTTGAGTCCAAACCGCTCCAAGCGATCACACCAAGCTTGCACCTCTCGCTCGAGTTCATCTTTATCTTCGCTAGCGAGCATTACATCATCAGCATAAAGCAACGTCCAAGGGACGGGGTTCTGAAGATCTCGAGTGATGGCATCCATGACGACAACAAAGAGGAGTGGGGAAAGCGCAGAACCCTGATGTACCCCGACAGAGATGGGAAACTCCATCGAGGTTCCAGCTGCAGCTTGAACTCGACTCTTTGGACAAGAGTAGAGAATTCGCACCCACTCTATGAGCTCTTCGGGAACTCCATGATGTCGCAAGGCGTACCATATCACTTCACGCGGTACGCGGTCAAAGGCCTTTTCTAAGTCGAGAAAGGCGATATGCACGGACTTCTGTTTCTCGCGGTGCTTCTCTATCAGGAGTCGGGCGGCGTGAATGGCATCAATGGTGCCACAGCCAGCCACGAAGCCGCACTGATTGCTGGACAGCTGGACGATGTCACGAATTCGTCCGTCGATAATTCGCTCAAAGATCTTCATGCTGTGCGAAAGCAAGCGAATCGGACGGTAATTGGAGCAGTCCGCAGGACTGCCCTTCTTCTTCCAAATCGGAATCGTCGTACTTTGGCGCCAACACTCAGGCACTTTCTTCTCTGCCACAACCTGATTAAAGAACTTCGCCAACCACTCAGCAGGGTACCAAAACTTCGACTTCCACAGTTCTGCTGCCACGTCGTCGGGCCCAGTCGCTTTGCCTGGCCTCATCTTCTTCAAAGCCGCTTCAATCTCCTCCACGGTGATCTTCTGAACGGGGCCGTGGGTTGGAGCCGTTGAGGGGATGGCTGGATGAGGAAATTCTGGCGATTCTTTGCGAGTCGGTACAGATACCGCTCACCATCGCGCGACTCGAGCTTCTCGTTGACATCTCCATAATGAGTGGCTTTTGCAACAGCCACTGCCTTCTTTGCAGCTTTCTTCGCTTCTTGATACTTCCGCCAGTTATCGGCTGTCTTTTCGCCGAGAAACACGTGATATAGCGTCTTCTTCTCTCGAACTTTGGCTTTCACGTCATCTGTCCACAGCCAGGCCTGCTTGTCGACCTTCCGTCGTCCAGGCTTCGTGATGCCGAGCTCCGACCGCGCAGCGTGACGAATCGCGTCGGTGGCCTTCTCCCAAGTTTCGTCGACAGTTGTCACTGTCGGTAACCGCACGCGAGAAATCACAGCTGCTTCCTTCTCTTTCATTCGCCACCACTTGATTCTTGGTGCACCGCATCGCTCGACCTGCTTCGGCCTCGGAGGGGCGATCTTTAAAGTACAGATCAGCGGTCGATGCTGTGGGGCGACCGTCTCATACGGCACGACCTTCGCGTCTGTGACAAGACTTCGGTCTCGATCCTTCACAAGGACAAAGTCTATCTGAGTCCTGGTGTTCCCACTATAGAACGAGATGAGGTGGGAATCGCGTTTGCGAAATACGGTGTTCACTATGGTGAGGTTGTGCGATTCCGCATATTCAAGGATACGCTCACCATCTGCGTTACGCGACCCGTATCCGAACCCACCATGACAGCTGTACCCGTCTTTCGTCGCGCCGACGTGCCCGTTGAGGTCACCAGCGACTATGATGACATCTTTCGACGGTACCTCTGCTGTCTTCTCATCAAGCAGGCTCCAAAACTCTTCCTTGGCTTGATCCGAGCAGCCAGTCTGCGGAGCATACGCAGAGAAGAAGTGATAGAGTCGCTCCTTCGCGGCGACAACGATCTTCATCAATCGATCGTCAAAGCGCTCGACGCTTACAATCGAGTCACGAAATCGTTCGGAGACGATTATTCCGACACCACTGGTGGTCCTGGGACTTCCACATAGAACGGCCTTGAAGCCTCGTCCTATGTCCCTTGACTTGCGGCAGGACCACCTCGTCTCCTGCACCGCACAGAAATCAACTCTTCTACGCTCCAGTGCTTCAACCAACTCGCACGAGCGGCCCGTCAACGTACCCACATTCAGCGTAGCCACGCGGGTCCTGCTTACGTTACGGGACTTTCGGACTAACTCAGTTGCCCCCCGATGCCGTCCTCGCATCAGGGACCCTCGCATACTTTCCACACTCGCCGGGCTTTGCGAGTGCGCGTCGGCTCCCGCGGACGCCGTAGCACTATCTCGATACTCATGTAACGTCATCAACCATGTGATGTGACATGGGTCTTCGTAGGCCGGCCTGTCACAAGGGCCTGTCGCCTGCAATCGAATGTCCGTGATCGGCTTAGCTCGCAGAGCGAACAGTTTCCAGTGGCACCACGTGGAGGAACGGACATCGCCACCAGAGCATGCAAATATTACGTTGATAAATTCTGTAAAAACAACGTCAAAAACCCCGCAAGAGGCAATCATGTCACATAATCCAGAAATGCTAATAAAGCGAAGAATCTGCGCTTTCAGAAACTGTGTATAAACCCCGCCTGAAAAGGAAACATTCCTAGTCACGAAAAATCTACCAGAAGTAGCAAAATTGGCCATTTTATATGCAGCAACCTAATAGAATGCCTCATTCTGCCCAAATCCTTTCAGCATAGGACAGAACAGTTTTTATCATAAAGGTGACGTTGAGATGCTCCAAACTGCCTTGCTAAACTTAAGATTAAGCCTCCTGTGGATCAGAGACTTTTGTGGAGTGCATGCGCGCCACAGTAGGTTGCTTAGTGTCGGATATAAAATTCTTCTTGAAAGGGAAAACCGTTTTGAAAAGTGTTTTTTTATTACGGTTTGTTGTAGAGTATTCAGTTGTTGATTCAAAATTGCTGTCCCGTTATACTAAAATTCGTGTTGTAGGTGGCGATATCCGTTCCTCCACGTGGTGTCACTGGAAACTGCTCGTTCTACGAGCTAAGATAGTCACGGACACTTGATTGCAGGCGACAGGCTCTTGTGACACGTCGGCCGAGGAATACCCATCATGGCGTATGACGACTCATATTTTTCGAGGTAATGCTACGGCGTCCGCGGGAGCCGACGCGCACTCACAAAGCCCGGCGAATGTGACAAGTGTGCGAGGGTATGCCAGGACCGCATAGGGGGCAACTGAGCTAGTCCGAAAGTTCTTCGAGCGCAGAACCAGGCAAGGGAAAAAAAGACTCCAGGGTGCGTGCCTTCAAAGCTGTTGTGTGGAAACTGCTTTCGTCGCTCACGGGGAGCGCGCAGCTTGGGTTCTGCGCTCTTCGAGCGGCGAAACGCATACGGCTGGAAAAATGCGCAAAAAACGTCTCAATATCGCGTTCACGTTAGAGCCACTCAAATCTCATGGAGTCACCTGAAATACAAGTATGGCACAACACAGCAGAATCGAACCCCCGCCCTCCCTCTCATGAAGCGTCCCACTATCCACTGCTCCACGATCCGCTTGCCTGGAGAGCCATCGCGGGCGCACAAGTGATGGTAAGAGATCAATCGAATGTCAACGTGGACGCCGACGCGCGATCTCTAAGCCAGAAGGGCGCAACAGCAGAAGACTAGGGCTCACTACTATGACGTGACGCGACCGCACGCGGCTGCGCGGAGGAATAGAGCCGCGACGCTGACAGCGGTCCTTTTTCGGCCTCCCCTTCCAATTAGGAATTCGTAAACTGACCCTATCTGAGCAACTAGACTGGTGTATTCGACTTATTACTACGTGTGCTTGCGTATTTATGGCGTTTCTTTATGTCGAGAAATCGTTTAAAGCGGCTTTCACGTTGCTATTGCTGCTGTTGCGCAACCGATGTCGTAATGATGAAGCATACCGCAGAGACGCAGAGGAGCAACAACAGCAACGAGGGGGGAATTCACACTGCTATTGCCGCAATCCCGCATCAGCAACACCGGCATCCGTTGCGCAACGGTTACGCAGCCTCAGCAACAAGGAATGATCGCCATAATTTCTTGTTGCTGATGCTCGTCAACGGAGGGATATCATAGGTCTTATCTCATTATCTTATCTCACGCGTTGCGGCCGCAGCAAGTATCCAACTCCACTTTTTTCGTTGCTCGTTGCTGCAACAGCAGCAGCGGCAGTGTGAAAGCCGCTTAAGAGCGGCCACCACCAACTAGGATTGCACCTAGATCGTATTTACATATTACATGTACACATTATTAGTAGAAAGAAAATTCTTATTTGCTGCTGATAATGATAAGGGCTAGATATATGTGAGAAGCACCATCGGATCTATCATAGTCGGGAGGAGGCAACCGTGACGTGTTAGTTGCGTGCTTCATCTCATTCCTCATAACCACATCCCCTGAAATAAAATGGAAGCCCAAGGATCATGGAAAGCCTCGGGCAGCCTAAGCTCTCGTAGGACACAAGGATAGAGGTGGAGATGCAAATCACTACCTCCCCTTTCGATTCGGGTAGATCCATACCGTACATTGTAGGCTTATACCTTTAGATCTCTCGTTATTCAGAAAATGGTTTGCCCGGTGCAATCCCTATCGGGGGAGGGCAGTCAATTTCAATTTTTAAAGTAATGCAACATGCACGGCAACATATAAATATGTATAAATATGCTTACTTTATAAAATGCTGTCCTTCCAATACCAAAATCGGCTTTCTAATTTGCTTTCCTAATCGGGGTGGGGGGGAGTAATGGAAGCAGAAAATCGAACAGAACCCTGAAACACTCGAGCAAAGACCCTCCAGCCTCTTCATAGCCGCTGCCGCAACGAAATCTTTTCATATTTCAGGGATTTCCAAGGGAGGGTACCAGGTAAGTTAAGGGACTGACATATTGCAATGCATGTTGTATGTACAGATGCGTATCTATCGTTAACAATTCATAATGCACTGCCCCCTCCCCCCTCCCCCGACAGGGATTGCACCGTTTGTCCAATGCCTTTTCGTGGGACAGTGTCCCAGAATCTCATTACTCACCTGCTCATTGTCGTCGCCCATTGCTCATCAATAAACTAAGACAGCCGTATGGTCGGTGTTGTAAGTAAAGGCACCACCTTTCACTCATATTCTCATATCATATCGAGATCAATACTCAGGCTGTGATTAAGATCTTCGGCCGATAAGCACTTTAGCGCATTTGAAATAGAAGTGCTGAGACATACCCAACAGTTTGTCTTTCACTTGTATCTGCATCGAGAAATGATGTCGCACTGCACAGCTTTCACTCGCGAGATAAGTGCAACCCTTCTTCATCCGTTCCTGGTCAGAGAATGTGATTAAAGGAGGCTTTATGGTAGTTTAAGAGAAGGTGGTTCTATTTGACGAAAACGGTGGTAAATTACTAGTCCAGTCAGTGGCAAAGTTTCTAATAGCTAAACCAGACGTTCAACGGCCTGCGGACCGCCAAACGTCTGGTTGGGGCTTCGCTCCAAACCCGGAGAATAGAACACCTTGAACGTCTCCTTGTCCTCCTTAGGCCTTCTCTCATTCATTAAAAAAACTGGTTTTGCTATGTAGAATGGTATAGCGGAATAGGGCAAAACAGGTCCATCACCTTCACTGGATCCCCCTTAACTGGCCCCTTATCACTGGTTTCCCTTTTTTGTCAGCCCTTTTCCGGTTCACCCTTCACTGGTCCCCCTCCCCCTTCGTTGGTCCCTACTACTGCTCCCACCTTCACTGGACCTCTCTTTACTGGTCCCCCCTTCGCTGGTCATCCTACCCTTCACCGGTCCCCATTACTGGTACCTTCCTCACCGGTCCCCCTTTACCTGGTTCGCTATTTCGCTGGTCAACCTTCTATCGGTCCCCCTTCACTGGACCCCTCCCTCACCTCACCGGTCCCCATTACTGGTCCCTTCCTCACCCTCCCCCCCCCCCCTTCACCTGGTCCTTCTTCACAGGTCAACCTAACCTTCTACCGGTTCCCCTTCACTGGACCTCCCTTTACTGGTCCCCCTTCGCTGGTCATCCTATCCTTCACCGATCCCCATTACTGGTCCCACCGTCACTGGTCCTCCTTTTATTCGTCAACCCTTTTCCGGCCCTTCCTTCACTGAACCCCTCCCCCCCCCCATTCACCGGTCCCCATTACTGGTACCTTCCTCACCGGTCCCCCTTTACCTGGTTCGCTATTTCACTGGTCAACCTTCTATCGGTCCGCCATCACTGGCCCCCCCCTCACCTCACCGGTCCCCATTACTGTTCCCTTCCTCACAGCCCTCCCCCCCCCCCCTTCACCTGGTGCCCTCTTCACAGATCAACCTAACCTTCTACCGGTCTTCCCTTCACTGAACCCCTCCCCCTCCTTCACCGGTCCACCCTTCACTGGTCCCCATTACTGGTACCTTCCTCACCGGTCCCCCTTCACCTGGGGCCGGCTTCAACAAAGCTACTGCAGTAACTTTAACGGAGAATTGTAAGCGAAGAGCTCAGATAACGCGGCTTATCAAGCGATATGGTGAGCGATAAGCCGCGTTATCTGAGCTCTTCGCTTACAATTCTCCGTTAAAGTTACTGCAGTAACTTTGATGAATCCGGCCCCTGGTCTCCTCTTCACTGGTCAACATTCTACCGGTTTCGTCTACACTGGACCCCTCGCCCCTCCTTCACCGGTTCCCCTTCACTGGACCCCTCTCCTCTCCTTCACCGGTTCCCCCTTCACTGGATCCTCCTCACAGGTCCCCATTGCTAGTTCCACCTTCACTAGTCCCTCCATTATTGATCAACCCTTTACCGGTCCCCCTTACTGGAACCCCATCCTTCACCGGTCCCCCATTACTGGTCCCACCTTCACTGGTAACACGTCGTGTGAATCCGGAGTCCTCGCGCGACATCGGTGACACCTCTTCCGAACCCGGACGCCTGTTGAATAACGTCGGTGACATGTGTTCTCAGCTCGAACGTGCTTTGCGCGACATCGCTGACACGGCATCTGAATCTGGAAGGCCTTCCGCGACATTGGTGACAGCTCTTCTGAATCCAGGCTCCTGATGAGCGGCGTCGGTGACATGTCTTCTCAAGCCGGACGTGCTTTGCGTGACATCAGTGACACGTCGTCTGAATCCGAACACCCCTTGCGCGACTTCGGTACACCTCTTCCCAAATTAAACGTCCTTTGTGCGACATTGGTGACATATCGTCTGAACATGGACGCCTGTCGACAACTACAACAGTTGACAACTGGCGACAACTACAACTCCGCCCCCCCCCCCTTCGCCATACTTCCTCCCAACACACTCCTGCAGCACTTCTGTGCAAACAAACACACAACCACCCCCACACACACGCACTCGCTCATCCACAGACAAACGACCGTTCTTGCTTATATACTATAGCTAAATGATGGGAGACCACGTTTTGTTCGCTATAAATTTTTTATTTGAGTAACAGCTGTTTTACAATTCTTTTACCTTATATTTCGGTAACGGTATGTAATCATATCACTATTTTTTCATGTTATGACTGGATTCGTAAACCAGCGCTGAAGCTTATCATTTAGGAAAAAATATTTTTATTTTTCGTGCACGCGATTCTCTTTTTTTGGTGTCTGTAGTCACTCTTTCCTCTTTAACCCCTTTCCTCTAGTCTTTCTTCCGCTACTGACGCCGTAAGTTTCCCTTATTCGTTAGTCACTTAATTAAATTATTTATTACGTCGCGAGAAACGTGCTCATATGGGAAGGCAACTAAATCAAACATGAATTTGCTTAACAGAGTAAAATGAAAACAGGCATTAACAAAATGAGAACAAGCATTACGATAACAGAGTAAAGCCTTGGATGATCTAGCATGAAACAGCCTAACCAAAGAAGCAACCTAACCTAAGCTTTAACACAAACCAGAGCATCACAAGACAACAGAACCATCCTGGGCCTAAAACACTAAAAGAACATCCGACCACTGGTGAATAGAGGTTTTGAAGCACCATACTACTTCATCCCAAGACTTTCGTTTGTTACTGTTCATGATGCTCCTGCCGCAATTGAAAAAACATATCCGAGAAATAAAAACAAATTTGCGAAATTTGCGATAAGTCACTTTGAGACTATAAAATGGAGGCCATTGAGAAAGGCCTCGATGAAGCAGAAGAACCAGGAGCCTTCAAAGATTGACCCAGCCACTCTGACATTATAGTCATACGATGCCCTTCAAGAGATAAAGAGATCTCAGAACTTCATGAGCACGCATCACCGGGCGGGCTCCGTTTCTCAGGAGACACATTATACTGGCACGCACCACGGGAGACGGTCAGGAAGTATCATGTCCGAGCGCAATGAAGAACTGCTGGGTTTACAAATGCTCTGTAGGCGAGATACGAAGTAACGTAGGGCAATTGGCTGAAGAATCTGGCTTAAGCTTATTAGCTGGAATATGGAGAGAAATTAAAAACAAAAACCTAATAATAACACATTAAACAGCGTCCAACGAAAACAATCTCATACCTTTTTTATTCTTTTCAGTAAGAGGTCGGCTGCTTCAAAACCTCTTTATGACTGAAAAATTTGGGGGAAATATTGAACAAAGAACAAAAAAGCAAAAACGCAAGCTAGTGGTCAAATAGCTTGGGAGCACAGCTGGGTCTACTCAAACATTGAACCGTGAAGTGAACAACTACAACCAATCGAAACCACCCAGTTAGGAGACATCTGTCAATCCTATAGTGTCTAAGATATTGATTTTCGACAGCGTGGTTCTGAAAACAGAAACTTTAGAGCAAGCTAGGAGCTGTGGGGTGCCTTTCGAGCCATCTCGTGACTTGCACTACGAAGGTATTCGTTGATATACCCTGGTTGGAACGGCCTGTTTTATGATACGTCATACTCCACGATCGCCTTCTACCAAAAGTCGGTTTGAAGATCCAATACTTCGACGGCCTTAGTCGAACTATTCCTTTGATGATCATGAAGGCAAAAGCCAGATCTAAAAAGACACGACCATAATAGGGGCTGTGCAAGTTGAATTTTTGCTGTCTTTTACGATATCCTGGAACGACGAACGGTTCGCTTTGCTCACTAAAAACACGGCAGTAGAAAATTTTCGTGAAGATTTTTGGACTTTTGCATTGATATCTTTGATACGATGGGGACTCCAAACGGGGCTACAATACTCCATCACCGGTAGTACACACGTTTTGTATAACCTCAGCCAAATTTTTTCCAGTGAATATTTCTGAAAAGAAAGTACACCATTTTCAGACCCTTGCCGCGACCTCATGGATCTGCTGACCCCATTTTAAGTTTTTAGATATTGCTACACCAAGATCCTTAACATTACCACTCGGGGTCAATGGCGTTCCGTCAGGAAAGCAAACTTTCATATGCTCAGAACTAGGGGAAAAAATATGACATTTCCTTATGTTTGTAGGGAGCTGCCATTCCTCTGCCCATCTAACCATCTTAGCCACTGACCTATTTAAAGCGTTCAACACATCCTCGGCTTCGTTCTCATCGTAAGAGGCATACAGTTTAATATCGTCGGCATACGCCGCTACCGAAAGTCTGTGATCACATCTGATGTAGAATGGAATGTCATAGGTGTATATGAGAAGCAAGACGGGAGACAGAGATCCGCCCTGCGGCACTCCCGAGGAACAGCGTCTGGAGGACAAGCAGCTACCAACTCTGACCCTCATTTCCCATCCTTCGAGATAGGAACCACTTCGGAAAGTTACCTCGGATCCCTATACTTTCCTGTCTAGTGAGAAGACGGGTATGGCTAACTTTATCAAATGCTTTACTGAAATCAAAGTACACTATATCAACGTTTTTACCAGCATTCATGGCCTGCATCCATGAGTATGTGCAGTCAACCAGTTGTGTGCACGTAGATGAACCTGATAGAAAACCATATTGCTCAATAAGAATGCACTTAAGTTTTTCAAGCCAGTCAACAATATGCCTCCTCAAGATTTTTTCCATAATTTTCAGAGGTGTAGGAAGAATACTGATCGGTCTATAGTTCGAAATATTCAAGGCAGTGTTGGTTTTGGGAATAGGAGTAACTGTGGCCCTCTTCCAAAATGTGGGAACTTTGCAAAGCATCAGCGAGATGTTTAACAATATGGTGATAGGGGTAGCCAGCTGGCTAGCGAAACATTTAAAGAAAAACTGAGGTATTTCATCTGCAGTTAGCGAATACGAGGGCTTCAGGTTCCGTAACTGCTTCCGGACCTCTCCCGAAGCAATGACTGGTACCTCAGAGTGCCGTGGGTGAGCCAAGGAAGCGTAGGGCTCATCATATCTGGCGGCGTTAAAATGCTACTAAAGTATTTGACAAAGCCTTCGGCCTTCTGCGCATCAGTTGTGTACCTTTCCCCATTATCACCAATTAGAACCGCCTTATATTCCAATTGGGTTTTGACCTTGTTTACAAACGATATAAGGCTCTTCATGTTGTTAAAGCGTGCTAGTCTTTTGTTCAAGTTCGCAAGGTAGCGTTTGACGTGACAGTCTAGTTTCTTGGCCAATTCCAAATATCTAGCATCAGAAGTCAAACGATAAATTCGACAACGCTGTTCAGATAGGTTGATGATATGGGGAGGGTACTTCCTGGCGCCAGTTACTCGCTTAAACGGTACGAAACGTCTTATGAGAATTGTAATTATTGTACAGAACCATTGGTAAAAGATCATCCACGTCTAGAAAATTATGGAAGATTGACCACCAATCCAATCGAGACAATACTCGTTCAATGGACACCCTATCCATGAGGTTGAAGTCCCGAATCTTGCTAAAGGGCCTATTTTAAAGGGCCTATTTTTTGCTTACATTTCTTTGAGCCTCCAGACCCAGCTCTGAGATTGAAATATGTGGCCACCAATTACCTCGCGGTCCTATAACATAAGTTGAGCTCGTTTCCACCCGGGCGCATCTAACAATTTGTGTGCTTGTTTTGCCTGTCCGGCCGCACCTGTAGAAGAGTAGTCAGTCTTACCGAGATGAAGGTTCAGAACCTCCGAACCGGCTTTACGTGGCTTTATCTGATGCACAAGCAACATTTGCGGTTTCGTCGCGTCGTGTACTACTACCCTCCCTTCATTCTATTACTCACAACATACTTTGTCATCTCGGTCGTTCTTAGTATAATCATTTTGGCTCCTTTCGCGAGTC
The DNA here is from genome assembly GCA_947359475.1 of Heligmosomoides polygyrus bakeri. Lineage (NCBI taxonomy): Eukaryota > Metazoa > Nematoda > Chromadorea > Rhabditida > Heligmosomidae > Heligmosomoides > Heligmosomoides polygyrus. Next base: position 28,193,202 of record OX375868.1, read on the forward strand.
TATTCCTAGTTTCTTCTTTAGTGTAGGCATAGAACCATTTTTATTCCATTTCTGCTTTTTGCTATGTAGGTCAGTTCGATTTTCGTTTTTTAGAATTTCTTACAGCACAATTAAATAGTTTTCTTCAGTCTTTAGTATTTTAAACTCGTTTTTCCCTAATCAAATTCTCTGACTGTCTCGCTCTAATTTTTGTTCGTTTTACTCGCGTTTATTAGAATACGTTCCTTATTCCCATTCTCACTGATCGCGCTGGTCGTTCCCGCGGCACCCTTATCAGTTATTCTCACAACATCCTCCCTTCGAATCACAACTATTCCCACCACCGCGCACGTTTTTCTCATATAATGGAATTTGCTTACAAAGGCTCACTATGATAACATTCCTTCATACCACCCCCCCCCCCTCTATTTAAACTCACGCCTCTTATGCTACTCATCCATTCGCTTGACTTCTCAGTTTCTGATAAGTTATCCTCTTACCCTCCAAACCCACGTTAGCATCCGTGACTCGTTTTAAAACACGTTCTCAATCAAATGAGGGCTCTACCGATCCTTCTCGTTCGGTCTCTGACCCGAGTACGGGGTTCCTTAAGCTCACCGATGAATTAAGGAAAGTCCTCGAGGATCTCGTTGATGAAGCTCTAGCTGCTGGTAACGACGCTAAGGAGATACATAACGTCAGGGCTCCAGCGATCACTGCAGTTTGGCAGGATGCGCGTCTTTCAACACTTTCTTGGCTCGGAAAATCATCGACAATAACGCTTCTCTTCTTCAGGAACTCAACTCTTCCTTGGCAACCACAGTTGTGTCATTGTCCCGGAGGAATCTCTGCCTAAGCTACCCTTGTTTTCGGCAGTGGCGATGTTCAATTCTCTCTTTGATTGATTTTATGTTGATCAATTCAAGCGCAGATGTTTCAAACTGCCACTCCGTGGACACGACACATTTTTAAAAAGAAGAGGAACATTGAGTGATATGTTCTGCTCTGATGAGGCTCCATTCTAAAGCAGCGGTGTGATAGTACAGCTAATTTTGCATCAAGCTATGGCAGCGCCAGCTATCTCCACAGCCATCAGATCTGCTCTCTAGTCAGGATTTTCGAGCTTTTCTGAGCTTTTCTTAAAAATGCAAGGTTTAATTGTTGTCTGGATTTGCTCTCACCAGCGTAGTGCAGCAAAATACCGACTAAAACGATTTCTGAGAATGTGGACGGTGAATCAAAAAGTCAGAAAAGAGCAACATTTTTTATTAGCTATCAATGGAAATAAAAGTAAAAATGCAGAACAAATAGCGAACAATGTAAATCTGGCATGTTGTCCAATTGGACATAGTTGGTTCGATCTGTACAGTTCGTTCTAGGAAAGGAACATGGAAGAGTAAAGAATTAAATGAGTGACTACAACAAATAAAAGCATTTGGCCCTCACTAGAAGCACCGTTAGGTAGTTCTGAAGATATAGGGGTTTCTTCTGGACACATTTACCTCGCTACAGCATCCGCTCATGTTTAGCGAAGAACAGCCTAAAAAATTGGAAATTTATTCGATATCAGCAAAAATATGCAGATGAAATGATGACAAGCAAACATGCTCTGCGTAGGAAGAAATCTATTGAAAAAAGTTGCAAATTTTACCGCAAAGTTTTTCTCAGGTATTTCCCCTCATATGGTTTGGAAGAAAGAAGCAATCTTGCTGGCAAAAACAAAAATAAAAGATATAGGCCTAATTTTACACGAAACGATGATACATACTTCAAAGGCAATGCCAAAACTTCGGAATTCTGTAGCGCTTCCTATCCAAAAGTTGGGCTTATTATATTAAGCCTTTTTATTAGCTTATTATATTATATTAGCTTATTATATTAAGCCTTATTATATTAAGCCAAAGGAATTTAGAGTTAGATTGCTGCAGATGTAGTAAAAGTAGAAATGGAACCCACTTGTACAGCCCTACTGCAACGAGGGCGCCAACGACAGGTCCTACATAGTAAATCCAGTGGTACGTCCAAAACGTTGAAGACAGCTTATCCTTCATGAAAATTGTGGCCGCGATATTGGGTCCCAGTGAACGGCCAGGGTTCATCGACGCACCAGAAATGCCTCCACTGAAGATAGAGAGATCCACACCAAAAATAAACCGTAACTAATAAAATTTCAACAGATGGTACTAAAACCACGAACAACTTGAAGCTAGAGGGGAATAACGAATAATATTCGAGAAAGAGAAAATGCGAGAGACATGAGAGATGGCAATTTGTAATATTTAGACATTGGATATCCATTGTGCTCCCTGCAAAACATTGCTTCTATTACTATCCTGTTAATACACAATGGATCCGAAGCTGATCCTTATTTTTTTCGAAACCTATATAAATGATATATAGAATAATGACATTTTTGAACAGCCCGGATTTTAAGACAATTCATGCAGGGCAACTTGCACCAGACCGGATTTCAGATGCTTCAGATAACTGATTATGATCAGAAACCTGATATCCCATCCGATTCGGACATCCGATATCAGATCAGAAGAGAAGTCAGCTATTTGACTCACGTGAAAATACTAGTGAAAACTGCTCTTAACTGAATCATTGCAACGTCCGCCGGACCTTTTAAAGGAGTCTTGTACGCTTACGCATTACATGCATGTTCAATTTATCCGCGGTTTGAAAAATGATGGAGCAGAGTTATCGGAATCGACGTCGGATCGAATTTATAACGTTGAAAGTTTCTAAATGCTAGGGGCATTCAATATTAGGGTGGGCCAAAAGTAATGAGACAAATTCAACAAATTTCCTTATCTCTTTATAACCCAAATACAACTCAAAGGTGTGAGGAATGTATTCGCCATTAAGGCAAATGACCCTTGTTGCCATCGATCAGCCAACTTCCTGACCCCATCCTTCCAGAACTGTTTGGGCCTAATACTGACCCACTGCTCGTTATGGTTGTCGAGGTCTGCTTGGGTCCTTGTGTCCCTTCCAACCATGAGGTCCTGTAGGCTCAAGAAGTAGTGGTAGTCGCATGGAGAGATGTCCGGCGAATTCGATGGGGCATGTGAACGTAACCCAGCTGGATAAGCTTATCCGTGGTCAGTTTTGCCCGATGAGGTGCGGCGTTGTCGAAGAGGAGGACCTCCTCGAAGCGCTGAGACCGAATAAGTGCGAGTTGCCGGTCCATCTCTTCTACTTACCATTAGTTCACCATGGCCTTCGAGTCCATCGTAGTACTTTTGGAAAACAGATTCCAGTACACCTTTCCATGTGCGTAGACTCGAAACTCAGAAGGTGCTTCTCGCCGTGAACATCTCGCCGAACGAAGGTCGGTAACAGGTCACCAGGTCTGACCCAGACTCGCTGCTTAACAGGATTGAGGCAGAAGACGTACTTCTCATCTTGCGTGAATATTGAGTCCAGGCTGCTCGGGGTTGGGAATTGGGCGAGATTTGCGCGACACAGGTCGACTCTCCAGACTGAGGTTTCGGCATGGGACAGACTGGGGTTTTGGCATGCTTCCGGAAAGGGCAAAAGTGGTCACTTCTCAGGTGGCCTTCATTAAGTAGCAGACAAACATACGAATACGAGAAGCACGAAACCGGACTCCAGTCACGACATATATGGACACGGCATGGAGAGTCTCATTACTTTTGGCCCACCCTAATATTTTGAATCTGTTCGACAACATCATTGGTCCATAAAGATTCTAGCGAACCAATGAAGATGAAATTAAATTAAGAATTAAAAATTCGTCAAGAAAAATTACTGATCGCGACTAAGCGCCTAACGCTGAAGTGAACGGCGATTTTTGTTGCACCGTCTGATGCTGGCAAACATTAAAATGTGTATTTAAATAGTTACAAAGCCCCTCACACTGCCAGAATATCCATCAGAATGGTGAATCCAATCGCAAGCGGAGCCAGTACGGTTGACGAGTCAACAGCCGTCAATAGCACCGTCTGCACCAGGAAGTACGTCGTTAATGCTTCCGCGAAGAATCCCTGAGAGAATCAACTAGAAAAAACAACACTACTGGTCTCTCAGCGCTTTTGCCTTAAGATTGTGCTCACGTAATTTCTCCTTATTCAATAGTGCTGATGCATGTCATCTTCACGGCACTTTTTAATCCTCAGAAATAGGAGTTTCTCAAAAGAACGCATCTAGTCTGGCAAGTGTAGGTTGAATTTCTAGCCCTTAAGATTTCCTACATCTTCAAATAATGCTACTACACTTCGTGCATCAAAACTAAAGCCTGCTCGACAATATATCAAAGTAAGGACTGGTTTGCCTTCTTACCTGGTACCATGCAGTGTTTGCCGCACACAAAGTCGCTCCTCCTTGTATTAACACGTACTTGTCATATGGCAATAAAACCTTAAGCAGAAAGACTCTTCACTTTAAGGAAGATTTTAAGAGTAAATTCATAGACCAAGTCTGTAAAAATCTACAAAAAATTAACTAACTCTGACAACGAGGGCGCCCAAAAATCCACCAAATAATTGCGATATAACATAATAGACAGCTTCTGAAGGAGGTATCTTCCCAGCAGCGGCCAGTCCAACAGTCACAGCCGGGTTCACGTGACCGCCACTGAAATTAGCACTGAAGACCAAAAGCGCATCAACAATTGCACAATCGCCTGTTAACGGTTAGGGGTTTAGAGAATAATAGCATATCCGTCGTCAATTCAGACGCTTTCCTCTCTCGCACCTCGCTACAGGATTAAGTTGTGATAAAAGCATAAAATAAAAAACTAATTTATCGTGACTTTTTCCACGACTCCTTCAAAGAAATGCTGCCCGCGATCAAATCGCTCCAGACGCGACAGGCGCGTGGTCATCCGATTCCGTACGCGACGGATCCGCGCTCACTAAACAGCTTTACGAGCAATCGTCATTTTTCGGTCTCCATCCATCCGGCCATCGACTTCCACTTCGTACGGTGACAAGGACTTCGACTGGAGAGCTGCGCAGGAAAGACGGGGGTAACTGCGGAGTCGAGCCTCGCTACCGCCCTCGTGAGTGCGAGCTCTAGAATAGGAGCCAGTTGAGTTCCACGGCTTGCGCATGGGGCACCCGCAGGTAACTGAGGTGAAATTCAGCCTTGACTCGTAGGGCTCGTCTCTCTTCTCTACTGATGTTAGATATGTATGATGTTTCGTACATGGCGTCGGGTGTGTATAGTGCAGTATCAGAACAAGGATGGGAAAAGTTTTCGAACACCACGGCACGGATGCGTGAAATTCAGTCCAATACTACCGCGCGAGTGACGTGATAATGGCCGACAGGTGCAGGAGCATGCGCAAGAGGTAACCGCGGGAGGTTACTAAAGTCATCTGCATGGTGAAGGAGGGGAAAGCGCCTTCTCCTCTCTGTTGCAGTGGCAGACATGCTAGAGCAGCGCTAAGATAAGGCCCGGCTTCGTTGTTGTCACAACACGTGGCCTCGCAGAGGCACAGTTCAGGTCCTACCGATTAAGCAAACTCCTGAGGGTCACAACAAGATAAAAGTCTTGCGAGAAAAGTTTATATTCTTCCGAAGCATTCAGCATAGGCATTTCGAAGGATCCGTAATGATGAAGTGGTGTTCCTGCCCGGTGGTAGTAGAAAGCGAAAAGACGGAGAGAGAAATTGAGATGTAGTTTACTCATGTAAACAATGTAAGACACCGAGCAAGTCGGAATGAGGGACAATGAATTTCAACATATCAGTCAGCCTCCTTGACTGAAGCCCTGTCTCAGCACTTTTCTGAAACCCTTTTAGCTTAGGAAAAGTTTTACAGCTTATTATAAAGCAAACAATGGTAAAATTCTGCAATTCCAACATACATTACCTCAGATTTCTTAATTTCACCTCATTGATTGTTTGAATGCGAATTACACGGAGCTGTACAACAAAAAATTAAGATGATTTTTTGCATTCAGAGATTTGCTGAACCCTCTGCTGCACTCGCAATTTTGATCGTCAACGCCGTGCTAGCATGCATGCGCCGCTATACGAACGGGCCAAAACGTACCCACTGGCCGATAAAATCTCGGCGGGTTAGTTAAAGCCTTCCAGATTTCGTTTATTCAAGGCTGGAATTCATTTGCCCCTTCGAGTGTCATTACTTTGAAAAAGGATTCAAAAGCTGGAAATAATTGTGGAGCCATAGTCCTAAAAAATCATTGAACAACTAATGTTAAATAACTTGATGATGAGATGTGCTTGGTGAAAATACAGATTTCTTCCCGAGTGAAGACGCTACAATTGCGTGCTCTGGTTAAATTTGTCTTTGATTAATTTTGATTTTGAATATTCATTGCGGCATTGCTATCTTTTTAGCCGATGATATTGATCAATGCAGTGCCCGAACCTTATATTCATTGTGCAGGAGACCAGAACGAAAATTGCAGCTCCATGACACAGTGCTGCGTGAAGAACGCCGTCGTGGGTGGTGACAGCTTGAAGTGATCCTGGAGCGGAGAACGGTGCAGAACATTTGCACTCAGGAAATTGGAAAGACGCTCACCGACAAGGACGAATATCATCACAGCCAGCATTTCGGCGATACACTTGGATGTCACCGAATACGGTTCAGCTTCGCCCGGCATCGAGGAAGTCGTGGAGGGCTGCGATTTTTGACTCTAAAGCGGCTGCATTTTCGAAAGTTCAAGCGATCCGTGAGAAATTGGTACAAATATATTTATGAAGAAGCATTCATTGTTAGGGTTAAACAGAAGCTGGCATACGCATTATTTTTGAAGCCGTGCAAATATTTATGTTAAGTTGTTAACAAAATGTGTATACTTTTTGTAATTAATCAATAGTATTGCGCAATCTCTGTATAACGATAACCAGTATCCCAGCAACATTTCTCTAACGGAAATCGGTGCAAATTCCAAAGCATGGCGTCTCTTTCAAGCAAAAGCTGGAGATTTTTCTCAATATTCAGAAAACAGACAAGCTAGTGTTTTCCAGAGTTCCAAAAATTCTGAAATTTTGGCTGATTTAAATGAAAGTGCCCTTATGAAAAAACTCTACAGATGTTGGTTGAGAGTGCGAGTTTTCGATGCCTTTCGAATCGAATACGACTTATCGGTGCAATTTATAGAAGTTGTCTAAAAAATTCGTCTGGACCATTTTGTCAGGCTAACCACAACTCCCGTTTGTCGAGTGCTACGTGTGAGGATTGCGCCACTAGCACTAGAGAGACAGCCTACAAACCTGAGATTTCTATGGACCATGAACTTCCAAAAACTGAGATCGCTTGGATCACAAAACCATTAACCTAATCCGCACACAAATTTTAAAAGTTTGATGCCATGCCTTCTTCCTCTGTATGGAAATTCTGTCAAGATTGTCGTCAAAAATTCAAGATAAGTGCTCCTATTCACAGGACAAGTTCTGTCCATCAAAGGAGCCATATGCATCTTTTTATAACTTTTGATTATATATAATATTTACCTGTCGCGGCAACCACCAGTTGCCGCTACTTTTTCATGAGTTCCCACCAGCGAGACCTCAGACGGACAAAAAATAGTGTATTCACAGTTCGCCTACAGTCTCTTCTTCCTTGAAAACAGAAAGTACAAGACGTCTCCTTTGTATTCTACAAGGACCGCCCTCGCGGTCTCAGTCTTGTTGAGTTCCTCCACCCTGCTAGCTCGCCTTTAGTTATACAATTACGACTAAACGGATTATTAACTAATTTTGTGTCAGAGGCAACGGAAGCCCACAAGAAATTTCTATTGCATCGGCCATTTATCGGCCAGGCACCAATAATAAAATCCCGCGTGGCATCTTGAAATCAGCTTGTTCTCCCTCATAAGGCTAAGATCCGCTGATTTTCTACAGAAAAAAGCAACTCAACGCTGAATAACAGCAAAATGAGTAAAATTACCCTTCCCGTCCAGTCTCTGGAGGATGAATCGACTATCCTCAAAGAAGTGGTTGAATATTACAAGGCCAACAGAGCCTAATAAACCACCTACAGAGGATCAAAAAATACAAGTCTACTGTCAGGAAAGACGATGTGAACTGCAAACGGTACTGGAAAACGTCGAAAGAAAACTGTCATCAATGCAAGATGTCTACCAGAGTATAATGAGCACCTATTCAGAGACCTCAAAAGGAAAGAAAAAGGAAATATTAGCAGAAATAGAGGAACTCAAATAGAAAATCAACTTCCGCTCCCTCAAACAAGAAGCGGAAACCGTAATGATGGCTCTAAAAACCAGAACACGTGAAATACAGACTCAATGGGAAATTCTGCAAATTACTCGTACCCCGCTGGTCCGAAACGGTCCCGAAAGCAGAGGAGACCTCGATAGTGGGGACGCATATGACGAAATCGATCCATGTGGTCTACTTCAAAGTAATCGATCGCCGGCGCAGCGACATATGACAGCCCACTCGGGTCTTGAACCACATGAGCAAGACCAAGAACAGATGGTACTATCGCCGGCGTTAAAGATCAAGTACCCGCAAATCAAGTTACCGCATTTTGATGGAGAAAACGACTCATGGGATGAATTCTGGGATGCATATTCCCTCATAGTCGATCAAAACGCGCAACTAGGAGAATTAGAGAAAATTCTCTACCTTAAGGAAGCCATACGCGGAAAGGCACAAAATGCCTTCAAAAGCATACCAATGAAAGCTTCCAATTACAGTCTTATTGTGGATGTACTACACAAAAAAATATGGAAACAAAGGAAATAACAGGTCACAGATCGTACGGCGCCTACTGACACTACCAGCTGCCAACACAGGAGGCAAATAATGTGTCGAAACCCTCGAAAAGGTCAATGATCTTGTCTTCCAAATGGTCGCCACAGGGTCTGACGTAAGGAAAAGGCACGATCCGTTATGCATCGACACCACTCTTGCAAAATTCCTCTATGAAATTATGAAGGACTGCACGAAAAAGGAAACAATTATACCGTAGGCAAACTACTGGAAGAGCTCGGCGAGGAAGTTTCTTCCAGAGCTCGTTTCGAGCGCCGATTCGGATCGTTGAGGGGAAATCAAATAAACAATGCCGATCCCTCACGACGCCCGAAACCGTCTGGTACAGAACAATGCCTGTTTTGCCGCAGACAGAACCACTTAACCAAGGAGTGCCGTACAGTTGGGGCTGCAATCGATCGCAGAAATGCACTGAGGGGTCAGCCAGTGTGTTGGAAATGCTTCGCACTGGACCATAGAAGCAGTGACTGCGCTTTCGAATGTTGCCCAAAATGCAAAGGAGATCACGATGTCACACTATGTGTAAAGGAGGATGTCCGACAGCTTCATGGATGTAATAATATACCAGAAAATACTCAGCTTTTTTCTACCAGCCGAAACACGAATACCAGGCCAACTGAAGCTAACACCTCTTGCAGCCAATCCAGCTATAATGTGGTCAATAAAAGCCAGCAATCTGCCCCACAGGAGCATAATGCTTATACACTAGCAAGTTTCTCAAATACAACAAACGATAGCATCACGGAGAAAGAGTATGTTCTCACGATTGCAGAAGCACAAATAAGAAATAATCACACCAACACGTTTGAAAATGTGGTGGTTTTCCTAGACTTGTGTGCACAGCGCAACCTGATTGAAGCCAACTTTGCGAGCACACTGGGACTTCAATTAAGTGAGCCATATCAATGCACAATGCATTAACTCGATTATACTCGATTATACATGGATCTCAGGGATAAGTATTAAGTCGATTTCACTTGAATCGTTCCAGGCCTTGTTTGAGAATCTATTGTGGGGATTCTATTGGTTGCTTTTCCGCTCGTTCACTTCTTAGAAAATGTTCCAAAAAACCAAAGCAAATTTGGTGCCTCCCCCATGTGATAGGCTCTCATCCATTGCATGTCAAAAAGAATCCCTAACAGTCAAACCAACTTCATCTTCAACCACAACTCTGTTTCACTGAAAAAGAGCGAGGTTCACATAACCATCAATTAGCACAGTGGATTAAGATCTTTGAATGGTTTGTCGACTCATTAGGCGGTGAAGTTTCATTAGGCAAAAATATCAGGAGTGGATCCGATCTTCTGATGGACACTTCAACCCTTCTATAAAGAATGTATTTACAAATAATGTAATATGTGAAAATCGTGGCATAAAGATTGGCTGTCGGCACGAAAGCATGGAAGACTTCATCACTGCTAGAAGTTTCACCTTTCTGCTTGATTTTCAATAAAAGCATCATCTCGAGAAACCCAAGGCACATCTTAAGTTTTCTATTTTTATTATTTTTTATAACTATCACCAATATTCTGAAGTAGAGGTACCCTGTTTAGGCTGTTCTAATTTCTATTAACAACTTCTTATGTTCTAGGTTCTACCTTCTTTCTCAGAAAAGTCAGTGAAAAAGAAATGATGTGTCTCCAACAACGGTAGTGTTTTGGGGAGAGTTAACCAAAGAAGAATGTAACCATTCCTGCAACGAAGATCTGAATCTTGATGCAAGATCAATTTGAATAAGGTTTCAGAAGGTCCTCGATAAGCGTCGTCAAGTATACAAATTAACCATAGTTACGTGTTTCGACCGCGTTCCCAACGACACCATACGACAGAGGATCGGTGTCGTCCCGACATCCGACAAGCTGCGCGAAGCTCGTCTACGATGGTACGGCCACGTCCTTCGCGCTAACGACGATACCGTCCGTAAGATAGGCCTTAACCTTGAGGTCCCTAGAAAGCGGCCCAGAGGACGACCACAGCAACGCTGGCTGGACACGTTGCACCTGGACTTAAAGATAGTTGGTGTGCACCTTGATCAAGCATTTGATCGGGAGAATCGGCGCCACCACACCAGAAGAGCGGATCCCGCCACCAAGCGGGACAGACGCTAATGAAAATGATGATGATGTTGAGGGCCTCGATGTCTTGGACGGTTAATTTAGGTCAGAGCCTTTGGCTTGCCAAGACTTGAGGCTTATTTCTTTGTTATTAGTTAATGGTACCGAAGCAAACGCTGTTATTTTGTCGCCTTAAAGTCCTGGTCTAAATACGGTGGGAAAATGTTGATGGTGTTTTTCAATGGTCGTATACTACGAAGGTCTATTTTATACCGCACAAACAGTCAGCTGGCCTAGCGAGCGGTTCGAGTACGGGGCCTCCACCCTAGTAATCCGTTGCAACCAATCGGAGGGAATTACTGTTGTGAAAACCGTCCATCAGAGTTGTGCGATTCCCGCCTCAGTTATTCTGCTCAGGATAGAAACCGGTAGAAGTCGATCGATAATGTTAGACCGATCAACAATATTTAGTACCTTCTGCTCTCCCTCATAGATTGTGGTCAGAGATGTGCGTAGGTTTATTTGAGAAACTCAGAAGACACAATACGGAAAGGCAGAGCCAAAAATGTGTAACCGGGAACCGGAAGACTAAAACAATAAAACGGATGTGCATAGTGCGAAATCCGTCATCTCATTTAAATTTTCGTAATTATGTCCAATGTCCAAATTTTCGTAATTATGCGAAAGTTGCTACTTTGCCTACTGTTGTCGAACTTCTTTAGGAAACAATTCAGCATTTCCTTCTCAATAAAATATAACATAAATAATCTCATTATTTGTAAGCTTATTTTGATTGCTTTTCAGTTGCCTCTGTTACAAGAAGTAGAGCTTTAGCAGAACTGAGCTTCAATAGTGATAGTTCATTTTTAAAATTCTTGAACTCTCTCACTCAACGTCTTTGGAGAAACTCTTTCCCCCCCCCCCCAATGTCGATTCCAGGTTTGAAGAAGTGTGATTGTTATGTTGTTCGAAATGGAATTGCAACAGCATGTGCACTATACAGATCTAAAGAAGGTCTTATGGCCCGAAGCGTCATCAATGAACGATGATATAGACCTCCGTTCCGTTTCATAAATTTTCTCGCTATCTTTCCTTCTGTGACTTCCGGGGTACGGTAGCACGGGCGCAAGTAGCCGCGAATTTAAACTGTCAAAATTGGAGCAAGACTGCCGCATGGAATTATCAATATGTTTTTATTAACTTTTCAATGCCTATTCATAATTTATTATACGTATACTAGTACAATCATCCCTCACACAGTTCCTTACTACAAAATCTTACCTCTACATATGTTGTTGCTCTTCATATTAGCCTACACAAGTTATGTTTACCGTAATTTAGACTAAATTCTTACTGTGTAATTGCGGAAAGTCTACTGTATTTCTAGTCATCGTTGGTTCCTTTAAGTCTTCTCTGTAAGTGACTTCTTCCATTGCCTTCCTATCTATTCTAGTAGCATAATTCTATTAGCTATATTGTTCACACTACCTGGACTGATTCTACAACGACAAGCTCTATCAGGTGAGTTACACTTTGTATTCCTATACCATAGATAGCTCTTTCCCTTCCCTTGCTGATGAGCACAGAGGGGAGGAGTATTTTCTATGTTTGGTCTTCGTCTAAGGGCTCGTGCGAAACGAAGACCAGACCCCACTTCTTTGTTTTTTCCTCTCATCTTCTCAGTTTATTCTTTCTAGTGCGTTCGCTAATCGTCAACGAGAGTTGTCATGAGTAAGGAGGAAGAATTTTAAGAGCAAAGAAGCATGAGCATTTTATGCCGAGTTACATGAAAAGATTCCGTCACTCATTCATTGACACACTTAGTCGATATTGTTGGATCATCCATACTGCTTGCAAACTAAGATTTCCTTGAGAATTCTGACCCAAAATTGGTGCCTCACACTATACCTAAGACTATGGATAAGCATTGTACTCCGATCAACTAGCTAAGTACCTTATTCAAACACTAAAAATCCTTACGGCACTGGACTACAATGGAGACAGTTCTGAATCCGAATGTTTAACACAAACCAGCTGTTCTGTTCTGTTCTTGGGCTGTACGATTCAGTTGTTGAGCATGATTGATGCTCGTGGTGTGCTTCTGACTCCACACATCCCAGGATTTTTCACACTATTTGATCCGAGAAACCTCATCCTTTATGGGTGCATAGGAATACCAGGTTTTTTGTGAAGTAACCTTATTCAAAGGTTTCCTTAGCAATTTTTCAATGAGTATTTGTTTTGTTCATCACAACCGAGTATGTGGACATAGTAATGCGCTGAATGATAAACGGAGCGATATACTCAGCTTTATACGCTATGAACCTAATATCTTGCGGATGTACTACATACTTGTGCTCTCAGCCAGAAGGATTTGCACCGTTTCCACGTAAGGATGGTGACCACCCTTTCGGAAGCAACCATAAAGAAGGCGATGAATAACTGCACTCGTTCTTCTTTCTGCGGTACAATTCAAAGATCTGAAGAGTCATTGCGCAGCCTTGAACGTTGATCTATGAGTCACGGTTCATTTCTTTCTATTTCTTTCTCTTTCTATTCCGTCCTTCGGTCTGAAAAAGCGGAACGCGAAAGGCCCGCAAAGTGACCGGAGAGCGGAACTCGCAGCACGGAAATGAAATTTCCGCATATCCTTGTTGTCCGTGATGTTCTGGCTAATTACAACTCTGACGATCAAAATTGAAAACAATCTTTCAAATCGATCAGGAACAGCAAGACAATATTGCTTATTTTCAGTGAAACCTACCCATTATGTGCAGCGGAGTAATGCTAAATATAAACAACTCTCCTTGAGCAGTTTTCGGTAATCGAGATGTTGGGTCATCCCATGCCTTCATTGGGGATGCACATAAAGGAGAGATCCTTATTGTTGATGCTATTTGTTTTGTTAATTGTTCTTATTTTATACAGAATTATAGAATGAGGTAATAGAGCCAGGCAACTGGTTAGAGGAGATGGAGAAAATGTCCGAAGATTATGAAACAATTCTGGTGTTGCACTGAGCTGCCGCTAAAATACTATAGGAGCTTTCAATTTGGAATCTAAGCAACGTTGTAGCGCTGAGTATTGAAAAAGTTGTTCTGAAACGCCCTAGGTAGCAGTTTTTCCACTATCGCATCACAGCATATCTAGCCGAATGATGGAAACGTTATTTTTCTCCCCACCTGCCAGAGCGCCAAATGGGTGCATACTTGGTCTGCACAGTGAACTGCAGGGGCCAGCATGTTGACAAGCGGTGTCTTATCCGCTCCAGCTAATCCTGGCTTGCTTTCGTCGAAACTGGGAGGATGTGGCTGGCATGGGAGTGGTATTTCCTTCTCGTTCTGATGAAAACAGTGATATGTCTTAGGCGTCAGATATGGGAAAAGCAGCAGTACAGGTAAGGCGAATGAGGAGACGAGTGCTACCCACAAGTGGCGCCGAATGCAGATGACTTTCGTGATCAGCCTCGGTTTTACAATCTTGAAAAAATGGTCCATTTTGCGGAGAATTCTGCTGTATTTCGATGTCTTCTGCGCTTACTGTCCATGCCTTCGACGGTGAGTCGCCAGTCACGCTCTGCAGTTGGATAAAAAGGAGAGAGGGAAACAAAACGGGACAAAAACATGGAGGTGAGAAACACACATCGAAGCGTCTAAGGTGTCCGCAGCCAAGTAAAGGTATACCAAATTTCCGCCCAAAATCTGAAATGTCGGTTGAGAACTAGAAAACCCAGGTGACCACTGGAATGGCCGTTTGGAAGACCATGGTTGACAGTATAATGTCCATGCCCACCTTTAAGTCAGCCACAAAAACCTGTTTTTCTTGAAATCTCTAAGCATTTCGTTGTACTCGTCAAATTTCTCGCTAGGGAATCTCAGCTCAGCGATGAATATTGAAGTACATATCTTTTTCAGACAATGTCCGCGCCTAATCTGTCAATACAGGTACTGCCAATATCAGCTACTAGAGCAGAGCACTCTTCTCAAAAACATTAGTTTAAGGAAAACGTTAAGCCCTAGGAAGCCTCAGAAGTTCAGAAGAGCTTCATCACCGTTCGAGGATCAGAGACGTGTGCTGCACCAAGACGCCCTACCGCTGCGTCGATCTGACACCTTCGTGCACAGAATAACGGCATACTTTAGCACAAAAACAACCGCATACTTTACGTTTAGGGCGTCAAAGCCCTAAAAGTGAATTATGACGTTATTCTTGCGGCAGGCAATAGAACAACAGTTGATAGAGGTAGCACTTTAAAGACAGAGAATGACTCAAGTCATTTTCTTTAAGCCTGTTTTCAACAGTCTTTCATTGACCGGCCCATTTCGCAACTTCCTTACCAATCCCGTTTTTTAATGCACTTAATGAATGCTGCCTTGTTGCGCTTTAAAAATACTTAAATCATTATTCGTTTCACGAAATCGTTACGCTCATTCGTGCAGGTTAACCAAAACTTTTTTTTTAAAGTTATACGAAATTTTCCTCAGACAAAAATTACATTAAACGTCCTAAAGAGTCTGCTGTTTAACCTGCAGTAAGCTCATTTCGATTTGGAAGACGTTTACTTTGATTTCAGTGGCATCAATTTTGTTTGAAAGAGTTTTTTGTCAAGCAAAAATTTTGTCTAACTTTCCAGAATTTTTTCAGTGTACTGTGAAAATGGTTGTAATAATCCTACAAACTTTTTATGTTTTGAAAAGAATAAATTTTTGTTTCAAAGCGCAACAATTAGTGTATTAAAACACGAGATGTAGAAAATCGAAGATGCCCAGTTTGATTTCAGAAGCGTTAAGCTTGTCAACAAGGGTATCCAATTGTATTTGAAAAGTGTTCAATTTGATTTAAAAAGTGCCGAATTTGACGTTGACGTGAAATTGGTATTTCCAGGTCATGCCAGAAGTTATTATCCTTTTTGTCAAGGTAATAGCAATCCATTGGTGGTGTTGTCCGTCCCTCCTCGTCGTGCCACTGGAAACTGCTCGCTTTGTGAGCTAAGCTAAGCACGGACACTCGAATGCAGGCGACAGGCCTTTGTGATAGGCCGGCCTACGAAGACCCATGTCAGATCACATGGTATATGAATAGTCATGTTTTTCGAGATTGTGCTACGGCGTCCGCGGGAGACGACGCTCACTCGCAGAGCCCGGCGAGTGTGAGAAGTATGCGAGGGTCCC
This sequence comes from Heligmosomoides polygyrus bakeri, assembly GCA_947359475.1. Classification (NCBI taxonomy): domain Eukaryota; kingdom Metazoa; phylum Nematoda; class Chromadorea; order Rhabditida; family Heligmosomidae; genus Heligmosomoides; species Heligmosomoides polygyrus. Next base: position 28,209,146 of record OX375868.1, read on the forward strand.
TGATGCGAGGACGGGATCGGGGGGCAGCAGAGCTAGTCCGAAAGTCCCGCAACGTAAGCAAGACCCGCGTGGCAACGCTTAATGTTGGTACGTTGACGGTCCGCTCGTGCGAGTTGGTTGAAGCACTGGAGCGTAGAAGAGTTTATCTCTGTGCAATGCAGGAGACAAGGTGGTCCTGCCGCAAGTCAAGGGATATAGGACGTGGCTTCAAGGCCGTTCTATGTGGAAGTCCTAGGACCACCAGTGGTGTCGGAATAATTGTCTCCAAACGATTTCGTGACTCGATTGTGAGTGTCGAGCGCTTTAACGATCGGTTGATGAAGATCGTTGTCGTCGCTAAGGAGCGACTCTATCACATCTTCTCTGCGTATGCGCCGCAGACTGGCTGCTCCAATCAAGCCAAGGATGAGTTTTGGAGCATGCTTGATGAGAAGACAGCAGAGGTACCGTCGAAAAATGTCATCATAGTCGCTGGTGACCTTAATGGGCACGTAGGTGCTACGAAGGACGGGTACAGCTGTGATGGAGGTTTCGATTACGGGTCACGTAACGCCGATGGTGAGTGTATTCTTGAGCATGCGGAATCGTATAATCTCACCATTGTGAACACCGTTTTCCGAAAACGCGACTCCCACCTCGGCTCATACTATAGTGGGAGCTCCAAGTCTCATATAGGCTTTGTCCTTCTGAAGGATCGCGACCGGAGCATTGTCACAGACGCGAAGATCGTGTCGTATGAGACGGTCGCCCCACAGCACCGACCGCTGATCTGCACCCTAAAGATCGCCCTCCGAAGCTGAAGCAGATCAAGCGATACGGTGCTGCAAGAATCAAGTGGTGGCGAATGAAAGAGAAGGAAGCAGCTGTGATCTCCCGCGTACGGTTGCCGACAGTCACGACTGTCGATGAAACATGGAAGAGAGCAACCGACGCGATACGCCAAGCTGCAAGATTGGAACTCGGCACTACGAAACCCAGACGACGCAAAGTCGACAAGCAGACATGGCTGTGGACGGACGATGTGGAAGCAAAGGTTTGAGAGAAGAAGTCGCTGTATCATGTGTTTCTCGGCGACAGAACAGCCGACGACTGGCAGAAGTATCAGAAGGCGAAGAAAGCTGCAAAGAAAGCCGTGGCTGTTGCGAAAGCCACTCATTATAGTGATGTCAACGGAAAGCTCGCGTCGCGCGATGGTGAGCGGTATTTGTTCCGACTTGCTAAAACCCGCCATCGCCCAACCGAGGATAGTGAAAAGTTCCTTGGCATTAATGATGAGAGCGGCCATCTTCTGGCAGACCGCAAAAAGGCGCTGAAGCGATGTCGTGATTACTTTGAGGAAATTTCCACTATGGAATTTCCTCACCCGCCCATCCCTTCTGTAGGTTCTGTTCACGGTCCCGTTCACAAGATTACCGTGGAGGAAACAGAAGCGGCTCTGAAGAAGATGAAGCCCGGTAAGGCGACAGGGCCGGAGGATCTGGTAGCCGATGTTTGGAAGTCGAAACTCTGGTATCCTGCTGAGTGGTTGGCTGGGTTCCTCAACCAGGTAGTAAAGGAGAGGAAAGTACCGGAGTGTTAGCACAACAGTACGACGATTCCGATTGGAAGAAGAAGGGCAGTCCTGCAGACTGCTCCAATTACCGTCTGATTCGCTTGCTTTCGCACAGCATGAAGATCTTCGAACGAATCCTCGACAGACGAATTCGTGAAATCGTCCAGCTTTCCAACAATCAGTGCGGTTTTGTGTCTGGTTGTGGGACCATTGATGCTATACACGCCGCCCGACTCCTGGAGAAGAAACACCGCGAGAAACAGAAGCCGGTGCATATAGCCTTTCTCGACTTGGAGAAGGCTTTCGACCGCGTACCGCGTGAGGATATATGGTACGCCTTATGACAACATAACGTACCTGAGAAACTCATAGAGTGGGTGCGGATGCTCTACTCTTGCCCAAAGAGTAGAGTGCAAGCTGCAGCTGGAACCTCAATGGAGATTCCCATCTCTGTTGGGATGCACCAGGGTTCTGCACTTTCTCCACTCCTCTTTGTTGTCCTCATGGACGCCATTACGAGAGATCTTCAGAAGCCTGTCCTATGAACATTGGGACAACTCTATGCCGATAACGTGATGCTCTCTGGCGAAGATAAAGATGATCTCGAGCAGCAGGTGCAAGCTTGGTGCGACCGCCTGACGATGTTCGGACTCAAATTGAACGGCAAGAAGAGCGAGTGCCTAACGGCTGACGTAAACGGATCCGCCTCCATTAAGATTAACGGTACTGAGCTTGCACGTACTTCGGTGTTTAAATACCTGGGATCAGCAATAGCGTCTGACGGCGGTCTGATGGTTGAAGTGAACTCACGCGTGAGTGCAGCTTGGTCCAAGTGGCGTTCGCTGACTGGCGTGCTCTGCGATAGGAAGGTACCAGAGCACCTGAAGTCGAAGATCTACAGAGCAGTCGTCCGGCCAATAGCGATGTACGGCGCTGAATGTTGGCCTGCCACCAAGGAAGTTGAAACGCGCCTCAGCGTCATGGAGACGAAGATGCTGCGCTGGACGGCTGGAGTCACGCGCATGGACCGCATCAGAAATGATGCTATTCGGCAGAAGTTCGGTGTCGCGCCGATAGGGGACAAGATGCGCGAAGCTCGCTTGCGATGGTGCGGCCACGTTCTGCGTGAGAAAGAAGACGGCGTCCTCAAGACAGGCCTTGAGTTGGAAGTGTCAGGAAAGCGGCCTAGAGGACGCCCGAAGCAGCGTTGGTCCGATACGTTACACATGGACATAAAAGTAACAGGCGTCCATCCTGATGAAGCGCAGGATCGAGAAAGGTTACGAAGCTGGACAAACGCTGAAGAAGAAGAACAAGAAGAATAGCAATCCATTGAAGAAGACAATTGGACAAGACAGGAGTATATTTCAAGTTCTAAAGAGTTGAAGACTGCATTCTTGTCGACTGTCGATTTTCCGCAGCGGTGTTTTGCTAGCACTCCACAATTCCTTTCAGCGAATCCAGACCATGATGAGGATGATACCCCGCTGAATATTATGTACACACTTGACTCTACGTGCACTTTCTCAACCTCATACTTTAGAGGATGTTGCTGAAATCCTCCAAAACTTCTAAGAAGAAACACTAAGAACGCGACGAAATATGTCGGTGTCGTACGCTGCTCTATTCAACCTCGTTGCTATTAAACTGTACTGTATCTTCTAAACCCTCTAACCATCGCCGTCAAAAACCACGGAAAGCCAATGTCCGGAGTTTTAGAACACGCCAATATTCGTGGATATAGGTTTTTCTCTATCTCAAAGAATACTACTGCCGTTGATTGAAATTGTGAAGGACTATCGTGACAAGGATTGCATATGAACAACGGAATAGCAGAAGGCCGTGGCGCACATATTTTTGTTGCCTGTGGAATAATTATTTCAAATTAATATTTTAAGCCCACCCCACCCCACAAGGAATGTAAAGCGATAGGGCTGCGGACAGCTTAAATCCTCGACTGATTGGCACAGGAAATGATAGCAATTAAAACTGACCACCTTAGAAATTCGTTTCGGTTTTAAGGCACTGAATAGGGTTTCGCCCTCAAAAGCCAGCATAAGGCTTCAAAGTGAGATGTTGCCGTTATCTGAAGACACTTTTATAAAGAAAATGTTTTCAGAAATCTTTTGACGAAGCAAATCTGTTGAGGTAAAACAGGGGTGTAATTCGTGTCTGAGAGCGTTAGGTCGACCTAAGGTTTCCGCCGTTTTGGCCTCATAAATGGACTCTTTCTTTTCATGAATTCCTGAATTTATGACTCTCAGCAGGAGCAATAATACCCTTGAATCTAAATGACGGTGACGATTATCAGCAAGGCCCCTATCTGTGCCTTTCTACAGTAGGCTGTGCATTCTAACAGCCCAGCGAAAGCGAATTACGGTGGGCTGATCGGGTGGAGAATGGAGTGGGTAGGAGATGTATCGATTACATCAATGATCGGGGCAGCTAAAATGGTCTGAAAAGTCGACCTTAACTCGAGATGAGAGCGTTTGAGAGTGGTTCTGACTGTTGGGTTCCTCAACAGTTGCTTCAAGAGGGAAACAAGAAGCAATAGAAATAGAGAAATCAGAAAAATTCAGATCTTCTGCAGTGCTTAGGAGACAAGAGGACCGCTACAAAACAAAACGGTGGCTGCTCCTAACAGTAGCTGCAGCGCCGACGCCGGCGATTAATGCCGCAATTGCAAGCTGAACGAGCACCGCCAAGCGGTCGCGAATTATTCATGAAATCTCTCCATCGATCATTGATCGCTCCAGGGCCTACTCGACAAGAATTCTTGTGTTAGTCCTTCGTATTCATGGCACAGCGACTCCTAAAGAGCCTGCGAAAGGTGACGGAATGCGATGTCGGCACGAGTGCCGCGATTTTCCTTTTCTATACAACGTGTTGTGTTAAATTTGATCCCTTGTGGCAAATTTGAGGCATCGGTCGTGTTTACTATTGTCATGATGGCGGTCCACATGCATTTTGCTTATGAGGTGGCACCAAAAGTTTCTTCCGTTCAGAAGATAAAACTTCTCCTTTTGAAGGTTCTTACCTCCATGAATGGGTAGAAAATTTTCCAATTATTTTTTAAGGAAAACACGCAAATGAAAATAGTGGACGTCCTCTAAAAGCTGAAGATATTAAGCCAGTTTTCATAATCTAAGGGTGCACGCAAGCATGCCGTTAATGGCGCTTTACAGCTTGAATCTCAGCAACAATATTTGAGAATGAAATTGAAATATAGGAGCTCTACTGGCGCATAATCGGCACAGAAAAGAACAGTGAAGAAATGGTATAAGAAGCCTTCAAGTCGATGGCCAAAACGCGAAATTGATGGAAAGTAGTTGTATTCATTGGACGCGTCCGATCAGCCAGGAAGGGACGTGACAATGCGGTGAGTCAGGTACAATCCTCTCTCACACCTCTCTCTTGTGCTGACGTTTTTTTCAATCTCTGCAAACTGTGGGAGCAAGTCCTCGAAAGGTTACCCAGAGAAGTGCTTGCCATCATGAAGCAAACACGCCTCAGTTGATCAGAGCCATCTGCGTGTTATCGTTTACTACGAGATCCTGCAAGTTCATGGATAGCACAGCACTGTTACTAACATCTGCACATTCTCTGGATCCATGGTACGTCCTTGGCATCATTGCTTCCGAGCGGGGATGATTTTTTTTCGAAGGCCAACCACGTTAAGATCCCCTAAAATCCCGATCCCGCCTTTTGAATTCCGAGCGAACTACGAAATGATGCGCTTTGTGTATACAACGAGCATTCCTTGTTCCCTATTACATCTTGGAACTCATCGCAGAAGGTTCCGCTCCTTTCGATGACTGACGTCACATGGTAACTTATGCTACCGGGATTGACGATGCTGGTAAAGGCTGGTTATGCGAAATGACGAATCCTGTAAAAATCGACGATGGATGGATAGGCTGTGGAAACTGCCTCAAGCTGTTTGGGATAGGCTGCTCTATACAGAATTCAGGTATTAGAACTTCAAGTGTGGGTTGTTCCACTAAACCTTCAACGTGATAAGTACGTAAGATAACGTTGAAGCTAAGGTAAGGTCGAGGCGCCCTGTCGCGCCAAGCAGAGAGTGTAGTTCAGTGTTCGTGGAGACTGTTCTGAAGGGCCGGTTTAGAGCATGAAAAAATGTTTATGGCCTTGCCATGCTTGTATGTCGAGAATCTAAAACACCAAAGGCAACCGGCAAGATTTCCGCGCAACTGATCGGTCTGCATTCGACATCGAAGACGGTGGAGCTTGTGTAGAGGAAGTGAGGATGTGCCTCGCCGTCAACGCAATAAATCCTCATTGAAGTTGCCAAAGGCAATTTCTGTTTTGAATCAGCGCTAATTCAAAACTTTTAGCAGTTCTTAAGGCAAACTATATTTGTTGTAGGAGGTGCATCCGTGTATGTGCCTTTGAAAAACATGCTAATGCATTCAAGGCCAATTTTCTTCCTTCAAGCGATTTTTCTCTGAAAAATCTCATATTTCAAGCGTTCACTGCCCACACTGTTGCTATACATCTCAACTACAACCTCATTTAATCTGGTCTCGCCTTTATATACGTTTGTACAAGTAAATCCCATCCTTTTGTTGCATCCTTTTGTTCTGGTTACATTATCTTTTATCTCTCGTTTCTGACGCTTCTCCCAAACTGCGCAATCAATTCCTATTATTATTATTATTATTATTATTATTATTATTATTGTCGTTATTATTATGGGCAAGGGAAACCCAGTCAGAGGAGCCTGTCGCATCCTCCCCCCCTTCAATCAATTCATGGTTCAGTGGATTCCTCCCAGACTGGCCATGCCTACACTAACTTGCCCATCGGCTGGCCACCGCAAGTCATTGTATTGGCCAAATACGCAATCAAATTGTCTCGTCGTCATCTCGTAGAAGCAGAATAGGTGGCATCACACCAAAAAGGTATTGATGATGCTATAACCTTATGTACTACCTATTAATATTATTGTTACACAGGGTTTAAACTTCCGTGTAAAAAACATGGTTTAGGCGAAAACTATCGCTCTATCGATGTTGTGTTACGCTCTATCGATGTTATCTACCAACATGGTTAACGTCTTTTATTAGGCTGGCGTTTCGGCGAGTTGCGCCTTCTTCGGAGTCTAGAAAAGCCGGAAACATTCGCAAACCTACTCGCCCAAACATCATTTCATCCTATAGACTACTTCTCATGAGGGTGGGAAAGCGATAAAAAACCAAAGCGTCGGCCTAATAAGAGAAGTTAACAATATTGGTGGACAGCTCAAGAACACTACATGGATAATCAAGCACGCCATGCCAAGATTCATTGAAAGCCGAACCTGGGCGGCACTATCGCTCTATTTTGGATCCCCCTCAGACACGGCTGAGAGGTGAGAGACGTGTCTTAATGAAGAAGGGAAGATAATAAACATTAGGCGGTGATTGAAAGTAAGATCAAGGAGCCTTGTTAAAATATAAACTTGAGCCGGAGACAGAGCAGCTGGTAAAAAGCAGCAAGATCTTTTCTCGGTCAGCAACGTTCGGCGAGTCCGTTCATTGCTGTAGATTCGACACTGCCTACACATTGCTGCGGTCCGTGTGTTTGTTCGACAGCGTTTTTCAACGGTCACCGTTAGATTTGCAGGTTTTTGTGACCCCAAAAAGGGGCACGAGCCGGCTAGTTGTCGCACGAGCTAGAAGCGACTTTGCTAGATACGTCTGGGAGGGCCGGTCGGCCTGCTCTTCCGTCAGAGTTTATTTTTCACAGTCAGTTCCAGGATGTGGATAGAAAACTAGTCCACCTCTGAAACTCTCTCACGCCCTAAGAGTACACATCTACAAAATATGTGGTATCATCCGCGGACCCAATTCAGCGAGATCGGTCACGGTCCGTAAGGATCTCAAGCTCTGACGGAAATTTTACACCGTTTAGGAGCTTGTCCAGGACTCAAGAGTAGTACTAAGTTTGGGAGCACAATCCCCTTCCATTAGATAGTCTCTGCCGCCGCTAAGATTGTTAACCTGTAATTCGTGTGTGAGATATTCACCTGAAAAGTGCATTCCATCTATGGTTGGCTAACACCGACCTTCATCCTTCCTTATCTTCAACCAGCTAATACTCGCGCTCACAGTGACACGAAAAACCTATCATCGTCGACATCGTCTGGCCTCGTCTTGAGCCATATAGTGCAATAAATGAGGGACGCTCAAAAAGCGGAAGTTTCGTGGTTGAAAGGGTAGAACAACCGTGAGAGAAATACAAGTTGCTGAGCGCTATTACTTTCTGGTCCATGTTCTGAACGCGGGGAGCATTCAGGCCTGTACACGTCGAATGGGCATAGCAGTCTAAGAGGACGTGTAAGGTCAGTGTTCTGACTAGCAGGGTTCTTCCTACTCCCAGATACTGGCCAGATTCACGACATGGACCCACTTTTTAAAGTTTATTTGATCTCGTCGACTTTTCAAAGGCTTTATAAATATAAAGATCACAAAAAATAAATCTTAAATCTTGCCGAACGGCAGGGGTTGCTCACGTTTTTACGGTGCACAACGTAGGCAAACATTGCTAAGTATTCACTACTGAAGTGGAATAATTGTGCTTGAATGCAAATGATCCCTTAGATAACAGTGCAATTTGTTTTGGTGTTCCCTTATAAAAATCCTTCCATTTTGTCTCACCTCTCCTTGTCGTTCTTTGAACGCTTTTTGAACATCATAACTTCCTTTGCTTGAGAACGATAAGAACTGCATTCATAAGCAGAACACTGGCCACTGCAAAAAGCGTTTTGAAATAGCCTTCCTTAGAAAGCAGCAGTGTTGCTGTAAGATGAAGAGAAGAAAGCGAGAGAATTTTTAGAGGATTAAGAGCTTAGAGCTTCGACCTCACCTTAACAGTTCTGATAGAGTAACGAAGCATACCATATAGACAATGAGATGAGCTTCAAAATGTTGGACCCCATGGGGTGCCAAACTGTAGGGTTGTTTCCCCAGGTAAGGATGAAATGTTTTATAAGGTATCCCGATGCTGCCAATATTGCCAATATTTGACTTTATTAGTAATCTCTTACGTTTCAGCAATTACAGAAGAGGGGCTAGAGTTAAATATTTGGCTGGAAGATTGAGCGGAAACTGTACTGTGTCTTGGCTTTAGAAGGAGATTGTCTCGTAATTTTCAGCTTTCTATCTTTCTATAATTTTCAGCTTTCTGTCTTTTATCTCCTGATAAATTCTGATAATGATAATAAGATGATTCTTATTCCAAGTGTGGCTTGGCAATGCGGCTGCTTTGTCTGCTAAAAGGAACGCCGTTAATAAGGAATTGGGTCTCATAAAGTTTTGAATGCTGATTGTTTGACAGTTAAAAAATTGATGAATGGATTAAACTCATAAAGAAAATTATTTTAGAAAAACCTGACGGCAGTCTTCTACTCAATTTCTACGGCAGTCTTCTACTCAATCAAGACGGATTCAATTTCTTGCCGATTTTGCAGATTGTCGTGGCCTTTTTTCGTCATCTGAACGAGCGACATCCTGAAACTGTACTCTGTAATTTCGATGCTAATCGCTAATCGTGATTTGAGTGTTTGCCGTACAGAGGTTCTCTAGAGCACTTTTTCTAGAGCAGTCAATCATGGAGTCGTATCCAAAGGCCTGCCTTGCCACTGAAACAAAGGACAACATTAGGAAGCGAAATTGTACCCCACACAATTTTTAGAGGTGAAACTTTACTACATAAAATTTGAATTTTTCAGTAATACTTAGTAAAAAATCAGGTTTTTCTAAAATAATGTTCAATATGAGTTTAATCCATTCATCAATTTTTTTTCTGGCAATTGCGGAAAATTGAGCTCCCTACGATTATAAAGAAATAGCTACAGAAGCAGCAGAACAACTTAATTTTACAGCATCAGAAGAACTTAATGTTTTACTAAATATTGGGAAAAACTTGAAATTTTATGTGGCAAAATTTCAACTCTATAAGTGGCTCGTTCATAGAACAAATATTTTAATTTCAGAAAAACGACGATTTTATATATGACCCCTCATATCGAAGAATGACATAATTTCTACTGTATAAGCTTATACTTGGAATTATTGGGGTATACGTTCAGCTTCTGATGTTGTCTCGAACTATAGAAATGTGGTAAATCTCAAAACAAGTTCTCAACAATTAACATCGATTTTTGCAGAGTATAGATTTTGATGTGGATGCCACTAGTTCAAGGTGCGTGACCTTCTGCTGAAATCGGAAACCGAACCCTTACCGACTAAATTTTAATTGCAAAGCAATCATCGAAATATCAAATTCAAATCCACCCTCATGTCTAGTCTCATTCAGCAAAAACGCTGCTCTCGGCTTTCCGCATTGTCGATGCTTTAGCTGGAAAGATAGTTTGCTAACCAGGGAATGCCGTCAGCTTCCCATGGAACTTCGGATTGAGACCTATATCACGTGAAAGAGCTCGAGACGCTGATCACAGATATGTAGACCAAAGTTGCTAAATGGATCCCCTAAGAGAGTTATGGCCGGCGGAAGCCGCGATGTCTTCCATGTGTTAGGCGCGCTCAATCAGCGTTGGGCGCAGTATCGCGCGGGAATCAGCGGTTCGGCTATCAGCGCCGTCAGCAGCGGCGGCGGTGCAGTGGTAGATTGCTCGCTCCAAAGGATTGGGTTCATTGGTTCGGTTCCCGCCGCTGACGGGTTTTTTGCATTTTGTGGTCTATCTTCGACGAGGGCCTATAATCTCATTTTTAGCACATTTTTGAGCGAACGGCTAATGGCGACTTGCATTTACGTCTATTTGAAGACGGAAACGAGTTTCAGGTAAAATGTTTTATTCATGACGTGAAGCAAGTCAGAAATTCAAATCAAAACAAAATAAAAAGTAAAGATAAAATCAAAAATCAACCAAACTTAATAAGCATAGTAAATAAAAAATAAAGGCACTAGTCAAAAGTTCCGACTCCACCGACACGACCACGCTTGAAAATTTTTTTTTCGTTGAAACTTCGTCTAGGGGAGGGGGAGGGGGTTATTTGGGGTGCTGATCACGAATCTGACATCCGTTTTTCACGATTCGGTCGGACACCACCCATACCGTTGCTACAACCGTTCGGCCGAAGTCGTGTCGGTAGAGTCGGAACTTTTAACTAGTGCCCAGCGAAATCGGTGACTCTGCCTGGACCACCCTAGTTAAAGGTATGGGTGGTATCCGACCGAATCGTGAAAGACGGATGTCAAATTCGTGATCAGCACCCCAAATAACCCCCCTAGACGAAGTTTCAACGAAAAAAATTTTTCGACCGAAGTCGTGTCGGTGGAGTCGGAAATTTTAACTAGTGCCTTTACTTTTTATTTATTATGTTTATTAAGTTTTGTTGATTTTTGATTTTATTTTTACTCTTTATTTTGTTTTGATTTGATTTTCTGACTTGCCTCACGTCATGAATAAAACATTTTACCTGAAACACGTTTCCGTCTTCAAATAAACGTAAATGCAAGTCGCCATTAGCCGTTCGCTCAAAAATGTGCTAAAAATGAGATTATAAGTCCTCGTCGAGATAGACCATAAAATGCAAAAAACCCGTCAGCGGCGTGAACCGAACCAATGAACCCAACCCTTTGGAGCGAGCACTCTACCACTGCTCCGCCGCCGCTGCTGACGGGGCTGATAGCCGAACCGCTGATTTCCGCGCAATACTGCGCCCAACGCTGATTGAGCGCGCCTAACACATGGAAGACATCGCGGCTTCCGCCGGCCATAACTCTCTTAGGGGATCCATTTAGCAAATTTGGTCTACATATCTGTGATCAGCGTCTCGAGCTCTTTCACGTGATATAGGTCTCAATCCGAAGTTCCATGGGAAGCTGACGGCATTCCCTGGTAAGGGGTACAAAAACTACTTGAAAGTTAAAAAATAAAAAGAGATACAAAGAATAAAGCTGTGTTGGAGATATGAAGGTGTTATCAGATCTGCTCTGGAAGGGATGGGAAAAAACAAATTCCGCGCTTGACCCTCACCGAATTTATATGAACTGTTGGTGAATGGACCCGAAAAACAATGAGTGCAGGTTCGAGTTTCATCTCACGCAAAACGTTTGCGATGATTGTACTCATTGAATCAACTGGTGTTAGCAGCGAAATTCTTCCCGAAATCGAATACTGAAGCTATGCAAAAAGAATTGATAAAGGAAACCACAGAAGCGCAGTCTGACGCGAAGCTCGGTCATAGGACAGAGAATCAGGCTGCGTCACATGCCATTAAGCCTCAACTGCCACAGTTCGCTTTGTTGGAGACACTTTTCTCATAGGGATTCCAAAGAAGGGGCTTCAGCGGAACGGCGTCGATGGCTATTGAATGCTGACAATAGTTGAGCGGATGGCTGAGAATCTTCGATGTATGTACATATTCATGCAAAGGGCACAGCATGAAAGGAAAACCAACGTCGAATGAAATTATTAATTCGCCGTGCACTGCGCATTCCAATTTTTAGCAGCAGCAAGAGTGCTAGGACTCGATACGAACACCTGTATTACCTGTTTCGTAACTGCCGCGTACCAGTGTTACGCTAGAGAGAAAAGAAAAGCATAATATCAATAATTCAGCACAGTACTAGTTGGCATTATGACCTGCATGTGGGGGCGAAAGCACGCCAGCCAATCAGAGCACAAACTGTATCCTCTCTCTGGCCTGACTCACAGGGGCTACCAGTGCGGACCGTCAGACGTTAGGATGGGGAATTCTCTATCTAAGCTACCCGTGTCAACATTGCCAAAAACCGGAGATCCACAAAAGGATTCTGTTTGAGCGCCTCACCCATACCAACATGCTATTCAGAAGGGACGAGGTGATGGAATTCTGGTTGGTTTGTGCGTTGCGGCGTCCCCATGCAGATCTCATTAGAACTCGATCATTCAACTTTGGTCTAGCGGATGTGAGTAAAGCGCATGCATCTGGCTCACCTTATTTTCGAAGACTTTCTAGATGGCCTTTTGACGGAGTCTCTCTAGGTCACTGGCCATGTTTTCTTCGCGACAGCGATCCTTTCGACTATACTTCTCGTGTCCAGCAATTGGGAAAAGTAAAATTGGGTTACTCGTATAGTAAATTGACTGCTCAGACACTCTGAACACATTCTTGACATAAAGCTCGAGGTGACCACTCGATATTATCTAAGTAGCCTTTCGCTCACAGGGTTCCTCAGGTATTGATTGATCAAATCCTTATCTCTAACACCCTCTTTCGAAACAAAAGTTCGATGTGGCTTCAAAAAACCTCAAATATTTTTTGAAACATTTCAGCAGTTGGGCAGGTTTCCATTCACTTTCCTCCTTTTCTGACGCTTCCTTAGTTATGACTTTGAAGTCTTGTTTTTTTCTCGATCATCAAGCTTGGCTTAATCGTCTTCTTCCTCTCCTTCATCATCATTTGTCCCGCTTCGTCGCGGGGTCCGCTCTTCTGATGTCACGACGCCACCCCTCCCGATCCTGAGCTTCGCGCATCTTGTCCGCTGTCGGCGCGACACCGAACTTCTGCCGAATGACATCGTTTTGGATGCGGTACATGCGCGTGACTCCTACTGGGCTTAGTAGGACATATTTACATTTTGTTGCCCTGCGTTTCCAGTCATTTGTTTAGCCCCTGCAGTTAGTGTTGATCTCATTCTTATGGCAATGTTTCCTAAAATGCATGTAAATAAATATATAAATAAATAAATAGACAACATTTGCTAGGCATTTTAAAAGTCCATTTAAAAGAAACCCTAAAAAACTAAAACGATTAGTTTGGAGAACTAAATATTTTCTACCTAAAAGTTTAGACCATCACGTAAAGGTGATTTCAGAAATTTGAATAATCGTTTGATCTAGTAATTTATTTTTAAAAACTAAAATTTTCTATTCTACAAAAGCTTAGGCCACCGAGTGGTCCGGAGTCAGTGGGTTCCCGCATTAAACCCTTCCCTGAGATGGAGTCGCTCTTTCGATAAAACGATTAGATAATGTGCTGAGAACGGCGGAGTGCGCTAATGATGGATTACCATTCGTTAAGATGACATGTTAGTGCAGCCACTGGTTAGCTATATTTCGGTAGATTACGGCGTTTCTTAAACGGTAGGAGATTTTTTTAGCATGTAAGCTATTTTTACTTTTCCTTCACTGCTTTGTCTTGCACTGCTCTACTACACCTTGTCAGATGATTGGCAACGATTAGAAGCTAAGACCCTAATTCTTGCTTAGCAAGCAGAAAAGGGATTATTATCCACTCTGTTTGTAAGCAAGCAATGCAATAAAGAAGAGGCCACTGAGAAATTCAGTGTTATGAGTCCACTGTTACGACTTCACTCTCTATGTGGACTGTAAAATTCGACTGTAAAGGACTGTAAAGTTACAGAAGTCTACAGAATACGAAATTCTGCTTGAAACGTTTCCGAGTTTCAATATTCTTCTTTGCTTCGAACCGTATCTCAACAGTTCTTCAATGCGTAGTGCTTTGATTACTATAACAGCGCTAAAATAGCCCATCGTGGTTTTGGTACTAGTGAATAAAAAGAATAAGAGATAGGAAGATGCAAGAAAGAAAACATGAAGAAAGACGGAGAGAACAAAGAAAAATTACACCGAAAGATTGACAACAGGTGATTGAAGGAGGGAAAAAATAAAATGTCCAAATGCGTGGGAAAAGTGAGAGGTCTAGCAGACACTTGGCCAGAGTTCCTATGATGCGTAGGGAATGTGAAGCGCTGTTCGTATTTTAGTTCGATTACAGTTTTCATCGAAGCTGTGAGAAAGGGTTAAGAGTAAAGATCGACAGCTGCTTGAAGGACGCTTCACGCATTCTACTTTGAGGGATGCAGTGAGGGCAGCTTGAATATGAATACGTCCAATACAATGAATTGCGGTGGCCAGCCGATAAGCAAGTCAGTGTATTGTCTTCCTCAGACAATTTTGAAACCAACCGCAAGGGTGGAGGGCCTGATCGCCCCGTCGGTAGTCTGAACCTGCTGTCGAATGCGTGCGGATGTCAGCGCTTCCTCCGACACTGCTAGGCATGGCCAGCGGAGGCTACCAAGTAAAACGTCCACAATTCATTGCGTGAATTGAAAACATTATGAAAGAGGTAAATAAATAAATAACAACTATATGGTAAACATTATTAGGGTTAGATTTTGAACGGCAGTTGGTCGAGTACTATGCTGGGAAGGCTAGTTCATAGTGAGAGGAAAACGGTTCCTCATTATCAACAAGAACGAGTCTGAACTATGTGCTGGTGTGTTTTCGACGACGTTTCTTTCCAAGGGGTTGTTGAGAAAAATACGGACGGCGGCCATTTAGGCGCTTGGTCGACGGATAATTGCCATATTCATGGTGGAAATGTGACGATTTTCATGGCTCGCCGGGCCATCGAGCGCTGAAGCGAGAGGCACACTCGGGAGTCGAAGTGTTCGGCCATGTTGACGTGAGATCGGGCTGCTATGATTCCAGGAGAACGCGGTTTCAATGACTTCGGATTGGGAGCTGTCAGGAGCAGTAGAGTTGCTAAAGCATAGCGGCCGCATTGTTCCTTCCGGCTTTCTGTGTCGTTTTCTTCACAGAAGAGCTCAGAAGAACTGTACAGAAGAACTGTAGCGCAGTCGTAGAGGGCGTCGTCTTCTCTCGCGAACGCTCCAACGTCATTAACACCCCTCTCCCGGAATCATAGTGGCCCGATCTCACGTCAAAATGGCCTATCGACTTCGTCTCCCGAGTGTGCCTCTCCTTCAGCGCTCGACGTTCTTGGTTTGTGTCCCGGCAAGGCCAACCAAGCCTTCCATCTCTGATCGGTTAATTGTAACCACCATTGATTGGGAAAAGAAAGCATAGATTTGTCCGCCATCCCGTCATTGTGCTTGTACGTTTTACCATTGCTTCCACAAAAACCTTATAAACAGGATGAGCGGCACATTGCGCAAAAGGATTTCATAACATCGACCTTTAACCTTTGTCCTTGTCCTGACAGCCTGATGAAAAATTATTCGTCGATGTATGTGGTCACTTCATACATACATAGAAGTTACTTAAATTTGAGTTGAAAAACGTACATCTTGGCATTATTGGTCAGAATCTCATATTGTTCCACAAGAAATTAAGCTGACACAGAAGCCCTCATGGGTTGACCATGATACATAAAGCTCAACAATAATGACGGGCAATTTCTAAAAGCTAAACAAATACAGGGTACGTAAAAAGTATTGACGCGCTAAACGTAAACATTAGGAATAACAACACGTTATAAAATTTAACAGATTTATATACAAAATGTTAACAAGGATCTAGCAAACAGAATAGCATCACTTATATTTTATAAGGGCTTCTTTTCTGCGAATGCAGGGGCGAAGAGTATGGGGCAAGACATCGACGGTGCGCCGCAAGTGGTCCACGTCGATTTCGTTCTATGCTTTAACTTTCAGTGACTTGATACTTTTGTGCAGTCAACCTGTAAAAGTGTTATATACTCTTCGAGCACCTCCAAAGTGCTAATTCTGGAGGAAGGCTCGCTGCAGGGAAGGCGCATCCGGCCAGTATCATGGTTTGTGCATTCATCACAAGCGTCTCTCGTTTTCGTGGATACAGGAGTGAAGATAAATTAGTAGAACTATCTGTATTGATGTCCTAAAGAAGCGACTGGTTTCTTGGCTCGAATCCCACCTCTAGAGTAAGCCGTGTATCTTCCAGCAGGATTAGACTCCTCCGCACAGTCGAGAATTGTTCAGGGCTGGTGCCGCGCCAACTTGGAGGACTTCATTTCGGTAGAGGAATGACCTCTGGTATAGACCGGATTTGAAACCGCTGAATTACTCTATGTAGGAAGTTTTGAAGAGCAAGGCTTACGCTACTTCCCACAAAAGTACGAAGTCAGTGAAGGATGATCTGGTCAAAGCATGGAACGAAATCAACGTGGAGTACTTGCGGCGCACCGTCGATGACTTTCCCCGTCGTCTTCGCCCCTGCATTCGCAGCAATGAAGTTTATATAAAATACAAATGATGCAATTCTGTTTGCTGGAGCATTGCTGACATTTTGTATATAAACCTGTTTAATTTTATAACGTGTTGTTATTTCTAACGTTTACGTTTAGTGCGTCAATACTTTTTACGCTCCCTGTAGGCCTGTAAGCTCTGGTGCGCCCAGTCATACCTTTACGAACTCTCTGCAGGTTCGGGAGATTCTGAGAAAGTGTTGCTGGAACCTCCCTCCCCCTTTAGAGGGGGAAGGGAATGTAAAATGCAAGTGAAGATGGGAAGTTTTTCCTCTGTCACTTTGACTGTGAACGCGCAGATCCCTGCTCTTGGAACCACTAACCTATAAATTTCCTCTCCAATTTACAGCTAATCTTTGGACTACTACAGTTGTCTTAGACCGTTATGTATTATTCTGAATATGAGCTATGCAGTTTCCCATACCTCATAAGTCGTCCCATCGAGTGTTTCCAACGTTTTATTCTGATTATTGCGCCTATTTTTATGGTAGGGTCGAAGTACTGTGATTTTTGAGTCACCGTTTAAGACGGTAGGTGTGAGGGGAATAATGTTGCCTTCGTAACATCTCGGGTTCACTTCTATTTAATATGGGGTTTGGCCAACGAAGACTTAAAATTTACTGGTTTTACTCGATTGAGGGTCTTGATATACGTTGCAATAATATGGATATACATCAGCAAGTAAAACAGCCCACATTAAACGTACGTAAAGGTGCAGGTGGAACGCATGGAGCACAGTTGGGGGAGGTGTCGGCTGTCGCGTGCACCCGATACAAGATTTCTGGTACGCATTTTCCTCACAGGCCAACCAAGCCTTCCATCTTCCAGGGTTGGTGAAGAGTATCACGCTTGTCTGGGAAGAATAAAGCGCGGAAACTGTTCATCTTCTGACTACCGAAGATCACTGTACATTTCATATACGCATTCATATCGCTTTCGTGACATCTCGTTGAAGTAGAATGCGTGGCGAATCCCAAAGAGATT
>OX375868.1:28226880-28322835 GCA_947359475.1 Heligmosomoides polygyrus bakeri
AAAGGCAGGTGAGGCTTGCGTGATGCATTTTTTTCCGAATTCGGTGGACCACTGCGAGAAGAAGCATCGAGCTAACGGCCTCAAAATGCGTATGCGAACAGAGCACTCAAGGTGCTTTACGGTGACGGGCTAAGAATTACTCAGCTGCCTAAACTGCCTTAGCCCCATCTACCGTTTTAGGGCGGCGGACTTAGCGGTTGAAGTTTCCTGCCCTCTTGCTCGCCCATATTCGGGTTTTCGACACCTCCAATAACACCGTTCTGCTCTGCTTGTAAAGCGCTATCGAATGTTGTCAATTTCGACCGATTTTGGAAGCATCGATTTTTCGGCAATATCCCATCGAGGACGTGGCGCCCCATGCTGAACTGCGCGGATGATGACGTCATCGAAAACCGGTGTTTTCGAAATTGGCCAAATTTTCTCGTGCAAAAATCGTCTAGGGGTTATTTGGGGCGCTGATTACGAATCCGACGTTCGTTTTTGAAAATCTCGACTTCGGTAGGTTTTCAATTTTCTTCTGGATAATTGAGAGTGGTCGGGTCAGGATCATCGATTTTGTTCAAAATTCGTGTAGGGTCGGGACTTATTCGGGGTGCCGAACACGATGCCGAGGTACATTTGTACGATTAGGGTAGGAGAGAGCTCATACCGATAACTGAGGGTGATCGGTAATCGTGACCCGACCACCCTCAAATGAGAAGCAACCTGCTGATGTCGGCGGAATTTTCAAAAAAGAACGTCGGATTCGTAATCAGCGCTCCAGTTAACCCCTAGATGATTTTGGACGAAGTTTGCACGAGGAGATTTGGCCAATTTCGAAAACATCGGTTTTCGATGACGTCATCATCCGCGCAGTTCGGCCTAGGGCGCCAAGTCCTCAATGGGATTTTGCTGAAAAATCGATGTTTCCAAAATCGGTCGAAATTGATACAATTCGATAGCGCTCTTCAAGCAGAACAGAACGGTGTTACTGGGAGTGTCGGAAACCCAAATATGGACAAGTAAGAGTGCAGGAAACTTCAACCGCTAAGTCCGCCGCCCTAAAACGGCAGATGGGGCTAAGGCAGTTTAGGCAGCCGAGAAGTTCTGATCACGTCATCGTAAAGTACCGTACCTTAAGCGTACGCATTTTGAGGCTTTAGCTCGCCGCGTCTTCTCGCAGTGGTTCACCGAATTCGGAAAAAAAATGCATCACGCAAGCCTCACCTGCATTTTCGCACCCCTATACCATTGCCCCCTCCTAAGCTAAACCATCCTACTTTGGCGTGCGAACAGAACGTTCGACTGCCTACAATACACACAAGTTGCAGCCGAAACAATTCGAACTCGACAGAGTTATTGTGCTCCGAACACGCCCGCGCGTGCAATTTAGCGCAACAACGGCAGACGCTCTCCGCGCTGTTTCTCGCCCAGATTACAGTTTTTCCCATTCTAAATGACACGATTCAATTCAGCATGAAAAGCTCTATCGAATGGTATCAAGCATGGCCCAACTCGAAGACATCGTTTTTTCGATGACGTCATCGTCCTTCCGCCGCGGCCTCGTCCTCTATGCTAAACAGTCAGAAATTGATGATTCCAAAATCGGTCGAAATTGGTACCGTTCGATAGCGCTTTTCATGCTGAACGGAAATGTGCCATTCCGAGTGTCGAAGACTCAAATCTGGGCGAGTAGGAGCGCAAGAAACTCTAACCGCTAGCTTTTGCCGCTCTAAAACGCCAGCCGAGGCTAAGGCAGTTTAGGCACCTGAGGAGCTATGAGCATATCGTCGTAAAGTGCCTTAGGCGCTCTGTTCACATACGTATTTTAAAGCCGTCAGCTCGCCGCATCTTCTCGCAGTGGCCTACGGAAATCGGAAAAAAATGCTTCACACAATCCTCACCTGCATTTTCGCACCCCTATAACATTGCCCCCTTCTAAGCTAAACCATTCTACTTCGGCGTACGAACAGAACGTTTGACTGCCTACAAAACCTACAAGCTGCAGCATGAAAGGTTACAGCTTGACAGAGCTATTGCGCTCCGAACACGCCTATGCGTGCAATTTCGATCAATCGCCCCCTCGATTAAAAGGTTCGAATCCGTATGTATTGTTCACGGCGCACTTCAAAGGCTCGCTGGACAGCCTTAGAGCAACTCTTGAGTAGGGCGGCAGGAAATTTCTGATAAAACTCCCTAAACGCTCAGTCTACAAGCTGTTCCCCCCCCCCCCCCCTCGATTGAAAGGTTCGATTCTCTATGCATGTTCATGGCGCACTCCAAAGGCTCGCTGGACAGCCTTAGAGCAACTCCTGAGTAGAGCGGCAAGAAATTTCTGATAAAACTCCCCAAACGCTCAGTCTACAAGCTGTCCCCCCCCCCCCCCCCTCTATTGAAAGGTTCGATTCTGTATGCATTGTTCACGGCGCACTCAAACGCTAGTTGGACAGCCTTAAAGCAACTCCTAAGTAGGGCGGCAGGAAATTTTTGATGAAACTCCCTAAACGCTCAGTCTATAAGCTGCTGCCCCCCCCCCCCTCGATTGAAAGGTTCGATTCTGTATGCATTGTTCACGGCGCACTCAACCGCTAGTTGGACAGCCTTAAAGCAACTCCTGAGTAGGGCGGAAGAAAATTTTTGATGAAACTCCCTAAACGCTCAGTCTATAAGCTGCTGCCCCCCCCCCTCGTTTGAAAGGTTCGATTCTGTATGCATTGTTCACGGCGCACACCAAAGTTTCGCTGGGACAGATTGGAGCTAATCCTGAGTGGGGTTGCGGGGAATTTTTGATGAAACTCCCTAAACGCTCAGTCTATAAGCTGCTGCCCCCCCCCCCCTCGATTGAAAGGTTCGATTCTGTATGCATTGTTCACGGCGCACACCAAAGTTTCGCTGGGACAGATTGGAGCTAATCCTGAGTGGGGTTGCGGGGAATTTCTGATAACATTCTCCAAACAGCTCGAAACAGTCTTGAAAACGTCGCAGTTCCCATTGAGAGAAGATAGAAGCGCAGGGGAATGCGCTCGCCCACTCGATTGATAGGTTAGGTTCTGTGTGCATTGTGCACGGCGCACTCTCGGGCATTCCTGGCATGACAGAGCACTGGCGACGTACGCCATCTTGGAGATAGTCCGAAAGCACACATACCCTGGGAAATAAGCTGCTCTAATCGCCCGTCCAGCCAATTTTGGACCACCCACGGCGAAAATACGGGTGTTCCGGTAGTTTTACACATGTTTGTGTAGATCACGAAGAGGCGAATCGAATGGTACCAACCTTATTTTAAGAAACCTAAAACTGAAGGAGTTATGAGCGTGCGACGCTTTGCGACGCTATGTTGGCGTTTTTTCGCCCACTTTTGACCGTGCGGCGCGAGCGGTATTGTATATTGTATGTAACCCGACCCCAGGTTTGAACAACTTGAGCCAAAAAAGATTCTCAAAAACTTGCTTGTCGTTTTTGAGCTTAAACGTAGAGATAAGGAAAAATAACAAAAAAATGAATAGACTGCTGCTAATCAGTTATGTGCCCAGTAGAACTTAAAAATATCTCTTGAAGTTAGAAGGTCGTCTTCAGAGAACCAGCATATGCAGGGACACGTTAACGAAATGAGTCGGCACATGCTCACGTTTCTTAGGCGTTTTATAGTCTAAAGGCGAAAACCCAGAATGACGAAGACGGCTCCCTTTCTTCCGTCAAAAATGGGCAGATCGCCGTCGATCTGCATCGAAACGGTCTTTTTAGGAAAACCCTTGCTGCTGCAGTGCGGAAGAAGCTTAATGCGATGTTTTAGGAACAGAGTCTCGCAAAAGGAGAAGTGAGATGAGATGACTATCACATTTCCCGGGCTGAATTTTTCAGCATGGATCGATTAGAAAGGATCATCGAATATCTATTCAACTGCAATTCAATCATTTTGACGCTCTCTAAAAAACATATGTATGTGGATGTCGCTCTAATTTTTCTAGCCGAGCTTTCCCAGGGCTCTGTAAAATAATGAAACGATGCGACTATCGAGTCACCATCCGTTACGAATCTAAATAGGGACATTCTGCGGCAGAGGCATCCCGTAAACATAGCTGCACTTTTGAGGCGGACTGTCCTTGCGAAACGGTGAGGCTGTACTTTGAAAATTTCGCTTCTGGCGATTTTGATCTCGACGAAAAACCGGGTCGTGAGCGCAGGTCGTCGCTTGACGATGAAGTTTTGAGGGGAGCCGTCGAAGCAGATCCGGTGTGCCTCAGAGTTGACCGATGCGAGGCGTTTGGCACGTTTCGACACTTGCTCCAACCTGCCAGTTCGTTTTAAGAATGAGCCTTTCGCAAACCGTATTACAACTGTATATGAAAAATGGGTGCTTTACAAAGTAACTAAGCTAAGTGGAAGCGGGGATTTGTCTGGGTATATAAGGATGGTCCCCCAATCTTTCCTAAACACGGCCTTCAACCTGAGAAGGTTATGCTCAATTTGTGGTGGTGTTGTGAAGGTGTAATCCATTACAGGTTTTTGAAACTGGTCAACCAGTCACAGCAGAATCTTACTGCTGTGATTTAGACCAAATGTATGAGAAGTTGCAAAAATTGTTTCCGGCAGTGGTGAATAAATTGAAAAAGGAAATTGAAAATTTGCCCCACTAGATATCGAAGTTCTCCCTCACCCATCATATTCTCCCAACCCTTCTCCCAGTGGCTATCACTTTTTCCGACCTTTTGATTCTCACTTGCGCTAGAGACAAATTACTGTTTTGGCCGATGTTGAATGTGTCCCTTGATTTCGTTTATTCCTCTGATTTCAGTTTTTACTGCAAACGATTAGACTCATTATCTGTTCGTTGGCAAAAGTGTATAGTCTCCGATGGTTTTTACTTTGATTAATAATGCTGTGTTTAAGCTGAGTTGAAGTTTGAAGTAAGTGGTCCGTTTCGGCGATCAATTTTGCGACAGCCTAGTAGCTATGCTCCGACGCTTATTTTGTGGTCTAATGGGCAGTGTGGTGGACTCAGAGACGCGAGGTTGAGAGTTTGTATCCCTTTTCCTTCGCTTTCCATGATTATAGATGTAAAATAACTGGATTCACTCAAAATACATATCTCTGGAACCTGGAGTTGGAATCTTGCCATTGGAATCAGTGAAAACTGTAAATAGGGTAGGGTAGGGTAAAGGGTAGGGTGAAGACGATATTGTGCTATCGCCTGCACCCTATACCAGGTTCCTGGTTCGGATTTCATGCCTAGGCCAACCAAGCCTTCCATCCCTCCGGAGTCGGTGAATTGTGACCAGACGTGTCTGGGAAGGATAAAGAGCTGACTTGTTTATCGGCTGGCCAACGCAGGTCATTGTATGGTCAGATACGCATTTAACTCGCCTCCACGACATTCCGTAGAAGTAGAATGCGTGGAGCATCCCAAAGGGATTGAATAGCGCCGTTCTTTGTCCTTATTATCCTTCATCTGTTCGTGAGCCAGTACCTAGGGAACTCTGTACGAGATGTATGAGACACAGTTGTACTCGGACTTGAAAAATGCGAAGATGGGTATGAAAACAAAATCTTGTGACTGACAGCTCTCATTCATTTAGGGGCTGCTCACACCTGAGTTTAGGTGGTGTGAGCGCCTGCGATCAACACGTACAACGGAAAGAGGGCGGCCATCTACGAATGTTGACTCATTTTGAGTCCTTTCTTACTACATACTTCATGAACGTTTACTATTTGGATCTTAACTAGAAGTTTGCTATCTAAAAACCATATGAGAATTTGACAAAGGACACCTTCTACTTCTTTAAAATGAGAATGAATAGAATAGAATATGAATAGAATCCAATCCAGTAACATTGTAAGGAAATAGATGGATGGTCCAAGTCTAGAAAGGGTGCTCAATTCCTTTTCATCCATCAAGTCCGTGAACTTTGTCTAAAATCTTTCAAAATGTTAACGTGTGCACGGACGAATACTTATTTTAACCATAGCGTTACACCTAATCTTGTTCTGGATAGGGCAAACCAACTGGCTACGAATAAGTATAAAGTGCACGCCTCTGCAGACACCCCCTTTTTCCACTTTTGTAAGCAAGCCCGATATGAACAAACAGAGCGGATTCAAACACTCATCCCAGTGCTTACGAGTTCGCTCCCACCTCTACCCCTTAAGCCATACGAGGACCACCGAGGAGGGTGAAGCCAACCCCGAACCACGAGAGGCTATTGCGCCCCAACTCTTCTATGCCGAGCTCGACTTGAGGCATTTGTACTCTTGTATTTCTAAGGCGGAGGCGTTTTCCGTCCGCGTGCCTCACTTGCGCGGCTCAGACCTACTGTTGGGAGAGTCGTTTGGTAAGAGGGACGGGGGTTTTCCTTTTCCTCGCTGCATACTTCTTCGACGCTTTTCAAAGGTCCCTGCCACTCCTTTCTTCAGGCCCTGTTCCTCTACATACAACGCCAGTAGCTATATCGGCTAAGATAACCCTCTCTGAAAACAAAGCTAGAATAAAGTATTGCAGATGCTGGCTTACTTAACCCTAACCACGATACCTAATCGGTTTGATTCTTAATTTGAAGCTATTTATGAGCGCTTGTTTTTTTTTCAGACCAAGCTTGAAATTGTGAACGCTTAAAATAATTTTAATAATAAGGATCCACTGTCAGAATCGGGTTAGTGCTTCTGCGCCACGGAGCTCAGGCATCTTAAGATGGCCTAGGTCTCGAATTTTTTGCAAACGATATGAAGAACCAAGTCCAAATAATTATATTTCATCATACAAAACCAAGTAGCAATTAGTTAAGTATCTGACAATAAATACACCAAAATTTTAATACAGCCGATTACGGAAAAATATCTACTATTTTAGGCTGTGATTTCCCATTACGAGCACTGCTCAAGGAAGAAAATGACAAATTAAAGGCGAAGTTGGTGGCGGTAGTGACTTAAAGCAGTCTAGAACCCAGCCATTCGTGATCGGAAGAAACTCGGCGTTTGGAAAATAAAGGGCTGCACATCGACGAGGAATAGAATAATTGCGCCTGCGCTCCTGTGTAGCTCTCCTAAAGGCCCCGTCGCCCAGAACCAGATAGGCGGAGGAAGTCATTTGTCAGAATAAACGGCAACGCGAAAGCAAGGTAAGGCATGTGGCTTTCGCCCGGCGAATAACAGATTAATCAAAGCTTCCACATAAGTGGTTCCTTTGTGACTGGAAGGTGAGATGAATAGCTGGTCAGTGACCCAATGACGGAACACCCACACAGACGGCTGAAATTCCTGAACCGCTGCGGAGGGCATGAAAACGGTTTGCTAATCGGATGCGGTCTCTGAAAAACCGCAGAGAAACTGTCTACAGATGGTGGTGGACGAGACGACAATTAGAAGCAAGAGACGTATGAAAAAGTTCAAGGATAGGACAAAGCCTCGATGGAGAACACACCATGCAGCAGAGCGAGATCGAAATGCTTACGTCGGCTTCGTTTCCTTTTCCGGAGAAATTGTCACGACGGAGCATGCTCTGTCACAGCATGCTGTGATGAATGTTATGGCTCAAACACCTTCACTGGTAGGGTCAGTTACAAAGTTTAGGGTGCTTTGTAAATTGTGACGATAAAATAAAAATATAAATTGGTCCTGCTAATGTCGACCTTCCTATGCGAGGTTTGAACAGGAGGGTGGCACCATATGTAGCGTTGCAAAATTTTTAGTTTCTACATCGCGGTTTATTTAACCAAGTAGCGGTTCTCCTGCACTCTCCTCACCTACAACGACCTCTTTAAGCGGATGTCGGTGGGATCCGCTGTGGAGGTGAAGATCGCGCGGCAAATTGCTTTCGGTTTTTGACTCGAAGTCTTTTTCTTTCTTGTTTGTTAGCACGGAAACACGGTTCCAGAACGATACCAAAGTCATCGTGTGATGAATCGATTTTTTGACAGTTTTACACCACATTATTGTGCGGTGGAGGTTCGAACTAAATTCACGAAAATTAGAAGGGGTAATTCAAAATTCTACGGTGCATTCCAAACTGCTTATCATGAACGCACATTTAAAGCACGCTCGGGTTATGAACTAATATGAGTCGGATAGCGTAGGGCAGAACAGTTTATTGTACTTCCTATTCACGGCGACATGCTGATTAGCAGGCGTGAGCTCGTAACAGAGCCAGTGTTGATTTTTGCCAGGCAAGTGGTGAGTCTCTCATGCTCTGCTATGCTCTTTCAGAAGGATGCTGATACCTAAGAGACCAAACAGTGAACGTTGTGGAGGTTCTCGGCGGCTAAGAGAAGGCTTAATTACGAATTTGATGGGATCTTGGTGAGAACACGATATATTAGGTTGTGAACAAAGTTCTGTCAGTTCTTGAGGCTCATATTGAAAACATCAGAGCTCAGCTCAGAAAGAACCTTTTCAGTCAGACGAAACACGATCATATGCCCCACACCATTGCCGATTTGATGCTTATTAAGTGATCGCACTTTCTTACAAATTGGATGATTTATGGCGATTGAAATCACCAGAGGCGAATTTGAAATCGTGCTGTTTCAAAAGCATTATTTCTCCAAAGAAAGCGTTTGAGTGTTTTATAAAAAAACGTTCGGTTAGGGAAAGGTTTGTTGAATATACAGCATGACGATGATCTTGGATCTGGCTTTCATTTTACTTTTACATGACGGTCCATTAAGAGTGTGCAGCAGGGTCGTCATGCAAGAAGAACTGTAGTGCGGCTCTGTCAGGCCCTCATTTGTTTTCTAACCACCCTGATCCTCCAATAACCGCTTAAATCTAACAGTAAAAAAGTTTCCTTTTAGTCGTCTTTTCTTCTTTTAGCTGCATTTGCTTCCTTCAGTTTTCGACCAAGTTACAGCCACTAAAGTTTTGACGCGCGAAGAGACCTAGTGGTTGAAAAAAGGTGTCGTACTATTCTAAAAAGCCCTAGTGATTCTCCAGAAACACATATATTTAGAATTAGCAGTTTCTCTGCTTTTTAACAATTACAAAACTTTAAGTGGTTGATTAGGGATTAAACTTTAGCACGCTTTTATACCATGAGAACGAGAAAACTGACAAACTGTTTACAACCTAATACTTAGAGAGAGAGAGAAAGAAAGAAAGAAAGAAAGAAAGAGAAGGAGAAAGAAAGGAATGAAGGTATTCTTGTTCAGAGCAGCATAATTCAAGACTTGCAATGAGCTACAGTGAAAAATTCGCGGTAAGCAGCGCGTAAGAAACTAACGGTTTCTAGGAAGAGCGCGTCGTGCCATGCCAGGATGGGCAAACAGTACTAGTTGCGAGAAAAATCACTGTGACAAACTCAAAAGTATTGCTGGAGAGAATTTGTTCCAACTGATAACACCAAGTCACGCCAGTTGCCTTTGGCGCATGGTGGAACTTTTAAAAGGCTCATTGTGCTGGACTCCGCGTTGAATTAAAATAAACGAGCAGGAACAACAGCAACTGAAGGAAACAACGGAAGCAGAGTTCACAGAAGAGAAAACTATCCAGAAATCTTTTGCAACGTCTGGGATACTGGTTTTTCGAAGTATTTTAGTTGATAAGACAACCCGTCTTTGGTAATAAAGTGGTTTAGCAGAGTACGTATAACCCTTCGAGAAAGGAGGCTTGAGCTGGTACCAGATTTAAGGAAAAACCTTTAAGTTTTAAACACTAGTAAGTGGAGGCAAAACTTTGAGGAAGGTAAAGTGTAAGCTCGCCTACAAAAGGTAGCTCGTTTTTAGTCTAGTATACTGGAACGACAAATCATGGATCGACAACGTTAAGGTCGGGGCACTTACTGCTAGTAGCGATCATGCAACAGTAACGTTTAACATTGGTTTTAAAAATTTACCAGAAATCGTTGGATGCAAACGCGGCTTCAGATGTACAAACTACGAAGCGCTTTTTGAATATTTAGCTAACAAGGAGAGGATACTTGGTGACCATGGGACTTTAAGGTGGGACGTATATCACCGGATGCGGCTTCGAACGCTGATTCCAAACATGTGTTCCGTTTCTGCTGTGCGCATCTGTGAACGGAGTTATGGACCATTTTCGTAGCAGGCTCCTTTGCCCTCTAGGTCCACACAGAGCGGGCCAGTCACAAGAGAGCGAACTCAAGTAGGGTTGAAACTGCGCTGCCGACCGAGCAGTGGTGGCGCAGGGGATAGAGGGGCAGCGTGATGAGAAGGGTGATCTATCGTTCGACTCCCCTGTGGTGCAGGATCTTTGCACTACCCAAAAAAGATCTGCAACGATCAACCAAGGCTCCCTATGTCAAATGACGAAGTTTGGGTAAAATCGATCACCATGATCCCACCATCCATACTTACAAGCGGGGGATCAGTGCCTTAAATAACCCCCTTGAACGATTTTTTTCGGCACAGGGGGCGGTAAGGACAATGCTGCCGACTTATCTTCTAAACTATGCTCTCACCAGCTGTTTAGTTGATACGCCTTTCGGAGGAGTTCAGTTCTCCCGATACTTCACGCGTTCCTACAAGGCAATAGAAGAAGATGGCCAACAGTGCGAGAGCATCGAGGTATCTATCACTGTGGAATTAGAAAAAGAGGATCCTACATGGTCAGGGGAGGAAGATGATGAAGAGAACACTAGCCAGCAGCGTGGATCTTTTCGTTTCGATGAGATGGAGGTATCAAAGGGGAAGGTGAATTTTGCAATTTTGTATTGCTAGAAAATGCGTTTAAACTTGTGATCTAGTCTAGGTGCATGAAGTATGCAGATCCTACTAGAGTGAAAGTGATGAACATTCCGGCAGGTGAAACAGCTCGCCCCTTCTACGTCCGCGTTAAGGAACACCTGGAAGGGAAGAGCAGGTCACGACCATCAACTGCTTTGGGCTGCCACAAGGTAAACGACCATAGCAGCGCCGACTTTAGAGTCACTTTCAAAATTCTAGCACGGGAGGCCCATACCGCGGCGCGCAAAACCCTGGAGGGGTTCTGGATACAGGCCAAGAGCCCGAGGTTGAATCGGCGGGGGAATACGTCTATATAACGTGCGAGATCACCCCTTACATCAGTCTAGCCTTTTAGGCAGTTTCACTTTGTGGGGTCTCTCGGGTGTTCTAAATGTTGGGCTACTGTCACCTCTCTCTGCTGGAAGGGTTGCTGTTCGGGAGGTTTTTGAATTTTTGCAAAGGCGAAGTTTGGTCTGGTAGCTTCAAGATATGTTTGGACTTTTCAGACTCTGAAGAAGGCAGCATCTTCGAAACGTTAGTAGTCAATAAAGCGTGTACTATCTCGGTTTCGAGATCAACACCACATTAAACAATTGGACAACGATCAATGCCGATATTCATCAAGGGTCGAACCTGGCGCTAGTTCACAACGTGCCAACTAAGTATGTGCGACTCGTCAAAGCGTTGTCACTGAGACAACGGATCGTCGTAGCAAGACAAGGTATACCCTGTCTACCACGGTGCTCCATCCATCAAGTGGTCCCTAGATTCATCGCGTGCAAAGGTCTGCATGAGCTCTGCGGAAGGACAGCTGATAATCAAGTAATACGGCGCTTCAGTTACGCCTACTTCGCATTTCTGCACGTAACAAACGTTATCATATGTATAGCATGTTAAAGAAGTGTTTATCTAAAGAACATTGCTGTGCTTTGTACTTGAAGGATCACCTTTGGAAAAGGATCGTGGATGGTTTCAAATCTATTTATGATTCTATTAGGTCTAACGTCAAAAGAACCTTGCAGAGAAAATTTGATGGCTTGCTGAACAGCGTTCACGGAAGGCGTGGGGGGGGCAGCGAGCACTCTCGCAGGAGGAGGCCTTGGGGGACCTACCTGGTGTCGCATAATTGTGGGTGAAAGCTCAACCAGGGTTACCACACTGGGCGATTTTTCTTTATCGGACAACGCTCGCTCTGTTCTGAATCTAGGACCGAGCTTTTCACCGTCGCAGTCTTTCTCCGTGGTTGATGGGGAAGGGCAAACAAAGCCTAGCATCCCTTTTCCTGCAACTTATTTCAAGCAGCAGGACGCTAATCCCAGCGTGGATTTGAAATTCTGGCGGTTTGCGGACGATGTCTTCCAGAACAAGTGCCGCAATCAACGCCCAGTTCTCAATTTGACCCAAGGGCAGATCTGTGGGCTCAAATAGGTTCAAAATTTAGTTACCTCTAAATCCATGCGGCTATCCATTAGCGACAAAGGGCGAGTTTGTCCTAATACCTAGACAGCTCGACATTGCTATAACCGAGGGTCATCTGGAAGATACCTCTGTGTATCGTCCAGCCACCCTCAGGGCATTCCGATTACGAGAGAAAATGCCCGAACCGCGCCGCGTCTGTTTTGGTGCGAGAAAATGCCCGCAACCAAGCCAGAAAATGCCCGCGACCAGGGGAGAAAATGCCCACAGCCAGGGGAGAAAATCTGCGGCCACTGAACGGTTTTCGATAGGGTCCACTACAACAACTACAACAACAAAACACAGGGTAATCACGTGGACAGGGATACGGTATTTTTCTCGTGGCGTCGAGTAAAGGGCATGAGAAATCGTGGGCGTGGCAACTGAAAGTGTGGCACCATCATTTGGATTCCCTAGCAGACTTGATAGCCTTACCGTGATAGAGAAGCTTTGGAAAAAATGAGGAAAGATTACAACAGGCATGCTCAACGGTTAGATTAGTACCAACGGTGTTTTATGTGAAAAGAACACTTGAAAACTGAAAGGAGCGAAAGTGGCGTTTTCGCCCAGATCTCAATTTCTCGTACATAAAACTGGAGGACTTACTTTTCGAAGCATTGAGCTGCGGAACTGTAGGCCACCTCAATTTTTGAGTTTGTTTTTGAGCCACATGAACACCACTTGGAGTGAACAGAAGGTACATGCACTTCAAAGTCATGAGAAGTAGAAAATGAAAAATGGCAGAACTTATTTGGGAATTTATTTACAAAATGGTTTTGGTTTTACTGAGGTTTCGCTGAGTCTTTCTGATGAAGTCTTCATTTTTGACCAATCATTTCCTTCTTTACTAAAACAGGATTTGAACATAGATATTTCAACATTCATTGCTTTCCAAGTGATTTTCATTTGATACACCGTTGGTATCGTAAACACTTGTTGTGCTCTTTTTTATTAAAGTTTTCTCAGTATGCAAGTTTTCTTAGACTTCTATTTTGATTCGCTTTGTTGCTGTTTTTCTGATATTTCCACATCTCTGAATAAAGGATTGTTCTCGTCAACCCGGGAATTTTCTCTCTTGGTCGCTGGCAATGGTTAGTTGCAACATAGGTTTTACCAAAAACGTTATTAAAATGATCAGAACCTAGGTGTTCATCTTTACCTTGGCTAGCGAGCATTACGTCATCAGCATAAAGCAAAGTCCAGTGGACTGGCTTCTGAAGATCTCGTGTAATGGCGTCCATCACGACAACAAAGAGGAGTGGGGAAAGCGCAGAACCCTGGTGTACCCCGACAGAGATGGGAAACTCCATCGATGTTCCAGCTGCAGCTTAAACTCGACTCTTTGGACAAGTGTGGAGAACTCGCACCCACTCTATGAGCTCTTCGGGAACTCCATGATGTCGCAAGGCGTACCATATCACTTCACGCGGTACGCGGTCAAAGGCCTTCTCCAAGTCGAGGAAGGCGATATGCACGGGCTTCTGTTTCTCGCGGTGCTTATATAACAGGAGGCGGGCGGCGTGTATGGCATCAATGGTGCCACAGCCAGCTACGAAGCCGCACTGATTGCTGGAAAGCTGTACGATGTCACGAATTCGTCCGTCGACAATTCGCTCAAAGATCCTCATGCTGTTCGAAAGCAAACGAATTGGACGGTAGCTGGCGCAGTCTGCAGGACTGCCCTTCTTCTTCCAAATCGGAATAGTCGTGCTTTGGCGCCAACACTCAGGCACCTTCTTCTCCGCCACAACCTGGTCACAGAACTTAGCCAACCACTCAGCAAGGTACCAAAACTTCGACATCCACAGTTCTGCTGCCACGTCGTCGGGCCCAGTCGCTTTGCCTAGCCTCATCTTCTTCAAAGCCGCTTCAGTCTCCTCCACGGTGATTTTCTGGACGGGGTCGTGGGTTGGAGCCGTTGAAGGGATGGCTGGATGAGGAAATTCTACTTTAGAGATTTCCTCAAAGTAGTCGCGCCATCGCTTCAATGCCTTCTTGCGGTCCGTAAGAAGATGGCCGTTCTCATCATTGATGCCCAAAAACTTCTCAATATCCTCGGTCTGGCGATGGCTTAACTTTGCAAGTCGGCACAGATACCGCTCACCATCGCGCGACTCGAACTTCTCGTTGACATCTCCATAATGAGTGGCTTTCGCAACAGCCACTTGCAGCTTTCTTCGTTCTTGGTATTTCCGCCAGTTATCGGCCGTCTTTTCGCCGAAAAACACGTGATAGAGCGTCTTCTCCTCTCGAACTTTGACTTTCACGTCATCTGTCCACAGCCAGGCCTGCTTGTCGACCTTCCGTCGTCCAGGCTTCGTGATGCCGAGCTCCGACCGTGCAGCGTGACGAATCTCGTCGGTGGCCTTCTCCCAAGTTTCGTCGACAGTCGTGACTGTCGGTAACCGAATGCGAGAAATCACAGCTGCTTCATTCTCTTTCATTCGCCACCACTTGATTCTTGCAGCACCGCATCGCTTGATCTGCTTCAGCCTCGGAGGGGCGATCTTAAAGGTACAG
Source organism: Heligmosomoides polygyrus bakeri (assembly GCA_947359475.1). Classification (NCBI taxonomy): domain Eukaryota; kingdom Metazoa; phylum Nematoda; class Chromadorea; order Rhabditida; family Heligmosomidae; genus Heligmosomoides; species Heligmosomoides polygyrus. Next base: position 28,241,505 of record OX375868.1, read on the forward strand.
ATCAGCGGTCGATGTTGTGGGGCGACCGTCTCATACGGCACGACCTTCGCGTCTGTGACGAAACTCCTGTCACGATCCTTCACAAGGACAAAGTCTATCTGAGTCCTGGTGCTTCCGCTATAGAACGAGATGAGGTGGGAGTCGCGTTTTCGGAAGGCGGTGTTCACTATGGTGAGGTTATGCGATTCCGCATAATCAAGGATACGCTCACCATCTGCGTTACGCGACCCATAGCCGAATCCACCATGACAGCTTTACCCGTCTTTCGTCGCGCCGACGTGCCCGTTAAGGTCACCAGCGACTATGATGACATCTTTCGACGGTACCTCTGCTGTCTTCTCATCGAGCAGGTTCCAAAACTCATACTTGGCTTGATCGGAGCAGCCAGTCTGCGGAGCATACGCAGAGAAGAAGTGATAGAGTCGCTCCTTAGCGGCGACAACGATCTTCATCAATCGATCGTCAATGCGCTCGACTCTCACAATCGAGTCACGAAATCGTTCGGAGACTATTATTCCGACATCACTGGTGGTCCTGGGACTTCCACATAGGACGGCCTTAAAGCCTCGTCCTATGTCCCTTGACTTGCGGCAGGACCACCCCGTCTCCTGCACCGCACAGAAAGCAACTCTTCTACCCTCCAGTGCTTCAACCAACTCGCACGAGCGGCCCGCCAACGCACCCACATTCAGCGTTCCTACGCGGGTATTGCTTACGGGACTTTCGGACTAGCTCAGTTGCCCCCCGATGCCGTCCTCGCACCAGGGACCCTTGCATATTTTCCACACTCTGCGAGTGCGCGTCGTCTCCCGCGGACGCCGTAGCACTATCTCGAAATACGTGAGCTGACATGCACCATGTGATGTGACATGGGTCTTCCTAGGCCGGCCTGTCATAAGGGCCTGTCGCCTGCAATCGAGTGTTCGTGATCGGCTTAGCTCGCAGAGCGAACAGTTTCCAGTGGCACCACGTGGAGGAACGGACATCGCCACCGAAAAACGCAATGCCGATACTTTGGCTAATGTTTTCCAAAGTTTTTTTCAATAAGTCGCAGACGAGTCTTCCCAATCTTCAATTTTCCGGAACTGATCAATTCTTTCCTACCGTGCCTTCCTCTATCTGGTTCTATCGCGACGAAATAGTAGAACTCATAGAAAATGGTCAAACTCGCTCTCAACAACACGGGATGGCATACCCTTTGTTTGGTCAAGAAGATAATTTCCTTTACTGGCTATCCTTTGGAGTACGTGTTTAACTTGAGTTTTATGGGAGCTGAGGTTCTTTCCCGCTGGAAGCACACCCTGGTCACACCCATTCCTAAGGAAGGCCCTTTGAGTGACTCAAAGAAACTACCGGCTGGTTAGCATCACCTCCGTCTTCGCTAGAACTTTCAAAAAAGTCATGAAAAATCATATTTTGAAGCATCTCGAAAATCACAATGTTATTCACAAAAGCCATTTGGGTTTTATGAAAGGTGGTCGGTATTCACCTTAGTATTGTTTTTTGGCTTGAAAGTGAAAGCCCTTCCCGATAGAACTTTTCATGTAAGGGTCGGCGGTGCATATTTCACAGTACAACATCAGACATCGGTGTTTCCACAGGAAGGAGTGTCTCACCAATACTTTCTCTTACTTACACCTAGCACACCTTTCTTATCTACACCTAGCATTCCTGGTAAAAGTCTGAGTTAGATGGTTGTAGCAAAAAGTATGCCGATGACATCGAAATTTATAAAACCATAAACTCGCTATACATAGGACACAGAACGACTGCAAGCTGGTATAAATTTCATAGAAAAGTGAACAAATGAGTAGTAGCTACCTCTCGCTGTCGAGAAAACTCGCTTGCTGACTATGGGAAAGTGTGCGGTTAATGCAGACTACCGTATTGAAGGGAAGGGCTGGACAAAACTGAATAAGTTCGAGACCTAGGCTGAACGAGAGACTGGATTTTGAAACTCATTGTAGAATGCTGGTCACCAAAGCTTTGAATCGCATTTACACCTTTTATGGATATTGAAGACAAGAAATCCCAATGTCGTTATTCGCGCTTATAAGATACATGTATGTATGTTCGGCCAATTCTCGAGTGCACCACTGTGTTCAATTCTTACAATCAAAAGCACGTGAAACCAACCGTTGAACGTGCACTCATATAAGACCGGCAGTTACGTTGCCATTTCCTTGAGTTCTCTTTTGCTTATTTTAGTGTCTATTACCTTAATGTTTTTCACCACTTCTTGTTGTAAATCGGATTCTCGAATCTTATCGGATTTAGTCCAAAAAGCCCGTTTCGGATCAGCACACTTTTGTCAACGGGCCACCGGCCGACTTACTCCATCAGCGAAAAAAATAGGTAGTCGAGTTTCGACAACATCCACGAAAGCTGTTTTGAAAGCTTGGTTCTGACTGCTGGAGATTTTACCAGCGAGAATGTTCATAAAGTGTTTGAAAAGGTGGTGGTCGCCTGGTGAAAGGTTTGGAGAATATGACGGGTGAGGGAGACCTTCAACCCTTAATTCGTTCATTTTTCGAATAGTGATTTGTGAAGAGTGTATCGTGCAAAAGAATCGGCCTCTTCCGTAGACCAATTCTTGCTGAAGTTAACGCAATTTTTGGTGCATTTCGTCAATTTCATTATAGTAGGACCCTCCCGTTATCGTTCGGCCTGGTGCCAAAAAGTTGTAATGGATCACACAGCGAACATTACCTCTTTTTGGTGGAGGTTTGCTTTTGGAGAATGCCTAGGGGGTTCGTCGGCGTCCAACCACTGTTCGGAGCGTTTCCTGTCTTCACACACAATCCACTTTTCATTAGAAGCGATGACTCGATCCAAAAACGGACCAATTTTACTGCGTAAAGGTAGAGAAGAACAAATCCCGAAACGTGACAATTCTTACCGCTCCTCAACTCGTGCGTCCCCGCTTTTCGAGCTTTTTCACCTCCCCAAGGCGTTTCGAAGCATCCGCAACAGCAGTTTCACTGACGTCTAGCTCTTGCGCGATCCCGCGAACTGTTTGGGATGGTTCAGCTTCCGCCAATTCTTTCAACTCGTCGTCCGGGGTCGCTCTCTACCCACCGCTACGAGCGTCGTCTTCGAGGATGAAATCTCCGGCCCGAAATTTACTGAACCACTGGCGCACAGTACTTTCTCCAACACTATCAGGCCTCCACACTTGAGTAATTTTTTGAGCTGTCTCCACTGCGGATTGTCCAAATTCGAATATACTTGAGATTTATGGAGAAACAATATCAAACCTCAATGGTTTGTTTCGCCACCTCCCTTCAGATAAACCGCTTTTATTATAACACCTCCTCGCTGGCTCATCAATGAAGAATTGAAGTTAAAATAAGATACCGTTCGGAACTGCCGCTTGGACAGACTTCAATAGGCCCTTCAAGAACAGAAATACAAAACAACGTTAAAACATAAAATATTTAGTCAGAAAGAGCGAAAAATTTTGTACAGAAAGTAGCTTTATTTAAAGTAGAATTTTTACTTAATAATAGATGAATGAAAAATAGTGAAACAAAACGCTGAGAATTTTGCGGACAACTTAATATAACCTCTACTGTATTATGTGATTGTTCTGAATGTTTTCCAGTTTTCTTATCTACACATGGCTCGCCTGCGTCTTAAAATAAATCAATAGATGACAGGTGGCAGAGTTTAGTATACTAGTTGTTCCAGTGATTATTTTGAATTCCATTGCTAGATCTTTCCTCTGTCCTGTACTCATTAGCCTAATGAAACATCCATTGAGATACCCACCTAAGCTTTGGAGCTTTCCAACAACAGGATGTGGAAAGGACTTTCGTAGAGCACATATTTTTGAAGATGTCAAAAAGTTCGAATAGGTTTTTTGAATAAAAAAGAAGCTCGTAGACAAGGCGTTGCCTTGGGAAAACGAATTTTGACGTGTGTTCGAAAGCGAAATTGCGTAAAATTTTTCGAGAGGCAAGCGTTTTTCACGCTGTAAATCACGAGCAAATCATAACAGGAAGCAAATGAGGCTTCAAGTTTGGTGTCTGGAAAGACCCCCAAATGAATTACCGATACAATGACTGGTTTGGAGCAGCAGCGGGGCAACGACATAAAGAAGTCTTCTAGGCGATAGAGAGAAAAAGGAAGCCAGTCCATGGCTCAATTCGGGTACTCTCTGCTGCAGCACTTAAAAAGGTCGTTACAGATGATAAGTTACACTTTCAATACGTGGGCACTGAAGTAATCACCATTTCTTCCACTGTGGTCTGTTACTAGTGTGTTCTCTACAGACGTGCTTGCACCTGTAGGTCTGGAACAGGAGCAAGAAGGGCTCGTAAACCTGTCAGAGAGGCGAATAAACAAACTTTCGCCATCATTACAACAACAACAAGAAAAGAAGGCGTCCTAACGAAGATGTTATCTGAACTTGAAAAGAGCTGGATTTGAGGAAAAGTGTTACTGTTACTGTTACTCCTTGATGTAAATTCAGCTTTGCTGCCTAATCGGCTGCCATCACTAAAATTGCGCTTGGAAATAAAATATTATGTCGGACCGAAAATTTCCTCCGCGTTGTGGTAGGAGCACACGACAGTAAGCTAAGTTGAATAGAAATAAATAATACGGTATTTGTACAAGTGAAATTAACTGCGTGTTATTTTAAGTTTCCGATTGAATGGTAAGAACATTTTGTCCACCACAGCAGGACAAATCTTCACCAGATTTCCATACTTGGGCTTTATATTCTGATCAAAATATTTCAATATAAACTATTCAAATCAGTTTCTTTAAGCATCAAGTGGCTGGTAGGAAGTGGTAAGCTATTCCAATACAATTTACATCGTGGTTTTCTAGATTCAGTTTTGAAGTCGCTCAGAAACGCTCTCAATGGGCCAAGTCGTCGAAAAATAGGTGAGTTGGCCACGTAATGGGCTTCGCAGACACTCGCTGGACGAGAGCCGTCATCGACTGCATTCCGCGGGATGTCAAGAGAGCACCAGGGTGCCCACCAATGCGTTGGTCGGGCTCCTTCGTGAAAGCCCTGAACGAACAATATGATGCTCTTCGTGTCCCTCGAGTGAATCCATTGGAGCATTCTGGCACGTGATAGGAACGAATGGAGACGCTGCTGACTCCCGCTCAAGCAACTCGATGGTCAACGGGACAACAGCTGACGAAGGTAATCTAGAAGCTCTTCTTCACTTTCCTTGAAAACCTTTTTACACTGTTGGCCATGGCTTGTTCATCACAATGTTTGGAGGGACATTAAAAAAGCGTTCTTTTCCGCTGACGGAAGAAAAATGCGGAGAAAAATGATTTTCAGCTTCTATATCTTTAGTTCGGAGTCTACTATGGTAGTACTTTACTGATCTTTTAGATAAATTTTTCCGAACGTACTTTGCTCCTAAACTTCGGTTTAATTCTGTCATAGGGTTTTCGAAATTTAATTCATAAAGCTCTATGAGAGAAAAATCGGTATTTTATGTTTACACTATAAGTAGGCCGCTCTCATCAAACATTGGGAAGAATTTATATAATTTATATGTGCTTAAAACTGTTCTTCTTCTTTTGCGTAACAGTACCAAAGCTGGCTAAAATCATGCATTATGGAACTTAGAGAATACGAAAACATTCACAGCACTTAAACGGCGAAATTTTTCTCTCCTCAATATTTCCTATTTTTTTCACAGGATTTGACATGGCGGTAAAAAGAATGGTAGCGGAAAGACCATTCGTTCTTCAACACTAAGGCACTCTATTCTTTATCCAACCCAATATAAATCATTTCTTGAAAGAACTCACTGAATTCTCCGAATTATTAGATTCTTTTTAATATTTCAAGCGATTGCTGAAGGTAAAAACGTTTTCAACTGTAGCTGGCACAAGGAACTTCTTCCTTCATTATTCACCACCCCAAAATAAGTCTTGATCGTGAGACTGCGTATGAGGGCTTCTCGTCCTGCCTCAGTTGCGATCAGCTTCGGTGAAATTGAGCAACTACATAGGCGCAAGTTCAAGCAACCCAATAAAGGTTCCGCACGTTAGTGTCCACTAATACTTTGTGACCACAAGCCCTGTGAAGTTAATGTAACCGTAAGTAAGAACGCTCGTTAACGCGCACTCACTGAAAAATGCAGTGAACAATTTCCGATTTCCTATTCCAATCCACTTCTGCAGACCACCACATCAACTATATGAGAAAGTGACACAATTTGTACCCAAGGGTCGGGTGAGGTTACCTGGCGAGATTCTTCTAAGTGCTCCCTTGTCTTGCAACTAATCTGAAATATTCCTCCTTTGCCGAATGCAGTCTAAAAATTTATAATTTTAGGTACACCTCGCGTGCAAAGACTCAGGCTGAAGGGAGGCCACTTCTCCCCTCTTATTCCACCTCCTTGAGCAAGGGCGGTGTCTTACTATCGAAGTCACACTGCAGTTGGTTGCTGCTGCATTTGCAACCTTTAACAAAAGCCATTTGTTGTCCCACCCTATTATTTGTCGAAGGTCATAAAGGATGAAAGGATAAAGGACGGCGTTATTAAATCTCTTTTGGGATGCGCCACGCCTTCTTCTACGGGATGTTGTGGAGGCGGTTTGAATGCCTACTTGGTCATACAATACTTGCGGTGGCCAGCCGATGAACAAGTCAGCGCTTCATCCTTCCTACACAAGTCTGGTACCAATTCACTGACCTCGGAGTGATAAACAAATTGGTTGGCCTGTACGGGAAATCGAGATCCTGCCATCGGATGCCAATGACAGACAGCACCTCTTCCCACGGCGCTACACGTGCCCAAATCGAAACTCATAGCACTCATTTTACGCTCATCACTACGTATCATAAGGGGAATTTCAGATTGTACCAAATTTGCAACATTGTGACACAGCCCTCAATACGTTACTTTACGGAGTGCAAGGTTTCATCTCAGGGGAAGACCAACAGGTCCGTCATGCTTCAGAAGAGGGAAAACCTGCCGGAAATTCAGTTGTTCACCCGAGCCATGCTGAATAGCATCAGCAGCTCGCTGGAGGGATCGGAGAGGATTCAGCACGATCGACCACATGCACACCATTACGAAGCTCATCGAAGTATTGCGAGAGTATACGCTACCGCTGCTCATGGACTCGAAGAAGGCATTCGACTCGAAACGGAAGCGATTATCGAAGCCCTGCCAACTAAGGACGTTCTTATTTATTTATTTATTTACGTCAAAAATGACGTGCCATTCACATTAGAACATGAGTCAGAGCAGAACTGAAACAAGTCAGAAGAAAAAAGAGAAACAAAACAGAATCAACACCAGAATAACGAATTAACGAATTAACAGGCAGCGGCGACACCCAGTGGGAAGGAAAATAACTATAGGAAGAAAATTCTTATTCAAGACATCAAAGTCCTTCGAGAGCTGTACAGTAGATTCACGACCAATTAATGTCATCAACGTGAAAAGAGGGGTTCGGTAAGTGGATGCCATAACCCCGATGCTCTTTAGCGCCAACCTCAAAAATGTCATACGCGAGCTATGTATTAGGTTGCCCGGAAATAAATAAGCGTTGTGCAGTTGTAATTATTGGAGTACATTTTTTCAATAAGGTATGTTCTATGTTCTATAGTGTTATCTTTGAATTCTGCTTGGAGCAAAAATTTTTCCCAATTTTAAGCTTTGCCGTTTCAGATGTCTGAACGCAATTTTCGACAAATTTTCATCTACAAGTTCAAACTTGGTCGCAGTGCAGCTGAAACGGCCTGTAACATTAACGCTGCATTTGGGGAGGATTTCGCTAAGGAACGCACAATTCGTTACTGGTTTCGATCTGGAGATGAAAATCTCGAAGATGAAGACCGGGACAGGCCATCGCTCCTCAACGGCGGCCAATTCAAAGCCGTGGAGGAAGCGGTTGCGCGTCATACTGTAGGAGAGCTATCACAGTATGTCGGCATTGACGGCAGCACTATCAGTCGCCACTTTAATGCGATTGGAAAAGTGAAGAAATTGGTTAACTGAATAGCGCTCGAACCAACCGTCGGGCAGATGCTGAAGCGCCAGGACACCTGTGTTCCGTTGAGGCTGCGCAATCCAATGGAGCCTTTTTGGACAGGACATGCGACAAAAAACGGATTCTTTGTGACTATTGTTGTCGCTCTGCACAATGCCTGAACAAGAATGAGAGTCCCAAGGAGATGCGGAAATCAAGTCGCCATCCAATGAAGACCATGGTGACCGTATGGTGGACAACCGCTGGTATAGTCCATCACAAGTTCTTGAAGACTGGAGAGACTCACAACGGAGGAGTACTGTGCCGAAATTGAGGTGATGCACCAGAATTTGATTAAAAAGCAGTCGGCTTTGGTCAGTCGAAAAGGTCCAATCCTACCGCATGACAACGGGCGTCCGCACGTTTCAAAAATTGTTGTCCAAGAACTGGGTGATTAGGGCTACGAAACTCTGCCTCATCCTCCATACTCATCGGACCTCTTGCCTACCGTCAACCACTTTTTCAAGCATTTGGACAAATTCCTAATGGAGAAATGCTTCAAAACCAAGACAACGCTAAAAATGCCTTCAGCCTTTTCATCGCCTCTAGAACTCTGGCTTTCTACGCTACCGGCATATATATAATAGTTTCTCGTTGGCAAAGATGTATCGATTTTAATGGTTATTTTTGATTGACAAAGGTTTTTCTAAGATGAGTTACAATAATTTAAATATTCGAATTGAAAACGCTCATTTATTTCCGGACAACCTAATAGAATGGGAGTCATGGAAATAAAGACAGACGGCTGACAGCTGCACCATCTCCTCTTCGCTGACGACATCGTACCCACAACACCGAGCAGCTAGCCAAGCAAGAGATTCAGCGGGGAGGGGGGCGACAAACCGTAGAAGATTAGATGGGCCGTTTTTGTTGATGATCAATGAACGGTAGCAGAACCCCTATTTGTGACAATCCTTAATGACAAGTGTGACCCTTTAGCTGACCCGTTGGCAAGGAAGACGACCTGGGCAACTTTTTGACGCGAGTGCCACGGATGAAAACACTCCTTGGTGGAAAATACCCTTTAGCAAGACAACAAACGTACAAACTGTAAAATCGTAGAACACCACTTGCTGCACTCATCCTACCCCAATTATTTTGCTCACAACCGGTTTCTGAACAGCCTTCATCGGCCACGTTGGGTGGTCATGTTGCGAGACACGCATATCGTGCTATAATTTATCTATACGGGATGGGAGCACACGACCCGACAAAGGACTGAAGGCAGCAGGCAGAACGACCTAGGGTGATATGACATAACGGCGGACCAGTAGAGCATGCAAATAAAAACAATTTCTTCGAATAGCAAAGTTTTTCTGTGGTCAAAACACTAACGTCGTTCGGGACTCGATCCCACAAACCCTGCTTAATCCTAACCTGACAGGATGCTCTGCAAGCCAGCCACTGTGAGGCTTAAAAAAATGACTTGAATCATTACACCGAATGTTGCTTAGCAAGGTTGTTTCACTCTAATTTTAATAAGGATCTTTAGGACAAGACACATTTTATAAATAAGTTGCTTTCAACTTGGGAAAGAGAAATAAATAAATAAACATTGACATGGCATTTAAAAGACAATAGATGCCATTCAATACTTAACCAAAAGCTCCAAATAGAGCAATGTCAGCGAGAAGAAAGTAAGCCTCCCAGCGAGGGTAAACGAGCCGGAACACTGAACGAAACATTGTAGACTTATGCTGATTCTCAAGGTGAACTGCGTTTGTGAAGGAAGGAGGTCGAAAACAGAGGCAGATAGATACAACCCTGAAGAAGTCCATACCGTCGTCGTTGTCGCGAAGACAAAGACAGACGTGATGCGTTGGGTTTGCCGTCACCGCTCGATTATCTTACGCTGGAAAGCTCGAACGCGGAACGCACCGCCCCAAAAAAGCGTCCGGTCCATTAATGTACTCGTGCACAGTTCCTCGGACTCAACACAAAATGTCTGCTCTTCGTTCTTGCCATGAACGACGTTGCCCAGAGTTTTTCCGCCACTGCTTTCCTCCCATAGCGCTCTGATACTTTAGGCTATCTTGATATGGTGCTTCGACTAATCGTACACGAACATGTAGCTCGAGGAGGCCATGACAGTTGCCTGCCGCTTGGATGGATTCAGTTTCTTCCCTCGGGATTTGGCGAATTGTCACCAGGCTTGCCTTATAACACCACAGTAAGACATCCACTGTCCTCCACCATCGCTATTTACAGTGTAGATCAATTCGGATCTATACTAATCGAGGGGAGCATTCACTCTACTGGTCTGACGACGGTGTTAAAATTAAATGTAGACAATTGTACGAAGACCAAACGCTAAATTATCTTACGAGTAGACAGTATTTTTTCGACCTCCTAAACGGGATAGGACACCGTGGGTGCGTTTGGCTCACTTTTCTAGCGATGCCCCCCTAGGATTGGCCTGGGGAATTCAGATAGAACTACTTACGATTAGTACTGCAGATCTCTTTATCATTATAGCTTGATAGTCATGATTATACTAGTATTTATCTTTCTTCCGTTTTGATTCATGTTGAACTGCTATATTGTGTTCTATCGACTAGACGATGATTGTTTTTCTGTCTTTAAGGGGTTGAGTTTTCTTCTTTATATGCTCTGTATTTCTTGGTGCCACTCTCCGTGTTTTTGTTTTGTAGGGGCTGAAAGGATGATGGTGATACCGTCGGTGATTTAGCGCGTTGTGAGGTTGGGTTTGTTAACTACATACCTATTGGTTTTCATGTTTCACTACGTTTTACCATCAGGCTCCTTGCCGTGATTCGAATACTACGGTGCTCTGGAGCACCATCACTTTGAAATAGTTTATTTACTGCCAGATCTTATGTGCCTCAGGATCACTATCATAACAATACTGCCAGTTTCTAACAGCTTGTTACAGGCATCAGGCAAAAGTGCTGTCTCTCATACACATAGAACTGGCCTATGATAGTCATCTTCGTAGGCACTATATAGCACTCAGTTGTTTTTCCTTATTGAGGTGCACAATGACACCATAGTATACCATGGGCAAGCTCGTCTAGTTTTCTGTAGTGATCATGTTACTTGTGGGTTGGCTGTCCTACCCTTCTCTGGTTATGTTCTCCTTTATAGATGCGCAGGTTCATAGATGGTGGGCCTTTCCTCAATGTTCTCGATAGCTTTTTAGCGCTTTCGGTGATTGTAAGTTGAGTTCTGAGTTTTCTTCCTATTCGTGTCCTTTCCGGGCAATTTTTTTTTGCGGCTGTTCTCGATCATTGATGGCACATCCCTATGGATGTATTAATAATAATAAATAATAATTCAGAGTTTCGACTTAGGGCTCTCTCCCTTTTGTACCCGTTGCCTTTTCGTCGAAGTTGGCACACAGAACCCAGGACTCTTCGCCTGTCACAATCCGCGGAAGAAACGATTTTCTTCCTTATCTGGACAGAAGAGAAGCAGCGATGGAGAGCCGTCGAGAGTCGAGCTCGCTCGAAAAATTGGCACTTCATCCAGAAGAACAAGTTGGGAAACAATCAGAATGTTCACACAGGACGCTGTCTGCAAAGCTACGGAAGTGTTTTCGCAGTAGGCATTTCATAGGGAAGATATAGTGCCCTCAATTATTGACAAGTCGCTATTGGGTGGCAGACGTTGGCGAGCTCCTTGTGTAGGAAATGGTTGGAGCTCAGCCAAGGTGAACACCATTGACATAGAGAGAGGTCAGTGGATCTGCTCTAGAACAGAGAGTAGAAAACCCAGTGCAGTTGTGACCTTATGTATATGACCGATGGAGGATGAGCGCAGAGCAGGAGAAATTATTCGCCTTCATTTTGTTCTGTTGCAGTAAGCCATATCGTCTACGACAAGAGGAACGACCTTTGTAACATACGGATATATTAGGTTGGAAAAAAAGTCTCTTCACACTTCGAAATTTTTTTTACCCTTCCCCTTGTAAACGCCCTAGCCAATGTTGATTGCTGATTTCGTAATCCTATCACACTTGTCTACCGTTCGCACGCGGACACAGGTTAAGACTCTTCTTGTAATTCGTTATCCACCCAATCTTCCGAACTCAATGCCAGATCTACCTCATGGCCGTTTTCAGCACGGCATTCTTCATGAATTCATTAAAGAATCCACAGCACGTTAGGCAGCAGACCAAATTGACCATATATATGGCTTGGGATCTACTACTCATCGCGCCTGTTATGAGTGGTTCGGAAATTCTTCAAAGGGAGATTATTCACTGAGGGCAAAGCATGGTCAGGAAGGCCAACTGAATTGGACGACACAGAACTACTCCATCTTCTTCGTACCGATAGTAGGCAGACGACACGTCAGCTGGCAGAGAAGCTCGAAGTGTCTCATAGGATAGTAGGAATCCATCTGAAGAATCTTGGCTTTCATGGAAATTTGGAGCTTGGATTCCACATGCCCTGTCAGACACTCAGAAAGGTCGACGGCTCTCCATCGCTGCTTCTCTTCTGTCCAGATAAGGAAGAAAATCGTTTCTTCCGCGGATTGTGACAGGCGAAGAGTCCTGGGTTCTGTGTGCCAACTTCGACGAGAAGGCAATGGGTACAAAAGGGAGAGAGCCCTAAGTCTGATCTCAAGAACTGCAGTCTTTTAAGCGAGAGGAACTGGAAAATTACCCAGTCTTTGGAGAAGTGTAGCGGAACAAAATAGAGTTTATCTCAATTGATTTGACTTTGTAGTTGTGAAGTAATAAATCTTTGAATAAAATGAAAAGACTTTTTTTCCAGCCTAATAAGAACTTCATAAATAATTTCCAAACACTAATATGCAGTCAAGAACAAGATGTGACAATTTTTTACTTGAAATCTTGCTTACAAGGAAAGGTTCCCAACTCAAGGTGAGCTTTTGCGATGCTATTTTGGCAGGATGTAGGGCGCGGTGAGCGGAGTCTAGAACCACAGTTAGTTTCTGCTGAACGCTTTTTTAAAGGCCTGAAAAGGAGGTCGGAGAGCGCGCGGGCAACTATCATCAACCCCTACGACACTCTACGATGCGTGCATCGGCGGCGCAGGCGGTAGGAGGGAAGCCCTGTAGGAGCACTCCGGAGAGGTTTTAAGTTCAAATCCTCGTACTGCTGAGGTTTTTGCACTTTTAGTTTGTTGTTATTACGCTCTCTCATGCCCACAGGAGTCAATTTTAGACCACCAATGCTTACAACATACCAAGGCTGTCTATTTGCGCCTTTCCCAACAAGGCCTATCTGCACCTTATCATTTCTCTGGAAATAAAAAGTGCTGTCTTGCTCTTCCCCTTTAGTCAACAGCTACGGTACAAATCTATGAAATAAGTAAAACACATCGCGTGTCACACCAACAGCATCTTACAAAAGCCAGTGAGGGACAATCTTCTCTCTGACAAGGAGTGACCACTTCTTCTTCGTCGAACGCGCAATCCGTGGGTGCAGAGAAAGGTTCTGGGTGAACATCGACGTACCCAGCTGCCACCCACGCGTTTGACAGACATAGAAAGGCCCCATTTTCATTATACCACCTCTATCTTGAAAAGCCTCTTCTTCCCGACAGTCGATATCTCAATAGCATGGCGTGCTGGAGCAGTCCTTTTATGGCATCCGCAACAGCAATCTCTCTCCTTGTCGGCGATGTGAAATCCATTGTGAAGGTGGAAAGTAGTCGGCCGACAACACCTTCAGGTGAAAATCGTATTTTTAGCACACTTATGTACCGATATGGACCGGGTCCATATTATCCAACCATAAGGAACGCGTGTGCAGTTACGGTATTATTAGTGATATGGTATGATAGGCGGTGGTTCAGATAGGCATTGTTGAAAAGCTAGCACACATGAAGGCGCAAACAGACAGCCTTGGTTTGTTGTAAGTATTGGTGGTCTAAAATTGACTCCTGTCAGCATGAGAAAGCGTTATAACCACAAACTAATATTATGTGCAAAAATTTCAGCAGTGCGCGGAAACGAACTTGAAACCCCTTCGGATTGCTACTGTGAGGCGTTCCTCCTACCAACTGCGCCGCCGAGGCACACCTTGTGGAGCGTCGTAGGGGTTGATGAAAGTTGAGGGCGCGCTATCAGACCTCCTCTTCAGGCCTTTAGAGAAGCGTTCAGAAAAAACTGACTGTGGTTCTAGACTCCGCTCACAGGGCCCCACATCCTGCCAAAATAGCATCGCAAAAGCTCACCCTGAGTTGGGAACCTTTCCTTGTTAGAATAGTCTGAAAACTCATAAAACAATCACATCTTATAGGCCACTTTTCAGTAGCAAGTAATTTGCCACTAATCCTGAAAGTCAGTAGTGATTTGTTAATGAGAGGAAAACAGTTCCAACCGTACCATGACGCAGGGCCGCTCCTTTGAGAAACAGAACCTCCGCAAGCTAAACGAAGTAGCCATGGAAGACGTTGTATTCCTGTTATATCATGCAAAACCGATCAAATCTAAGTACCACCTCACCAAGTCTTCCTAAAGTCTTCCTAAACCTTTAGCAGTCATGTAAGTTAGTAAGTGAACTAATACCGAAACCGACCGCCGCGAATGCAACGCCTCCAAAAATCAACTACTTTAGGAAAGTCCGGACTTAGAGATCTAAATTCGTGAAGCATCTACTAGAATTCACTGGTTTAATTATGGTTTATTTTTCGGATGAATATTTCCACTTGAATGTGACCGCTTGAATCCGATATTATTTCTGAACCAACCTAACATTCGCTTCAGTTGCAGGCCCACAGCTTGTAGGATCTCCGAAGCAGCCAGCGCAGACTATTCAGGACATTTTGTGGTATTAGGAGAAAGAGTAGAGAACACGAAAAATTGTTGCGTGCAACGCCGCAGTAACAGAGAACGGTAAGTGTGCTTCCTTCGAACAAAGAAACCCGAGAAGAGCTTCCGCACTCCATAAGAACTAATCCCATCCAACTCAAACACAGAGCAACATTCAACGAGCGTACTTTGCAGCTTGAACAGCCCTCCTTCGTGTCATACACGAACATCACGGATACCATGTCTTTATGAAAGCAATGTAATCCGATCCAACGATACCACGCAGAGTGCACTGAAGTACATTTTATCAAACAGAAGCAGCTTAGAAGCTGCGCACTTCGAAGGCTTGCTGTTCTGATGGCATTTCCCTCCGTTATAGGTAGGTCTAGGTCTTGTGGAGCGCACACTTAGGATGGGCAGGCTGTCGCATACACCTGATAGCAGGTTCTTGCTTCGGATTTTCCGCCCAGGCTAACCAAGCCTTCCATCTCTTCTCGGACGGTGAATTGGCCACAGACTTGTCTGGAAAGGATAGGACATTGACTTGTACGCCGCAAGCCATTGGATAGGCCGAATAGGCATCCAAACTCCTCCACGTCATCCCGTAGAAGTTTAATGCGTTGCGCAATCCAAAAGGAATTGAGTGACGTCGTCCACTATCCTTTCATTCTTTATAGGCAAGATTTTCAAGTTTCGTTAACAATCCAAAATAGATGAGCCGATCCCGTAATGCGCCTTGCTGACACGAGGTTCGCGGGTTTTCAAAGGAAAACCAGAAAATTCGTCAGGTTTGGATGGAGCGTCTTCCTCTTGAATAAACGTGTAATCCTCCTTGCGTTCCTCAAGCAAAGACAACTTACTGGGCTATTTTGGCATGCAACAGGGACGAAAAACGTTTCTGGGTCGTTCTGCTGGAGCAATTCGGCGACAAACAGGACGATAATTGACAACAGATGCAGATACAGTTACGAGTGACCAAATGGGGACGCCCGGACCAACCCACTTCTTCCCATGAAAACGCAGCAAATTCAATCTAACCTCATAAAGCGACCATCATAAATTCAGCTGACAGATGTCTTCCTCAATCTGAACATGTTAGATCTAACCAGTTTGGGGTGATGTGGAGAAGTGGCACAATTCCTCTGCATCTAATCGAAACCTACAAAAACATTTAACTCAAGGACGTCGACGAGAAGTTTAGACATTTGAAGGCCTCATGGGAACAGGATTCAGTCTCAGCAAGCAGTAGGAATCTAGATGACGAATATCTTCACCAGCCCTTCTACAAGCCGTCAACTTAAAAACTTTATACTGGTTATTATCAGTGAATCTACAAAGCTCAGGATGTTACCGAAGGAGCAGAATTCCCTAAGTTAGAAAATGTGTGGCTTCCTCGTTGTGCGACGCTGATGTAGGCCCGGCTTTAGTAGAGCCCAGACTTCGGACGCATACCTTAATACAAGAATAGTAGTGACACCGAACAGTTGGGGAAGGAGTAGGAATTTCTTCGTCTTCTTAACGACTTCTTCTGTACTTTTGAAAACTCCCCAAGCCACTCGCTTCATCCTGCTCATTTCCGGAGCTAGGCTGCTGACTATTTCGACTTTGCGTCCTAAATACACGTAGAGCATTCGATGATGCTCATTCCGTTCGCAAAAATGTGGTATCAGAACCTCGTTTTTCCATGAACATCGTCTTCGTAAGATTCAGCTGCTCTCCAACGTTCCCACACAAACGATGGAAGTCGGCCAGCATTCGCTCCGCCTGGCTGATGCTCGGTGTTATGAGCACGATGTCGCGTCAACGAAGCGAAGATGGTGCAGTTGCCGGTCGTGGACCTTCACGCCCATGTCTTCCCATTCTAGTTCGCGTATGACGTTTTTGAGGGTGGCGCTGAAGCGCTTTGGGGATATGGTATCTCCCTGCCGATCCCCTCTCCTCACGTTGACGACGACGTTGTTGTAAAATGGTGAGATCTTGATCGTGAACTCACACTACAGCTCTCGAAATTCTCCAATGTATAGAGAAGAAGCATCCGGTCTGACCAGGGCTTCGATGACTGCTTCAATTTGATTAGACTGTAGAAACTCAAGCAGATGAGGCGGTAGTTGACTTTTGTCGGGAAAATTGCTCTAGCGGAGCAATTTTCCCGACAAAAGCATATTTACCTATGTTTATCTTCACTCAGAAGGGCGTGTAGCGCAGTCGGAGGAGGCGCCAACGGTCGCTTGAACCCGATACCAGGTTCCTGGTTCGGATTTTCCGCCCAGGCCAACCAAGCCTTTCATCCTTCCGGGGTCGGTGAATTGGTACCAGACGTGTCTGGGAAGGACAAAACGCTGACTTGTTCATCGGCTGGCCACCGCAAGTCATTGTATGGCCAAATACGTATTCAAATCACCTCCATGACATCCCGTAGAAGTAGAGCGCGTGGCGCATCACAGAACGGATTGCGTAACGCCGTTCCTCTTCGTTTTCTTGTTACTTGATAGTGTAGTCAGGCATCTGTAAAATAACTGCGATGGTAAATTTATATTAGAAGTCTTCTTCAAAAGAAAATATTTAGATCTTTTTATTTAGTTCTATTTGGTGGGGCGCGTGTAGCGCAGTCGGAGGAGGCGCGACTGTTGCGTGCATCCGATACCAGGTTCCTGGTTCGGATTTTCCGCCCAGGCCAACCAAGCCTTTCATCCTTCCGGGGTCGGTGAATTGGTACCAGACGTGTCTGGGAAGGATAAAGCACTGACTTGTTCATCGGCTTGTCACCGCAAGTCATTGTATGGCCAAATACGCATTCATTTCGCCTCCTCAACGTCCCATAGAAGTAGAATGCGTTGGCGCATCCCAAAAGGGATTGAGTAACGCCGTCCTTTATCCTTATCCTTTTATCTTTACTGATAGCTGAAAGAATTTTAATCATTAAAATGAGTACTTTTCCACGCAAATGAGGCAACCTTCCAGGCAGCACATGCAAATAAATCGCATTGATGCTTTCAAGTTCGTAGAGCACAGGCTGCAGGTTTATAACTGTTTATTACACAGGTCGATGGCTATGTGGTAAAGATGCCAGAAAAGCTCCTAGTGATGACAACCGCGTAACGGAAAAGGACAAAACGCAACACTAATAAGAAAAAGTGAATCAGGATGTCAGATACTTATTTAAAATGCCTTTAAAGCAGGAATTTCGCAGTCGGGCGGGGTCTTGTAATTCATCATCAGTGTTTCGAACTCGACAACGGTTCTGATCACAAAAAAAATCACCTCATGTTTCGCTGACCGATTGAAGACAACCACTTCAAATCCTAAAACGGAATAACTCCTGGTGCAAAGTAAAGAGGACATTCGTCTCCGAGGGAGAGGCCACGACTATCCACATCACTTTAGAATGCGTGTAGGCAACCGAAACAAGGAGAAGGGCCATTCTAGAGAGTGAGCGCGGATTGGTTATTCAGGCAGTTCTCCGAGCTGGGCGCTCGCTGCACTGAAATACTTGATCACAACCGAGAAGATGCGCCCTCCTCTGAGTGATGTCCCTCTTTTTGTTGCCATCTACTGCATAGATCTACTCCGAAGGTGTAACCGTCAGCTGTCAATGAAAAACTGCGCGGAACATATAGTGCGGAACAACATTGAGCAAAATAAATGGAGAGGTGCTAAGAGAAACTGATGGCAATAGATGATAAGATAAATTGCTACAAAACACTGCTGTTTGAAGGAGACCGATAAAACTACCACTAAGAAGATATTTTTCACTTGCTCGATATGGGAATGACTTACGGTGTGAGAGAAAAGAAAAAGGGTCATTTCCCACCTACCAGAATGTCAGGAGAATGTCTAAACGACGAAATAGGATAGCTCTGCGAGAATCTTTACCCAACGTGCAATGGAGAGGTATACTCCCTTTTGTAAGTCCTTGAACCTACCGAGTTAGAATTCCGAAACTTCACAATGGGAGTGAACAGTCGCATAAGCTATGTACTACTTCCAAACGTAAAACATTCGGAGAAAATGAAAAAATTCTGTAGCACAAGGAATCGAGCCCCTGATCCCAGTTCTAAAAAGCAGTACTATTGTGTATTTCTATTTTCTTTCGACGTTTAAAGGTACCGCCTTGTGCGGCAGTGCGACTCCATAGTAAATTAGGATACCTATCAGACGGGCGCCTCGCAGACCACTTCTACCAACGAATTGGAAGTTTCGGAACTCAACGAGCAAACCAAACAGATAGGTGACTACAGGGTGGGATCAGAAAAGACCTCGTTGTCGAAGGGCTTGGGTTTTCAGGCAAAGCGATGAAAGACCAAGCAGGAAGCAGCGCCTGTTGCTGCTGCGCTATCACAGATGGACGGAACGGGTACTGCTTTTTGCATGAATGCAGCCAGTCGCTCGGAACACTCTTGCAAAGCAATGATAGGCAAGCAATCGTTTGAAATGTTTATAAAACCTTTCTCTTTCTCTCCAACCACCGGCATATGAAACACTTCCGGAAAACGGACCTGATATGTCATCACTTTTATCGGTGTGGGTAGAAACACGCTATCATAAGACAACTGCAGAGGTTAAAAGCAACAAATGTCCGCAAAATTTTTAAGTATCCCTCTGTATTATCAGGTTGGTGCATAAGTTCTCGGTCATTTGGGGCATGAAATATTTATTATCAGAACATACGAACAACAATATCAAACCATTTGAAGTAACCACCCTTTACATCAATTGTCTTTCCCCAACGTGCTGGTAAGTCATGGATGCCTTTTCTCCAGAACGCGGATGGTTGTGATTCGAAAAATGTGAGCAGCGCCTCCTTGACATCCTCTCGGTTCCTAAATTGCTGGACGTCCAAATTGGCGTTGAAGGCTTGAAAACAAATGATGATCAGAAGGAGCGAGATCTGGTGAGTAAGGTGGATGTGAAAGAACGGTCCATCCGTAGTCCGCCAATTCAGCCGCCGTCGCTCTAGCAATATGCGGTCTAGCGTTGTCGTGTTGAAAATACACCTTCACTTGCTCTCCTCGTGTGGTTTGAAGGTGGGCCCTCAACTTCCTCAGTTGGTTGACGTCAACCTCTGCCGTCACTGTTATCCCTTCGGCCAGCAGCTCCCAGTATTCTACGCCAAGAACGCTCCACCAAATGCATAGCATCACCTTTTTCACGTGAAGGTCGGGTTTCGGAACGTCCTCTGCCTCTTCAGTTGCGTCAACCCACAGTGCACACCGGTGATAATTAGAGTAGAGTATCCACTTCTCATCCCCATGATCAATATAACGATCTTCCCATCCATACTCATTGTTATCAATTTGTTGTGCAAGCGCAAGATCAGTCGTGCGAAGGCGAAAGCAAAAGAGTGCGATGCACACGCAACCGCAGGAAAGAAGATGCATGAATGCAAAGCATGACACAAAACGTAACGTACTAAGTGAGGAAATAAAATTATCGCCTAGTGTAGAGAAGTCAGTAACAAATGGAAGGTCATTTCTCAAGAGAGCCGATACCCGCGTTTTCACACAGACCTGCCGATGCTCCGTAGTCAATAACAGCGACAGCCGTGCTCGGCACTGGTTATAAAAAAAGGATCAAGCCGAATCTAGCGGCTTGTTTACCCCCTCCCGCTGATCCGCCTCTGGCGTTCGGCTCCCGTCTAAGTCTGGCGGCGCCCAAGCCGTTCGTCCCTGGGATCGCCTTAAGCGGTTCCTTCCTTCCCCCCCCCCCCCTTACCCATCCATCTGCCTTATCCTGTATTGTCTGATCAATAATGCTGATAAATTATTGTCGTCAAAGTGTTTCTTGAAGCGTTCAAACGGAGAAATATCCATTGTATAAGAACGATTTCTGCTGGTCGGATACGGGTCCGATGGAGTGCTTAAACGGAAATCATTACGACCGTCTTTAAAAGAAGCTTTTCCGTTACATGGAGGTCCCGGCTAGGGTTTTAATTTTTCAAAAATCAAACCTTAATGAACGAACTCCTTCGAATTTCTTGACTGCTTCCGATTGCGCTGAAGCTAATGTTCTTTCTGTCTATTCTCTAGCAGAACATGATGTGGCATTCTCCTATTTTTTATATAAAACAATAATCCATTTTTCTTCTTTGTCCTTCGCACTACGCGAAGTTGAAGCGCATAAAGTTGCTCCCTCGCATGAGGTTGACCAGAATTCTAGACATCTAACATAAGAATCTGAGCAACAAATGAAGTCTCGGCCGAGCCGCACCACACCTCATGCAATAATTTTATTCTCTTGAATAATTTTGATGGTGTTGTATAGCGCTGTAATGTTTCACTCTTTTTAGTTCGAAACATGGAAATGCACAGATATTTATGTAAAAAAAAATAATGCCACATCATATCCCATAGCAACTATAATTCATGATAAGGCTCTTTCTTCCCATTCCGTCGACAAGAATTCATTCTAAAAAAAGAAAGCTCATCAAGCACCCGCCGCAGTTTACAACGGACTTGTTGACTGTTTACCACATCCCACTCACCTCCTTGGAACGCATTACACAGTCCGAACACCCGCTGCTGATCTTTTCTTATCCCACCCGTGCCTCCTGACCGTTCCTTCCCCATTTATCAATCGCGCCTTTCTTCCACGCAAACAACTATTACGGCATCCTCTATCTCACGAAAATAACCATGCTTAGTTACACCCAGACCCATATCCCATCTCTCCCGAGAACCTATTTAAACACCCCTCCCCCCACCACCACCACTACCCTCCCACTCATATACTTCTCATAGCAATTGTAGTTCTACTACTCCATCTACTGCCACTTCACCGCTCCACTCCACCCTTCACTCCACTCACTCTACCTGCCGGATCATCCAACTGTATTCAGATGGACAACGATCTCGACAACAACGTTCGCATCTTCAGGATTGAGGTCGGATTACATCAGGCTATTGGTTTGAATAAACCTCTCTACATTTAAAGAGGAACCAAATCAAGATCACTTCATTTACATTGATTTTTTTATAGTATCAATCGATAATTTTTTAGCCACCCAAAAAACCATAAATACATACAAAGCAGCTATGAAACTGCCTAACAAAAACTAGAGTGTCAGATTAACGACAATCCTTACTTTGAATTCATTAGCGACAAAGTAGAGATGCTGTAAAAACAAATAAATAATTTGTATACATCCAGATGTAGTGAATAACTTCGAATTCTTGATTGTTTTCAAGGCGTACGTTTACTTTGAGGACTGTCAAAAATCTCAAAAGCCAAATTCTCAAAATCTCAAATAAAATTCGGACGAAGCTAACAACCTCATGAAAATTGCTTTTCCTTTCTTCTTTGACTTTTCGAGTGTGACCTTTGCTAGCGCACACTGTACCTCTGCCTTCCAACAGGGATGATAGCCAATAATTTCTATAATCTATTAATGACAGTATTTCCTCATAATTCATAAATTAAAACATTTGGCTACGCTGCCAAAATCAGCCTTTCTATCAAAACAGCGCCAATAGTAAGTTGGAAGCGAACGAAAAGTAATCGTCACGCACTGATGCCCTACTGTAACATTTTACCTTTATACGTTCATTCAATACTCTCTTCGCACTGATTGATAATCAGAAAATGGTTCCTATACTATTTGGACCATCGGTAAAATGAATAAATAAATAAATATGAATGTGAAAGGATTAACAACAACTTTGATTAGTATCTGTCAATATTTGCTGGATTAAGAAAAGCCACGTAATATGCCTTGATGAAGTTTAAAATATAAAATTAAGCAGTATTTTACTATTTCCTCAGTGTCACTGTTGATCTAGAACACCGTCTCAATTAACATGCTTAAAAACATGTAATAAGGTCATATAAGTGTAAATTCCTAAATGTGGTGCAGACTCCGACAAACATTGATTTTCCAATCGAGCATAATCCAAGAGCGTCATATTTCTTGTGTAGTAGGCTGGCGCTTTGGAGTAGCATAAAACAACCATTACTCTGCACTACAAAAAAAACTACCACCAATACAAAAGTTCTAGTGTAAGACAACTATCTTGACATCTCTCTTGCTTTGAAATATCTTTCAATCCCCCATACTCTGAAAGACTACTTGTACTCCATTCACCAAATTAGGGAGAATTCGAAGAAGGAGACAAAAGCTAACTTTTACTTATATTTGCGATTTAGTCGAAATGTCAAAAACCTATGAGCACTATCCGGTGACTTAGCCGAAGATAAAGGAGAACTGTTTGATAAGAAAGAAAGCAAAAAGCTGCTAGAAGCGTGTCCGCGTGCAATTAGTCAATTCTTGGGAGACGTCCTAAGGAAAGACAGAATGCGCAAACCATGGTAAAATTAAGGCCAATGATGTTCACTTCATATCGCATCCCGCTGATGGGAAATATTGGTGGAAATATGTTAAATTTTCTTCAAGATTTCTCTATTCCCATATATAATAGCCTCTCTATTTTGCCACCACCGCATTGACTGCTCGATAATTGAAAAGTCGACTAAAGCACGGAAAATGCCACCGTCAATCATCAGCCTGCAGTCGCTCATCCTTATCCTTCACTTAGAACTATAAACATAAAAGAAAGTGAGGTGATGAATGTTGTCATTGCCATTAAATGAAAATTCAAATTGCAGGAGCATTATATTGTGCTCCGCAGCAACATTTTCGCCATTATTCATGCTCATCCAATAATTTCAGTATAATGAGTTACAAGCAGTCGACAATGAGCCGCTTACACTGCTCATTGCATTGCAGCATATCACGTTCACTGATGTCAGTGCACAGCATCGAGAGGCTGATGAAGACTGCATGTGCATGATGACAATGGAGCAGCACAACCAACACAAGCGGACTCGTCATGCTGCCCAAGGCCGCTACCGCTTCCCATCACCGTCTGGAAGCTGTTATGAACTCCCTTCCCCAGACCGTTATGCTTTGTTTAGTCCCTGGGACAGGGACACTCGAATAGGGTAGGATGTAGAGAAGTCAGTAACAAATGGAAGGTCATTTCTCAAGAGAGCCGATACCCGCGTTTTCACACAGACCTGCCGATGCTCCGTAGTCAATAACAGCGACAGCCGTGCTCGGCACTGGTTATAAAAAAAGGATCAAGCCGAATCTAGCGGCTTGTTTACCCCCTCCCGCTGATCCGCCTCTGGCGTTCGGCTCCCGTCTAAGTCTGGCGGCGCCCAAGCCGTTCGTCCCTGGGATCGCCTTAAGCGGTTCCTTCCTTCCCCCCCCCCTTACCCATCCATCTGCCTTATCCTGTATTGTCTGATCAATAATGCTGATAAATTATTGTCGTCAAAGTGTTTCTTGAAGCGTTCAAACGGAGAAATATCCATTGTATAAGAACGATTTCTGCTGGTCGGATACGGGTCCGATGGAGTGCTTAAACGGAAATCATTACGACCGTCTTTAAAAGAAGCTTTTCCGTTACACTAGCATATATTGGGTTTTCAGACCGCGTTCGCAATGACACCATACGACAGAGGTTCGGTGTCGTCCCGATAGCCGACAAGTTGCGCGAAGCTCGTCTACGATGGTATGGCCACGTCCTTCGCGCTAACGACGACACCGTCTGTAAGATTGGCCTGAATCTTGAAGTCCAGGGAAAACGGCCCAGAGGACGCCCGAAGCAACGTTGGCTGGACACGTTGCACTTGGACTTAAAGATAGCTGGTGTGCATCCCGATCAAGCATTTGATCGGGAGAAATGGCGACACCACACCAGAAGAGCGGACCCCGCCACCAAGCGGGACAAACGCTACTGAAAATGATGATCCACTTCTCATCCCCGGTGATAAGGTTGTCCAGCCATCCGTGGGTACGTCTGAGGGTAGGGCCCCTGTTATACTCCCGCGGGAGCTTCCGCGGATGGACGGAAATCGCGTCGGGACCCCGCGCCGGACCACTCGTCGCGGCCCGTCACGCCCGCCGTCCGCGGATCGCCGCCGACAGACGACGAGAGGGGTGTTATACTTCCCGCCCGCGGGAGGGCAGCCGTCCGCGGTGCACTGCACCGCGCAAAGCTGTCGTCACGCGGACTTCGGCGCGGGAAACGCGCTCCGATGCGACGCTAGCCGTCCCGGGACGACGACGACCGTCCGCGGTGCACCGTCCGTCCGCGGACGTCCCGTGGAAGCTCCCGCGGGAGTATAACAGGGGCCTAAGGAGAGACAGAGCGACATCGGCTCTGCGATCTATGTCGTGTTGTGTCAAGTCGTGAGGTACCCAGCGACCCAATTTTTGCACCTTGCCAATCGACTTCAACCCTCGAACGACTGTTGAGTGACTAACACCAAGAGTGCTTGATAGTTCACGAGTGGTTTGGTATGGGTCCGCTTCCAGTTTACTTCGGAGGCCATCCAAATCCAGTGTCATCGGGCGCCCTTCTCGTTCATTACCTTCAACGGAGAATTCACCAACTGCAAACTTTGAGAACCACTGGTACACAGTTCTTCGAGCAGGAGCACTCTCGTTGTAAACATCCTTCAGGCGACGATACGATTCATTGGCCAGATTGATGCAGGAATAACATGACGTGCCGAATATGCGTCTCAGTTGGGATGAATTGCTTAGCCATAATAGCTGACGTTAACAACGCAGAAGTAAATGTTAGGAACAGTTTTGTAGCCCTTTCCTTTCTCTTTCGATCGATCATTTAAGCGTTGATACATGTGAGAAATTTGGCTTGAAAATGCGTTTAACATTCAGGAGGGATCAAATGTCCGAGAACTTATGCACCAACCTAATGTTATAAAAGGGCACTAGTTCTTCTTCTCTAGTCCTAGTACTCTGCAACTTTTTCGGCTTAGCTACTAAATAATTCCTCTGAACGACATCAAGCCTGCATCAGAGTCTGTCTCAGAAATTAAAAACAAAAACGAATTGACTACAAAAACAAAAAGAAAACTGAAATCACAGTCAGCCAAATTTTTCACTGCTAAAAAACAGAGCCATCTCGGAGCCCAATATGTACTTATATAATTCGGACAATTGAGAGTTTTCCAACACGCCTTTTATTTGCAAGCTTTCGGTGCTTTGCAGCTTCGTCCAGCCAAGAATATTATCCAATACAGTAGCTTTCATTTGTGAATGGAAACCAGCAAGCAAACACAAACACTTAAACAATAAAGCCGCGTAGGTAAGCTGACCACAACAAAATAGCCTTTATGTAGTAGAACTATTTTCAAACAGAGTCCTAAATACTACCATAAGCATACCGCACGACGGTCTTGCTCCTAGTGAATATAATTTTAACAATAGCGAAAAAACTGGTTTGCATAATCAAGCTATGTATGTACGTGATATGTAGGTCTTAGCGCATCGGCATGGACATCCCCTGATAATTTCGGAGTTCAGCTTCGAGTAGTTTTCTTTCTTTAGTAGCTACCAGTAATCGGTGTAAGCACTCGAGCGCTCTCATCGGAAGAGGGTCTTCATGCTGTTGCGGAAGGTGTGATTTCGTGGAAAGCTGCAGGTAGGGTTAGAGCACGTTTCGCCAAGCGTCTGTTTGGTGTAGAATGCTGAAGTATGATGAAGAAAAGGCAAAACATCACCTGATAAGAGTGCCCCCCCCCCCCCTCCCATACAACGCAGTTAAACGACTCCGTGCAAAACATGCATATCGATTAAAACCGAGCCCGCGCCGCCAAAGTGTTCACACTCGAGCGCCGGCGCTGTTGCTTCAGTCGCTTTTTTCGCTCTAGTCGCTCCAGTCGCCTGTTCATACTTTCGCGCGTTGCGCTCTCGTCCCTTCTCGCCGCTGTCGCGAAGTATGAACAGGCAACAGGTGGCGGTCGAATAACAAGTTTTCGGGTCCTGACCAACGTTTGACTCTCCCGTGAAGCGAGCAAAGAGACTTTTTGCTAGCTTTCTCGTGCATATTTGTCATGTTAAAAAGTAGAATTTTAACCCATGTCAAAGGGATTCGAGCTGAGCGTAAGTGTGGGTAGATCCCATGATCGTCCTTCGGAAGCTGGCGCAGTCTACACTTCCTTCAGTGTATGCAGACGAAGTTGGGTGAGAGTGAGGTCACACGGTCAACTAGAGCCAGCAAGAAGACCTGTTGTCAAGTAAGTACAAGTTAAGAGGAATTCGACTCGCCTGATAGTTGGATTTCATTGAGAAACTGCCTCAAGCTCAACGGAGAAGGATATAGCTTTGCGCAGATTTACTTCAGCCGTAGATTAAGAAGCGTTTAGCTTTGTATGAAACCGCTCAATGAACGGAGGAGAACAAATGAGTTTGTGAGGAATTCACTATGTACCTTGTGAAAGCGAAAACGTTTATGAACCCCAGCCTGTTTGACGAAATATTTTGACAGAACGAAAGGAAGTCCAGCTGAAGAAAAGCTCGATAAATCTAGCAACTGGAATACAGAGAAGGAAGGGAGGGAAATGAGGTAGAGTTTTGAAAACCAGTAGAAATTTTGTTTTGCAGATTTCACGGTTAACGAGGAAATAACGGAAAATGTAGACATGAAAAAGTAGCATGATTCTCGTGTCCTGCGGCCCGTTTAAATGTGTCGGCCAAGGTTCCGGATTCAGGAGCTTGAGACATAGCAAATTCGTGAACGCTTACGCAAAATTAAAAATTTTTCAGCAGGGAGATGGTTGATCTAAATCATACGTAAGCTTTCATGTGCGGTAAACCCTGGTCTGGAACGTTAGTGTTCGAAGTCGCGATCAGTTTTCCATGAAGGGGCATTTCAGCAGTTGGACATTTTGACATGTTAAAAATCTGAAGATCCTCACATTCTTTACGTTCTTCATTAAATCATCAACCGTACTAATAGTAGGAAGAACCAGACCCATAACCGAGATACTGTTTCTGTGGCTTCAACCAATAAGAGACACTTCTAAGAAATTGGTTGCACACAATTCTTAGGAGCAACAGAAAATTTTACTGAGGATCTTGATCTAAGGAACTGATTTCTTTTAAAATGACAAAAAACTTCAAAAAAGTCACTGTCAGTTATGTAATCTCGGATGTGACAATGACGAGAATAAAGGATAAGAGGCGGCAATAATCACCTCTTTTATGAATGCAACATGCACGTTTTCGAGATATTATGGAGGCGAAATGAATGCGATTCAGGCTATGCAATGAGTGGTAGTAGTCATCCGGTAGAGAAGCCGGTGTTGTACCCACCCGAACAAGTCTGATACTAAATTCGGTGACCCAAAAGCGTTCTGGATTGACTGGAGGATTGGTTGAGCTGGTAGGAACCGAACCAAGAACCTCGGACCCAGGTTGGATGCGACAACCGGAACTTCCTCCGACTATGCAGCCACGCGCTGACAATCAGAATTAACTGCAAATAGGAAAGTCAGAGCGAAAACTGCAAGCTACTTCTTTAGAAGACCGTAGGCAGCGAGTAGCTGAACATCCTGAGCATCGATGAAAAGGTGTTCAAACAAGAAGAAAGATCAAAAGCATAACATTACGAGGCCTTCCCAGTTTCTCTACAAGAAGCCGATGCTGATAATAGCACGACCACCCTTTAAATGAGCTTACAATTAATAACGATTTGTGGCGCAGATCGCACTCGGCATTTTTTGCATTTCTTTCAGGTTACCGTCCTTTGTCGATGGATTCCGCTCACAAATAACTGCAGGAGGAACTGAAACTTAACTCCTCTATTGCTTAGGAACGACCAATTTAGGTCAGGAATGATGGATCAGTTCAGTTTGAGCGTTCAGTACCGGCATCACGCGAAACCCAACCTCATCACGTAAAACGGGCATCAAGAAAAGGTTTTCGAAATCCTTGAAGATACAAGAAGCCACCTATCATGGAGTTGTTTTGACTGTAAGGTAAATGTACAATTCAGTAATCGACACTCGTGGATTATTGTCGAAGATTTCTTAACAAAACAAGAGAAGCGAACTCCAATACAGTACTGGCCTTAACTTTTGGTCTTTGGGCGGAAAAGCGGAAAAACCATCTTTCCGCCGTTTTTCTTCAGCACTTTTCAAATTGACTGCATTTCAAAATGAAACCCATATTCGTGATCAGTCCCGAGCCACTCGTGCACTGCAGTGGTGCGCGAACAACTCATTTTTCTTGAGGAATGAACAGGAATCGCGTGAAATTGGGGCTGTGGTGCCCTTGAACATGCGTAGAACGCGTAGGATTGATGTCACAGGGTTGCATTAATCTCTTGCTCCTGTTGCTCGGAAAGATGTTAATTAGTGTAGGTATAGTTTGAGAGAACCTGTACCAGCTCTCTGGGATGCAACCAGGTAAGGACATATAACCTAGGCAACCGCTATGCAGACCACTACCAGTTTGGCCAGGTAACAAACCTTCTCAGGCGCATACAAATTGATTATTCCTATTGTATGACTCTTCAAGATTTGCAGAGAATGCATAATGTGACGTTACAAAAAAGTCTAATCAGATGCAAGAGGCAGGGTGGTAGCGGCGTCGAAGGAGGTTCTGCTGCCGCGTGCACAAGAGTTCAGGTTCTTGGTTCGGATTTCCCGTCCAGGCCAACCAACCCTTCCGTCCCTACTGGGTCGGTGAGTTAGTTTCAGACTTGTCTGTGAAGGATAAAGCGCTGGCCTGTCCATCGGCTGGTTGACACAAGTCATTGTACGGCTAATGAAAAGGGTTTGATTAACGCCGTCCTTTATCCTATCACACAGGCAAGATCGCCTTGTTACTTGAGGGTCATCTTCTTCTTTTTATGTCACTACATTCAGTCAGTAGCCCTACAGACGTATGCTAACGCAGAAATGTTATGGGTGTAAGGGCAAACAAAACGGTGAGAGGGGAGAAGAACGTCGGAGAAGACTGACACGAAGTGCTGGAATAGAAGGCCAGCAAAGTGAAATGAACCCCGCAAAGCAACACACTGCCTTCAAAAGAGGTTTCTTCTGGCACAACTAAAGTTCAGCCTACGAAGCTCAACCTAGCCGGATCCTTCTGTACAGACCTACGGGCAAGTGCTGTCCTCAGAGTACAGTGGAGCATTGAAGATAATGAGTTCGCTGATGTCGCCCTTACCCTGTACTTATGCTTCATTTGTTCTGCAGACTGCTCTTCTCAGCAATCAGAACCTTCGAGTTCAAGTTTAAAACAAAATGTGGTAGAAGTTAGTCGAAGCTTTACCCAAGCATGTAAGAGCTAAGCTCTTACATGCTTGGGTAAAGCTTCGACTAAGAGCACGATTATTATGAAGCAATTAGGACCTAACAGCTATTTGCGGGCTATCATCTGCCATGAAACCATAAAGGACCACAAATCGGTAATCGTTGAAGATCAAGGACTACCTCATCTCCGAAGGCACGGTTCCTCCTATGGGGAAGCTCGTCCTATTGGGAGGTGCCTACTTCGAATTCCAACCAGGGTCTAGACGACCTATCGCCTTGGACAACGAAACATGACGCATTGTTTTAGTAGGGAACTCCAATGCTGGCAGTCTGTTGGCGCCACAAAGATTCGATCAGAACACCATAGCCAAGCTCCTTCGAAACGTTGGCTACCGCAAAATTTGTTTCGGTTCGCGTTGCACAAGGACTGGACTTGCTTCGCAGCCCACACTGGAGGGGATCTCTCTATATACTGTTGCTGGGACGAGAGCTAGGGCTCTTATGTCAACTATACGCTGTCAGTGATTACTTTGCGAAGAGCCAAAAACCCACCTACAAGAAAGTCGAAAGGTGACGAACACGAAAAGATATTCTTCTCTGTTTTTTGGAGGGACTACAGGGAAGTACTCTACCCTGAGTTGCCTTGTGGCAGGGAAGGCACAAGTGTAGCTTCAGCAGCTCGCCCACGCCTTTCGCCTGAAACATTCGAAGCGTGACGTGCTCACTCTACTTCACGACAGCGTCCGTCCAAAGCTGAGCCGCTTGAGGATAGTCAAACTGGAATGGGAAGTCGTAACCCACGCTCGCTCTTCACCCGACCTCATCTTAGCGATAAGAGGATTCAATGATCAGTACGAGCTCGAGATTGAGTTGCTGACACTTTCGACTGGCAACCGCCCGTTTCAAAGAAGTAGAATAATCGCCGAATCGTTCATTGGGCACATGTTTAACAATGATGGAGGCCATGCAGTTGACTGATGGTGAGTTCGGAGTGTTCGCTGAAGATGGCTTAGCCACGCGATATTGTTTTCTCCTTTTTGCACCCCGCCGTTTCTGAAGAATCGCCCTCTTCACTGGCCTTACTATGTAGTTAAATGGATCCACATATAGTAGAAGAAAAGTCTAAACAGGCTCTCGATACTTCAATCTATGCATCAACTTCAACAAACACACAAAAAATTCGAGATGAGAAGAAAATCAAGATTTGTTCCTTCACAATATATATAACAGCTGAAGGGAAGGAGGATACGGCTTCTTTCAAAGATGCTTTACTCTTCAGTAGCCAAAATTTAGGTATCAAATCCGGCTTAGAGTATAAAGGTAGTTTAATCTGACTCCTTCATGGGATTCAAGGAAATTCAGACGTTCCATGAATGAATTGGTCGACCCAAGCGTCCTACTTTTACGTGACGTCGTCGAGACAATTCGAATGTGTTTCGACTGTAGATTGCCTTTGGGAAGGACTAACCAATCCGCAAACCAGCGTTTTAGCGTTTTGTCCTTCAAGACGTGTACAAATAAATAGTCCAGAGGGATGGAGTGTAGCGGCCATCCGCTCAGTATGGATGCGATAACCGGCTCCTATCCGAATGTGCTACACACTTTCTTCCAAATCTACAAAAAATACTGCCGTCTATTGATGGTGAATATCAACGATTAATATTTAGGGAATAAAATATTTCAGCAGGTTTTTGTCTCCGTAGACTAAGCCTAGCGGATTGTAAAAACGGGACAGACCGACACGAATGGTGGTAATCAACTGGCTGTTAGAGATAATAGTGAGAAGGCGGGACTGGATGACCAGTCCATCGCATTAAAAGAGCCAACGAAGCGGAACGTCGTCAGCTAGTGTTCGCCAAATATCAGTCAGGCGCAATTTTTGGTGCAAATCTGCCTGTTAATAACAGCCTCCACTCTGTGAAGTGCCCAAGTAATGCATATGTTTTCAGAATGACCCAAAGTCCCCCATCCGTGCAGCAATGAAGCCTATAATCGCGTGCGCAGGTAGTCGATGACGATGAAGTTTTGAGGAGAGCCATTGAAGCAAATCCGGTGTGCCTCATGAGTTGACCGATGAGCAGCGCCTGGCACGTTTCGACACTTGCTCCAACTTACCAGTTCGCTTTAAAAATGAGCCTTTTGTAAGCCGTATTATAACTGTAGATGAAAAATGTTTTTTTACTATAACAGGAAGCGGGGATTTGTCTGGTTAGATAAACACGCTCCTCCTACGGCCTCTCCTATACCCGATCTTCACCCTAAAAAAGTTATACTTACCTCGTGGTGGTGTTGTAAAGATGTAATCCATTACAGCTTTTTGCACCTGGGCAGGCAGTCACAGCAGAGTCTCACTGCTGTGATTTAAAGCAAATGCTAGAGAAATTGCAAAAATTGTGGCCAGCACTGGTACAACGCCGGGCCTGACACCTCACAAATCATTCGGAGCAAATTGATCCATTTAAGTATCGAAGTTCTCCTTCACTCACCATATTCTTCCGTCCTCTATCTCATCGACTATCACATTTTCCGAGCTCCTAATTCTAATTAGCGTCAGAAAGAGTTCACTGTTTTGGCCGATGTTGAATGTGCCCTCCGTGAATTCGTTAATTTCTGTTGATCTCAGTTTTTATTGTAAAGGATTAGATTCATTAACTGTTCGTTGGCAAAAATGTATAGAATCTGGTGATTTTAATTTTAAAAAATAAAAATAAAAAATGAAATAAATCAAATATAGAAATATAATAAATTTAATAAAAAATAATTTAATTCAATTTCAACTAATTCGGTTCATAACGTTGTGTTTAAGCTGAGCTACAGCAGTCTGAAGCAAGCGGCCCGTTTCGGTGAATAATTTTGCGACATCCTAATATTAGGTTGTAACGAAATAAATGGCACTGAACCACTGTAAATTTAAACAGTTAATATCTCGGCTTGTAGACAAGTTTGTTAATCGAAATAAAAACCTTCTGATTCTACACATCTTTGCCAACGTGACACAAGCTTTTTTATCCCAGTAGCTAAAAATCAGAAGTTCTGGAATTGACGAAATCTTCGAAGGCACTTTCGGCATCCTGTTGGTATTTGAATATTTTCACTACCAAGAAGTCGCCAAGATGCTTGAAGAAATGGTAGTCTGTTGGGGAGAGGTCGGGAAAAAACGGAGGATGTGGTAGAGTTTCAATGCTCAGCTCATTCAATTTCTGCAACATCATTCGTGCTACATGGGTGCGAGCATTGTCGTGCAGAAGGAGAACTCGCCTTCGGTTTACCAAGGCCGGCCGGATATCCTTCAACTTTTTCATCATTTCTTCAATTTCAAAGCAGCACTTCTCTGCCGTGATGGATTCTTGCCGTGAGGGAGGAAGCTGTGGTGAATAATTCCCAGCGAACACCACCATACTGTCACCATTACTTTCTTTTGGTGCAATTCCGGCT
This sequence comes from Heligmosomoides polygyrus bakeri, assembly GCA_947359475.1. NCBI lineage: Eukaryota > Metazoa > Nematoda > Chromadorea > Rhabditida > Heligmosomidae > Heligmosomoides > Heligmosomoides polygyrus. The sequence goes on from OX375868.1 coordinate 28,274,769, forward strand.
TCGCAAAAACCTTGTGGCTCTCATCGCTGTCCACCCACTGTGCCGATCGTCGCCTGTTGTCGTACATTATCCATTTCTCGTCACAGGTTACGATGCGATCAAGGAATGGGTCCGTTTCGTTCCGTAGAAGCAGGCGGACGAGATCTCATATCGTCGGTTTCTCTGCTCCTCAGACAGCTCGTGAGGCACCCATCTTTCCAGCTTTTTGGTCTTTTCAATTTCCTTCAGATGCCGGGCAGTTGTGTTGTGACTGACGCCAAGAACCTTCGCTATCTCCCTGGTACCTTTGTGTGCATCCTCCTCTACCACATCTCTCAGCTTGTCCTCATCAACATCACTATGCCTCCCACGACCTTCATGTTCTTCCAAGCTCTCATCTCCATTCCGGAACTTCTGATACCAACGATACGCCGTCCGAATTGTGGAACATCCTTGACCGAATGCGGCGTTGATCTTCTCGTCCGCCTCCTTAGCTGTAGTGCCCAGCTTGAATTCATACAAGTAAATGCCTCGGATTACCCTTTTGTCCATCTGCAAAAAAGTCAATAAAACTCTAAAGTTTTCCCACTTTTACATAGAAAGTTTGGTACTCACCGGTAGAGCAAAGTTTGCGATTCTAAATGATAAGCCACATGTTACGGTTTGTTCTTGATCAAACGCGTAAAGACGCGCCAAAAAACGGCGCGAGCCAGTGCCATTTAATTCATTACAACCTAATAGTTAACAGTTTTGGTCGAACTGCTTAACTGCATAAAAATCAAATCCATCTCTAATACTTGCTTTCGTGCGTTCTTAAGGCACTATCGCAGGACCTTCCAACGACGGATTTGACATTCTACGTGTTCTTCGATGCAAGGGCACCCAGAAGAAAAGTCATTACGGTTTTTGGTCGCGCCAGATTGAAGTGGTCCCACCGACCACAAAGCGATGGTCTGGGCTCTTTATACTACAGTTGCTAATGCCAGCCAGTACATATTTGAGGTAATTGCATTAAATTACCAGTATTGCGATTTTATAGAGCTCTTTTTTGTAAACTCGAATGCCTTGAGAGGCTTTGTTTGAGAAATTCATGCGCGTTCGTAGCAGCGGGTCCATGAAGCCAGACTGCATTTCTAGCATAGCAGCTCCTAAACCTGAGCGTCACTTGCTGTGGCGGTGTTTGCCAACTGTGTTTTGTACCACTTTGAGGCGCACGGTGGTTCAGTGTTAGTATATTTACTAGCCGGACCATACGTCCAAGTCGAGGATGTTTGAGGAGACTTGTATACTATAGGTCGACCGCGTGCTTAATACTTGCACACTGCCCGGATCTTCTTGAATTAGGGCGGGGGGGGGGGGGGGGGGGAGCGGAGGGGGGAAGGTCGTCTTTGTCCACAACATTTGCAAGGTCCTAGTTGCTTCTGAGTAAGGATAAAAGGATAAAGGACGGTGTTACTCAATCTACTTTGGGATGCACCATGCATCCTACTTCTACGGGATGTCGTGGAGGCGATTTGAATAGGTATTTTGTCATACGGTGGCCAGCCGATGAACAAGTCAGCGCTTTATGCTTCACAGACAAGTCTGGTACCAATTCACCGACCCTGGAAGGATGGAAGGCTTGACTGGCCTGAGCGGGAAATCCGATCCAGGAACCTGGTATCAGGTGCAGGCGACAGTCGGCGCCTCCTCCGACTGCGCGATACCCTCCTGATGGGAAAGTTCCATGAAATATTGTAGTGGAAACTGCCCGAACTGATTGTGGTAGAACCATAGGACTGCTGTAAACACGAGGTTAAACAAAGCAGCTCTTCTTTTGCTTCCTAAGTCTGAAAGAAAAGTTAAATAGAGGCCGGTGCAAATCAGTCCCTGTTACATAGTTAAGATGCGTAACGCTTTCCATTCTACGGGAAGACAGGTAGGATGTTTAAACCCGTGTTTCGTCTACGCACTGGCTTGTGATGTCCAGCCAATCACCAAGTCATGTCTTACTCTTCCTCGACATGTATGGTACGAATTCAATGACCGGGAGGGAAGGAAGGGGTGTTTGGCCAAGGGGGGCCTTAACTGTGAGTCGGTTCGATCCACATGCGACAGCATGTCTACCAACTGTGTCCACTAAAAGCTCATAGATTACAGGTCGTGTAATTTAAACCACAAAGAAAGGTTCATCTGTATTGACTAATTTTCTGCCATTTACACAACTATTCTACCTGCCGCAATTGATGGCCCAAGACACGAAAAAGAGAATAGAACTAACACCTTAGCTGTTCTAATGAAAATGCACTAAAAAGATGCTGCACATAAATATGATGTAGAGAACAAAAGCTGTGATTTCAGCTGGCTCTGATTTCATAAAGTCTTTTCCTCCTTTTTCCCCTTGTTACGCAAGAAGTACCTATATGATCATACAGCTTCTCGAGTCATGGCCAGTATACGCGGAAAAGTAGAAATCAGATCCGCGCTGAGCTTATATACCAAAAATTAGGAAGCGGGTGTAGTCATTTTTTAGAGTTTTTCCTTTCAAATTAGGGAGTATTGTGCAAGAACGGCATCCCAATTTGTATGCTGCAAGGAGGGACCATTGATGGAGTAGCTCCTACCAGTTCTGTCATCATTTTGGTTCTTTGTGCCCTCTTTTTATCTCCAGTCTTTCTATCTTGCTTGGTTACTCAAGCCGAAATTCTTTGCTGAGTTATCAAGTTCCTGGAAAACGGACGACAAGTGCACGTTTAGAGAGTAAAGTGTTCCACCGATACTTTGGAGGCTTATCTAATCGGAACGAATGGAAAAATATACAAGTGCACGACCTTATTTGAAATTGAAGGAACAGGTATTTAGCAGGAGGTTCTACCAACAAGGGAAGCTTATCTTGTTTAGATCTACGAATATATTAGTTTTGAGAAGTAGATGAAACTGACTAGGAAAGATGGAATTTAGAGAGGACATGGTAATTTTTGGTATTTCAGCGAGGAGCTACACTTTCTAGCATGTCTTCAGGGCTCCTAGGACTACGACACAGTTGAAAAGAGAGGACAGTGATAAAGTTCACCCAATATCCTCTTGTGTTGTGTGAAATGTAGCGCAATGAGAGAGACCGGCGACTGTCACATGCACACCGAGTCAAGGTTTCTTTTACGAGTCTCGCCTGGAGCGAGAAACTGAGCCTATCTCGTATCAAAACAACGGTTTGATGCCAGATAGGCTCAGTTTCTGATATCAAACCGTTGTTCATGGTTTTTGTTTGCTGTTTTTTTTTTCATCGGCAGGCCACTGTAATTACTATGTGGGCGAGGTACGCTTTCAAGCTGCCTTCACAATAATCTGTAGAAATACAATGCGAAGTACATCCAACGGGAAAACTCAATAATGCTGATCTCCATCCTTTATTCTAACATCCTCGTGCACACAGGCATTGTAAATACGTTGAACAATAATCAATAGGTTCGAAGTTGAGCGGAAAGAAAGATTGCTAATGGAGGCTTTATGATTATGACAACACTCTAATCTTACGGAGTTAAAATGGAAACTTATGGTTAGTTATTTAGCTATCTACCTCAACGTGTCGATAGTCGTAGTCAGTTGCCTTTGGTAGATCTGGCCAAGTAATGCAGGTCTGTAAGGCCGTTCCTGGTGGTCTAACCACTCTAATCAAGAAAGGTATCGCTTGACTCCAGCAGTGAAGAGATCTATCCTTTTTGCTGTCCTTCTTTCTTGCAACATCTACACTACCAAACGCCTTTCTTAATTGAGGGCTTTTGAGCCAACCTATAAAGTCAAATGTGTCAAACCCGTAATATGGGATCTTCAATGATGTTGTGCTAATCCAAAGAGTGAGAATCTCTTGGCAGTTCAAGTGATTTGAAGTACAGACTTCTGCTGCATGTCTAACGACTGCGAAACATTGAATGCGAGATTAGGGCTTAAGATTTTTGCTTGTATAATGAACGACCGATAGCTGACAGAATACCCGTATACAACGATGTTAACCTAGAGAGGTGAACATGACAGTGGATACCATATTCCGATACCGTATCTTCAGAGCCTCTCCTATATATCATCAAAATCGTTTACCCCTCGTTCTGAAGATAGGCACGTATTAGACAAGCTCAGTGAATCTATTTAGTTCACAATAAAAACTCTAGAACATCCTGCACCTCCGCCCTTCCCGATCCTCTAAAAGGACGACGCCATGCAGCCCATAGGTCTCAATCGATCTCTGCCGGGAACTGCCTTTATCATCAAGCGACATTCCGTCATTATAATATGAATGTTAGGCAAAAAAATGATTGAGCGATCTCCATATGTAATCATCTCGGCCGGATGTTTTCCTGTCTCACCCATCATTCGGAAAGACCACTTTTTCCACGGAAGGAGCTACCGTAACAGCTACTGTCCTTGAAACTTCTATGTGATCGCCTCCAACCACTTTAAACCTGTTTTGCTGCTCCCACCGCTGCAATCAAATATTCTGAAAAATTGTTCTCAGGAATGGGTTTATTAGGGGTGGACGTTCAGCAGCAGGGGGCCCACGACAGGTGTATTTTCACAGGAGTTCTTAGTTGAAATGCAGACAGTGCAGATGATGAGCGGGTTGAATAAGGGTTTCATAAGTGACACTATCACATAATCTTGCTCTTATAAAATTCACAAGTCGAAACTGTCGCAATAATCACCTGTATCACCTGTATCACCTGTCGTCCCGTTGATCATCGACTTGCTCGAGCGGGCGCCAGCAGCGTCTCCATTCGTCCCTGTCGCGTGCCAGAGTGGTCCAATGGATCCTCCTCGCTCGAGGGACACGAAGAGCGTCATATCGGTCGTTCAGGGCTTTCACGAAGAAGTCCGACCAACGCGTTGGTGGGCGTCCTGGTGTTCTTTTGACATCCCGCGGAATCCAGTCTGTGACGGCTCTCGTCCAGCGGGTGTCTGCGAATCGCATTACGTGGCCGGCCCACCTAATTTTCGACGACTTGGCCCATGCGACAGCGTCTCTGATCTTCGAACGTCGGCGAAGCTCGGAACTCCGGAGGCCTTCTCTCACTTGCGTGAGTCGTGTCACTCCGAGCATCGTCCTCTCGATTCCACGCTGCGCGACGCTGATCGCGTGTTCATCCTGCTTTCGTATAGCCCAGGTCTCTGAGGCGTATGTTAGGGCAGGAAGAACAGTGGAGTCGAATAGGTGGGCACGGAGTCGGACGTTCTTCGTTTTCTTCACGACTTCTTCGACGCTCTTGAAAGCTCCCCAAGCCGCTCGTTTCCTCCTGCTCAGCTCTGGTGCTAGGTCGTTGGCCATGTTGACTTCGCGACCCAGATACACATAGCTGGAGCATTCGGAGATGTTCGTTCCGTTGAGCGAGAATGGGGCATCAGAAACCCATCCGTTCTTCATGAACATCGTCTTCGTAAGATTCAGCTGCAGTCCAACGCTTCCACATACACGATCGAAGTCGGCCAGCATTCGCTCCGCCTGACTGATGCTCGGTGTTATGAGAACGATGTCGTCAGCGTAGCGAAGATGGTGCAGTTGCCGGCCGTCGACCTTCACTCCCATGTCATCCCATTCTAGTTCGCGCATGACGTTTTCGAGGGTGGCGAAGAGCTTCGGGGATATGGTATCCCCTTGTCGAACCCCTCTCTTCACGTCAATGACGACGTCGTTGTAGAATGGTGAGATCTTGGTCACGGTCTTGCTGGTCTTCCACTGAGATGGAACCTTGCATTCGGACAGGTAGCGCGTGAAGAGCCGCGCCAAGGTGTTGATGAGCGCTGGCGGGAGGTTCTTCAGGTGTTCAGCTCTGATCCTGTCAGAACCGGGTGCTGTACGTTTCTTCACCGACGAGATGGCGTGTCGGATCTCGGAAGGGAGAACAGAGGGGATGACGTATCCATCCTGCGGAAGATGGCGTAGGGGCAGGTGGACGTGGCTATCGAAGAGATCGGAGTAGAAGTCGTGGATGACTTTCTCCATGGTCTTTCTGGAAGAGGTGACGGTTCCGTCAGGACGTCGGAGAGCGGTCATCTTGGTCTTGAAGTTGGCGAAGTTCCGGCGGGCATTGCGGATGCTCAGCCCTGCCTCTGCTGCTTCAGCCAACACTTCCGCCCTTCTCTCCTTCAGATCTTCCTTTATCGCCGCTCTGCATAGCTTTGCAAGCTCGGACGTCAGTTGATAGTTGCCTGACGCTCGTGCTGCTCCACGCTGGCGTATCAGCTCGAGAGTTTCCGGAGACAGGCGTCTCTTGGTGGTCTTCAAGCTCTCGGCTCCCTTAGCACTATCGTGGAGATGGTGCACGAAGCGATCGTATTCCTCGTCGACGTTGTCCATGACGGCATCTTCCCAAAGACCGACAAGAGAGGTGTAGAGATCCCAGTTGATGGTCGTTCTGGGACTCCTCTTCCTGAACTTCGCGGCCTTCTCTCCTTGACGCGAAAAGCGGAACCTCGCGCGAAGGAGGCGGTGGTCCGATCCCGTGTAGAACTTGGGGACAACGGAGACATCGGTCAGGCAATACTTGCGATTGAAGATGATGTGGTCGATCTCGTTGTGGAACTGGCCACCGGGGGATTCCCAGGTCCATCGTAGGGAGGGAGGCTTCTGGAACTGCGAGTTTCCATGGATGGTCTTGGTCGACATGATAAACTCAGACAGCCTTTCACCTTGCTCGTTCCACTCCAAACCGTGGGTTCCGATGTGAAGTTCTTCCGGCGACCTTCGTGGCCCGATCTTGGCGTTGAAGTCGCCGACGATCACCTTGTAGAAGGTGTGATCTTCCTTATAGAACTTCTCCAGCTCCACGTAGAAAGCCTCGACGTCTTCGTCGTCGTAGTCGGATGTTGGGGCATACGCGACGAACACAGTCAAGGCTGGCACGGAGCCACATCGCTTCAGTCGCAGACGTCCGATTCGGCTTGTCAGAGACTCGTACGAATCGATGTTCATGGCCAAGTGCGTGTTGACGAGGACACCAACGCCGCCTACTCCCCTGCTGTCGCATGTTCCGAGGAACAGTTCTTCTCCGGAGTCGTAGGCGGCGTGTAGGGGGTGGTGTCTTCTCGTCTCGGTCAGTCCGATGACGTCGTACTTGATCTTCTTGGCTTGCATCATCAGGTCCTCGACGGATGCTTCCGACGCAAGCGTGCGGGCGTTGTAAGTACAAATCGTCATCCTAGTCCTTCTCAGTTTGCGCAGCCTGGTTAGGCCCTGAGATTTTAGCAGCCTCTCCGTACTCGTCCTTCCCATCGCTGCAAAAATGGGGGCTCTTTCGGGGTCAGGGGAATGAGGCCCTTTAGTGCTGCTGTGTTTGACTTCCATACAACACGGGTAGCTAGTCAGGCTCTGTCGTGCGGGCGGGGTACTCCGGGCAGCCAGCCAGACTGCCCGAAGGGACGGGGCGAGACTTAAGGCGGCCTCGAATCGCCTTACATGTACTCCCAGTCTACCGAGTGCAAGCTTTTGGCCGAGCCGACACAGTTACAATCCGCACAGTCACGGACACATCCACGCACACAGTGCACGAACATGCCGCTCCCACGCACAAGGAACGCATCGACCCGACACAGCAGGAGCAAGGAGTCCATCCCCTGCATCCCACCTGCGTCTCTGGGCAGTACACGGTCGCATTTGGTTCGCGTTTAATTCCCCTATCCACCACCCGGGGACGCGCCACGTGGCCCTGCGACAAGCGGCCCGAGATCCCTCTTAACAAGAGAGCCCGAAGGCTCTCTATCGAGGGAGATCCGTGGGGTCGCAATAATACAGGACCATAATGGGGGTGATCTGCAATTTCACGCGCTGTATGGCAAAGTAGAGCAACAGCAATAGGGCAAGATCTAGAAAATAGTAGGATAACAGACTACTTTTCAGAAGCGTCGCGGCACTGGAGCGTTCCTGCCATATAATTCCCAGGTCTGTTCACCAAGGGCGCGCATACTGCTTCTTTGATGTCAGACTACTAGATCTTGTAGCTAAGGAACATTAGAGTACAGATTGTCTTCCACAGCGAGTTCTGACAGGAATACATCACTCAAATCCACTATCAACTTTGTTCTCGATTTGATCAAGCAGGCGCTTCATTTCGTACCGTGGCTTGCCAAAGTGGCCCAGTGGGTCTCTTCACCTGATCATACATAGAGACAAGAAGACCGTTTTGCTTAGTGCTTTCACAAAGAACTTCTATCAACGTGCAGCGGGCGGACTGGTGTTCTACTGGAATAGTTGGGAATCCCACAAATAAGGTCCAGGATGTGTCGATGGTGATTTTTCTTTCGTTTACCTGTTATGAGGACCGTTCGCAATATTCGAGCCATCTCTGTCAGAAATGTTCTCGTCTGACAGCAGTTGACGACAACAGTACAGACAACGGTCTTCCCTTTTTCCTCTTCAGAAGTCCTAAGAAGGTATGATGGTGCGAGCCTAAAGAGGGGTTTACCTTGCAGGCAATGTGCCTAGTGCTGCTGAAACTCCCAATAGGGCGAGTCGACCACCTAGTTGTGACGATACGCATTCTCACGCAAAGGCAGGGAACTCTGATCTAAGTTCTACAACGCATCTAATTCCTACATACCTTGCATTTTTCACTGTTATGATGTTTGCAAGAGTCCCCTCATCGTGCTTGCTGCTTTAGAGTTTCTACACACCTTTTTGAAGCCCTTCTAGACAATGTAACCGAACTAAAGAATGCCCAAAGTTCAATATCTAAGGTGAACCGCAGAGGTAATCTGCATGCGTACTCGGCCTGTTCAATGACTTACGGCGTTTCGTAGGATCAGTAACTCGTAGGCGTGTTCTAACGCTACTTATCTAAAATCTACGAGAAAGAATCGTAAGTTACCCATAAGTATGTTTCCAGTTCTTACAACGATGTTTTGTAGTGATCAAAACTCTAAAGAGCAAGATTAGAATCGGAAGCAGTTCGTCAAGAAATTAGGTGAGTCAGTTATCCTGACTAAATGCAACATGCAATTGAAAATATTCACTACTTTACTATGAACTCACAAAGTTTTACCGGTCTTATAGTGCGACCGAAAGTACAGAAGAACTTTCTCCAGTAAATGCATAGGAGCGAGTAGCTTATTCGTTTGCTTGCAGTTGCACATTAACTTTGATATCCTTGCGTTGCACCCGGCCAAGTGCACTGGAAACTCTAAACTATCGCATACGTGGTTAACTTAATAAGCGTGGTTGATAAAACTAGAGCGGAGGAGGGATCCTAGAAAACGGTGCAGTTTTACGGACTTTAAGGATTACCTGGAAATTTATGCAAATAAGAGCTAGCTATCACCAATAACCACTTGTTTGACCATTAAGAGATATTTTTACTGATGACAGAAACCTGGGCAGTTGCAATAAGAAGTCCAGAAAGTGCCCCATTAAAGGACGACGAAAACGTTATTAAACAGAAGGAATGGGCTCTCAACAGACGAAAGAACGGTGCACTTTTCACTGCTAAACGGGAACTGGTTGGAGTGTCACGCTAATTTGCTGCATGTTCGGGACACAAATACATATAGCATTCCAGCGTCAAATCGGACGCTTTTCAAACCAAATGAAACACTTTTCACGTCAAAAACATTCTGCTAGACGAATCTAACGCGTTTGAAATAAAACTTAACTTTTTCCAAAACAAAACGAGCACCTTCCATGTTGAACTGGAGACTTTCCAAAAAGGTAAGAATAATTTTTTATTCGTGGACAATTTTAATGTGAATTTATTGAAGTTTTAATTCACCTGCCCAATATGAAACTTATCTGCACCTCGTGAATGAGGCCCAAGATCATTTTGCCACTTATGGTCACCTTGGAGTGCCTCGTGGTTAGGGGAAGTATATGACAGAGCTAATTGCCACCGAAATAGAGTAATTTTGTGAATCATCCACAAATGACCCGAAATTCGAAATTCTATACCGAGCTGCTGTGTAGTACCTTTGTGCGGAACCACGCCGAAAATTTTTTGGTCTGTAGAAACATAAGATTTCCCGTAAGGGCTGAGGGCTTGTGCACTCATCGCACAAGCGAAGCATCCTAACACAAGTAAGTTCAATGAACCACGTGCCAGAATTCCTCCCCATGCAAGCGACGTACCCTATTTGATTGCAATCTCGATGCCTGCTCAAGCGGGACCAGGGTAGTTGTTAAACTCCGAGTTGCATAAATAAGCCGGAAAAGGTTCCTTGGGAAGGTCGAAGCGCTGCGCGTAGACTGTACACATCTGCGAATGAAAGTTTTCATCGTGAAATGGAAGGGCGTGAGCGCAAGCGGCTACTTTAAGTCCCTCACAACTTGCCAGGACCAGGAAGTCGTGCTCCGCTAATCTATGCGGTCTGATAATTTTATAACCGTTTAGGCAGCGTAGTCATTTTTTTTCAAATCATTTTCTCCGTTGTTGAACGAAACTCGCAGTCTGTGATATAGTTTCGGGATATAAATGTTGAACTAGAGCCTCGTTCAGGACCAGAGGAATTAGACCAACAATAGTGAAGCTCAGGCAGCAACAATTCTGAGGAATTTGCAAAACATGCTCCCTTAGATTAATTTAGGGCATTCTCTCTGTGTAGCAATTGAAGGCCCTATCCGCTTGACAAACACACGTAACATTCGAATGAAGTGGCATACGGGCATCGATGGACTCATAGCGAGCCGCCTTCCGAGATCAAGTGTTGTGGAGGATGGTCTGCTGTTCCTGTCTCTCGAACAGCATGGAACGAATCAAGACTAATTTAGCCATGTCAACGAAGCCTTCCTTTTCTCCTGAGTCGAAGGATTCGTACCAGAGTTGTATGGAAGGGGTACAGCAGTGGCTTTTCCGTTGGTCATATGCATAGGCCAAATACGCATTGAGATCGCCTCGACGACACGCCGTAGAAGTAGAATGCGCTGTACATCGCAAAGGGAATTGATTAACACAGTTCTTCATCGTTTATCCTCGTCCTCTTATCTCTTCTGATCTCTCGAGTATGTTTTTTGATTTCTGATATATGCATCTGCACCTATGTAGTGCTCCTTCATACTGAACTGGAAACAGGACCATAATGTGCTTGATACACCTAAAACTGTACACTGTAACAGAACTGCGCTCGTACATCCGGTTGTCTTGCAACTAGAAAAAGAGACTGCTACCAATGTCAAAACATTCAAGGTTAAGCAGGGAAGCAGTGGAACCAAGGGATCTCCAAACATATCGTAACCACTCCACATGCAGTCTGATGCCCACGAGAACAGCGTTCACAAATGCCACTTGACAGCATTATCGTGACGTGAGTGCAGCTCCCAGGTTAATTGAAAGCATGGAACAAAACTGTATGAGTGAGCTGCTTTTTCCAAGCTGCAGCGTATCCAAAAAATTTTACCAAGGGAGCAAAACAAGAAAGCATAGCATATCAACTGCTGCTTAATCAGGAAGCATAAAGGTGAAGGAAATGGAGCTTATCAAGTTTATAGTCCCTCATATTTGTAAGGACATTTGTGCTGAACTTTTTCACTCCAGTATAGTGCGTCTACAACTTGTAGCAAATAGTGCACGAGTAATCTGGAAGAATGTTGCCTTCATTTTTGAGATTAAGGAAACATAAAATCTAGATTGGTTTAATGGGTAATAGGAATTTGCTCATATTTGTGGAATGGGTTTGTACTCCAGCAGAAAAAGTAATAAATAAAGCAGTGAAGGTGACATGAAACGCGATTGGAGAAACTTTGTTCTAAGCGTAGGTAGTAAGATATGTTCCAAGTTGTACTATTTTGCACACCTGAATTGAGCTACGCGAAAACTGATAATTCAAAACAGTGCAACGGTGTGTTCTAGGTAGAAAACAAAGCTATAATTAATAAATACCGAAATGGGCAAAAGGCAATGAGCCCCTGCCGTTAAGGGAGATGTAAAGGCAAAAACACTATCCGTGGCAAAGTCTTCAGACTAAAGAGGCATTTTTTCGGTTCTGAAGCTAGAAAACTGAGTTACATTTCTACGGCTGCCAGGAGTTTTAGGTGTTATGTGCACACTCCTCTCAAATTGTATGTTAGACGGCACTGCTTGAACGTGATGTGCTTATTTAAAATGACAGTAGAAGTGACACAAGATGAAGAAATGGAAGAAATCCTCTATGAGGAACACTGACATGCAGCATGAAGCCGTTATGAAGCCTCAATTACTTCTCTTTGTTTCTGCTTCCACCTTTCTCCGGCTGTATCTCTATGATTTGTCCTGCAACAAATGCTATGACGAAAGCAGTTATGTCGCCAATGCTTCCAGGAATTCCACTGTTAATGGTCAGCCATCAGAATGATTTGTTAGAGGTATATACTATGAGGTTGTCGGTTTATAAATGTCGCCTGCTTTCGATTTGTTATTTCTCTGCTTTTATTATTTCTTGGATCACGTAACTTTACGTGTTTAACAGGCGTTTCCAATGCCATCTTCCGTTAACGTTTCGTTCCGATTCGTTGAACCTTTTAAAGATTTTTTAAAGATTAACGATGATCGAGGGAAAGTACCGGGTGTGTACGACTTCAAGCAAGGAAAAACTGCTGCAGAATCCCATCGCATCTTATCTGAAGTGTTTGATAACGAAGTTCCATTACGTCAACGTCAACGATGGTGATGAGAGCCTTGAAGACAAAGGACATCAACGGTCTCCTGAAGTTGTGGATAGCCAGGAGTTAAAGGGAGCTGTCGAGTCGGATCCAACACAAACTCGCGCAGAGTTTCACTTGTCACCATTCTACCATCGGAAAGTCAAATCGGTGTGGAAAATGGGTGCCACTCAGCTCATCGACACAAACAGGGCAGCACGAGTCGCCATCGCTGGAATCCTCATCCGCAAAACCAAGAAAAGCGGTTTCTATGGCTCCGTCGTGACGTCCGATGAGAAGTGGATCCACTGCGAGAATACCACTCGAAAGCGGCAAAGGTTGAGCCCGGTGAGATCCGAAGACAACGACGAAGCCTGACGTCACGGAAAAAAGTCATGCTCTGTGCTTGGTGAAAAAGTATAGGTCTGGTGCATTTTGAGGTGCTGGATCCAGGCCAAACAGTTACGGTAGACCTTTACAAAAAAACAGCTAAACCGTGTGGACCAAGTACTGCGTCAACAAGGAGCGAATACAGCAACTGTGAAATTCCTCCATCACAAAGCTCCGCACGCCGTAAATATCACGCTGCAAAAAATTGAGAAGTTGGGCTGAGAAATTCAGCCTCACCCGCTGTATGGCCCCGACCTCGCGCTATCAGACTACCATCTCTTCCGGTCGATGCAGTACGCCTTGGCGGAGAAAGAATTCAACAACCGTGACGAGGTCGAAATTTGGGTGTCCCAACTTCTTCTAGTCGCAACCGCCGTAGCCTTCAAGAAAGGCAGCAATTCTTTGCGAGGACGTTAGCGACATGTTATTGATAATAATGGAGATTACCTCTTACATTAAGGTATGGTCATTCTTTTCTTTTAACGAAATTTCTTCTTGTGTAACGACGTTCATTATCCGACAACCTAATATAATTATACTATAATAACAAATACGTTCGTGAAATTTTACGACCTTTCAAGTCTGAGAAGAAATTTTTCACTGGTGTAGACACTGGTCGGGAAAGGGCAGAGAGCATTCGATGGGCCTACATTTTCTTCAGCATCCAGTGCAATTTTGACTCTGCACAATTTGGAAGGACATAACTGGACACGATGACTTACGATGTTCCCTAATGGCACTCTCTGCCGGGAGTGCTGTGTAACGAGAAGATACCAGAGCCCCTAAGAAAACGAAGATGCTGCGGTGGACGGTAGGAGTTACGCGTTTGGATCGAACGACTACATGCGGCAAAGGATCGGTGTCATGCTGATATTTGAGATGATGCCCGAAAGGTGGTCACGCTTGCAAAGCAGCAATGGCTTGATACGCCGAATCAGGACCTGAATATGGTAAGGTCGCACCCCGATCATGTATTTGATCGGGAAAACTCGACATACCTGGAAAGGGGACACTTTACTTTCAGAGACACACACTGAAGAAGAAGGAGAAGGAGATATTTTTTAAGTTAAAAGAGTAGGCACAGAACAGAGGTATGATCTACTCCTTTCTTAAATTGAAATAAAAAATAAAATAAATACAATAAAAATTTAAATATATTAAATATCAAACACTAAGCGTATCGTTTTCTAGGCAATTTGTAGTGGCTCTCGCTCCAGTCGACCGGGCAGCCTCGGGGAGGGCCACGGGAGGAGCTGCATTGTCTAAAGTTCAGCGAGAAATAAACGCGATCAATCTAGACTCGATAGCAGAGTAAGCATATCCCCTTAAAATTGTTGGTTCCCGGAGCTTCATGGTGCAGATTCGACTTTGTAATAGTGAAGCCCGACTTGGTCAATTTTTTATTGACAGTGTTTCGGGCTTTAGGCCCTTCTTCAGGTCTAAAAAACAGCTACGTTGCACGCCTCTACTCACTCATATCTCACTAAGCGTATCATGCCAAAGCCAACAAAATCCGTCACAAAGAATGATGGATATTATTAGGTCGGGTCATAGGTTTTGCAACAAAATTCGTCTTCCAGCAAAAATGAGATTAGACCACAAAGGAAAAATGATTGGCTCAAACGAAGTAATTGCCGTTACTCTCAATGAGTTTCTTCTGCTTTTCATGAACTGAGTGGATTCCATCTCAGTGGAATTTGGTCGGTTCCGACCTGAAGAAGCCGCGCCGTGACCTCATCGAGTTCGGCGAGGTTCTCGATACCATAGGTTCTCGATATGATAAAAAGGAGTTTGCGCTGGTAGCATTGTTAATATTTCCGACTTTCCAGAGTCTGAAGAAGGCGAAGGAAAGGAACCGAAACATAAGCGGAAATGATGAATATAACAATTTAGGTCAACTGCTCGAAGATGACTTCGTATTTCTCTGCGTCAACATTCCAAGAATTATGAAAAGAACAACTTGGATCGTATTGAGTGGTTTTGTTTATTGTTTGATGCGAAAGCCGGTTAAGGAGACGAAGTTTTAATGAGGCACGATAGTGAAAGAAGTTTAATGAAGTGAAAGTGAAGGGAAGCAAATCAGAAACGTTTGTCTTCTCTCGAAGTACATAGCTCTTCTCGCAACCTATCTCCAGACGAAGCTTTTTTGCTATTACACCTCCCCAGTGGCTTGCCATTGAAGAAGAAAACCTTTTTGGATGTGTATAATTTATCAGGGTTGTGTCGAAGTTCGACTTTCAATAAACCTTGGCAAATTGACTTCAGACCGATGTTGTCTTATTGAGCTGGTAGCCAAAGTTGTTATCACATTTATTGGACTCAGCTTGCGCTTCGGGGACCTCGCCTTCGTCAGAGCCTGAAAAAATCGAAAAACACTTATGAAACTGTCCTCCCAAACACCATTTCATCCTACAGAATACTAATCTTAAAAAGAGATAGCGACAAGATCCGACATGACAGTTATGAAGAAACGACTGACCTTATCGGTGGATGCCGAGAAGGACCATCAGTCAGTGGACTAGAACGTGGGTGAGTGAGTTTACTCACAACACGACTTAATATACCCTGGGAGTCAGACGAGATAGATAGAACCCGCAGAGCTCAATGAAGGGCGCCATTATCAGGGTTGGTTTAGCAAAATTGTTTTAAGAACTTTAATTTTATATCCCATGTTTCGTAACATAGTATATTAAGAGTAAGTCATCCCGGATACGGGTTGGTGCTGATCGGTCCCACGAGGTGTGGATGTTGCGTTCGATCAAACGGCGCCAGTGGTGTAATGGCGTAGAGCATTCCCACCCGGTCAGAGGGAGGTGCGGGTTCGAGTCCCGCCTGGCGCTAGAAGTTTTGATCGCAACAAGACATCGTTGTGACAGCTTAAGACAGACACTGCTCGTACACAAGAGTGCTCGATATGGGGCACATTTTACCCATCCACCGTTAGTTACTACTAGCCGCTCACACTATGATGCGATGTAGCTGGACGCAAAACTTGCCTAATTCTAGGGTGCAGGCACAAGCTTAATTCGAAACTGTTTTATCTGTCGGAAGAAATGAAGGGAGAGCTGTATCGGAAAAATTCAAAGGATATTATCCTCGTATCCGACGTCGTGGCAAACAGATTGTTCTTCAAAGTGCAAGCCGAGGACTATGAGCGCACTGTCATGTACGTTCTGAAAAAGAATTCCGCTAACTCTGAGGGATACGCAATGACTTAGAAGATTTGCAGAGGGGAAGGAGAATTATGAGATAACAAAGTTTGAAGCCAGCATTCACTATATAATTTTGTAGGCAAATTAGTTCTTCGATAGAGAACGTTAAAGATTCTTCATCTCATCAACCACAGTTCAGTGCTTTCCAAACTTTTTTATAGTGCTTAAAGGATCATGAAATTTATACTTTTTTAGCCACTTTAAAATGCTTTGCTTTCTTAAGCATAACGAGACAAAAATCTATAATCTAAAAAATCTATAAATCTGATTCATTAGGTACTGAAATTGAGCGACGCACTTACTCACAGTAGGGCGACGATTATTTGATTGGTTGTCCATATTTTTGTTTGCACATGGTTTTGCATTCGAGGAAAGTTCTATCCTCTGCTGTTGTCGTTGCCGACGTTATAACGGTTCGCAACAATTTTAAATACTTCTGTGAAATCAATGGGGAGCTGATCGTCATCAATCATCATTTTCAAGAGCGTTTGTCCCGCTTGGTGGCGGGGTCCGCTCTTGTGTTGTAGTGACACCGTTTCTCCCGATCAAACACTTGGTCGGTATGGACACCAGCTACCTTTAAGTCCAAATGCCACCTATCTAGTCAACGTTGCTTCGGACGTCCCTGGGTCGTTTTAAACTGAATTCAAGATTCAGGCCAACCTTACAGACAGTGTCGTCGTTAGTGCAAAGGATGTGGCCGAACCACATCGCAGACGAGCTCTGCTCAAATTGTCGGCTATCGGGGCGACACCGAACCTTCGTCGTATGGTGTCATTGCTAAGCGGTCCAATCGCGTAATTCCGGCCGCCCATCATCTTCTTCGTAAGACGTGTTGATTTAAAATAAGCCTAGAAGTTACGTTGCTACAGTATTTACCGGTCAAGGATAGAATTTCTTAGCTCAACAGTCTCTGCATTCTCGAGGTTATGTCTTTGTAAAAACTCGTCATTATCCTGTTTAATGTTAGTTCTGTGTAGAATGAGGTTGCAAGGTGGACTAGCATTTATTGAATGGCCTAACGTTTCAACGCGCACATCGTCATCTAATTCCGAATGATAAAAAGTTTGTGAGCAGCGACGTCACAGTCCGTTGATGGTGACAATCTCTACATTTATATATTCCAGACGTTCGGACGTTGCGGCGTAGCGATCACAAACGTCTTGTATATATAAATGTACAAAAGAGGACGACCCCGGTCTTCCCCCTTTAGTCCTTCTTAGTTTTATTACCGTAAAAAAATTTACTATACAGATTAGTGCGGCGAGATATGGTAGGGCTCCTATGACGTCCATCACCCTCGCATGTACGCGATTTATTCTCCGAAGTACCCGTTCTCTACGTGGCGAGAAACAGATCATGAGAGTCCCAATCCGAAGTGCTTGACTTGCAGAAACATAATTAAAATTAATCGGTATTGGTCGATAGGTCGATACCGTTTACTGTCCGATGGGAATAATGCTCCTCCGAATCCCATAGTCACCTTCACTACCTCTTCCACCCCCCCCCCCCGCTAATACTTCCTTACCGTGCTGAAGTGAGAGTCAGTCAGGCACTTACATGTGACACACACCCCCGACTCACGTGTCACCACGATGCCACGACTTCTATGACACTCCTTCTGCATCCCGACACGCGTGCCACTGCTTCTGTGACTCGACTTTGGAAACCCGACGCACATTGAACCATATTGAGGGAAAATACTGGCCCCCCTTGATTCCCTCCTCTAGTGGTCCCCTTTTGCTAATCCTTCCTTTCTTCACTGGTCTCCCTCCTACTGGCCCCCTTACTCGGAAACCCTACGCACTCTGGACGACGTCCTCTCAACGACGTCTGCGACACGGACTTGATCACCATTCAGGCCTTGACGCGTTGCCCACCGAATATATCGTAAATTTGGACGATCCGACGCCAAGGGTATGGTTTGCAAGCAATCGCCCATGGTTAAGCTCAAAGAAAGCCCGGCTGGCATACGCCGCACTGTCGTAGGCATCTCTTGGCAACGTTACCGAATTATACATAAATAGGATAGAAGCTAGGTAGCGCAGTCGGAGGAGGCGCCGGCTGTCACTGACCCCATTCCAGATTCTTGATCTGGTTTCTCGCCCAGGCCCGTCAAGCCTTCCATCCCTTTGAGGAAACGACGAATACTGACTTGGTCGTCTGCTGGCTACCGCAAGTCATTGTATACTACAAATTATTCAGATTGCCTCCTAGAAATTTATTGCGCCGTGCATTCAATAAGGGATTGATTAAAGCCGATTAATTGATTCTTGAGAGAATGCATGTCACATCGTTCATGAAATCGAAGGTACGGTTGATGGAAAGCGTGCTTACGACTGAAATATATTGTGAGAATCTATGACCTTGATCTAGAGGAGAGGAGTTACACCACATGAAGAAGAGATCATCTCGCTTTCCGATCGATCGTTTCTCTAACATTACCACTATTTTGTGCCACTTGTTACCATCCTCATAGGTTGGAGAATTCAAGATGCTTCATTTCCTTTTTTTCATTATCTTTTTACACTTACTTTGCTTCGTACTTCTATTGGAAAAGGTGCATGTTTCACGTGTCTCAACTTCTGTATTTGCACGTCGCACAACACATTTGTCGACACTGCCACTGTATACGTTTGGTGCGACGTTTTACATAAGCAAATTGTTGCTCAATGTTGAACAACGAAGGGGGGGGGTGCATTTAGGAATCCCGCGATCAATAGGAGGGAAGAGCGCGTAGCGCTAACCCAGGAGCTGGCCCCATTTGTTGACCTCTGTGGGCTCGACCCCGGAGAGCGACAGCCGGAGGGTCGCTGAGGGGTTGACCTTAGGTGGTAGTCTCATTCACCCAACTGCCTCCATCCGAGGGTGACGCACCAGCCTCGGATTGAGGCAGTTGGGTGAGTGAGACTACCACCTAAGGTCAACCCCTCCATAAGGTTAGTTGGGCTGTCTCACTCCCATTTCGTCTCCTTTTCCTATTAATTTCGGAAACTCCTGTGACTTGAAATAGTTCTTGGACGAGTAACCTTTCAAACCTCGCTTGACTTTTCAAGGCTCTGAAGAAGGCGGTTACGCCGAAACGTCAGCCGAATAAAGTGTGGTTAACAATCTTGGCTCCACAGCTCGAACAGTCCTATTGGTGCATTTAGGGATTTCAGAAGTTTACGGTAGTTTACTGTAGATAAATCAACAAAGCTTTTGAGTCATTTACAGAACAAAGACATTTTTAGGACTCCCTGTATATTTACCAAGCTCGCAATGTGATGATTTCAGTCTCATTGAGCCGACGAAAAGGAAACCAGTGATTCGAAAGTAATGCTTGATCACAGGAAATTGTAGCATGGACGAGACAGTATATGGATCAGGAATTGGGACCTTAAGACCTTTCAGAACTAAGTTTGAGAACTGTTGTATAACGTGCGAGAAAGGTATTGATGGTTTTTGGTGAATTACCATTGCTCTTGTGAAATCTGGGAACCTTTCTGTATGAAATGCGTTTAATTTCTTAATTTATAAACTAGCCAAACTTTTAAAATTATGGCAGTCTTAGATCTTTTCTAAATTGGAAGCACTAATTCCAAAATGATTGCGTGTTTTAATTGGTACTTCTTGTCCTTCTCACAGAAATTTAAGGAGTGCTAGAAACCGATTCTCAACGTGCAAAATTAGATGTACCTTTACTACTTAGACACCGACTACCCTTGCATAGTGCAAAAAGCTCTGATCAGGCGAAGTAAATTTGTAGTAAATGTTGAAAGGCGGTCGTTAAGGCTTGAGCACCCCTTCTATGAAAACCAAGAAGAAAGCCGCAAAATCATATCTCGTGGTCGTTGGCAAACGCTTCCAGATATTCACTATATTATTCGATGTACATTTAGTATATCACTACGTCTCCAAATTATATTAATGAGAAATTCCTAAAATTGTTGAATGGTGATTGACATGCGTTGCGGTCGGAAGCCAGAGCATACTCTTCATGAGCGACTTTTTTTGTAGCTCACCTAATCAAAAATTATCCAGATAGTGGGAACTTAAATAATCGAAAAGTTAATTTAAAAAGTTGAAATATAGATTATCATCATAAAAAAACATGCGAGACATTGGTAGTATTGAGCGATTTCTGTCAGATAGCTGTTGCATGTCTGCAGGTTTGGCTGCCAAATTCATTTTAATTCACTGTTTAGAATTTTGTGAAGAACCGACTTACTCGTCTAAAAGAACCAGTTTGGTTTTGCTGAAGACTTCTCGTGCTAGCGTTAGCTGTGCAGCGGCAGCATGCTAGAAACGCCGCAGACGACTCTCATAATTCTTCGGCTGTGCATTCATCAGAAGGTGATTGGTGTTGCCCCGGTATCCCACGACCTCTATGAACTTCGCATTTCCTTTGCTGTTTTGCATAACTTCTGGTTCGGTTCGCAGTATGCAGGAGTGCTTGCAATTCTAATGAAGCATTCATTCTCTATAAATACCACAATCCACATTGAAAATTCCGTCGCTGCTACTGAGCTGTTCATTGTGAAGTGTTTGTGAGTCCGTCGAACCTTGTGCCACTTTCGGGCCGTGCCAGCACTTTACCTCTTATCCACCACGAGATTATTTAAGTATCTGTGAACTCTGAATCCTGTCGATGTGTCATAGTTGTATAACAAAGTGTTCTGCCTAGAAAGTTAGAGTGGAGAACCGTTAGGCGATAAATATTTAGAAACTGTAGGCCAATATAATAAAAAGTCTCTTCCATAGGCAGTTAGTTGTACGGACAGAACGGAGGAATGCCCTTCTGAAAGCGGAAGTGCTCGGCACTCAGCAATGAGGATAGTCTGTATTAAGATGATCTGCATAACATTTAGCGTTTAATGTAGATTAATTGTTCACTAATTGGAGCACTTAAATGTTGCACAGATGTAGGAAGTGCGTACAGCTATTCTTAAGGGCTTCACGGCTTCCCTCCCGAATACTAACCAGGAAAGGGACTCAGGCATATGTCTGAAATGGATTCGTTTGCAAGAACCTACACCCTGTAAATAAGAGAAAACTATGTTCCTTTTTTGCTGAGTCTGTAAATCTGAGGAGCTCGGAGCCCTCAAAGTTTAGTATTGAGGCGCAAGCTCACGCGCTGGGTGCCACGTGTGTTTATTTCATGGAGGCGGCAAAAGGCTCGGCTGCAAGCGGATCGCTGGCTCAAGGGTGATAGACGGTGCTTCGTAGGTGAGAGCGCATGTGTTCGATTCCCGAGCTGTGCCGGTCTTTTGCAGTTTTAATGTCGTTTGCTTTCCTGGTAGTTATCACCTCCCCAGCTATTGGTGGGCATATATATCTCTACCAGACGTTCAACGGCCTGCCGGCCGCCAAACGTCTGGTTGGTGCTTCGCCCCAAACCCGGAGAATAGAACACTCCGAGCGTCCTCTTCTACTCTTTAGACCTTCTCTCATTCATTACAGTAAAAAACTGGTTTTGCTGTATAGAATGGTATAGCGGAATAGGGCAAAACAGGTCCATCACCTTCACTGGACCACCCTTAACTGGCCCCTTATCACTGGTTCCCCTTTATTGTCAGCCCTTTTCCGGTTCACCCTTCACTGGTCGCCACCCCCACTTCGTCGGTCCCTACTACTGCTCCCACCTTCACTGGACCTCCCCTTACTGGTCCCCCCTTTGCTGGTCATCCTATCCTTCACCAATCCCCATCACTGGTCCCACCCTCACTCGTCCCCCTTTTATTCATCAACCCTTTTCCGGTCCCCCTTCACTGGACCCCTTCCCCCCCCCATTCACCGGTCCCCATTACTGGTACCTTCCTCACCGGTCTCCCTTCACGTTTCCCTCTTTCATTGGTTAACCTTCTATCGGTCCCCCTTCACTGGACCCCTCCCCTCCTTCACCGGTCCACCCTTCACTGGACCACTCCCCCCTCCCCCTTCACCGGTCCCCATTACTGGTCCCTTCCTCACCGGTCCCATCTTCACTGGACCCCTCCCCCTCATTCACCGGTCCCCCTTCACTGGATCCTCCTCAGCGGTCCCATTGCTGGTCCCACCTTCACCGGTCCCTCCTTTATTGGTCAACCCTTTACCGGTCCCCCTTACTGGAACCCCATCCTTCACCGGTTCCCCATTACTGGTCCCACCTTCACTGGTAACACGTCCTCTAAATCCGAAACTCTCGCGCGACATCGGTGACACCTCTTCTGAAGCCTGTTGAACAACGTCGGTGACATGTGTTCTCAACCTAAACGTGCTTTGCGTGACATCGTTAACACGTTGTGAGAATCCAGAATCCTGGCGCGACATCGGTGACACGTCGTCTGAATCTGGAAGGCCTTTCGCGACATCGGTGACACCTCTTCTGAATCCAGGCACCTGATGAACGACGTCGGTGACATGTGTTCTCAAGTCGGGCCTGCTTTGCGCGACATCAGTGACACGTCGTCTGAATTCGAACACCCCTTGCGGAACATCGATGACACCTCTTCTCAACCTTAACGTTCTTTGCGCGACATTGGTGACATGTCGCCTGAACATGGACGCCTGTCGACAACTACAACAGTTGACAACTGGTGACAACTATAAACCCTCCCCCCCCCCTTCCCCATACTTCCTCCCAACACACTCCTTCAGCACTTCTGTGCAAACAAACACACCCACAAACAAACGCACTCACCCACACAAACGACCGTTCTCGCTTATATATAGTAGGATAAGCTTCCAAATGCGTGTTCCGTCAGAGCATTTCTCCATTTCCCCTCCCTATGTTATGGTTATTTTGCTGCAGATTTTTGGCAGAATTCTTGTCTAGATGAAGTCTGGTCCTCCCGAGTTATTGACAAACGAGATTGGCGTGGGCGCACGATGGTACCAGTTATAGTTGCGCCCGAATGAATATTGAGCATTCGAATTCGAATAATTCTATTCGAATTCGAATATTCGTATTCGAACGTCTGAAAAAACGCGATTTTCGAATGTATTCGAATTCGAATGCTCGAAAAAAAGGGGTTTTCTAATGTATTCGGATTCGAATGCTCGAAGCACTCGAATTCGAACGTTCGATTGCTACGAAATCTGCGGTCTAACAAAATAATCTATCTTTCCTGCTTCAAGCATCCCAGAAGCAAATAATTTACGCTCTAATCAGAAAGTGCGCGCCCTCATCGGGAACTCAGGAGCCGTATGTTCTTCGAGCGCAGAACCAGGCTAAGGACTCCAGGGTGGGTGCCATCCAAGCTGCTCATGTGGGAACTGCTTTCGTCGCCCAGGGGAGTCCGCAGCTGGGTTCTGCGCTCTCGAGCGCGGAAACGCATACAGCTGGAAAATGCACAGAAAACGCCACCGAATAATGTAGACGTCAAACACCTCAAATCTCAACCACTCCGTTGAAATGCGAAAATCTCGCAACGCAAGAGACCTCCCTCGCATGAATCAACGCCACTGTGCCCCACAACCTGCCCAAACGTCTTCTGATTCCGCAGGCACGTTATCAACATCGGTGGCACGTCTCCAGCAGTGGTTTTCTTTTATCGCTGCGCGCGGTTTTCTTTTAACGCTCAGAATGTGGAAACCAATGTTAAACTGGACACTTTGCTAATCAAAATGGACTTATTCACGACTAATTGGACACTCTTCTCAACAAGTGTAACTCTTTTGGAATCAACTGAACATTTTCCAAATCAAAACGAGATTTTTTCGCATTAAACTAGAGACTCTCCAAACGGGTTAGAACAACGATTAAATAAAAGAATAGTGCATTTAAAACGTTCATCAGGAGAAATGTCACCTTCGATCCGCTTTGATCTTGTCGGCGTTTTTCTAAATTTTATTTCGTTTCTGATATATGTATGCATTGTATAATGTATCATTGGGTGTACAATGCATGCCTTATATAAATAAATAAATAAATTTTTTTCAAGGAAATTTAGCATAATTTTTTGAAATTTCATTTTACTAGTTAACGCGTTGACACATTGGTTGAAATTTTATAAAGCTGCTTTTTTTTGGCGAGGGAGAATAATGTTAGGCTGTCGCAAAATTAATTTCCGTTTCGAGGTATGTATAGATAAATAAGTTTTTTACCCCAAAGCATCCCATCTCAGGGAAAGTCACATATACCGTTCGGTAGGTTTTTTTCTGCTCTTTCAAAAATATATGTAGATTTCGCTCTAATTGTTCTAGCCGACTTTCTCCATAGCCCCGTAAAATCATGAACCGACGCGACTATCGAGTCATCATGCTTTACGAATTCAAATTGGGACATTCTGCGACAAAGGCATCCCATAACCAGATCCCGACGCCGATTCGCCTATGTACAGAAGTGGGATCGCTTGGATCCGCTCCAAAAAAGCTTTGAAGAGTCGACTTTGACCGGTTTTGATGAATTTTTACTTATCAAGGAAGGATCTCAGGCGTAGGTCTGAACGGGGAAAATGGATAGTACTGCAAGTGTTTCCACCTTCATGCAGTAGAAAAGCATGTTTCGTTCAGTTCCTGAACCAGAAGAGCTACGGGTCCTCGAAGGTGGGGTACACTATGGCATCGTCAGAGAGTGTCCACGTGCATACGTGTGCGCGCTGACGTATGGGAAGTGGCGGAAGGCTGTGCGGCGAGCAAGTCGGTGGCTCAGCAGGGTGCCACGCTGCTTCACAGGTGTTAACCCAGATGCTCGACTCCGGTGCTCGCACTAATTTTGCATTTTTTCATGACCGCTGCCTCCTTTACCTATTTGCTTCCTACACATCTCCTACACATTTATCTCATTATAAATTGTCGAACAAGATTACATTTTGAGCTCTGCTTCACTCACATCTCCCACTTTTTGTATTATGCAAGGTAATGTGTTTTTCAGCGAATGTTAAACAGTGACCTCACAGCAGGTACGGGTGACTTGAACTGTCAAGTCATAACCACCGATTTCGCCCAAACTTCTTCCAAGGGGTTATTTGGGTGCTGACCACGAATCGTTTTTGGTATTACGCAGGAGTACGGGAAGTTACAGTAGGCATGGGTGACTAATGGTAAGGTCATGGTCACCGTTTTCGTCCAAACTTTGTCTATAGGGCTTATCTGGGGTGATGATCACAAATCTGACCTTTTTGACAATTTAGGGTGAAATAAATATGTAGAAGATGTGTAGGAAGCAAATTGTTGAAGAAAGCAGTAGACATGAAAAAAGTCAAAAATTGTGCATAGCACGGGAATCGATCTGGCCTAGCACCAGTGAGGAAGCGTCACACACTGCTGAGCCACCGATTCGCTCGCCGCACCGCCTTTCGCCACTTCCCATATGTCGACGCGCGCCCGTATACACGTGGGCACGCGCTGACGGTGCGTTACTGTACCCCACCTTTCAGGGTCCGTAGCTTTTTTGGTTCAAGGACTCAACAATAGGGAAACATGTTTTTTTCTACTAAATGAAGGGTGGAGATTCTCGCAGTACTATCCATTTTCCCCGCTCAAACCTACGCCTGAGACCTTTCCCTGGTTAGTTGGTTTTGATGCATTATCACTCCGAAAAAGGAGTTGAAGTTAAAAACTGAAATGGAGTTGTGCTTTTGACACCTTTTTCATTTCGAAAACAGATCCGCTTCGAAAAGAAGCTTAGAATACGCTGCGGTTAGTTTTCTTTTATCGCTCAGTATGTGGAAACCAACCTGATAAAACACAACTGGGTTTATAAGCGGTAAGAGTTATGGTCTTAACGGCCGTTAATTTTAAATAAGGGTTAGAGGGGTGGCGAAAGGCGAGATGTGTTATTCCCTCAGTGTTTCGTGTAAGATTGCTCACCGGACCGTTAATTTACAGTATAAATGAGAGGAAAGCAAGAGGAGGGGAGATGAGGAAGCTGCCATTTATGGAAAAGATCTGATGATGTGATGATCGCATTGAGAAGTCTATTTGCCCAAAGTTTGAAATTTGTAATCTTTACAACGGGTTCGAACGAACCCAAACCAAAAAGAACTTCATGGATTGCACGATACAATTAGTGTAGGTGATCTTACCCACATATTAGCGATTAATTTATCCCAGTGTGAGAATATTTTTATCTTATACATATACAAGTGCTCCGACACGCCTAACGGCGTGTCTCGCACTTGCGCGCTTCGCGCGACCTTGCACCATCACTGACCTAAAGAAGGTACCTTTTGTCAAACTTAAAATTCGCTAACATCTAGGACCTGCTGCGTGCTTCATCGGCATCAAGCCGTTCACCACTTCGGTACCTTTCATCATAGACATTTTCTCCACACCATCCAGTAACATCATTGGTTTGTGCTGCGCAGTACTTCGGCCCCTCCACTGTGTACACGTCTTCCGAATCCGGGCGCCAGCTTCCCCCTCACTCGTTCCACTCGTTCCTTCTTTCTAGATCTAATTGCTGGTCCGCCTTTACAGGTCTTCCCCCCTCCCCCCCCCCCCACCTTCCTGGTCCCAACCCCTGACCCACTTCCTTGTTTTCACTATTGATCCCCTACTGGTCTCTTCTTGTTGGCTTCCCCGCCCTGGTCCCTCCTTCAGGTTGTTCCTTTCCTTCCTGGACGCTCACCTGGTTCACTCTAAAGGGCCCTTACTTCCCTTCTCCAACACCCCTTAGTGGTCCTACCATGCTCAAGGCAGACGTCAGTGACATGTATTCAGAATCAAACGCTCAGAAACGCGCGCAGACGCCGCTGAGTCAAGCAGGAGAGGCTACGCGTCCTCTGCTGTAACAACATCCCATGTTGAACGGCAAACATTGCCCGCGCGAGGTACGCAGAGGCGTACCTGGCGCGGGTAACGTTTTCCGTTCAACATGGGATAATGCTGAGTTCTGCATGCGGCCAGTCGTCGTACGACGACGATGAGACCTCTGTTTCCTTTCCTTTCGATCTTCTGAATCCAGACGGTTGTGGTGCGACGAAGGGAACCCGCCTTCTGGATTCAGGGACTCAGAAACGCGCGCAGACGCCGTTGTGTCAATAGAGAGGAGGCTGCGCTTCCTCTGCTGCAGCAGCATGTCATGCTCAATTCTGAATGCGATGCCTCGTCGTTGGACAACGGTGTCTCTTCTTCTGACTCCAGAGGGTTGTGGTGTGACGAAGAGAACCCGTCTTCTGGATTCAGGTACTCAGAAACGCGCGCAAACGCCGTTTTGTCAAGCAGGAGGAGGCTACGCGTCCTCTGCTGTAACAGCATCCCATGTTGAACGGCGGACGTTGCCCGCGCGAGGTACGCGGAGGCGTCGCAAGGGGTTCCATGGGATTGCGCGTGCTTCCACGAGGCGTATCTCAGCCAGGTTCCCAACCTGAGTGAGATACGCCTCACCATCTACAGGGCAGGGAGATAACTCAATTATATAGTGGTAGATTAGCGACGGACATCAAGCTAGGCCAGCAAGTGCGAAGCCCACGTACAGATGGGGTAGGGCACTTGCCGTCAATATACAGGGTGTCTGAAAAAATGTGTACCGTGTTTGAAAGGTGATAACCTCGCTTGCAGTGAAGGCACTCAAGAGATTAAGGACAAGAATGAATGCTTTTAAAATATAAATTTTCTCACATATGGGTGGTGTGGATTGCGCCAGGCACTCGTCCGATTTCTTCCATTTTACACTTGATTGATTGTGTTTTACTTAAATAATTGTAATTTCTCCTTAAAGGGACCGTGTTGATTAATTTGTGCTTCTTTAAAGTTTAAAATTTAAAAACACACTGCGGCTTGCGAAAAATGGAACTATTAGGTTGTACGGAAAGTTGTCAGCGTGTTGAGTGCTTCACTTTGAACTACCATAACTTTCTCAAATCTTATCGGATTTAGTCGAAATAAGCACTGCTCGAGACAGCACACTTTTGCCAACGGGGAACCAGTCTACTTATTCCATCAGCAAAAAAATGAGGTGATCAAGAAACGTTTCCTGTTATCACACAGGATCCATTTTTCATCACAAGTGATGACTCGATCCAAAAGCGGATCGGTTTTGTTGTGTAAAAGTAGAGAAGAACAAATCTCGAAACGCTACGATTTTTGCCGATCACTCATAAATTGGGGCACCCACTTTTCGAGCTTTTTCATCTTCCCGAGGCGTTTCAAAGCACCCGCAACAGCAGTTTTACCGACGTCTAGCCCTTGTGCTATCCCGCGAACTGTTTGGGATGGTTCAGCTTCCAACAATTCCTTCAACTCGTCGTCCAGGATTGCTAAAGGTCGACCGCTACTGGGGCCATATACGAGGCTGAAACCTCCGATCCGAAATTTACTGAACCACTGGTACGCAGTTCTTTCTCCAACACTATTAGGCCCCCACACTCGATTGAATTGTCGAGCCGTCTCTGCTCCATTTGAAATCGAAATAAAATATCGTTCGGATTTGCTCCTTCGACATACTTCAATAAGCACTTCAAGAACAGAAGTATAAAACAACGTTGAAACATAAATGAGATAGAAGAATTCTGTGCAGAAAGAGCATTAATGCGCAATGCAAGTAGAATTTTTAATTGAGCAATAGATGATTGAAAAATAGTATCACATAACGCTGAGAACTTTCCGAACAACCTAATATTATATTTCAAAGTTCTAACATTTCTGCTAGTGAAACATTCGAAGCTGTTTTATTGATTCCACAATTTTCCGTTCTCGCTATTGCTCTAATAACGCTTTCTACACGTCTGAGCCCATAACCAGAGTCATGCCGGCCTTAGGGTTTCTTTCGAGGAGAAAAAGTTTATCTTGAAGTGCTTCTGGAAAATCGAAAACATCGTCGGAGTGCAGAGGCGATTATGGGCCACTCCAAAGCACCACCCACTCGTGTGACCCATACACAGTCAATCAAGTCTGAAATGCAAGGTTTCTGGCAGGGTATGGAACAATATGACTATTTGCACGCCACAGAAATCTCGTTACCCTGTGCTTTAGTATGAGTTTCAAACAGCTCCAAAAGCTTTACTAGAAACAATGTTAGAACCTTTCAATTAGTACTTGCATTTTTAGGATACCCTGCATTTTTCGAAAGCCATAGTGTGTTTTAAAGCTTTAAACATTGAAAGAAGCCCAAATCAAATGACACGGTTTCTTTAAGGAGAAATTATAACAGGTATTCAAGAGAAACACAATCAATCGAATGTAAAATGATGAGAATTCAGATGAGTGCATTGCGCAGTCCACACCGCTTGTATGTCAAAAAAAATTATTTTATTAAGCTTTCATATGAGCTCTTAACTTCTTCAGTACCCTTTCCTTGAGCAACGTTATCACCTTTCAAACAGTGTATACCCCGTATTTGCTTTGATGAAATAATCCTCTCTCCCAAAACCCTAGTTGAGCCCAAATGATTATTCGAACATTCGAATTCGAATGCTCGAAAAAAACGCGATCTTCGAATGTATTCGAATTCGAATGCTCGAAAAAACGCGATTTTCGAATCTATTCGAATTCGAATGCTCGAAAATCGTCGCTATTCGAATTTGTTCGGTTATTCGAAATTTTTGGGAGAGCACAACTATACAGGGTGCGTAAAAAGTATTGACGCACCTACTTTTTGTTTCAGCTCCAGCTTTCTGTTTCTACCCCTCTAGGTTCTTATGTGTTATTTTTGTTGTCTGTATTGTGCTCAAAAAAACACTCACGAAAAAACTGAAGAAACATGATCGTCACCGTTACGGTGGCCCTTTTTTGTCTGTTACCCAGACAGCTGAATACTTCCTTAACAAGAGAATTTGGCGCTGTTCAAAACGGTTGGTGAGAAAAGAGGTCAGCAACCCAAACGTCAGCCACGGCTCTGTCATAACAGATGTTGATTACAAGATGTCCAAGCACAATAACGTTTAAATCCATAATTGTCACTCTCTGTCCGATAACGGCAAACAGATAACGCGCGCAAGTGCGGACAGCTTCTCAGACGAGCACAACTTAAACATGAATCCGCTGGATTGCTCTTTTTTGGCGATTTTGGAGAATGAGGTCTGGGTTACTTTCAACAGAAGTGACCAGTCGCAGAAGGCTACCCTGTTGAAAGCACGGGACGAAATCCAAGCGAGTACTAGCGGCGCGTGCTCATGAATTTCTCCGTCGTTTTCGCTCCTTTATTCACAGTAACGGAGCCGATGTCAATTACGACTTATTCTGTCGTGTTTGCAAGATCATTTTCCATATTTCTGAAATGAATATTTTAAAACTTACTGCGCAATACTACTTCCACAACCGCCATTTACTGCGTCAATACTTTTTACGCACCCTGTAGTACCAGTCCACAAGAAAGAGTTGTTACTGAAAGGTGCCGCACACGCTTAATGAAGGATCGCCGACTGTAGCAAACGTTCTCTTGCTCTTTTCAGTACTACGGTGGCGTGGAAGTCGCTGGTAGTTGAACCTTTGAGCAGTGCAGGACATTCTTCATTGTTGTCTTTTCTGCACCTAGCTCCTCCACCTACCATGCGCCTACCGTAAACAATAGTAATCGGTCGAAATTTCAAAATTGTACAACCAGCAGCTTTACCATGCAAAATTTGGGCATCTTTTCGAACTTCTCCACCTCTGAGTTAGTGAAAATGCAGCAGTGCAGGTTCAGATTTAACCATGATAACATCATGGTGAGGAGAGCGTACACCCATGCCACAGCGAATCACAACCTTTGACGGATGTCGCTCCACATCCTATTTTTAACAAAAAAACTTATATATCTTTAATAAATTTTGAGAGGTTTTGAGAGGTCGATTCACCTGACGCATTTCAAGACTGTCAATAAGCTGTCAAGAGGTATCCAAGAAGATGAAGGTGAGCTAAAATCGTTGACCTGTTGGAACTGCAGTAGTTGCCTGGCTGTCATCATCAGTGCGTCTAGTTTGTCTATCTTCGATGGGCAGTAGATAACCACTGGACGTTTGAAACAATCGGCATTCCTTCACTGAGCGTGTGTGGCATCACTCAGCCGACGACGAATGGGCGCTCAGTCTTGTTGACTGATGCCTTCATGCGCTGCTCATGATCGCTACTGTCTTATTTATGTTGTAGTTGAGGGTTCAGACTCCATCTAGTCAAGGATCTTGTGAAAATCTGCAGCACAGTGACTGCTTTGTCGTTCGTTTACAATTTCTGACTTTACGAGCTGTCGTCGAGAAAAGTGGCTCATTCACATTGTAGAATTTCCATAATTTTTTGATAGAGCATCAGTGTTAAAACAAGATTATAAGAAATAATGAGCAGCAAACTGCCTTAGAGCGCGAGAGGTAAGGATAAGGCAAATTAAACATTGGAAATATTATAGTTGTAGGAGCGTGGAGCTGTCAATTGGGAATGAAACGATGGAGGAGGGACTATGGATTTGACAGACTGTGCATATTGGAATCGAAAAGTATGAGCAAATATTCGAACGGATCCTATTGTTTCCGAAACGGCGCCAACTGAGTGTGCATTCGGTGAAAAATGACAAGCTATAGAGGGTTGAGAAAGTATTCAAATAGGAACAAAGCTCCAGTGGGTTCCACAAATTTTGGAAACGGTGGCTCGCAGAAAATCGTGGTCTGCCTTTTTGAACTGAACTTCCTTCGATTGAAAAGCTTTCAGAAATCTAAACAAACCGCTCTTCCAAGAAGAAGGGCAAGTAGAAATTATGTGCTCAACGCTGGTTAACTGTCGATAGCGAAGGGAAAGAACGAAATTTGCTTGTTGTGATCACAAAACCAACAACGCCTTATTACTCCGAGGTGAAAGACTGCCTTAGCAAGCTTAATGCGATAGCTGTACTGCGTTTCTTTGGAAGTTTCCTGCCAAATCTACAGCACCTGAAAACAGCTGTAAGAAATGTTTCTACCAATTTTTTGCAGCAGTGGTCGTTTACTCGTGGTCGATTACTGAAGGCACTTGTGCAAGCATGGGATGTGCATCCATCATGGCTTCTGTAATCGTGGCACCTAATCTTCTTGTCTTTATTCAGACAGCAACTCCAAAATAATAAGAACCGAGAAGTGAGTGCTACCTAATTTAGCATTTGTCGACCAGTAGTTTCAGCCTCATGAGATACCATTTCGACCTCTCGTTAATGAAAAAAATACTACAATTTTGTTTGGCGAAGGAGAGG
Source organism: Heligmosomoides polygyrus bakeri (assembly GCA_947359475.1). Classification (NCBI taxonomy): domain Eukaryota; kingdom Metazoa; phylum Nematoda; class Chromadorea; order Rhabditida; family Heligmosomidae; genus Heligmosomoides; species Heligmosomoides polygyrus. The sequence continues at coordinate 28,306,954 of OX375868.1, forward strand.
AATCGTTATCCCAATCGCTTACCATCCTACTGCTTACTACACTGTAATGCAGCTAAACAATTTCTCAAATATCTCGATTCTTCATAAATCTTCATCACTCCTAAGAGCGCTCTATGCTTTCGTTAACCCAACTGCCTTCCTTGCCTTGGCCCAGAGTTTCATTTATATCTTTTCTTTATGTAACCGACAAATGTGAGTTACTGGACTTGAGGACATCTTTAAAAAATAAAAATGTATCTGTAACTGTCGTATCGGTAGCCCTACTCCTACGCTTACGTTCGCAGCTCTATTTGCCGCAATTGAAGATTGGTTTTCAAAGCGATGGCCATTGGATTACATGATAGAAAGAAATTATGAAGCCTTCCTAAATGTCTTTAGCAAATTGAAACGGACTTACTTCAAAAAAATGAAGGCGTAAGATTAACAGTCATCAATTTCTTGGACTTCGTCACAATTTCTGCTATACTTTTATTGGCGCCACATTGTAGACCACCTTGAAAACACAGTTGGCCTACATAACGAAGCGATCTAGCTGCCACACGTTAGCGTACTTTTCTTCACAAACCTATCTGATGTCGAAATGGCTCATTACTGGTTGCGATATAAATATTAGGTTGATCGAAAACTCTTGCAACACTAGCACAACAATATTCAAATTTGTCCCTATCTGCTAAAACAACTCACGAGGAAGGTCAAGGAGGTCACCGTGGAGTTTCTCAAAGCGACCTATATAGGACCTATATATATAAAACTTATGAGTGTAGTACATATGTCGCTTTGGAATGGTTTGGAAGATGGCTTCCGTAAGTCTGTGCACGTCAACACGACACCCAAGAAAAGGTGACAGTCGGAACTAGAGACAGGGCGAGAGGTTGTTTCCAGACGCTGTTGAAAGCCGACCTTTATTTATATATTTCCGACTTTTGCTGCTAGACTCAGGTTTTCCAGTTCGTGGTACGATAGTATTTAGCTCATCTTTGAAAAATCGTTCAAGTCTATACAGCGAAAAGCTGCATAAGAGGCTATGGCTGGCGTTTTACAGTCAGCATGCGTTAATTAGTGGAAACCTGGGACATGAGTCTCGTTGTCATGACTCAGGATCTGCCTAGGAACCGTTTCATGTTACTTTCTCCTGCCTTCAATCTACTGGTGAAAAGGAGATGAACCACTTGTCGATCATCTTCATGCTATTGATGTGGATTTGAGCTACTCGCCATCAGATCTTCTCGAGTGCCTGACAACGGTGACTCTGTGTAGCAGAATAATCAAACGTGCACATTTCTCGAGAAAGATGCTCTTCTAGGTTCTGCTCTTGCTGTAAATCACTTCCAGGATTCCACTTTCCTGCTGCTAAAAAGCGTCGTAATGTATTCATGAGCAATCTAACATAAATGTTTTTTTTTTGTTTCAGTTACTAGTACTAACTATAGGCTCTCATTGCCCCAACTTCTTTTCGGCAAATCCGAAATGGGACTCACACGGTAGATGTTTTCCACGCAACATTCTTGCACAGGATCGCATAGGGCTGTTGATATGCCATTTGTTTAACTTTCGACGGATATAGTTGATATTTTTTGCAGAATGATATTCCACAACGAGACGGACACCGCCACCACGGCTGTTCCATGTTGCTTGGGAGACATTTCAGACCTGGAGTTTTTGCAAAGCATCGTACATTCTTCAGCAATGCGCTTTATGGCTGGTCGAATTAGTTGAAATGACAAACAGTGCATCACATACTCCTTTCTAGTAATGCCATAAATTCAGCTCAATCGAACCTCGGGTACTGTAGGGTACGTGCGGCTCTCCATTGCTGACCACCTGTTCCGTGTAGCTTACCTTCCCTCGCACTGTAGTTACGTCCTCTGATCAGAAAAGACAGATGGCCGGATTCGGCGTCATTCGATTCATAGCTGTGATACGCCAGACATTCTACTTTTATGGAATATCTTGACAACAAAATACCAAACGTGGAGGGAAGGAAGACTAGATTGGCCTGAGCGCCCAGGCACCTTGAGTCGATTTCGTTTAGAGGCAATTGTTACATTCTGTATTCTCTTCCAAATAGTAGGCTTCTCACTCACGTAGGTGAGCAATAATTTGTGGACCCAGTGTAAACCAGCGCTATTGCTAGACTGGAATTCTTTAGAAACGCACAGAACGTAAAATAATTTATCAAGGTATGCAAGTTGACATAATTTATGTTTGACAGTGTTGATTTATTGTTTCAATTATTTCTTTTTACTGTTCACTCGAGATTTCTTCACTGCTGTCTGCTCACTTTTCTCTGTTTGCGCTTTTTACGTGCGGCACTTTATCTGCATCTCAACACTATACATTTTTAAGTCAGCGTACAATTTATACACTGTAGGACGAAATGCTTTATTTCGACTGACGTCTCGACGTTCTTACCATATTTGGAGCCTGTCGAGGTCGAGAACATCTATGGAGCTACTCGAAATACGTCGAATCATGGAATTCAATTTTCAGAAGGAAAAATTCGGGCGAGACTCTGTGTCCTAGATTTGAAAGTGCAGCTCAAGAAGGTACCCTTCAGGTAGTAGCCGACAAGGGCACCAGCCTACCGCAGGTGATGAGAAAGGTGGGTGAATGGACCCACGATCAGCTCTGAACAGCACGCATGCACTGGATGTCGGTCCATGTTGATCAGAACGCACACAGACCGCGAAGTGCTCCAGTTCTTTGGTTGTCGCTACACGCTCCTCCTTTCTGTTGGATTCTTGGCTGCCATTCAAAGAGCATCAAGTGCCGATGTTCGGGTACGTCACTTTTCAGTGAAAACAGAAATAGACACATTGAGCTTCGCGCCCATGAGACATTGAACCGAGTCGCTGATTTATTATATTTATTTATTTTGCACATTCCCATAGTGCGCCATTAAAAAACACAGAAAAGATACACTTAAAAAACAGAGATGGGCTTTACAACAACTAACACCAACAAATTGTTGTGAGCGTTTCGGACGAAACTATGAACTGCATTTGGATTAAACAAAATTATTTCTGCAGATATTTCAGAAGAGCCAGTGCAAAGGCTTGAAAAATAATTAAGTAAAAAGAAAGTGCCAGTATGGCGAAACAAAATATAATGTTAATGTATAATGTAAAACACATGCAAATACAAAAAAGCAAACAAACTAATAAGAGAGCCTAGCGAAGGTAGGAATAAGTGTGGAAAAAGCAAAACACGGTGAAGAATAGAAAACGGTAAACTCCTAAAACGCGCCCTGAAAATATCGGTCCACAAATGTGTTGTACCCATAGAGTGAGTTGGGTAATGTGTGATTTTTGACAACTTCAAAAATTCAGTGCCAGCTCTACAAGTGGAGAATGCTGATCGTATATTGCTCTTGGCCATAGGAAACTGGATCTTCCACTGATCCCTAAATGAAGCATTTAGAGATGCTAAGCAGTTAGGGATATCCCGCAGTAACGCTACGGCCAAAAAATTGTCATTAGACTAACGTCAACGTCTTGTTCTGGAAAAAGAGAATAACATTCCTTAACGGGAGGGTCAACCAAAACATTCATCAACTCCGAAAATCATATTTAATTAGATTGTTCCTTCTACACACTGAAGTGTTTTAAGATGGAAATTTTTACATCGCCGGAATGGTGTCCAAAGTTCTTTCGTGAAACTGTTCTGCAGAGATTCGAATCAGACGAATCTCGGCCATCGACTCCAAAAGTTCCTAACTTCTTCCCTGGACAGGTTATTTTTAAATCTGGTTTTTCTTTTATTTCTTCCGCTCTTTCTGTTCTACTTCGTGTTCCCCTATTTTACGTAGTGTTTGTACGGTGAACAAATAAGCAAATGAAACTACAAAAATAGACCTCAACATTGATCCGGTAATAATAAATAGTCAATAATCAATTACTCCGGTTTTTTCGCGTCATTGAAATCAGCGCGCACATCAAAGACTGGTGCTCACACTTGGTGACTACTTCAGATAATATATAGGAACCATAAAGGGAAACCTTTCTGAGCATGTGGACCAAAGACGTTGATCCGTACGAATTACGTATATCTGCTTTTGACCATGAATGAATAACTCTTCTCTTCGTTTCTAGTAATAGTCAGAAAGTGTGAGCCGTCTGAAGGACATAAAGGAGATCCTTTTTCCACCGTTTGTTCCAAGTAGCCACCGTGTTTCCAGTATTTTTTTTAACGAGAAAGGCCATTCCTATTGGTCAATACTTGGCAGAAAAACTCCAAAGCTGTTGTTACAGCCGTGAATGCAGCTACTAATGGCTTCGGGACTTTTTAGGAGGCGCTCTCGTGCTGGTAAAGATAGCTGTGCACGCGTGCTGTCAACCGGAAAGTTCCATGCAGCTCTGTGGGAAGGCAAGTGAGCTGAATGGCAAAAATATTCCACTGGCGGGACCTCTTCGTCTTCAAGACGCGTTGTTTTAAGGCGTAACACAGTAGGGACGGCCTAGCGAAGGATGCTGTGAGCTGAGCCAAGATCATCAACGACTTACAGCACGGAAAGAATACAGCCGGAATCCGTGATAGCGCGGCTTATCTCTAGTGAAACGTTTCACCATATCACTTGATAAGCCGCGCTATCAGTGATTTCAGCTGTATTTTCTTCATTAAGTTGCTATGAGCCGATAATGAATCTAGCCCCTGATCGAAGAGCTGCCGGTGTTTGATGAGACAATCCGCAAAGGAAGTACGCTTTCTGATCCGTTCCAAGCTCGGACCGCAATGCATCAAAATTGTTTTCCACTGCGTTCTTTCAAGAAGACTTCATAGTTGGCTAAATCGGACTGCCCGATAGCAAAATCAAAAGCATTAGCAAAGTTCCCATGACGTGTGTATTTTCCTTTATTGGATAAGTTGTCATTTACCAATTTGATTGCATTTATTTCGATTCAGAAGTAGCAGGAGCATTTGTTGCTCTTAAAGCTATTGTCAGACCCCACCACCAGCACAGTTTCATCGAACGCAACATGGATAATATCCTCTTACTGATGGCATATCTCACTATAAGCAAGCGGCGTGCAGCGACTGTGATGTAGAGCTACCGCTAGTGTAATGACGTAACCATCTTGTCTCAATAGCAAAGAGTGCGTGTTTGTTTCTCGCCTGGCGCTGTAGTTCAGTTCAGGAATCGGCCATCCTCGTTACTCATTGTAGGTCTTGGGCTCCAGCTTAAATTGAGATGAGTTTATCGTCAAGATGCTTTAACTGCACATTTGCTGCGAACTCCACAAGACTAAAACGGCAAGGGCGTAGTTTCCATGTTCGACGGCGGACAAGTGGTGCGTTTTGAATGAGGAATGCATCTAATCTTCTTCTATCTTCAAGAACTGCATTTTAATCAGGATATGATGAATCAGAAAAAGAGTCGCTTAGCGGATAATACTCCCTCTATAGCGCATGGCATATGTATGTTCTGTCCAGACTTAAAATCCCTTATGGTTTCTAGATCACTAAAGGTGATAAACATTTGCTTCTTCTGCAAATAACGGGTTATGCCAAAAATGTAATCTTAATATGTTTTCTTGTCAATATGATTTTTAAGGTTAGAATTCTTTATGTGTGCAAACTGGTTAGAAGCTGATAGGCGATTGCTTCTTGAACCCCTTTCGGCAGGAGACATATTAAGCTGAAAAATGTGATTAGAGTGCTCAATAATAAATGTCTTCTGCAGTTGATCTTCCACCAAGGGCACGTTGACATATTTATTAGATATAACATTTCAGAGAAGTGAAAGCTTCAGTTCGACCAAAACTCTACATCTGCCAGATGCCAGCAACTATGGCAGATGTCTATTCTTTGGACCACAGCATATAATCAACCAACCAGAAGAAAGGCTGTGTAGCGCTATCCCAGGAACAGAAACTCTTTGAATAGTTCGTAATCGTAAAAGGTATACAGATTCCGTAGACAGATTATGCAGCCTTCTGATTGATTTGATCAATGGTTTATATAGACCACTTCTGCTAAAATAGTGCACAAGCCAACAGAATAGAAGTCATTTGAGGAGTTGAAGAACTCTTCTGAGGTGGATTATAGAATCTCTCTTCCAGGAAATTGAAGCAGTGAAATGAAAAAAACTTTATTATAGTGATAAAATAAATTTTTATAGTGATGAAATATATAGAGGAGGTGAAGCTCGGCTCCTAATTGAAGGTTATTCCGAAGCGGACCGAAACAGGCGCCTCTTTGACCTGCTACGAACCCATGAAACCGAGGTCCAAACAAACACCTGGTGACGACCATGCGACTTGTTGATCTCCTCTAATGACGAAGACTGGGAAAGCAATTGAAGAACTGACAGCGTAATGATAAAAGCGTGTGGTAAGAAAAATATCGCCTAAAGAATGATGAAATGAATTCTGTCTGCGAAGGACAGATTCGAAACCTCATGAGAGTGACGGTGTGGTAGGGTTCCCATAAGCAAGAACCACATATTACAGAACCCAGTTAGTACAGCACTACAGTAGAATCGAAGGAGGACACAATGGACGAAAAAATCGTTATATCATCTTTAGAGATTGAAGGCTGGTCATTACAGGATAATAGACCGTTACTACAGATCCGTAATGCTAAGGGTTGAAATCTAGATCTATTCGCTTGAGTCTTTTTTTAAGCCCGAGAGTCTGGTGCCTGTATAACGTTGCACGGGGTTTCTTAAAGCCAAATACAGTGAGTTTGGAAACCCGATGAGTTAGCAATCCGATCTTTCTATAAATCCTATCTATCGCCCTTCTACGGGAGAATGGCGTTTTTTCCGTGTCCCAGATCTAACGGGTGGCAAAAGATGAGGTTTGTGTGGGACATGCTGTTCTTCTATCTTTAATAACAAAAAGTGCACTTTAATCAGGAACCAGAGGAAAAAAAGCCACCTAGCGGATAATATCATATATAATATAATATTAGGTTGATCGAAAAGTCTTGCAACACTAGCACAACAGTGTTCAAATTTGTCCCTATTTCCTAAAACAAAAACCCAGTCTGCGATATATTCCCCATCCTTCAGGCAGCCTTTCAATTCCTTTCCGCCAGAATTCCGAGGGCTGCGAGGAAAAGAATTCAGAAACCTCCATTTCCAGTTGACGCCGATCATCGATCTCTCTATCTCGAGTTGATTCAGAGCTCTGAGCAGGTGGTGGTCAGAAGGAGCGAAGTCTTCAGAGTACGGCGGATGGGGCAGAACTTCCCAGCCTAATTCCTGGATTTTCTCGCGACTCACTTTTGCGACATGAGGATGCGCGTTGTCGTGTAGTGGGTAGACATTTTCCCGTTCTGGACGTTTTTGGCGCATGGCGTTGGCCAAGCTCTGGAGCTGGGTAGCGTAGACAGATGCTGTGACTGTGGTCTCACTGTCCAGCAACTCCCATTGCATGCCTTCCGAGTCCAATAGAGGGGCGTAGTTAACTCCTATTGTAGGATAGGAAATAACATATATAATCAAATTGAGGGAATTATTCAGGGAGGCAACGCTAGTCCCGTTGTAGCTGATTTAACTCTTGCTTATTTTAAATATTAATATTCCGTTAATAAAATTTTATTTAACTAAGAATTCCATCCTTTAGATATGTATATGGATGATATATTACTTACAGTTACCCTGGATAATGGTGGTAGTGAGGGGACTGAAGGTTGCCGGAGGGTTACAATCATTGGCGAAGTCACCCTGTCGCGTGATGCCCTTTCTGCGTTGGAACTGGGTCCCAGCTTCGCTCCCAGCCAATGTTACGCATGGCGTAGTGCGTAGAATCGCGTGCAGCCTGCAGTGGTTGCGAGATCGGTTGCGGGCCAGGGCAAAAATCGATGCGCAAGGCAGTCAGCTGATCTCGGCTAACAGCGCGCCTTTACCGGCGCCGCCTTTCCCACGTTCGTTTCTAAGTGCGCAGCCACCAGATCGGACGATCGATACCAAGTTCCGCATGCTAGCCACCACCTTACTTCCGGTTCTGCAGAGAGGAATGACAAAACCAGTCATTCCCAACCTATCGCACGGCCAGCGAAGGGGTTTGAAAGAAATAAAGGACCTTACAGCTTGTGGCTCTTTAAGAGTGGGCGTTAGTGACAAAGGAGGGGAGTTTGTGGTCCTACCACAAGAGCTTGACAGAGCTATTACTAGACTCCACCTCCAGGACCACAGTGTCTACGTCGAATCCACGTGCAAGGAGTTTACATCCCAGTCCGAGCGTCTCAAACAGACGTGGTCTACGATTGCAAGAGAAGCCGGATTCGATGATAAGCTTATTAGAACGCTCAAGTGCGTTAACCCGGTCTGTCCGGTGCTATACGTACTCATCAAGACCCACAAGTTGCCCACGGGAGATGCAATCAATAACCCTGCGGAGTTTAAGGTTAGACCTATTATCAGCGGCGTTGGGGGCCCCACAGATCGCGTATCATGGTTACTAAATCTGGTCCTCAAACAGGTCCTCAAGTTTCTGCCGGCCCATCTTCCCAATACCGCTGCTTTCCTGGGGAGGCTTAGGGGAGTGTCATTGGGAGAAGGCTGCGTTCTGGAGTCGTTCGATGTAACATCGCTGTACACGAACGTCCCTAAAAGTAGCGCAATGCAGGCGGTGTATGAAATTCTAACGGCACATCAGGACCAGCTCATTCTTTATGGACTTTCTATATCACGAATTATGACACTCATAAGTGGGTGCCTGGAATGCAATGTTTTTAGATGGTCCAATAAGTACTATAAGCAGGTTAGAGGGCTGGCTATGGGCCAGCGTCTGGCTCCGGTATTGGCTATTGCTTTCATGTCTAAAATAGAGGAGCCCGTCATGGAGTGCAGACCTCTACTGTACTGTCGCTACATTGACTGTTTCATTGTATGTGCGACCCAGAACGAAATGGACATGTGTTTCGAATTGCTCAACCAGCAGGCAGAGCATATTAAGCTCACAAGGGAAAAACCCACTGATAACTGGTTGCCGTTCCTCAACGTCCAAGTCAGTTGCACGCGGCGCAGATTCCATACTAAATGGTATCGTAAGCCCAGTCGTAAGAACATCATCGTGCACTTCAGGTCTGCTCATCCATCTCAAACGAAGAGGGCCACGACTAAGAACATGTTCCGAACGGCGGCGGCGGTGTCCTCAGACAGCGATCTCAAGTCAGTGTCATTGCAAATGGCATCTCGAATCGCGGTGTCCAACGGGTATCCCGAGCAGAGCCTGGCTAAAGGTCATCGAACACCGGCAATGGCAGCGAGACATCAGAGCGACAATAAAATTCCTTTTAAGGTGCCTTTTGTCTCGGATGATTTCAGTACCGAAGTGCGAAGCTGCATTCGCAAAGCTGGTCTTGATAGCATGATCCGCATGATCGAGGTTCCGCCGGCCAATCTCAAGGCACGTCTCGTTAGGAATCGACTATACAATTCCTGTTGTAAGACTCGCCAGTGTATTATCTGCCCATTCGGTAAGGAGGGAGACTGCATGGTCTCTGGTGTGGTATACCTTATAAAATGCACGGGTTGCAACGGCGAGTACATTGGCGAGACGGGTAGACCCCTTGGGGAGCGCGTTAAAGAGCATTCGGGCATGCTTCTTAGGTGCGATATCGCCGGTCCGTTGGGTGAGCACAGGCTACGATGTCACAATGGCGCGGGCATTGACGTGGCGGTGACGATATTGGCACGCGAGTTCGAGATCTCGGCGGGCAAAACACTAGAAGCGCTGTGGATTGCCGCTAGGAACCCCACGATCAACAGGAAGGAGGAACGCGTAGCGGTGATACAGGAGCTGGCTCCGTACGTTGACCTTTGCGGTCTCGAACCGGAGGACAGTCTGCCAGAGGCTCGCTAGGAGTGTGAACCGAAGGTGACCTCATCTCCTCATGTGTCGCCTTAAAAGGGGTACCGTTCGCCCATCTGCACTGGACTGTTTGTGTTACCTTCTCGTGTTTCGTCTCCCTCTCCTACCAACCTCTGATTCTCCGCTGTGGTCTGAAATGGCTCTTGGACGGATGGTTTTTCAAACTCAACTTGACTCTTCCAGGCTCTGAGGAAGGCGGTTACGCCGAAACGTTAGCCGGAATAAAGGATCTGTACTAATCTTGGTTCGTCAGCTACATCACTTGGGTATTTATACTGATATATTGATTATGCATAGTTTTATGGATAAAGATGTAGAGGAAATTATTGCCTCAGTATATCAAGATTGCTTAGAAGTTAGTCATTCTAATGGCAATAATAATGAATGTAATTTTTCTGGATCTCATCATAACAATAAAAGAAATAAGATATTTACAAAACAATATAACAAACTTAGACTTCTACATTATAATTCATATACTGGTGAATGCTTAAAAGATCTGAAACATATACAGAGACTTTGCGAATATACAGAAACTGTAGCCGTAAAGAAGATTTTATAGATACACTCATGTTACTTACACAGTCTCTCATAGAAATAGGTCACCATAATACCATTATCTTACAATCTATACTAAAATGCATACAAAAAATAAGTGCATTTGTTATAGATATGGGTTTTTCAACACGTATAGAGAAACTAGAGCCTTTATAGAAACTCTACTTTAGAATTCTTAAATGTTTCTTTTCGTGTAGTAGGCAGCTTCCTCATATGACCACCTCTATCTCACTGTCATTACTCTTGATCTGTTTGACCCTTTTCCCGCCGCAACCCGATCTAAGGTTATATATTTATGACATATATTCGGGTATATAAACCCCTTGATAGAGTTCGGCCGTACCACTACTCCCTGCCCTACTGATGATCCTCCGGGAATATGTCGGTGGTTCTTATCTTATGGTTAGTTTTCTTCCACTCTGTTATATCCTGTATATGGCTTAGAGGTGAAACAGAATATAATAGGGCATTTAGGTATTGCCCGTAAATACATCTCCTTTTAGTTCATTGAAATATATCTACTTGAAAGGAGAGAGAAAGTGTGTTTACAGAACAAGACTTTGAAAGAATAAATTGGCAAGTGCAACGACTGAAAGTCCTATCACCTTAATGATTTTGCATAACAATAGGTCATTCCTATCCATGATTTGGGCCTCTCACATGGTCAGTTTGCGGGAGTGGCGACGTACATCCATGTTTCTTAAGCAAATGTGCATATACTGGCTCGTTTCGACAAGAACGTCTCTTGGTCATGCTTTCCAATCGTCCTAAAGAGTTGTTCTTCTCAAATTTGCTTCGGCGCTAATCAGAAGCCAAACGTGTTTAGTGCCATAAACCACTGAATGATCACAGTGGCCCTCCATGTTTGAAAAAGTGGGCGTGGCTTTCTGTTTCTCGACTAGTAACGTCTGGTACATAGCATAAGAATACATTTAACAAATCCACTTCCAGAAATGAAGCATGACATTTTATTACAAAAAAGCAAAGAACGGAGGCCTAGTGTGGGAGGGGCCTCCGCAGTAGCAAATGTTCAGACCGGATTGGAGTTCGTCCCTTCCTAATTCCCCTCTGATACATGGTAAGTAAAAAGTTGTGCCGCTGTAAGAGGATCGCCAATGTGAACCACTATCTTTGATGATAATCCCGGTAGAAATGCAAACAGGCACTTAGCGAAAATTGCCTGCATCGTCGGTTACCTTGCTCCTGGCTGAACTGCTTTGTGATCGATTTTCTGCAGCATTGTTCTAGTGACCTGGAATACTCAACTCTTAGCATACTTACAGTGCGAACCATAATTATAGACCTATCTTAGAGATAAGCACTACCAAACTTCTTCTAAACTTTCCAAATCTTCCGCTTGAACCAGCACTCTTCATTCGTAATCTATGTACATATGCAACATAAGCATTTAATACATTTCCATAGAGATCACATAAGTAACATATACAAAGATAACACATGGGTTGTTATGAATAACAGAACGAATTGTCCTTGCGAGCTTGGGAAACGGCACCAGATGCTGCTCAGTATCGCCGTCGGCGATCACTCTTCATATCGCTGACACGAGCCATACACACTGGTGGTCGGTTCGTATGGTCGAACGGACAGGTCGTTTTGTTGCAGGTGACATCGTATCGACACATACCATGCGAATAGATGCACTTCGCGCCTCTTGGCACGTAAAAACCTGATTCACGTGTATTTGGGAAAGTGGCACTACTTGTGTAAACAGTCTACAGTCAAACAGTCAACGAATTTTGACCGAGACCGATCAAATTTTATACATCGACAACGTACCAACTAAAATTAGTTTCTCTAAAAATTCTTCTAGAAATTTCGAATAGGCGTACAGTTTTTAAATGCTCACATTTCTTTTCGATTTTTTGAACCTCTAAGTTTGGATACATTCGAGAAATGCAAATCTTCAAATACTCGTTTCGAATATTAGAATTTGAATAGAATATTAAACTCTAGAAAGGCAGGAAATAATAGTGCAGGTAACTTTGACGGACATGAACGACCGACAGCTAGCCTTGACGTAGTTAAACTTTTTAGGGTGCGTCCAATTGTTAGAATCCAAACACCATAACTTAGCCTACTTCAATGAAGGACCGAATGAAATCGAACAGGAGAAACGCGAGTGCGCGCTGGGTATGGGTATAGACTGGCCATTGCAATGTACTCCAGATGCAGGGCACGGGAGAAACAAAGATATGCGTCCATACCAAAGATAGGTAGTCACCTATGGTTTTCCGAGGATAGAGTTTGATGTCAATGCTAACAGAGCAACTGCATGCAGTGATTTTCATTTTTTTTCACGAACAACCTCCTGGTTTATAACATTTTCTAGCTATGAGCTCCACAACGCTGGGCTAGATAGTAGACTACAGTTTCCTTCGTTTGACACTCTCATGTCGTCGCACAAGCTAATCTTGCATTTGTATCTCATTTTCTGCAGAAGAACGAGAGAAAGACTAAATTGATACCAACCCATTACCAACGCAACCAGAATATGGGCTTGGTCATATTTTACCGTAACGTTTTAGACATTTAAATTAGAATAAAGTGCGATTATTTATTTATTTGTTTATTTATATATACGTGGAGGTCCATGCGAAAAATAGAACTACAAAACACGACCACTATAAACAGAACAAAACATATAAAACATATATTGTTAGCCACAGACGACAGACAACAATAACAAGAGTAAGTAAACTATTAAGGAACATCCTGAAGATACCTGTCAACAAGTCTTTTGTATTGCTTTAACGATTTTGATAAGATGTTTTTCATACAAAATTTTTGCATTTCGGTTCCAGCTTGGGTTGTGAAAAATATCGACCTTATATTACCTCTGGCTTTTGGAAATTGAATCTTCATCTGACCACCTCTAGTGTTTGAGTTAGATAGTGAATAAAATTCGAGTAGAGGAGGATCCAGCATACCATTAATTAGCTTATAGACTGTGATTAGATCATATCTCTTTCTAAGAGAAGTAAGGGAGCGTAAATTGAAGATTTTTCCTCATAAAAGCCGATGGAATGTTGGTGTAATTACACCCATGTATTCTTAGTTTTCTTGTAGTTTTCTTGTCGTGGAGTTTTCTTGTAAAGCTATTTTGTACAGCTTCCAATCTAGGGATCACTTTTACATTTGGGACTAAATACTGTGGTGCCATATCCAAGTACAGGCCTGACATATGTGCAGGGTGCGTAAAAAGTATTGACGCAGTAAATGGCGGTTGTGGAAATAGTAATGCGCAGTAGGTTTTAAAATATTCATTTGAGAAATATGGAAAATGATCTTACAAACACGATAGAAGAACTCGTTATCGACATTGGCTCCTTTACTGTGAATACAGGAGTGAAAACGACGGAAAAATTTAGGAGTACGCGCCGCAAGCACTTGCTTGCATTTCGTTCCGTGCTTTGAACAGGATAGCCTTCTGCGACTCACTTCTGTTGAACTAGCCCAGACCTCACTCTCCAAAATCGCCTAAAAAGAGTAATCCAGCGGATTCATGTTTAAGCTGTGCTCGTCTGAGAAGCTGTTCACACCTGCGCGCGTTATCTGTTTGCCGTTATCGGACAGAGATTGATAATTTTTGATCTAGACGTTATCGTGCCTGAACATCTTGTAGTCATCATCTGTTATAACAGAGCCGTGGCTGACGTTTGGGTTGCTCCTTCCTCACCAACTGTTTCGAACAGCGCCAAATTCTCTTGTTAAGGAAGTATTCAGCTGTCTGGGTAACAGACAAAAAAGGGCCACCGTAACGGTGACGATCATGTTTCTTCAGTTTTTTGTGAGTGTTTTTTTGAGCACAGTACAGACAACAAAAATAACACATAAAAACCTAGAGGGGTAGAAACAGAAAGCTGGAGCTGAAACAAAAAGTAGGTGCGTCAATACTTTTTACGCACCCTGTACTAGCCGTTGTCCACCATACGGTCACCATGGTCTGCTTCGGATGGATTTGCTGTCGCTATCTCCTTAAGAATATCATTTTTGTCCAGCCATTGTGCAGAGCGACGACGATTGTGGGTTGGATCCATTTTTCGCCGCATGTCACGATCCTGTCCAAAAAAGTCTCCCTTAGATTGCGCAGCCTTAACGAAACACAAGTGTCTTCAGCATCTCTCCGGCGGTCAGTTCGTGCGGGATCCATTTATCCAGTTTCCTTACTTTCCCGACCGCATTAAAGTGGCGACTAATAGCGACATAACTCTGCAAGAGGCACTTATGTCACAAAGGCCATAAATGGTAAGAAAGCGGAGAATCTGCGCTTTCAGAAACTGCATGCATTGCCTGAAAAGGGAACATTTGTAGCCATGAAAAATCGACCACAAAAATCGGCCATTTCATATGCAGCAACCTAATATTGAGAACTCGACAACCCTTGAGTGCACGATAGGAAATACCCTCTACGATTTTAGCGCGGGGATGCGATCTGAGGGTCAGTTGCGGTTAGATAGAATCAAAGAAACGTAGCTCATGGAAGAAGAGAAGTGCCAGCTAACGAGGAAGGTCAAAGAGGTCACCGTGGAGTTTCTCAAAGCGACCTATATACGGTTGTAGGGCGTTGTCTGGGAAGCACCATAGTGGTTTCCAAATTTCCTGCGGACCTTTGGGTAGGTCAAAAATGGCAAAAAACTGTACCGCTTCAGTGCTGGCCGATAACGCAAAACTGACGCCTGGGATACCCTTGTCGTGCCCACAAGTAGTCCTGCAAAGGTTTGGAGCTTCAATCATTGCTAGAACCTAGGAATTGATTAATTCCTAATTGAAGCAGACGGCGCATTTACAGGAGGCGGCGCCACGAGGGCGCCAGCGATTGGATGGCCGGGTAGTTAGCGTGGCGGACTTGCGGGAGGGAGGTCGAGGGTTCGATTCCGGCGGTGTGGTTTCTGCATTGCTGGGTACACATCTTGCGTTTTTGCCACCGTAAAGTCTTTTCTGTCACGACTAAGTGTCATATTCGATTTCCAACCCTGATTTCAACCTTCTGTGACACGATTTTACTTCAAAACACAAGTCACGCTAATTAATATGCAATAAACTGTTTAACAGGTGTGGTGACGTTCTATAAAACACGCGAAGCAAAGCAGTTTCTAACACCAGCAGCAGCGGATAAATGCCAAGGAAGAGCAGCCGGAAGCTTCCTGGCATTTATCCGCTGCTGCTGGTGTTAGAAACTGCTTTGCTTCGCGTGTTTTATAGAACGTCACCACACCTGTTAAACAGTTTATTGCATATTAATTAGCGTGACTTGTGTTTTGAAGTAAAATCGTGTCACAGAAGGTTGAAATCAGGGTTGGAAATCGAATATGACACTTAGTCGTGACAGAAAAGCACTTAACGGTGGCAAAAATGCAAGATGTGCACCCAGCAATGCAGAAACCACACTCGAATAGAACTCCCAACCTTTCTCCCGCAAGTCCGCCACGCTAACCACTCGGCCATCCAGTAGCTGGGACCTTAGGGGCGCGCGCCTCCCGTG
>OX375868.1:28323035-28613898 GCA_947359475.1 Heligmosomoides polygyrus bakeri
AGCAGCCGGAAGCTTCCTGGCAGGACGTGTCGACAGGCACTTCATCGAAGGCGTAGTCTGCCGGTGTTGAGAAGTGCCCCGGATGCGCGTCCACATATCCAGCTGCCACCCACGCGTACGCAAAGCACCTTCGAAATACCGGAGCGCAGAATTGCCTATACGTCTGACTGGACCACCTGCAAGGACGGGTGCCTTGAAAACTGCCTTAAAAATTTAAACATCAAGTGAGCTGGTCCGAAGCGATTCATGATTACCTTCAAAGTATTGTCTCTTGAGAAGCAGTTGAAATCCGAGCGAAAGTGGAGCACATGTTCATGAATTCGCCTGATGAACCGTTTGAAAAGCCGGAAGAAGTATACATCGAGAGGCTGGTAAAGGCTCGTCGCTCCTGGCGGTATTGTCATCAGCTTAAGCTCTTTTCCAGCAGGCATCTCGGAAACGAGGTTCTCTGAACCCATGCCAGCTGTCTAGGAGGACAATGGTTAGGGGTGCTGCCGAAGAGCCAACCACGCATTCTCAAAAGAAACGCGGGACTTGTTGCTTCGTCATGATGTGGCTCGTTCCTGCCACTATAAGAAGGTTTGGTGCCGGCCAGTGACCGTACTCTTCCGTCGAGGAGCATTGGAAATTGACCTATCTTGCTCTTGTTTAACTAGCCATATCCTCACTTATCGGACATCCGTCACACGTGTTAGCAGAAATCCCGACAGAGTCCGTAGCTTCGTCGCCGTCTTCTTCCAATCCACATCCTGCGCCTCGTTCAAGCCGACCTGCCGCCAACGATGAGGGAATGCAAATTTCGAGTCAAAATATATTTACCTGAAGAGTTTCGTCTTCATCATTGAAGTCGAGGTCCCCATATATCGCGTTCTGGAGTATGCCCCGAATGGCATCTGCAATGGCGATCTCCCTGCGAGTAGGGGGGAGAGTGGTCGGGAGGGAAGTAGACAGGAAGATGAGCAATAACTCGTGAAGGAGAAAACATTTCACAATTAATGCACGTTGGTGGACTGGTCTTATACACATTCCAGAAGTCGGTGCCACTTCCGCCCGGATTTCAACTGCTTCTCAAGAGATAATACATTGAAGGTAATCATGAATCGCTTCGGACCAGCTCACTTGATGTTTAAATTTTTAAGGCAGTTTTCAAGGCACCCGTCCTTGCAGGTGGTCAGTCAGACGTATAGGCAATTCTGCGCTCCGGTATTTCGAAGGTGCTTTGCGTACGCGTGGGTGGCAGCTGGATATGTGGACGCGCATCCGGGGCACTTCTCAACACCGGCAGACTACGCCTTCGATGAAGTGCCTGTCGACACGTCCTGCCAGGAAGCTTCCGGCTGCTCTTCCTTGGCATTTATCCGCTGCTGCTGGTGTTAGAAACTGCTTTGCTTCGCGTGTTTTATAGAACGTCACCACACCTGTTAAACAGTTTATTGCATATTAATTAGCGTGACTTGTGTTTTGAAGTAAAATCGTGTCACAGAAGGTTGAAATCAGGGTTGGAAATCGAACATGACACTTAGTCGTGACAGAAAAGCACTTAACGGTGGCAAAAATGCAAGATGTGCACCCAGCAATGCAGAAACCACACTCGAATAGAACTCCCAACCTTTCTCCCGCAAATCCGCCACGCTAACCACTCGGCCATCCAGTAGCTGGGACCTTAGGGGCGCGCGCCTCCCGTGAATGCGGCGTCTCGCTTCAATTAGGAATTAATCAATTCCTAGGTTCTAGCAATGATTAAAGCTCCAAACCTTTTGCAGGACTATTTGTGGGCACGACAAGGGTATTCCAGTCGTCAGTTTTGCGTTATCATCCCGCACTGAAGCGGCACAGTTTTTTGCCATTTTGACCTACCCAGAGGTCCGCAGGAAATTTGGAAACCACTATGGCGCTTCCCAGACAACGCCCTACAACTCTATATAGGTCGCTTTGAGAAACTTCACGGTGACCTCTTTGACCTTCCTCGTCAGTCTACGATATGTTCCCCATCCAAGTCTGAGATCCCGCCTCATCACTCAGGCAGCTTTTCAATTCCTTTCCGCCAGAATTCCGAGGGCTGTGAGGAAAATAATTCAAGAACCTCCATTTCCAGTTGACGTCGATCATCTAACTCTCTACCTTGAAGATTCTGCTTCAGAGCTCTGTAGAAGTGGTAGTCAGAAGTAGAGAGGACTGGAGAGTACGGTGGATGGGGCAGAACTTCCCAGCCTAACTCCTGAACTTTCTCGCGTCTCACTTTTGCCGCATGAGGACGCGCGTTGTCGTTGAGCAGGTAGACATTTTCCCGTTCTGGACGTATTTGGCGCATGGCGTCGGCCAAGCTCTTGAGCTGCGTAGCGTAGACAGATGCTGTGACTGTGGTCTCACTTTCCAGAAACTCCCAGTAAAGCATGCCTTCTGACTCCCACAGAGAGGCGTCTGGAACGAGGTCGACCTTCGAGAGAGATATCTCCAGCCCTGAAGAGCTGATTCAACGGGCCATTGTGGAATAGTGATCGACTTCCTCATTGAATGCGCAGATGTTGGAGGCTGCAGTCCTTCCGGAGTGGCCTTGCAGAAATTCGTAGTAGACGATAGGTCGTAGGATGCTGCTCCTTACCGTTGACATTGTTGCTGTGGTCGTTCTCGACGAGGCCTTATATAGTGTGCTTGAGGGAGCTTCGAGAACGACTGTGACGTCACCACAGAATCAATACTGTAAGAGCTCTAACAAACTAACAGGCAGTAGCGTAAAGACTTTTCGATCAACCAATTATATTCACAAATGGTCGATACCGTTTAGCTTGACGGCAATAATACTCGCCTAATTCCTGTAGTCGCCATACAACTATGGTTCGTGACACGTCTTCTGGATCTGGATGCACTATTGTGTTTGTGATACGTCTTCTGAATACGGCCGCATACTGCATAACGTCTGTGGCATGTCTCTTGAGTCTCGACGTGACCGCGACGTCTATGACACGTCTTCTGGAACCCTACACATGTGGTACGACGCCGGTGGCACGTGTTCTGAATCAGGACGCACCCTTCACGACGTCTGTAGCACGTATTCCTAATCCCGGTTCTCGGCGCATGATCAGCGAGCATGCCCTGACGCAATGCCTGCTCAATAAATACAGTTTAACGTCAAACTGGACATTTTTTAAACATCAAATTGGACACTCTTCCACGCAAGCATGATGCTTCTAAAATCAAAGGGAGGATATTCTAAATCGAAACGAGCTCCTCACAAGTTACGCTTCAGAGTTTCCTAGATGGTTTAATAAATTTTTGTTTAAGGAAAAATTAGTATGAGGTTTTTGCAATTTTTTACTTTGGCTGCCCTAAAGAGTACCATAATTTTGTAGAACATTTATTTTTGAGAAAAATATTAGACTAAAATTAGTCGTAAAGCAAGACAGCAATAAGTTAGTGCATTAAAAGAAATCGCGCCATGCACTCAATTGGCCTGTTGCGATTTTTTATAAGATTGGATAGAGTAAATGCTGTTTACATGAAGCGTCAAATTGATATGAATGTTCTTTATGTTTGTTTTGGTGCACCGTTTACGCTGTGAAACCCCGCACGAACAAAAAATTTACTATCAAACGAAAAAAAATCGCGACGAATTGGAACAGGGCATAGCGCACTCTTTTCATTTAGCACTAAAAGTAGTCCCTTTTCTGTTTTTTAAACGAGTTTCAAACAAATATATTTCCTCAAAAATAAGAATTTTATAAAATTTCAAGCAATGTGTTCACATATTGCGGGGAATTAAAACTTCTAAGAAAGTCGTACAAAAATTTTCTCCAAACCAAAAATTGTTAATTGCAATTGTAATAATCCCCCGTTCTGACAAAAAGACGTTTCGTCGTGTGACCAAAATCGATCAGACGCTCAGTACCTATCGAAAATACCAATTTTTGACCAAGGTTGGCAGCTTTTTAGAAGAGGAGTAAAGGTGCCTGCAATCAACTTGGCGCTAGAGAGAAGTGGGGACCGCGCTGTGGTGCATCTGGAGGGTTGTCCAAACAAATGGGAAGAAGACACTAGTTAGCACAAGCAGTGGCTACACTGAACCTTCTGGAAATGATGCCGACATTGAGCGTAGTAGTGGGTGGGGGGTGAAGATGGCTTCATACCTCAAAATTACTTACCTGATCTTAAGGAGCGAAGAAAGCTGCCTAACTAGAGCAGACTAACTTGATGTCATTGTGCTTAGCTTAATGATACAGTGGGGCAGGAGCCGAAGTCGAGCGGCCTGAGATCTGGTGGCGAGCCGCTCAGTTATCCGCAACACGGTCGAATGTCGAATCCCGCGCGCCAAGTCCGCCGCCTCCTATAACTTGTGCTTCCATCTAACAAGGAGTAACTCAGCTACCATCGACTGCCTCAACCCCAGTGCTGGAGAACTTGCTAACTCTTACAGCACTCGAAATTTAGTGCTCAACTAACCAACCAGCGAGGATCATCAAGCGCTATGAGGAAGCATATAGCGCTTTTTGATCATTTACAGCTAACCGGTGGAAAAATTTCCGCGAGGGATTGCTCTAAAATACTATGCTTCATCTGTCACATTCTAGTAGATACATATATAACATCTATGATATACCCACTCAGTGCGCCACATCTTCTCTATTCTACTTCTAATTTATTCTACCGGTGTTAAAGAGAATCACCAACGATGTCTACTTCTTAAGACTTTATATGGCAAAGAAATGCGGGATTGAAGATGCAGATACGTGCTATCCACGATTTCTGAATCCACAGTTGAGATCTGTTGACGTCTTTCTTTCGGGGGGAAGAGCGTGCTGAAGAATTCACCTAAAGCGAGTGTTCTGCGAAATCAATTAAAAGCAGCTGTAATTTTAACAAAACGGTGTATAAGAGATCTTTGGTTACTCCGTAACGGCCTATTTCATCGTTGGCAAGATGGCGCATTTATAAATTCTAGTAAACCAATATTCATAAAGAGATTTTTCAAGTTGCTGCATAAATGGTACCGCCTGTCGATTTATAAGTAAGTTATCGCATCTCATTTGCAGTCTGGCTTTATGACTGTTTTGCTTTCTGAAATCTCCCACCCCTTCATTGCTTTTCCTTTCCATTGCTTTAGTGAGTTTTACTTTGCTTTAGATTTTTTACAAGGTGTTTCGAAAATCTGTTTAAAGCATTGTGAATATGAACTAGCTCGGTACGAGATTCTCACCTTTTTCGATGCAGTAATGTTTAATAGCTGCAGGGTCCGAAGAAAAATGATTTTTCTCGTACGTTCAAATATCTCTCTTAGCCACGTTCTCATCCAGCGTTTCGTATTGTTTGTTTGATTGATTGTGAGAATGGCGTTTATTTATAATTTCTCGATAAAGGATTGCTCGACTTTTGTTCTTTTAGCAACTACACTTTCACAATATCTAGTCTAACTTGCGATTTGGGCTGGTCAAGGTCACGTACAAATCACCGAGTAAGAATCTGCGCTTTGAGAATATCAAGAAAATTTGTTATGCCATTCCTTCAAAATTTTTATTTCACCTGCCTGCCCATAACTGTAGTAATTTTATAATTTCCATTTTAACAGAAAAGTAATAAATTAAAATTTGCCTAAAAACACAGCAAAGAAGCAAGCATTAAAAAATTAGATCGCGCCGTGGTCTCGAAAGTTTGCTTCTGCTTTCATTTGATTGATAGTGTATATGCCATGTACACAAACCATCTAAGTGGGGATATGTGTGATCTTTACAGGTATTTTTGTTGTATTGTTAACAGGTGTCAAACTCAGACATGCGAACAAAAACTCTGCTTCCAATCGAATAAAAATCGCGACGTCTTGGAAGAGAGCATGGCACATTCTCTTTTTTGACACAAAAAAGTGGTGCTTTCCCACTCTTTAAAAACAGCTTTAAACCAATATTCTTCCTCAAAACTACAAATTTTAGAAAATTTCAAACAGTGTGTTTACTTTTTGGGTGGATGAATTAAAATTTCAAAAAATATTATACTAAATTTTGGAGAGTCTCTTGTTTAAGGTACGGGCAGGGGACTCCTCGAGACATGTGATGCAGCACCGGCAAAGCGCGGGGGCTTAGGCACAACGGCAACTACGTCTTTTTGAACGTTGCGATGAAGAACGCGTGCCGCAAACGTCGTCCAACGTGAGCTAGGACTCCGAAGACATAGATTAAAGAGGGACCACCAAGGAGAGGGGCAGTAAGAGGGAGGAGGAGTGGTAAAGGAAAAAATACTAAATGTGGGCTAGTAAGGTGGAGACGTCGTGTAGCATACGTCGGGGCTGGAAAGGCGTGCCACAGATGGTCAGTCAGAAGTCGTGTCACAGATCGATTAGGTAAACAATGTCGATGGCTGTTACCGATTCTATGTCAGATGTCAGGGGTGAGAGAAAAATGACCAACCGAAGTTCTTACAAAAAGGCTTTTCGTCGCGTGACCAAAATCGACCAGACGCTCAGTAACTATCGAGAATGTAATAAATACTGGATTTTCCGGACTTGTAGTGAGAGAATTGGAAGTTTCATTGTGCGCAGCAAAAACGTTGGTAGGGTAAGCACGAGGAGTGGTAACACTGGTTTCAGAATAAGATTTATCCATAGCAGCGGACGGAATAATTACGGTAGAGTGGATCACAGAGCTTCGGGGTGAGGAGTGGGTCGGCGCTGCCGCCAGAGTCGTCCTTGCGCTCGTCGTCCTTCGGGTCCTCGTCGTCGCTAGCGTCGTCGCCTCGTCGCCTCATCTCGATCGCTCCGCGCCTCGGCTCGCTGGAATCAATCTGATCATAGAAGGCATGGAAATCACAGAACGCTCAGCTAGCTCCGCTTACATCTCCCTTCTTTTTGGCAAAAGATCGCGACCCAGAGTTTAGCTGAAATATCCGTGTCGATGCTGATCCTACAGCAAGGCGAAAAACCTACCCTATTCTGATGGATGATAGTCTCCCAAATATCTTGGATCATGGCTCCGTGCTCTCATGCGAGAACCACTGGCGGCGATGCCCCTTGCTAGTAGACGTCCTACAGGGTAGTGCAAACCATCGCTGAAATGAGAATGAGTCGCTCTGCAGGAACTACCGCTGACGTCCAAGAACATGAATGGTAGGGACTGGCTCGGAAACCGTATCATGTTCAGCAGCGTATGTCGCTCCTCAGCCGCCGTTCCACTCCTCAACTCCTCCGCATAGACGAAGTGGTGAGGGAGCTCGTTCAGAAAGGGATGCGCCCTGAACGTGGTGAACAGGGGCCACAGGGACGGCCCTTGCCCGAGTTAGAACGTCCATCACGCTACGCGCTCCGAATTGAGCGGCGGTGGAGTGCCGTGAGCAGCGCGCATACAGCTCCAATTGGTATACGTCGCCTATGTACCATAGATGTGGCGCGCTCTCGGCATACGGGTCAGAATCGTGGCAAACACAGGTTCTGGTACTCGATGCTTCGTCGCATGTGATGAGCTCGAAGTCGTTGAGGTAGTTCTTAAATATGCCGTCCTTTCCCGTCGCATTCAACAGGGACGACATCGTTATTGCGACGACATGCGGCCTATTTAAGGAACATTATTCCGACGACCTTGTCAATCACGTTGGACACACCCCTCTCAGCGAGGACAAGGTCCTCCCTTTCATGCTCCGTTAGGAACTCTTTGCGCTCTCTTCTCTGCATGTGGGCCTCGAACACGATCCGGCCATCCCTGAAGAGCCATGAGGATATCCTGCATGTCGGCAAAAGTCGCGGCGCTGGAGTCGTCGAAAACCACCGATTCAGCGATGTAACGGCAAACAGCTAGGTCGGCCAACGCGTCGAGGGACAGAATGGTTTCAGTTATCTGGGCGACGGCTGCGTTCGCGGTGACGTCGACGATGATGCGAGATCCTCCCCGCACCTGCTTAACAGCTTTTGTCGCGACGTAGGGTCCCCGCCGACGCATCGGTGGAAGCGGGAGGCGACGGCCCACGCCGTGATTACACGGCACTGCGGATCCTCAGCCTTTATGCTCACCCGTTGGCATCGTTCCCAGGTACTGGGAGGCCCTGGCGGATCCTACCGTGCCTTATGCCCCAAGGACCTTATCTTGCACACGTCCTACGTCCACGACTAAATGGTACGTAGACTGCCTAACACGGCTCCAACTTAGGCCATCATCGATCGAGGCGTCCCCCGACCGACGACGACAATGCGCCATACGACGATGTCCACATATACTCTAAGGATTAAAGCAGAACCACGATTATATCGTTTTTTACGACACATTACATTTGTGTTTTCCACGATAGTTTTATCTGCAATAAATGTATAATGAACTTCTGTAGTAAGAACATAACAACTAATCGCAAGGAGTAATAGACCTACGAGTTAAGGGCCAGACCGCACCCAGCCTACGAGGGGATCGAGACAACATCCCACGCTGGATACCGAGCTCTGTCCTTGTGGCCTTTGCCAAGGCAAGGACATAGAAGCCCGGCAGAGCCAGCGCGTTATCTGTCGGGGCTCACAAAGACGACGGCGGCGGAGCGGAGATGGAGACTAAAGCGATCCTGGTAACGTAGCCGGACGACACAGCATCAGCGACCATCGAAGCCAGCAGTCCAACCGAGTCGGTGACACATCGAACCAACAGAGCGGGGCGAGACGTAGACCTTGACCAAGGTCGTCCCCACGCCTGGGGACGACTGACGGACCGACCGTTCGCGGCGGCTGCACCGGAGGCGTCTAACTGCCAGAAGGCAGGGACGCGTGTCCTCTGCGTTCTGGCGTTCTGACAGCTTCCAGAAGATTTTGCGGCGTGGACAGGTGAACTGACGCGTTGATCCGTGTCGATTGACGTGGGTCACCGCGTTGACCGCCGGGAAGCGGGGTACTGTCGCACGGAAGTCGCGACACTGGGGGCCACAAGCAAAAACCCA
This sequence comes from Heligmosomoides polygyrus bakeri, assembly GCA_947359475.1. Taxonomy (NCBI): domain Eukaryota; kingdom Metazoa; phylum Nematoda; class Chromadorea; order Rhabditida; family Heligmosomidae; genus Heligmosomoides; species Heligmosomoides polygyrus. Next base: position 28,331,925 of record OX375868.1, read on the forward strand.
ACAGGTAGCTGATGTCTCGATGCTTACCTACGGAAAAAACATACAAGTTAACACCGACCGACGCCTACGCTGAAAAGGGCGTTTGTAGCGTAGTGGCGGACGATGCCACTTCTCCGACGCTGCGGGTGTGAGAGATGCGGTCTGGGGAGGGGGGGGGGGCGAGGTAGGCATGGAAATGACAGTGAGGGTCAGAGCTTTCTACGAGTTAGATAACAAGAAGAACACCGTTGGTACCGGCAACCAGATTTATTTGCACTCGGCCCGAACGATGACGATGGCGTTGTCGAAGGCATAACGCGAACACGAGCGTGGGTTGCCGCACCTGAACACTGCGCGTGGGAAATCAAGTATTAAACAAATGAAGAGGAATAAGCACATTGAGGTGTGTATTGTATATGTGGAATAAAGGATTGAATCGACTGTGTATGGAAAATGTGTATTGATTGAAGAAGTAGGAATAATAAGATATGTATTTTTTGCATATTGAAAAGCAGGAAAAATAAGAATAAGAATAGAAGGATGGAAAACCTTACCATTTTAAGACGTTGATCTCCTAACGGAGTTGTTGCGGCGGTCGATGTCCCGAGCCGCTTGTCCGCGTTCCATACGACGAACAATGTTAGCCGCCTGGCGCGCCCACTCAAAGTGACCACCTATCCGGAGGGACATCCCTGACGGCGTCGTTGTTGAGCGGGCAAAAGGCGGTATGGTGGTCGCGTCTACGGCAGGCTCTGCAGCAATTGAGGATATAACAGTCATCCTCGACATGCATTCCTCCGCAGACAAAATTCAACGACTGGCGCGCTCGTGCATGTTCAGGCAGGCAGACACCTGAGGCGCAACCGCGCAAGACGTGGAATAGTGATTTTGCGCTCAAAAGAAGCAGCGAACACCTGCAGGCACTGGCTGGCGAGGCCGTGAAGCACGACGCTGTGCAGCGGCAGGAGCTGGAGCGGGATTGGACTGAGCAGCCGGGGCCGAAGCGCGAGCACGCGCGCGTGCAGCAGCGGGCGCGGGAGCAGGCGCAGGCGCATGAGCTGGAGCTGGAGCAGGAGATGGAGCCGGAGCAAGAGGAGGAGGAACAGGAGCCTCGGCCTGAGGAGAAGGAGAATAAGGAGGAGTCCAGCCTACACGAAGAGGAGGGCGAGAAGGCCGAGGCTGGGGCTGAGCAGGAGAAGAGGAAGGCTGCGCCTCGGTTGGCACCTGAGGAGAAGAAGCCCTAGGCTGAGGAGAAGGAACCTGGGCTCTGGGGATGGAACGAGAGGCCCAGGCACAGAAGTAGAAGGCCTAGGGTTAGACTGAGGAGGAGAAGAGGCAGGAGAACTCTTGAGAGGAGGGTTAGAAAGACGTGGGCCTTAGAGGAAGAGAGAAGAGGGGCCTTAGCCGGGGGAGAGAAGGGAGAAGCGAAAGAGCGGGCGTGGCAGGATGCTGCGGTGCTGGTGTGAGAGCCCGTTGAAGGCTTGCCAAGGATGGTGCCGGTGAGGGAACCGGGGACTCACGACGCTGAGGCGTATCGGTCTGCATACGCTCACTCACTTCCTTGCGGCGGCGAAGCGTTGCGACCGTTTGGGCTTCCTTGCGGAGACGCCCTAGCACGCTGGCTGTCTCTGCAGCGACAACAGTGAGAAGAACGAGAAGAAGAACGACGAGGAGAAGACCAAGGAGAGGACGAACGCCTTAAGGAGTGTCCCTGGGCTGGGAGGATTCATGCTCACGGTGGTCACCACACGACTGATCACGGCTCGTCGCGTGCGATGGTGCGAGTCGTGGCCTGAACGATCCTGGCGACACTGGCAGCGACTACGGCTGCGATGGCAATGCTCCCTGAAGGGAATGTTAGTTTAAGGACCAGTTAGTAGAGTTTAGGGCCGATGGGTGGCTAACCTTGAGTCGTCTCGACGACGGCGACACTGCTGCTGCTCACACGATCTGCTGCGCTGATCGTGTGAGCAGCAGCAGTGTCGATGACGATCGCGGTTAGATGGAGAAGGCATAACAGTTAGTACGCGAGGCAATAGTTTACTAAAGCGTTAAGGACATGCATATGGTTATTATTAGAAAGGGACGACGAGGAAAATGGCGAAGACGCGGCAATGAAGCAATAATATGAACGCGAAAGCGTAGCAAGGATGAATGTAGTAAAACAAGTATGATGAGAAAACAATAACCACATGAATCGTTGCATTGCGGGTAATTTGTATGACGAAAAGAGTATGTTTTAGAAGAGTCCCGCGACGAAACGGTTCATTTTGAAGAGTATATAAGGAGAAATGTTGTTTTGAGTGGAATATTTACGTAATTATAAAGATGAGATGGCATTTATTTTAGTAAAGACGCTGTTTGGATCGAAGTCGCGATGTATGCCATGTGCAAGGCGCGACGACGAAGCAAACTGCGAAAAGGGAGGAAATATGAAAATAAAACAAGGAGTTTTGGAAATATTTTAAGGATGTTGAGAGGAATATTTTCAAGTTTTGAGGCTAAAAGAGTACGATTGTGGTGTCGAGGCGCTTTGCCGGTGCATGGCGTGACGACGCAATCGTAGGAAGCGGTTTTGGATACAAAAGAAAATTTGAGAGTAGGAATTTTAAGAATATAAGCAAATAAACGACAGAAAATAAAGAAATAGAAGACGAAAGAGGAAAAGCATAGGGACGTGTAGACTTTTAGGTCGTGTGCCATTTTAAGAAGAGGATGAAAGGACATGAAAAAGGAAGACGATGGCTTACGAAAGCGGGTTAGAAAGCTAGCGCGCTAGAAGGAAATAAAGAAGCACGCGAGGAGAAGAAAACACATGAACACACAAAAACGAACATGTGAAAAGGTAAAAACACATCATAAGGAGGAAATGGCGTCGCTGCGAGCGAGCGAGCTAGGGTAAATTTAAAAAGTACGAAAGTCTAGGGCGTCTACACGTCAAAGTGCCTACGAAAGACGAAAGAACTTACCTGTAGGAGCGCTTTCTGACGTCGTACGGCAAAGCGAACGGAATAAACGGTGAAAACCGAAATGAGCAACAGCGGCGATGATGAAGAGGCCGGCATGCTCCCGGCCGGGGTGATGACTAAGTTTGCCGTTTCGAAATCGGCGTTGGTGCGCGGCTTCGTGGTGGGACCAGCTTGAAGCACTGAGTTGCTTCCAAAGCGGCGCGTGCATAGTGGCTGTGAGTCCCGCGCAAAGCGGCTACAACGTTAGCGATGCTGGCAATATGACAGCCTAGGTCTAGGGCAGCGGCCGGTGTGTATATCCGGCGTTGATCGCATCGCGAGTCCGGCGCGTTGCGTGCGCGAGCTGGCAAAAGTCCAATGGGCTCAAACCCGCGAAAAGCGAAATTTCAAGGAAAATTGAAGGAAACAATAAGAAGACAGACAGAAGAGTCTAAAGTGGGCTGATCGCCCTGGAACGAGGATTGATGAAGGCATGGTGAGACTTGGCGCGTCTCTGGGCCTGAATGCGAGCTGCCGATGAAGGTGGAATAGAGTCCTGTAGCGGTGTATTCAATGAAGTCGCAAGAATCTCCAAGGTATAAGGATGCGAGAGCGATCTCTTCAAGCATCTCCCATTAGGAGTGCGAACTTCGGCTGTCCTGACCGATCCGTCCTGACCCGAACAGAATTGAACAATCAAGCCGTAAGTGCACGATCCACGAGGAGTGTTTTCATCTGCGACTAGGACGACGTCACCGATTCTGGAGCGATCAGAGTAGACCTTGGATGTCTGGATTGAGCTCGATGGCGTTCTCGGAGCGCGGAGAGATAGTTTGAGTGCCATAACTTCCAAAAGTGATCTAGAATAGACGAAGTTGACTTGTACAAACCCGCAAGATTGTGCGAGCTGTCGTAAATATCGTCTATTTGAGCTGGTAATGGTGTAAGTTTGAGGTCTACTTGAGGAATTAGGAAGTCTACAGGTCGGAGAATGTGGACGAAAGTGTCCTTTTCCCTGAAAGGAGTAATTGGACGCGAATTTAGCGTGGCTTCGACTTCGACAACCATATTTTGGAGCTCGTTGAGCTGGAGGACATTGCGGCCGACGGACTTTTTGTACGCGGACTTGAACAAAGGAACTAGGCGCTCGTAAAACCCACCCTTCCAAGGCGAAAATGGGGTGATGAAGTTCCACTTGATTTTGTGAGACGCGAGGGTGGAAACGCTGCGCCAAGAGGAAGGGGCATAGAGAAGCGTGGTTATGGTTGTTTCTGTTTCGCGGCATGAAAAGTGGTGGAATTGTCGCTGTAAACCACGTCTGGCGCACCTCTACGCGCGATGAATCGCCGAAACGCGAGAAGGAATTCCTGAGTTGTATTGTCCAGGACGACCTCGAGGTGAATAGCTCGAGTTGTCACACACGTAATAAGGCAAATCCATACCTTTCCGAAGCTGGTACCTGTACAAGCGTGCGGACCAAGATAGTCGATTCCCACGTTCTGGAATGGTCTTGAACTTTGAGTTCATTCCGGATGAAGAGGTGGAACATCCGGATATCGATACGGGACGGCGTTGAACTTCTTGCATGTAATGCAGGTACGCAAAGATCTGGAAACACACATACGGATAGACGGGATGAAAAATTGAGTTCGTATGTTGGCGATGGTATGGTAATGACCTGAGTGGTGATTTTTGAGGTGGTAATGGAGTACTACAAGGTGTGAAAGCCTATGTTGGGGTAGCAGCAAAGTGGGGGCCGTTTCTAACGGTCCTTTACGGTATGGACAACGGATGAGGTGATAGACGTTCGCTCGCGTTGAAGTTTGCGAGCTGCAAGCCAGACAGTTCCTGCTCACCTTCGCAATATTGCGCAAGAATGAACTGGATCTCTGCGTTCTCGATGTCCGACGGTTGGATTGTACCTGAGCTTGAAATTGATGCTACCTGGGGCATTTTACACCAGAGTTTGGCCTGAAGGTGGCTTGAAAGCTTATTGTAGACGGACATTCGGAGGAATTTGAGCATGTATGCCGTAATTCTGACCAGTTTGAGATATTTGTTTGTACGCGAAAATGGTAGGACTGATTGAAACTTACCGTCAACCACTGAAGTGGTACAAACGTACTCAGATTGAATTTCTTCGCCGGTGGCTCGCGGAACTTGGAAATCGACATTTGTCTGAGGTCATTGCTCTGCCGGAGCAGTTAAAAAGGCAGGTCCAGCCCACCACATGTTGTTTTGGGCTTCCTTTCTCGCAAGACCGCGAGTAGCACTCTACGAGATTATTTTCGGAAGCGACATAGTAAAACCGGAATTTGATGATTTGAGCCTTGAACGCGGCAATGGCGTTGCGAATGGCAGCTACACGGTTTTTAGTAAACACTTTAAGTGCCTTGGCCTATGTATCCAGTGTAACGCTATACGCGAGTCAGAGAAGATGTGGATGGTGAAAATGGGTAAATTGAGTTGCCCAACGAGATATTAAGCGAACGCTGATTAATGCAGCTAATAGTTCCGAGTGCGGAAATGTGAGCGGTTTTGAGATGGGATTAAGCCATGAGCAGCCTGGAAAACGCAGAATTTTGATTGCGGCAAAGTAAATGTGCGTAAGATGCGTATAGCCGTTTTGAAGCGTCTCGAAAGACGCAAAGCTCGAGAGTGCTTGTAGCTGCTTTGATTGGGATGATGTCGCGTGGCAGCGGAGGGACCGGATCTCGGAGATTGGCAAGAAGATTGGATCACTGCTGAAGTTGCGCTTGATCCAATGGCGTATCTCAGCCAAAATCTTTTGCCCACAAGTTCTGAATAAAGACTTTAAGTGGAGCTTAAAATGGCACTAGGAGGCCTAATGGATAACGCGCTAACGCGCGCAATGCAGTGCGCTTGCTATGTACCGCGATTTTGGTTGTTTTGATGGGTATGATGAGATTGTTCCTTGCGGGTTGCCAGTTAAATCCCAGAAGGGTAGCGTTGGATGGATTAATGGCGCGATCTGCGCTGTTTATAGCAGAATTAGCAGAATCGTTGCGGAATTACACAAAAACTCTCTAAGGTTCACGTGCATATTGGAAAAGATGGTTTGGGAAGCGGTATATTTTTGAATAGCTTCCACGTACGCATTACGTAGGATCTCGTCCCCGAGGGGGGATACTTATACACGGAGGTAGTATTGAATGGATGCGGCAAGCAGAAAAGGTGAAGCGTTGATCCCGAATGGGATGCGGGTAAAGCGGAGTATGCGCAAATTAGATGAAGTGACTGATTTGGATTTTTAAGCCAGAGGAAGCGTGTGGTATCGCGCTGGGAGACTTGAAGCCTGATTTGATGAAAGGCTTTCTCCACGTCTGCTGTAAGCACAATACGGTGGAGACGTGCGCGTAACAGGATTCCTACGAGCTCTGACAGCATGGTTGGTCCTTGACATATGCAATCATTCAGACTGACTGCATGTTTGGTCTTGGAGGAGGCGTCGAATACCACGAGAAGCTTGGTGGTAGCTGAGCTTTCCTTGTAGACAGCCTGATGTAGAATGTAGTGAACGTGTGGACCGTCATCCGTGAATTCGTCGACATCCTCTACGAAGCCAGCTGAAATATGATCGTCGATAACCTTAACGTATTGTCTCCAAGCTTTGGACTGGCCTAAACGCTGAAATTGGCTAAGAAGTCTACAATAGGCTATGTCTTTGTTGTCGTTTAGGGGAGGATGGTCCTCCTTCCAAGAAAATTAAACATAAAGATGACCGTCTATAGGTTGAGAAGTTTTGTTGAAATTGTCTAAAATGCGCTTTTCCAGCTTGGTGTCGGCTGCGTGATCGTGATCATCTGCTGAGCCTAAAGTGTTTAATGACCACAGACGTTGGATGGCTTCGTCGAGCTCTGATACTGCGTATATGTCATTGGAGTTTGCATTCTCCGCGGTCCCAACCGAAAAGCCGAATTGCCTGAGATGACTGTTCCGAAACGAGTATGGCATAGAACCATGCCCGTCTGCAGGCAAATTGGAGCTTCTGGGCATGTCCCAGTAGTGATCGATTCCGATAAGGATATCGGGCACGATACTGTCTTCGCGGCACAGCCGTAACTCGAAGCCGTGATGGCGTATGAAGTCGACATCTTCTTGATGAGATCGTGGTGGTCGTTGCGTCAAAGTAACGACATCCTTGGTGATGAGCTCAAGTTTGAGGTTCTTGCCGAGCGAATCGACAAACACAATATCCGAAATGCCTGAAACTTCTGTGGTGGTTGATCCACCGAAGATGGTATAGCTACCAAGTTTACTGTTTGTGATGTTTAGGCTTAACCTTTTAACTGAACTTGTAGCAATGAAGCTATTTTGAGCTCCTGAATCGAGGAGTAGGATAACGTCCTCGTAACAGGCGCTAACGAAATTATAGGTTTTGGCTTTGACAAACATTGAAGAGGCTGAGATGTTTTGCTTGGTGGTTGAACGTGTGTTGCTGATGATGGAATAGTGTTGGACCTTTTCGCTTCAGTATCAGGCCCGGAGGCGTGAAGCTGAGACGGAAACCGAGATCCGGCGCGACGGTTTGGAGAATTTGAGCGCTCCCTTACGCGAGATTTGAACGAAACGCATGGAGACTGCGAGCGGGGGTAACTGTTGCGTTTATAATCGTCAAATCTGTCCGGTGTGTACCGGTCTCCTGATGGTGAACGTGATAAACGACAGTTCGATCGTTGACGTTGTCGACGGTAGTCGTTGGGTTGACTTCTTGAAGGGTACCGTCTCGGAGATCGATATCTGTAGTCGTAGCGAATACGACGTTCTCGACTGCGGCTGCGTCGATCTCTGGCTGAAGCGCTGCTGGATCTGTCCCTGCGGTCTGCCCTTCTGCAGAGGAGTCGATGATGATCTCCTTCGCAAAGGCGGCATGCAGGATATATGCATGTGTGGGAGGCGTGTCCATTTCGCAAGCACCTCAAGCAAAGATCTAGCAAACGCGCGGTGTTGCGTCGAAGTGGTACCGGTGCATCTGAAGTACAACGTGAAGAACTGTGATCAGATGTGTTACAGAAACAACACTGGACAGATGTGGTCTTAGCCGGTGAAGGGGATCGTGTATTGGTATAATTACCGTAAGATGTTTATACCGAAAAACTGTTTTCTAAAGTTGTTGAGTCCTCGTATTTTTCTTTTGATGCAATGATATAGTCAAGTTTCTGCATGACCTGATCCAAATTAAAGTCTGTCATACTTTGGTATTCAAGATCGTGCAGCATTTGACGGATGTCTGGTGGAAACTTGCTCTTGACCAAGCCAAGGAGCGGAAGTAAAGTCTTCGTATTTGCGAGACTGTGTAGTATGCCTGAAATGCGAAACCAAGTGCTGCGGAGGTCGGATCCCGTATTACGCGAGAGAGGAATTTGTTGGAGTTGCTTATGTAATGTGGCACGATCGTACCGTTTTTTAAGCACTCTCACTAACTTGTAGTAGTTATGTTCCTCTGGATCCAAGTCCTGCAACACCATTTAGGCTTCGCCCGTTAAGAGACTTTGCAAGTATAGGAATTTATGAACTGGCGTGATGCTGGGGTCATTGTGGACCGCAATTTCGAACGAGCATCAGAAGCGATTGAAGTGCGTTATTTCGCCGTTGAAAGGTTCCAGCTTGAGTTTGCTGAGCTGGATGGGTGGAGTAAGCTGCACTTGCGTAAATGGAGTGTTGACAGGCGCTAGGGTGTTTTTAGCGCAATGTGATAATGGAATGGTGGTGTCTGATTGCTGTTGCTGTGCAGGCAGCGGCGATTGTGGGGCTGTTTGAGGATGATGCTGACTCGTATGCGACGTAATGGTAGCGTGTGATATTGATGCCTCTGTGTTCGTATTGGTGGCTTGCGTCACTTCGGAAGGCTGCGATAAGCAATGCCTCTCGATCAGCAATTGCACTTCGTTGAGGCTTGACTGCAAAGTCATCAGGATTGACTCTGCTTCTACCACTCCGTCGTCTACGCGTGTCTCATGCATGTAGGTTTCGTACGCCGCATTGACTGCTTCTGGATCAGCAGACGACCCAACCGTGGTAAGAAATATTTGGCGCCGCTCTTTGACCGTGCGTATAGCTGACTGTAAGTCTGCCATAGCCGATTGGATAGCCTTAAGGCGCGCATCGAGCAGCTGTGGTTGTTTATGCTGGCTTGGGTCTATTGCTGTAAGAAGAGGTGCCGGAATTTTACCTTTGGCTACTTCCAAAGCCCTGAACGCCTTGGTAGGTTGGCCTCGCAGGTTGTAATTGATGGCATTGTTTGCGGGAATAGCTAGGAATACTAGTGGCAGGAGGCGGTACTGCCTTTACCCGAGTCTAAAAACAGAACTAAGTGTAGACTTCTTTGAAGGAAGGCTCCGGCCACGTCTGACCAGTAGTCTTCCTTGACGCACACGTTTGCGTAGAGCCGATTATACAGCAACGTACAATAAGGCATAAATTGCAGGACTAGAGGGCAATGGATGACTAACATGAAGAGTAGGGGCCGACGAGATGTAAATATGCAAATGTGAAAGAAGATTGTTCAACAGCATGAGCTCTATGGCACAGCGCCAATAGCTAAGGACAAGAATCAAGAGAAGTTGCGGGCGAAAGAGCGACAACAGCTAGAGCTGCCAAAGGGGTAACTTGCCAGCAAATGCGTAGCCCGCCCGTAACCAGCTTTAGCCAGAAGCTACTATACATTCGTTTGCCTGGGGTGTCCTGTCGGCTTCCGTTTGCATGTTTCTTTGACACTGCGACTTGACCCTTGAGGGGTTTCCTGACCGGTCAGTCCGGTCCTCTGCTCCTTCTATGTGCGGAACATAGCTCTTGTGTCTCGACATTTAATAATGGCTGTCTCTGTGTCGGCTCGTGCCACTCGAGGCTTCACAGGTAAGAGACACGGTTACTAGGAGGAAGGCATTACCCCAGTTATAGCGTACGCCATGTGCCATCAGCGACATCTGAAGCAGCCAACCTGGCTGTCACTTGCACCGAGCGTGGGGTAATGGCTTGCACGTCAGCGAGCTGAGGTGAAGCTCGATCGCCAAGGCCCAGCGTGGGTTCTCGATCCGATGCTCCATGTCGCGACGTGGGAGGCCGTCCCCGCCGACGCATCGGTGGAAGCGGGGCGACGGCCCACGCCGTGACTACACAGCACTGCGGATCCTCAGCTCGCTTTAGGCTCACCGTTGACCACGCGGCTCCCACGTACTGTGAGGCCCTGGCGGATCCTACCGTGCCTTATGCCCTAAGGACCTTATCTTGCACACGTTCTATGTCCACGACTACATGGTACGTAGACTTCCTAACACAGCTCCAGCTTAGGCCATCATCGATCGAGGTATCCCCCGACCGAGACGACAATGTGCCCTACGACGATGTCCACAGAGACTTCAAGGATTAAAGCAGAACCACGATTATATCGTTTTTTACGACACATTATTGTGTTTTCTACGATAGCTTAATCTACAATAAATGTATAATGAACTTCTGTAGTAAGAATATAACAAATAAGGAGTAATAGACCTACGAGTTAGGGCCAGACCGCACCCTGCCGACGAGGGGGTCGAGACAGCAACCCGCGTTGGATGCCGAGCTCTGTCCTTGTGACCTGGCAAGGACATTGAATCCCGGCAGAGCCAGCGCGTTACCTGTCGGGGCTCCCAAAGAAGACGGCGGCGAAGCGGAGACGAAGACGAAGGCGATCCTGGTAATGTAGCCGGACGATACAGCATCAGCGACCATCGAAGCCAGCAGTCCAACCGAGTCGGTGATACATCGAACCAACGGAGCGGGCGAGATGTAGACGTTGACCAAGGTCGTCCCGGGGCCTGGGGACGACTGGCGGACCGACCGTCCGCGGAGGCGACTACCTGCCAGAGGGCAGGGACGCGTGTCCTCTGCGTCTCTGACAGCTTCTAGAAGATTACGCGGCGTGGACAGGTGAACTGACGCGTTGACCCGTGTCGATTGACGTGGGTCACGGCGTTCACCGCCGGGGAGCGGAATACTGTCGCACGGAAGTCGCGACAGCTTTACATGTACCGACAATTTTGCCGGTTCCGAACCCGCCCTGTATCCCCACAATCGGTAATGGTGTTGTACCGATCGCAAGAGCCTACCACTGGTCCTCCGTCAGAATTACTGACCGCCTGTAGATAGATATGGGTGATCCTTCCACGACGGAGATGGTTGGCACGGTGTCTTGCTGGCGCTCAACCGCACTGAAAAGTAAGACGAGGAGTTACGACTATGCAGCACTATATAAGACGAGGAGTTACGACTATGCAGCACTATATGAGAATAGTGACGAGAAAGGAAGGGAAAAAAAGGAAAAATAATAAGGGATCAACCGACCTATGGGTCCTAAAGGAAGGGTTTGACGGCACTCAGCTTAACATAGCGTGAGTCATGGAGTTCAAACGGGTGCCTGCGTTACGACGGAGCGCGCTTCCTACCACATCAGCGTGGACCTGACTCATGCCTGCCGTTAAGCTGCGAGGAAAAAAGGCAAGAGCGAAAGGAAGAAAGGAATTTGACTAGGAACGTGCGACCCTTATAGGATCCCTTAACGCCACAAAACGAAGTAGAAACATTGATTATAATGGAAATTACATTCGGAACGCTTAAACTACTATCTATCTTAGATGTAGGCCTACTTAATATCCAAGCCCCACTTTAAACACCAAAGAAACCTTAACGGACTCACCGTAAGATAACTTTGGGCTTCATTGCAGTAATCCTAGGGTACAACTTTAACCGACATGTCCATAAGCGTTGACTCCCCCAGTACTGAGAAAGAACCATTGCAATTTGTTGCAAAAACGCTGCTAGTTACGGAATCCCTGCGTTTGACGCTACAATGAGCTGCTCAGCTATGCTGACGGTACCTGAAAACACATGCGGCTAAAAGAGTGTTCTGCAGAATAGCTTTACAAGCTAACCGATCGGATTTCTAGTCTAATATACTATAATGTAAAAAATCGTCAAGGAGGGGACGCATGCTACCGCGACGATCGGCTGACCAGGCAGCCTTTGGCAAAATCAGATTGGCCAGATCTGTTCATGCCTCTACGAGGCGGCGAAGTCGAACAAAACACTTGAAGATTGTAAATTTCGTACCTCCACTTTCCAGAGGACGTGACCGCTCACTCGGTGCTACCACTAAGCGTGAGAGGTGGTAACACTGGTTTCAGAATAAGAATTATCCATAGCAATTGGAATACTGACGGTAGAGTGGATCACAGTGCTTCGGGGTGAGGAGTCGGTCGGTGCTGCCGCCAGAGTCGTCCTTGCGCTCGTCGTCCTTCGTGTCCTCGTCGTCGCTAGCGTCGTCGATGCCGCCGACCGCCGTAGTCGCCTCGTCGCCTTCCCTCGATCGCTCCGCGCCTCGGCTCGATGGAATCAATCAGATCAGAGAAGGCGTGGAAATCACAGAACGCTCAGCTAGCTTCGCTTACAGTAGTAGGAACCACGTTTTGCCAAATGTTCAAGTCTTTGTTCTATAGAGTTTCCAGGTGGTTTCGCTGCCTTCCAGCGGATATTTTTGCGGCTGATGCAGTCAAACTATCTGGCTGGAGAAATTAGACCTTATGCCTCTCGGTCTCGATACTTAGTATAGTTATATACTTTTTCGCACCGTTTCCTTTTTTCTTGTTTGATTGCTGCTAAGGTTTTCTTAGCAATAGCCTCATTGGTAAACGCATTGTTTCATAAACCGCTATAGATTGCAACTTCAAATCTATAGCGGTTAATGAAACAAAGCCTTTACCAATGAGGCTATCAACACCTCAGATCCGGCCTTCTACCTGCCATGATCTGCTCCTGTTTTGTTGTATTTTTTCATTTTCTTGCGTTGATTATGGGGATTGCTATGTCCACGGATCTCACGCTTTAATTTTGGCGGTTCTTCAGTGCTTCAGTGCAAAAGACTTATGGAGTAAACCTATTTTCTAAACACCATTTCGTTTTATCTACCTCGTTTTTTGTTCTTGCTTATTTTTGATTTTAGTTCTATCTCCATAGATAGATATATTATGTATGTAAGTGCGGTAAACGTTATTGTTTATTACGTCGCAAAAGGCAGACGCGAGATAGAAGTATGACAGTACTAACAAACAAACAATAAACATCAGAAAAATGGTACAATCAAAGCAGAACTGGATGTGGTCGATCTCTATGACTAGAGGGTGTCAAATTTGAGTAAAATCTTCGATGCATACTGCTTAAACTGGTGAAGAGAGTAAGCATTTGACAAGTTTTTCATGTTCCCTATGTATGCGCTACCTGTTCTATGTGTAAAGAAGGAAGCACGAACAGTTCATCTCAGACAGGGCAATGCTATTTTCGTTATACCACCACTGGTTCGGAAAGGCATCAAACTATATAATTCCATAATCACTGCCACAATAAGTTGGTGCAGAATTTTGTGAACGAGACACCATCTCACTCAGCCTTGAGTCGACCTAGATGGGCACCATCTCACTCTGCCTTGAGTCGACCTAGATCTTCATCGTTTGTGAGATCAGTTTGATCCTTTGGTAGTTGGAGCATTCAGAAGCGTCTTCCTTCTCCTTGAAGATGGGGACTATGGTGCTGTTCTTCCAGTCATCCCGCATCTTACTTTCTTTCGTGACTCTGTTGAGGAACTGCGTCAGCCAGTTGATTCTGAGGTCCTCGAGCACCTTACAAGCGTCTACTAGCACACCGGCAGACCCTGCTGCCTTTCTTGCCTTTTCATCTTCCCTATGGCCTTGCAAACCTCTTCTTGCGTCCAAGGTAGGATGGGTCCCTCCGTTGGTTGTTCTTCTTGGGCCTCCCGACGAAAGAACTCCTCGTTCAGGAGTTCTTTGAAGTACTCCTCCCATCTCTCTCTCTGACCTCGACCGGCCTCCGTAGTAGTACCCTACCGTCGGCACTCTTCACAGTCTTCACTATTCGAATGTCGAGGCAAGCTCTATGTCTCGCTTTGGCCAGACGGATGGCGAACTTCTCTCCTCTGGCCCGACTAGTTTCTCGTACAGGGCATCCATTTTGGGTTCTTTGCCTTCACTACAGCCTCCAGGTCTCGTTCACGGGACCAGCTGGATCTGGAAGGCCTGCTTCGAGCACTGCCCTTCGTAGTTCGTTCCGCTCTGAACCCCGCAGTCTCCACCATCGGATCCTGGGTTCCGTCCTCACTTTGGGTTTGGTGGGTAGAGGTATGCTAAGCTCGGCTACCAAGAGTTATTTAGCAACAGAAATAACATAAGTAAAAAAACTAGAAAGTGTTAGTGAGTCAAATAGTATAAGTAGCATGAATAAGAATTATTTTCTTAACGCCAAGCCAACACGAGTCCTACAAATATGGTTGAGAAAATAACTATTCTCGCACACTTTGATCTACTGCTAATTGTTGTGGTGACAATCAACATCTGTCGATCAATATCGGGAAACCATTTATCGTCTATTACGGGAAAAAATCCACAGCTGCAAAATAATGGTCTGCAGTAGACCTAAGGCAGAAATATCCAGAGAAGGAGGCATGGTGGAAATTTGAACACCTTGTTTTTCTTATGGACCACCTAGTTCAGGTTTCCCTTGAAGCGTGCTGTACACTGGGATATTAAGGAGCATTCTTGAAGAAAATCGTTTACTTGCTAACTGGTGGATGGCTAACTAGCTGTGTCCAAAGATGGCGTTGTTTGCTACTAAACTAATGGATACTGAATCCAGATTTGAAACAAAAAGCGAACAAATCCATGTTTTGAGAAAAATTAGCATAATTTATGTAGCTATTCAAACAATTAAGGAGCCGCATCCTGTAGGGCGTAATTATCTCAAGCCAGCAAGACGGCCGCCGCGGCAAGTATATGTAGGCCATCGATTTCTTTTTTTGAAAACATCTGAGCAGTTTTTAGATCAGTTTGGAGAAGAGTTCACAGGGATTCCGAATACGTGTCTTTTTTGGTGATATGGCCATCTTGAAGATGGCTACCAAAAATATCCACTTAAGCGACCGTAGCTGGGTCGGATTCGATGCCACATCAACACAGTTTTGATTTTTGAAATGCGAGAATTGCAAGCAAAACTGCGACATTTTCTATGTGCAACCATCATGATCAATTGACAGTCGTCTGGCACTGCTTTTAATTGAATTTCGAAGAATCCACTCAAAATTGGCGGGTTCTTAACGGCAGTTGGAAAGGCGTTTACTGTGTGCTTTCACAGTCTTGTGATCATACAGCACGCTGTCAGCACTTACGAAAAAGGAATAAAGGTCTCCAAGAAGTGATCACCTTGAGTGAGGAGGGAGAGGTCGTAAACCCACCGTAGTTTCTGAACAATACCGTAGCCCTACAATAAAGAGATTTTGCCTTCAAAATTTGTGGACATTTCTTACATCATCGTATGGGAAATCTCATCCCATACTAAATATGACATTTTTGTTAAAAATCGATCACACTAAAGCGAACTGTTACAAAACGGCGCTTTCTCGCCCAAAACGGCGCAAAAGACGCGGTCTTGCGCCGAATGGACAAAAGATAGTGCTGGTATCGTAACAGCTACTTAGAAAAGGAGATTATTGAAAGTGGTAACAAACGTAAATTCTACGCATATTTGAAAAATAGTAAAACAGTAAAATATGAAAAAATAAAATAGTAAAATTAACGAAAGGAAACGAATTGGATGTTTGAAGGAAGACAAGAAATACGGGCTTATTGCTGCAACTGATTGTGACAAAGCTAACATTCTAGCTAACCAGTTTATGCCTGGTTTCCAAACTGACGATGGCTCTACACCGCCTATGTTCCGCCCTGACAGTACGCCCATGAAGGATATTGCGTGGTTTCAGTTTCATCAACGTTATGAACTGATTATAAAATGCCCGAATTCCTGTTCAGTCACGAAAGATTTTGTATCACCATTTGTAATACGGAAAGTGGCATGTGTTATTGGTGGCCCTTTAGCGTAAATTTTTAATCGATCATTAATGTATGCAGAAGTACCACTGAGGTGGAAACACCCCTTTACATCATTCCTATATTGAAGGAAGAACCTTCTGACGGTCCAGAAAATCATAGACCAGTAAGCATTACGTCATTTTTTTTTCAGGTTTTTTGAGAAGGTAGTTAAGCAGTATTTAGTGCACCATCTTTCTGTCTATAGGATCATTCCTAAACAACAGCATGGTTTTGTATCAGGAGGATCTGTAGAGACAAACCTAATTAAATGCATGAATGACTAGACTGAAGCGCTTCATAGCAAGCGCTGCTGTGAGGTTATTTATTTTGACTTTGCTAAGCCGTTTGACAGTTATCTCACAAAAAATTGCTGTTCAAATTAGAAGAACTTAGGATACATCCAGTGCTAACGAAGTGGATTGCTGATTTTTACGTCGTTTGAATGCCATAAAATTCCCAACTTCTTAGCAAGCTTTAAATGAATAAAGCGAACAAATCTAGGATTGTTCGCTTTATTCATTTAAAGCTTGCTAAGAAGTTGGGAATTGGCAAAGGCGTTAGCAACAAGGCACTGCAAAGACAAAGACATTAATGTTATTTACCAGCCTATTATAATAACTTAGCATAAACAGCAGCTATGCATGCAATCCACAAGCATCGCGAACTGTGCGAGAGCATGGTGCCCTCTTACTGAATGACGCATCATGAGCTCTCCGCTTTCCTTCGTTTTGCAGTAATTCCAGCAACAACTGCACGGCAGACATATGCTAAGCTTGTGACAATTGAAACAATACGACCACATTTCTTGGGCACCTTTGTGGCCTTCTGTAGACGTAACAGGAATAGGAAATTACATGGTGTAATTTTCTTAAGACGTCTTCAATATGATTTCGTAGTTGTTCATTTTGATGGTATATAAACGACTATAGGAATGTAAGCATTCTCCAGGGAGTGCTCACAATGCCTTGTGTTAGCAGGCTCCAGAAGTGGGCACAGCTTTACAACCCGGGCTGAACCACGGTGTTTGGACACCGCTTATCTATAGATCAAAGATCAGATTTACGAAGATTTCGTAAATCCTAAAAATGCCAAAAATCGCCGCAAATCAAAAAATCGTAAATCGTTATCGCGCACACTCCTGGATGGAATGCGCAGCTCTTAAACGAGAATTTGTTTGGTACTTGTGGTTATTGATTAGAAGGAAATCCAACACAGGTGTGGTACCCTATGTCAACACCTGCACGTGGAACGACCTCTTCTGGTGGAATACAATATGTAACTTTTTCTGTTCTACGCGTAGAACTTTCGTGTAGTTAGAAGGGAACTAATTGTGTAGGCATTCAATTTGTACAGTGGAGGTATTTTCGGACATCTTGTCCTTACACAACAAACAATAGAAATTGGAAAGGTGATACTTTGAACTATTGTGACTTGTCGCGACGGCAAAAAAAAACACACTACGAAGGAGGACGCTTCCTTTAGTGAGTCTTTTTTAGAGGACAGGAATAAATGGAATCACAAAACAAAAAGCGGAAATTGACCAAATTGACCTGCTTCCTAATGAAGTACACAGCTTATGTTTACTACCACAATATTAAATAGCATCGAGATCATTTTATTTTCTGGTGGTTTGAATGTAGTCGAAGTTCTACATTCGATCGTTTGTTCAAGCCTTTCTGAAGTCAGTTTTGAATAAGTTAACTATTTTTATCACTAATCCATTCTTGTGAGAGTCTATCTTCCTAGTTTTGTTGAGTGGTTCCATATTATTAACTTCCTGAGGTAGATGGGGATAGAATGGTACTTGATCAAGCAGCAAAAGACCTCAATGGATATTACTGCTGCTCAGTCTAGTACGTGTAAGTTTCTCAGAAACGCAGGATGTAATTCGAAAAACAATCCTAACAGGGTGTTTTAACACGGAGACATCGAAAACAAGTCACACCTATCAGCTGAGACTAACCAGGTGCAATTTCCTTCTTTTGTTCGGTCTATCTGACTAAACTTTCCATGTGAAAGAAACCGTACATACGTAGCAACCATTGCTGCTTCATCTCTAATACGCATGAAAATGTATGGTTGCCCATTATTTCCTTTTGCTTGGTTGCAGTGATTCGCACCATCAGTCTTCTTTCAACGCCTTTCCAGTATGTGGAATTGGTGCGCCAGCGTGTCTGTTTCATATTGAGCACATTCCTTTGGACAAAGTGATTCGCGGTAGAGCAGTCTGACAACTTCACTTTATTAGTGATGCCCTTGAGAGTTCGTAATTATGCATCTTTTCGCTGGCATTTATCCAGTTAACCACAGGCACTTCAACGCGTTGATGTTGTTTCAGTTGCAGGTGAAAAGCCAAATGGCTCCCAAGCACCACGAAGGCTTCAGTTGTCTTGTACTGTACAAAGTACAAAGTCTTCCAATGTACAAAGTCTTCCTCATAAAGGCCTTGCTCCCTTGCTATCTAATTCCATGAACTTTGAATAAATTTTGTCTAACGAAACTTAAGGGTCATTCTCTTTGAAATTTTTAAAATTTATCTGACCCTAATAAATGTACACTGTTTGAAGTTTTATATAAATTTTATTTTTTAGGAAAAGGATGAATAGAATTTAGTTTGAAAGCACAAGGCAACAATCATTTCGTGAATAATTGCACAAAAGAAGAAGAGATCGCGCCGTGCTCTCGAATGGGTCATAGCGATTTTGCTTTAACTAACCGCTTCCTTCAGCTGTGCTCTAACATTATTACTAGAGCCTTGTTCCGGCTTGCGATTCGATGTTGCACTCTATGTTACAGCTCTTGTAGCATAAATAGATGACTTTCACTGTTGCAATTACATAAAACTTCCATCTCCTTATCTCCACTTCTAGGTGAATGGTGTTCCTACTGTGAATGCAATAGATGTGATCGCGCTCGTAAATCGAGGGGGGGGGGGCGGTGTTGCGAGATTTTTCCATTCTTCTTTAACAATTCTTAACACAGTCATCATATTTGAGCAGCTTTCTGTTCAGTATATTTGAATATGCAGCTCCTTCTACCTTATCTCAATGCATTTTGAGAGAGATTTCACACTGCAATTTGCTGAAGTTTCGTTTAATTGGTCGTTAAGCTAACCCGTTGTGAAATCTAACTCCCTCATTTGCTGATCGTTACCCACCCTCGCTTAGAAACCGCGTGTTTTTTCCTACATAGTCATAGCTTAACAATCTATATGGACGACTTGAACGCAACTTTCAGTGAGTTTCAGCTACAGCAACCACGATGACAGAACGGGAAACACAGTGTGAAACAATGGAACGGGTGGCCCTATCACCATCACTTAATGCGATGCTCATCATACACACTGCCTTTGCCCTTATATCTATCCCTATTCTTATATTCACTATTAGAAGAGTTCTAAATTTCAAGCTGTTGCACAGGAATACGCGGATGATTCTACTGATATACCTGCTTGCGTTTGTCCTCCATTCCGCTTCGAGGTGAGCGCATGTGGTTATTGCTTTCACTTTTAGAAAATCTCCACAACTGCTGGCAAGTCTGTCATCTGTAGACCATCATCTTTTAAGCCACATTTCTCTTTTTGGCATTGTTCGTCAAAGCACAATTCCGTTAATAATTGGGAAGGAATTAGGAGTGCAGGATTTTTGCTATTCCGTGAACTACGTTTGGTTTCTATTGTGCTTTAGCCATTCCCTTAACCTTTCCACGTCCATTTCTAGCAGTAAAGGACACCCGCTCTTTGACATTTCAATAATCAGCTGCGAAGAGTGAACATAAATAGTTCTAGATTTTTTAGCTTTAGTCTTTTTAGTAATAGTTTTTATTGTGCGACTCGGATAATCGAAAAACTGAAGAGAGCGAACTTTCTAGGATACAGCAACGTTCACTAAGTGGAACCCTGTAGTTGTTGTACAAGTACTACTACTGCAAATGTAAACAGCGCGATTTGTAAAAAAAAAATAATGGGTGCATTCAAACATGATCAAAACTGTTGTTAAGTGTTTTCCGAACGTGAAAGAACACCTTAGATATGGGACCGTGATTGGCTAGATTCTGAAATCCCATCCTTACGAAAATCTCCTCCAAACCATAAAAGCGCCGTTGCGCAAAATGTAGTGTGTACAAACTGCAGAGCTATTATTCATATCAGCGAACTGATTCGCTTTAATACGTCTCGTGGAAGCGGATGCGATATTCTTCCCTCTCTTCCTAGATGTTTTATGCTGCGACTTCCACTGAATACGTCGATGTTCATAATCTCCACGTAAGACCAACTTTTCTATATAAATATTATTAATTTTTCTTTATCTGAAACTCTAGTCGATAGTTAAGATCTCCCATAACACTGGCCATTGAACGTTGTCTATCCACATGGAAAGCATCAAGCTATGAAGAAAATAGGACTGCAGGCATATATCTTCTTTTATTGCAGGTGCGTACATTCTGCATTTAGATTACACAGTTAGTAAGCGGTGTTATGTGCAAAATACAAAAGTATAATTGGCAGGTGAAAGAGAAAGAAAGAGAGAGTACGAGAGAGAACATGGTTTTTTAATTAAGTACCTGCGGAACAGAAAACGTTCTTAATCAGACTGCTTTATTTGTCGTAGCACATTTAGAAACTAACAAACAAAAAATCATAATAAGAAATCGAAATGTCCCAGAAAGCAGTGGCTGCTGTTGGCATTGCTATGCCTACGGAACCAACTGCACTTCCCTCCGTGTGGTGGTGGAAATTTGTGAACGACATTGTAGGACTGTAGTCGCTTCAAAATTAAAAACAAATTAGATTTAATTACAAAAGGAAATAAAAGGAAATAAAACAAATTAATCAAATGTAGAAGAAGAGAAACATCTATAGGAAACATCTCGGGGAGCACGCCACAGCTTGCCTTGGAACTCACCATGTTTATCTTGAACAGGACTATAATAGAAAATAGTCTGCTGTTCACAAAGTAGATGTTGCTTATAGAATCGGCGATGCAGGTGTTGCCTAAGCCATTTGAGCGAATCATTAGCTGGTTTGGGAACCATCCAGTGGACTAAATTTCATTCAACACCTTGGCTATCGAGCTTCCCATTAAGGAGGAAGAGTGGCTGACTTTTAGAAAATATCCGCATCCAAGGTATTGCTTTGTTCGTTATGGAGCTCATGATCGAACCATTCGTTAAGATGTTGGCTAATGCGTTGATCACAAAGGGTTTTCCAGATGTCAATGACTTCATGTCTTCTCTATGTAATGTACTGTCAAACAACATTAACTGGACAAGTGATTTATTACTGTATCGCGACCAATGTCCGTTGGGCTGTGCTCACCTATATTTCTTTTGGCTCGCTCATCATACTTCAGCTGTTTGCTATCGCTGTACTTTGCGTTTTGGTTCCCATCAGCAACGTAAGTCCATGTTGAACATACGCTTTCCTTTTTCGAACAAAGTACCTACTTGCTAACCTGGAGTAGACAACAATTTAAAATTGCTGACAAGTACGTGAATCGCAGTTCCGCGATCACATAAAGAATGAGCCTTCTAATGGATGTGTGCAAATAATAGATCGCTGTGCTTTTAACAGGTCGCTCATTTTGAATCAAGAAACCAGGAGTTGAGCTATTTAACGGAACACAATCGCAACAGAAAGACCGAATCTTTGTTTATTTTCAATCCCGAGCTTGGGAATTACCTGATTGTTCAACTAATCGTAATTGCACATTCCCTTCTCGTTGTTTTCGGTACCTAAACGTTAGAGGCTGTGTCAACTCTTTAACCTTAGTAGATGCATGTGGTTGCAAAATAGTCGCTAATACTCCGAACTACGAGTAGTACGATTCCGCCATTACGTGATTGCACTCCTACGGAAATGCTAACGTAAACATTTGACCGTCGCTTTTGTCGCGAAAATTTTTCTACGTTGTTTTAAAAGGTGTTCGCAAGCCAGTTTTTAACCCCGTGTTCTAAAAGTACGTTCTTCTCTAGAGATACAGCTTACTCAAATTTTTCTGGAAAGGCCCTGAAAAGTGTATCCGAATGGCAGCAGCGAGTCATATAAAAAGAATCTCACCCTTCAGTCAGCATAATAATGCGTTTTATTTCTGCCAAGTCGGGAAATCAGTCGTATAGGGATCCCCAATGTTTAGCGTGAAGTCGCTTAGTATTGACTGCTTAAATGATTTGATTGATCAAAGCACAGAATTGAATAAAGCTGCAAATTCTGATTATTGTGTGTTAAAAAATAAAGATTTTCTGTCGGCAGACTCGGGGAGGGGGGAGGGGGATGAGGCTCACGGGCTCAAGCGCTGGCTGGTCATTTGCGTGCAAGCGATGCCCGTTGCATAAAGCGGTTAGGAGCACAGTGGATAGTGCTGCTAGCTCATAGGATGAGCGCGGCAGTTTCGTTCTTGTGCGTTGGTGCATTTCTGCATTCCAACTGTTCGATCGAGATTTGAGGGGCCCTGACGTCGACACAACTTTTCTGCAGATTTTTTCTATGTATGCTGTGGAAAGGGCGCGTGTAGGGCAGTCGAAGGAGGCGCCGACTGTCGTCTGCACCCGATACCAGGTTCATGGTTCGGATTTCCCGCCCAGGTTAACCAAGCCCTCCATCCCTCCGTGGTCGGTGAATTGGTACCAGACTTGTCTGGGAAGGATAGAGCGCTGACTTGTTCATCGGCTGGCCATCGCAAATCATTGTATGGCCACATACGCATTCAAATCGCCTCCACAACATCCCGTAGAAGTGGAATGTGTGGCGCATCCCAAAAAGTGATTGAGTAACGCCATCCTTTATCTTCTATCCTTTATGCTGTGGTAAATAATCTTGTTGCGACTTGTTTATTAATGACCGTTTTTTAACCACAATGCAATGATTAAAAAATGTTCAAAATAATCAAGTAGGATTCTTCAATACCAGTGATTCACAGGCACAAAGCACTTGAATGAAAAGGACAGGTCACAATATGGACAGTGCATAAAACCTATAAGATCTTCACAGCTTTTTTCCATCACGGACCAGCGACTTCAGGAAAAAACCATCTTGCTCGAATTTTGAAGGAAACCAGGATGCGATTTCGTACGGCCAGCTTGAACCAGGCATACTCAGCCAGCTTTTCAACTCGAGGATGGCACAAGAGCCGGTACACCAGCGGTTCGATCATCCTTACAACGGATCCAATCCCTCTGGCAATCCATAAACGCTTACCTTCAGGATGAGGTTTATCGAAGCAAAAAGGGATCAGATTCTTATAATAATTCAGGGGTGTAAATGCGTTCTACATGACTCGCCTTTCCCGTCGAGACATACACATATAACCCTTCATTACTTAGAGGAAAGCTGGTCCTTACTAACTCACTCTAAATATCTCTTGCTTTAATTGATGGCTTTTACCTTCCTGCCTGTATTATACTCCCGCAAAGACAAGCTAATTAGGTTGTTTTCGAATACAAGATTCGACGTCAAATTCTTTTGATTGTATCGCATTAACAAATAGGGATTTTAATGACGCACTTTCTAAAACTGTTTTCATCTGCACAATAGGGCGTTCATATTAGATCAGACGAGCTTCTGTCGTGCGCATCAAGAAAAGCATTCCAGAGAATTTCCCTGCGTCTCAAAAACAGTCCGTCGTTGAGGTGTCGCTATACTGTGGAGGAAACAAAAAGGTATCTTACGACAGCTTGGCATGGCATCCTTACAATCTACTAAAGTGATGCCGATTTCAGGACGATTTACATCGTTCTGCCCTTCTGCGCAGCGACTTGCTTATGTACATCGTCATTCCTTCTGATATGTGTGGTTGTTATTGCTTCTAATCAGGCGCTCGACTACACTGTGCTATTCACGCTCATTGATGGTAAGGTGACGTTTCTATGTGCTGAAGACTAATTTTATGTAGAGAAAAATCACACATTTTTTGTAATTTATCGATCAACATCAACTGCGAATGAATCATATCGAATGCCAAATTCCGAGATATTGAATGCTTCTGGTTTTTCACGAATTTTTATGGATTTCAATACTTATGTTTATACACTTATAAACTGAGAACCCTTTTGGAAACAAGCTCCAATAACGGTTGCAATATTTTTGAAAGTTGTTTGGACATTGGAAACATTATATAACCCTATTTATGCGCAATATCTTTGCCTAGAATACCATTTATAACATGGATACTTTCTATCTCGGACAAAAATACGCGTCAGTTCGCATTATGCGTTGCCGTTGAATTGTTCCTTTTCACAAAAGGACTTCTTCTTTATTTATAAACACCATCAACAAATTTAAGAAAAGGAAACAAACTAAGTAGTACTGAATGAGTGATTTAAAATTATTTTTCAGGCAGTCTGCTACTTCCGGAATTCGCTTTATTGCTACCAGTAATTTTTATCCGCATGACAAGGCATGTTGCCGAAAAGGTACGCTACGAAAACAATTCCTAAAGTGCAGTTCTAATGCTTCAATTTTCATTTTTTGTGGCGCTACCATTTAGTCATTTACAATTATTGTACAATTTGTTGTGGTCTTTTAGAAATCATTCCATGTCTCAAAAGAGGTAATTTGGCACAGCAGGAATAGTCCCCAAGGTCACATAGAACATACACTAATATAAATTTAAGAAATTGCTGAATAGCAATGGCCTTGACAAACCCTGATACCTCCGATGTTTCCTTTCATTTTCGATGAATTTTGGTTCAAAATACTGAGGTCCTATCTGTTCAAACAACTTTTTTCATTCCTAAAGCTTTTAAAGATAAATTTCGTCCGATTATCATGGCTTTTGAGACTCAACGATCTCTATACGGATCTTTCGGCTTATGATGATGGTAATAACACACACCACTGAATAATTAAAGCGTGTTCCTGCTTTGTCTTTCTTCATCGATGAACTGATGTTCGCCACTAGTTTCTGGGAAAATCGCGTATTAAAAGTCCCCATAAAGCACGCTTCCTTACATTATATTACGCTTGTTGTTACTGGCCTCAGTGATAGGAAAGTCATTGTGCTTTTCCTAGCATTAATATGTTCTCTAAGAAAACCGGTAACACATTTATAACCCTCAATATAATTTTTTATGCTTCCCCGGACTCGGAAAGTTATCGAATAAAATTTCATGCATGAAGGCTTTAAAAGAAGCCGATATAACCTAAAATATAGAGCAATGTATTGCTCCCTTATGTAAGGCCGGGCGCCGCGGGCCGCCATGACAACGGCACCGCGTGGGTTACTGTACGCAATACTGCGTACTTTTGCCGGTAGTCGCGACCTCTAAGAATGTCAGAGATGTAATAAACGCTTTTAGTTTTGTGAAGAAGCGTTTTCTAAGCCAAGTTAGGAGTTCTTGAATACAAGCCCCGAAATCTTATAGAACACTCCTCATAACTCAACAGTCCTGTACCATTCTACGCTTGCTCTCACTTTTGTCGTTCCATCTCCACTAAAAGTTCCTCGGTTGACAAGCAGCGCGAAGATAATGTGGTACCCCTCGTAATGACAGCATTCCTTCCGATGCAACAAGGTTGAGTTCGGGAGGTCTGTCCGATGCAGTTATAGCTCATACTAAAAAAAGGTCTGCTTTGTTGTTGCTTTGCTATGCAAGAGCTCTTCCTAAACCTCACACGGCTAACTGGAGGCTGGAAGGCCACGAAGATTTGCAGTGCAATTAAGATTACTTAATATCGTGCTGAGGTCTTTTTGCGTTATGTTTTGAGTGCAGGATTCCATACGCCTCCATTTGTCCCACCCGCAGCTCCTGACACTGCGGATGAAAGCCGCCGTGAACTACGGCAGCCCTCGGCATCTTTGCGACCAGCACCTCCGCAACAGCTCGTCCGCGCTGAGGCTTCTACCACAGTGGCAGCGTGGGTCCCCACTGCGTCCCACTGCGGCGGGAGCGGTATGGACGAGTTCTCCGGGTGCTGCCGCGAGACTCTGTAGAGGCCCTAATACTCTCTTACTCTTAAGCAAACTAGTTGACGCGATGTTTGCGATTTCCAATCAAAGGCTGAATTCTAAAGACTCTCAAAGGTTACGAACCAATTTTACAACCGAGATTTTAAGCTTAAGCTTGCCTCTAAGAGATCTCAGTCAAATGTTGGACGTTGGATGACAACTAGTTCATTGGTACCAATTCTGCGTGTCACGATTTGCGCAAAACTGTCTCTTCTACAAGGCTGGCAAGGTTAGAGGCAGAAAACTGCAGACACTTAAGGTTCCTGGGATAAATTGTAATCTTTTGATAAGAGTGTCTGCTTATTCGTGGGGTTTCTAAAACTGTTTTCGGTGCTTTCTGCTTTGATATACTGCTTTGGATGTCTCCAAAAATGGCCACTGTGCCACATCATACCTTGACTTGAATATCTCGTACGATAGAGCCCACTTCCGCTTAGAATGCCCTACTGAAATTCAGCGACATTGGCAAGTGAATACTTTGTCTAGTGTGCTTAAAGCTAACTTCTTCGTTTGTTTTCTTTGCAAAACGTGTTTATGTTATGAAAATTTAAAAATTTAAACTAAAAAATGAAACATAGAAAAAGAAAGATTTAATCTCAGATGGGACTAGAAGCTTTAAAAATTTCTTCAAAAACTCTGGCGTAATTTTTCATTTATTTTTTAAATATTTTACGCTTTTACAATTACCCACTATTTCAGAAGGAAAACAGCATGAAGATGCATCTCAGGAAAGCATCTGGAGATCACTATTTCTCAATTCTTAGTGACTCGTGGAACGAAATGACAGCTCATTAGAAGAGGAGAATGAACCAGTAGTAGTGTGGTAGTAGAGCAGCATATGTAGCTTCAGTATTGTGCTTAAATATCATTATTTTTCCGCATGTACAGTACCACGCATGTCCTTTGGTCAACTGCCCAACAAGCCGCTTTGAAGCGTTTTTTGAAAAAAAAGTCGAGTAATTGTAAAAACAAGCATATAATTGAGTTCAGCAGCTCAAGTTTTACCATTTGACATATAAATCTCTAATATTGCGCTACGAACTCGTCCGCGTGTGCACATGCGAGCGGTCGCCCACTCGATTGATAGGTTTTCTACCATGTGCATTGTTCACAATGTACTTAAAAGTTTCGCCGAAACAGAGTTCAGCAAATGTTGAAAAGAGCGGCTGAGAATTTCCGATAAAAATTCTCAAACGGTCACTCTACAGGCTGCCGTTCCCATTCGATTGATAGGTTCGATTCTGTATGCATTGTTCACGGCGCACTCCAAGGCAAGCTGCACAGTCTTAGAACAATTCCTGATTAGGACAGCTAGAAATTTCCTATAAATCTCCCCAAGCGCTCACTCTACAATCTGTTGCTCGCTCTACAGGTTGTCTCGCCCACTCGATTGATTGTGTCGGGGCTATATACATTGTTAAACTCCACTAAGATTTCTGTCTAAAAGATAGAGCTCGAGCTGCTAAGCTCAAATATGTGATTAGTTTTACAAGTGCTTGATTTTAAAAAAAATGTTTAAAAAGCCGCTTTGGAACGCTCCAAAGCGGCTTTTTCGGCAATTGACTAAAGGATATGCGTGGTACTGTAGCTCTGTTCATTTTTGTTTTCATGTTTGTTGTTTAATTTGTAGAATTGTGTTGCTATTGAATTTTTGATTATATAAATTTGCGTCCTTCAAGAACATGTTGAAGTGAATGTTGGTTTTGTTTTTGGCGTTTTTGTAAGAAAGGAGGAAAAACCACTCGTTTGCAGGAAGAAAGCTTCTGCCCGACAGAGGGCATCAATAGGCGGCGCACACCTTTTTGTGTAAACGTCATACTTACATAAGCAACAAGATAAAATATTACGGCCAGTCTCTGGTTTCACTTGATGACAACGGATCCAAGCGAGGTTAACGAGGTCCGAAGCTGGGTCAAGCGTGGAGCTCGATATATTGCTGAAAATTTGTGCCCCCTTCCAGAGCGGATTTGTTACGCTTCTTACACACCGTCTCCATCCCAGTTTTAGTGTTTCTCCTGATTGTTTAAAGTTTATGCGACGTTTGCGCCCTTGATAGGATCTTCTTTTCAGGTGAAGCTTCGACATTGTACAGACTTATGTGCAGCTTTGCTTATTGGACAAGCCATGTTATGAGCATAGGACTGAATCCTTTAAAGTTTTGAATACTGATTGTTTTACAGTTAAAAATAAAGATTTTCTGGTAGCAGCATTCCAAACGCCACTTATTTTCTGCAGATTTTCTTCCAGGATGTCGCTTGTACAATTTTCCACTTGAAGGAACCACATCTTGACCTGATATTGTATTTTATGAAATCTCGAGTGTTAGCCGCTAATGGCGGTTTAAGTGCTTTCCCCACAAAGATTTTTTGAAGCGTTCTTCGAATCGATTACGGAATCGCAACTGAAGGATTGACTTGGTCGCGGAAATGGTTTCTTCTTCTGAATGAAACAACAGCTGAAGATGAAATTGTACGCTACAAAATATCAAGCCCTAATTGACACGGAGTAATAAAATCTCTTTTTTCGAAAACATTTTCCGCATGATCTGGGCTCAATTTCTCATCAAAGAAAACGTTTTAGAAATCGAGCCCTTTAATCCTATTGTCAACTTGCTTTTCTAGCTGTACAATCAGCATGGTTTAAAATTTTATAGGGTCCCATTTTACTTTTTGATGTGGCTCTCTTCAAATGGAAAAAAGAATTTCCGTGACAAGTCCATCTCTTGGTTTCGACTCCGTCGTCATCGACTCGAGGGCGTTTCAAGAAATCTTTGAAGGTGAAGCACTTGAGTTTAGCATTATCAACTAACAATTATATGGTACAATTTCTACAATTTCAAAAACAGATGTCGTTACATCGGGTAGAAAAATTTGTCGTGTCTTTGACATGCTCGAAAAATCTGCAGAAGTTGAACCGGTCCTGTTTTCCGAGGAAGAACGTATGCAACGTTTCGCTGTAATCATGTCCATCTCCGCCCCTGGTCAGCCCATGGTGGTAAGATGCTAGTGAGATCGCAGTCCTTATCGTGAAATCGTCGTTCACTCAGGCGGCATTGGCTAGCTTGTGTCCTCGACTTTTTTTCCGTGTTGACAACATCAAAAGGGCATTAGCTGCCATTAACGTGTTCTCATTACATGGAGTAAGCCATCAAGTGCTTAAGGAAACCGCTTAGCTGTAGACAGTCTACGGTACGATTATCAACATCGAGCACTTCTCTAATCGCAAGTGTAAACCACTGTCAAGAGGCACGCACAAACTTCAAACCTTTTGCAGGATTTTTTGAGCATTTCGAGCATTTTTAGCACAAGGGTACACCAAGCCCAGTCTTGCGTTATCAGCCCGTACTGAAGCGCTGCAGTTCTCTGCCATTTTTGACCTAGCCAGACGTTCGCAGAAAATTTGAAAACCACTACGTTGCTTTTCAGACAACGCCCCACAATCCGCTTTGAGAATCACGACGTTCACTTCATTGCCCTCGTTGTTAGATCACGAGTCACACCGTCACATCGCCCGGTGTTGGGAGTAGGGAGTTATGAACTATGAGATTGTGAAGCTGTCAGAGCGACCAAGGGCTGTGCCTCCCGGCCCACCCGTATTGCACTCCTTCACCTTTTTTGACTACATTATGAGTCGCCGCTCTCACAGCTGCCTATCATCGGGAAAGGATTCTAAATTTTCTTGGTTCGTTGCTTGAAGATTCACGTCGCTCTAAGCGGATAAAGTCCATGCAGCTGATAATTAATTATGGAGAGCTACTATACTTAAGGACAAGCGGCTTATCATAAGCGCTCTGGCGCTTATTATGCTGATGAGGGCTCATGATGGCAGCTGGCTTCACGCTGAAAACATAGTTCAAGAATTAGGAGGATAAGCTTCGATAACCTATAGCCCTCTTCGGCAATGGTCTATTAGTGTTGATCAAGGCGACATTAGCAATACCCACCAACATCTCTCCAATCCGCTACGCCTGCTGCACTCGGCGGTGTTGCAAACACCTTAATGAATGAGTAGCGGGAAAGAAAATATAAGCGGCGAACTAGCGGCTTGAGGCTGGACTGTAAACGCTGTTTCTTTGCAGAAAAATAGGGTTAGGAGAGCGGTAAGAGAGAAGAAGGATTGATACCATACATAGCAATCTAGCAGTTTTTTCACAATGATTTACTTCTGCCTAATTGACCCCTCGCAACATTTCTTGCAAGATTTTCTTTCTTTCTTTTTTTTAGAGACGATATCAGACCTATTTTTTTTACCTATGAATTGGGTCGTTGCATATGAAATGGCTGATTTTGCTACCTCAATTTCTGGTTGATTTTTTTGTGGCTACGAATGTTCCACATTCAGGCAGTGTATACAGTTTCTGAAAGCGCAGAATCTCGGCTTTCTTACCATTTTTAGCTTTTGTGACATAATTGCCTGTTGCAGAGGTAGGCCGCCATCACTCCTTAACGACAGCCAACTCAAAGCTATAAAAGAATCGGATCCGCGTCAAACGTTGAGTGAGCTACAAGCATTTCGACATTGACAACAGCACTATCAGTCGCCACTTAAATTCGATCGGAAAAGTAAAGAAATGTGATAAATGGACTGAATTGACCACCGGGCGGATGCTGAACCGCCACGACACCTGTGTTTCGTTGAGGCTGCTCAATCTAAGGGAGTCTTTTTGGGCAGGATCGTGTTCTGCGATGAAAAGTGGATCCTTCATGACAATCGTCGTCGCTCTGCACAGTGGCTGGCCAAGAGTGAGAGCCCAAGAAGATGCCGAAACCAAGTCTCCATCCAAAGAAGACCATGGTGACCGAATGGTGGACACTGGCTAGAATAGTCCATTACAAGTTCTTGAATACTCGAGGGACTATCACAGCGGAAAAGTACTGTGCCGATATTGAAGTGATGCACCAGAAGTTGATGGAAAAACAGCCGGCTTTGGTCAATCGAACAGGCCCAATCCTAGTGCATGACAACTGCGTCCGCACGTTTCAATAAATGTTTCCAGAAACAGGATGAAATGGAGTAGGAAACTCTGCCACATTCAGCACATTCACCACCAGGTCAGTCCCCTACCGATTATCACTTTTTCAAAAATTCAGCAGCCAAGATAATGTCGAAAATAACGTCATATCTTTTATTAATTCCCGTGGTTTTGATTTTTACAAAGATGGAATATCTAAGCTATTATCGCATTGAGAAAAGTATATCAATTGTAAAGGTGCTGATTTCTATTAACAAAATTGCTTCCAAGCAAAGTTATAATCTGCCAGTTTCCATTCAAAACCTCAAAATTTCCACTCGGCCATTTCATATGCAACGACCTAATAGCTTAATTCCACGATACTGCAAGTTAAAGGACACGTGATGGGCGACATTAGTTGTTCTCCTTTGGGATACGCCACGCATTCTTCTTCCACCGGTTGTCGTGAAGGCAATTTGAATGCGTATTTGGCTAATCAGTACCTTGTGGTAGCCAGACAGTGTAAAAGCCAGTGCTTTATCTTTCCCAGACAAACCTGTTACTAATTTACCGTCTCCAGAGGGATGGAAGGCTAGGTTATCCTGGCCAGCAATTTAGATCGAGGATCCTGGAATCGAGCGCGGCGATACCTTCTCTGGCTGCGCTTGCGTGCGCCTTCTGAAAAGGTGTGGACACACGAGAAATTCAAGGAGTTAAATTTGGGAAATTTCCGGATTATTCTTTGAAGATTAAAAAAGTTAAGGCAATGTAGGCAAAGGCGGTTAAGGTAAAGTTCAGAGGGGTGGAGGCTTAATATTAGGAGATCTCTACTGAAATATTCGATCTGCTTCAACTTACAGGGTAAGCATATACAGTTGTGGGTTTCTTGGCCACATCTTATGTAATGTCGTTTCCCTCAAATTTTGATTGATAACAGGAGGGCACGACGAATATGCGCTTGTGTAGGACGATGGATCACAGCTGTGCAAAGGATGTCTCTACCAGGAACTTCTATCGGAGTGAATTCGATTCACCTCAATCACTCGTAGCGGTTAACTGAAAAGGGCATCTATGTTCTGCCAAGTGAATTAACCGGCAAGTCAGGTATTTCTTCTGAAATTCAACTGAATCTCCAAGGTAGAAGCCCGAGTTTCGGCTTGCTTTTGAAGCTTTAACGCAGTTCAGGCTGCCGTCCAAAGTTTGACTAGTTCCACTGCTGATAAAATTCCGCTCATTTGTCGGTGAAATTTTAATACGTAGTAGTTTTAGTAGCAGTTTTAGAACTACGCTAGTCTTTCCAGATGAATTCTTTCACCGATAGGTGTTTTCGTGGGTCGAGTATCCAGCTGTCATTCCGTTTCACCGCAGGTTCGAATACAGTTCATCGCTAGGATCTTGGATTTTCAGAATTGCCCTCGCCACTGTTGTGTTGTATTGTCCTATATAAAAGTCGACCAAATCATATATACCATTCTCATTTGAAATTGGACGCTTTTCAAATCAAATTGGATATTTCACATCAAATTGGATACTCTTCTGAACAAACTTGGTGCTTCTAAAATCAAACTAACCGTTTCCCGGATTGAAACGAGCTTCCCACAGATTAAGCTACGGACTCTCCAAGGTTCAAATAAATCCTTGATCGAAGAAAATTTGATATAACTTTCTTTGAAATATTTTAGTTCAGCTGCCCGTAATATGTAATGACTGTAATAATTCTATAAAACTTTTATCATTTGAAAAATAATGAATTTAATTTTTTTTACAAAGCTTAACGAGGAAGCAGTCAATTGTTCCACCAAAAGAACGAGATCGCGCCGTGCTCTTGAAAAAATAATCGTTTTTTTTACTGATACTGTAAACGCTGCATAGATAAAGCATTAGAGTGAGAAAGTGCGTGTTCTTTACAATTGCCTTTTTGTATCGATCACAGTTGCAAAACTACATGCAAAAAGATTTTTGCAACTTTTGCTATTAATCATGTAAAAATTGAAATGTCTCGGACGACTGCATAACGGAATCTTCCTTTTGGCACAAAAAATAGCTATCTTCATGCTCTTTAAAATATGCTTCAAATCGTTGTTTTTCCTCAAAAAGCTGAGAAATTTATGGTATAAAATTTCAACGATGTGTTGTTCACTTATTTGAAATTTTATTTTTTACTTTAGTTTTAGTTTTAGTTTGGTGGCGATGTCCATTCCTCCACGTGGTGCCGCTGGAAACTGCCCGCTCTGCGAGCTAAGCCGAACACGGATATTCGATTGCAGGCGACAGGCCCTTGTGACAGGCCAGCCTACGAACACTCATGTCACATCACATGATCCTTGATTACGCGGAATCGTATAACCTCATTATGATGAACATCGTCTTCCGAAAACGCGATTCGCACCTTATCTTACACTACAGTGGGAGTAGCAAGACTCAGATAGACTTTGTCTTTGTGAGAGATCGCGACCGGAGTCTTGTCACAGACGCGAAGATCGTGCCGTATGAGACGGTCGCCCCACAGCACCGACCGCTGATCTGCACCTTAAAGATCGCCCCTTCGAGGCTGAAGCAGGTCGAGCGATGCGGTGCATCAAGAATCAAGTGTTGACGAATGGGAGAGAAAGAAGCAGCTGTGATTTCTCGCGTGCGGTTACCGACAGTCACGACTGTCGACGAAACTTGGAAGAAGGCGACCGACGCGATTCGTCAAGCTGCACAGTCGGAACTCGGCATTACGAAGCCTGGGCGACGGAAGGTCGACAAGCAGGCCTGGCTGTGGACAGATGACGTAAAAGCAAAAGAGCGAGAGAAGAATCCACTTTATCACGTGTTTCTCGGCGAAGAGACAGTCAATAACTGATAGAAGTACCAAGAAGCGAAGAAAGCTGCAAAGAAAGCCGTGGCTGTTTCAAAAAGCCACTCATTATGGAGATGTCAACGAGAAGCTTGAGTCACGCGATGGTAAGCGGTATCTGTACCAACTTTCAAAGTTCGGCCATCGGCAGACCGAGGATATTGAGAAGTTCTTCAACATCAATGATGAGAACGGCCATCTTCTTAGGTACCGCAAGAAGGCATTGAAGCGATGGCTCGACTACCTTGAGCAAATTTCTACGGTAGAATTTCCTCATCTAGCCATCCCTTCTAGGGCTCTAACCCGCGGCCCCGTTCAGAAGATCACTGTGGAGGAGATTGAAGCGGCTTTGAAGATGAGGCCAGGCAAAGCGAGTGGGCCCGATGACATGGCAGCTGATTTATGGAAGTCCAAGTGCTGGTACCCTGCTGAATGGTTGGCAGTTCCTTACCCGATTTGGAAGAAGAAGGGAAGTCCTGCAAAGTGCTTCATTTACCGTCCGATTCGCTTGCTTTCGCACAGCATGAAGATCTTTGAGCGAATAGTCGATGGATGGATTCGGGACATCGTCCAGCTTTCCAGCAATCAGTGCGGCTTCGTGGCTGGCTGTGACACCGTTGATGCCATTCACGCCGCCCGCTTCCTGATAGAGAAGCATCGCGAGAAACGGAGGCCTGTGCATGTCGCCTTCCTCGACTTGGACAAGGCCTTTGACCGCGTACCGCGTGAAGTGATATGGTACGCCCTGCGACATCATGGAGTTCCAGAAGAGCTCATAGAGTGGGTGCGAAACCCCTACTCTTGTCCAAAGAATAGAGTCCAAGCTGCAGATGGGACCTCGATGGAGTTCCCCATCTCTGTCGAGGTACACCAGGGTTCTGCGCTTTCCACACTCCTAGTTGTTGTTGGATGCCATCACACGGGATCTTCAGAAGCCAGTCCCCTGGAGACTGCTTTATGCTGATGACGCAATGCTCGCTAGCGACGATAAAGGTGAACTCGAGCGAGAGGTGCAAGCTTGGTGTGATCGCTTGGAGCGGTTTGGACTCAAACTGAACGTGAACAAGACAGAATATCTAACGACGAACGTTACTGAGTCCAGCTCCATCAAGGTTAAGTTCATCGAGCTTCCACGCACTGCGATCTTTAAATACCTGGGATCAGCAGTAGCATCTGGTGGCAATCTGATAATTGAAGCGAATTCACGCGCGTGAGTGTAGCTTGGTCCAAGTGGCGCTTGTTGACTGATGTTCTCTGCAATAGGAAGATACTAGAGCGCTTTAAGTCGAAGATCTGTAGAACCGTCGTCCGGCCGGTAGCGATGTACGGTACTGAGTGATCGCCTGCGACCAAGGAAGTTGATAAGCGCATCAGCGTCATGGAGACGAAGATGCTGCGCTGGACCCCTGGAGTCAGGCACATGGACCGCATCCAAAACGATGTCATTCGGCAGAATTTCGGTGTCGCGCCGATAGCGGACAAGATGCGCGAAGCTCGCTTACGATGGTACGGCCATGTTCTGCGTGGAAAGGAAGACAACGTCCGCAAGATAGGCCTAAACTTCGAGGTAATTGGAAAGGGCCTAGAGGGCGCCCGAGCAGCGTTGGGCAGATACGTTACATACGGGCTTGAAAGTAGCTGGTGTCCACCCTGATCTAGCGCAGGATCGGGGGCATGTAGTAGCATTTATATTGCGGAGATCAGGAGACTATTACGAGTTCGCATCAAAGAACACCTAGCTGGTAAACAACACTGCAACGTATTAACACCACTTGGTAAGGATAGAGTGGAAGTGCATGGAGGAACGACTACGAAATCGAGCGTATGGTATTGGCGTTCGTGATTGAGATTTCGTCTAGAAAAGAGCTCGAAGCGTTCTGGATTTCCAACAATAATCCAGCAGTGAACATCCGAAACGGGTTCTTAGCCGTAACAAACGATTTTCTCCCGCTTGCACCGGTCTGCAAGTTATGAAGATGAGGAGTAGGGGGAGGCACACTGTCCTCGATGTTGTGACAATTCGAGGACTGTGCAGTGTGTTCCATTCGCTACTCGTTACTGACTCAGTTAGGGTAATAGCGATCGCTGCATACCAACGGTGAACACTTGATAATTCGGGGTTTTCTATGCGTGTTTTCTAATGTAAGTCAAAAATGGCGGGTGGAGCGCTTGGCCGGGTAGAACACCAATCTAACGCCCCGAGCAGCTTAGCTCAGCGAGTAAGGAAACCTACCAGGGGTGGTACAATTCTTGACAAAACTTGTCTTCGACACCATTCCTAAAAACCGTTTCTGTTCTTCCCATTTTTCATTGTCTGATCATAACATAGTGGGTTTTGATGTTTATATGCCGTTGGTGAATCGCAGAAATTTACTTCTTCCAAATTTTTCCAAAGCTGCCTATTCCGGTCCAGTGTTCTACTTTGTTTTGCATGTTATTGTCCTTTGACCACGATTGTTGTGCAGTTGTATTTAATTTTGTTGAAGAACTATGTGAATAATATTTGAAAATATTTTTAATACGAATGAATAGCATTATAACAATTTAAACAATTTTACACATAGATTTCCAACTGATTCTATTGAACTGAAAAAGGCACCGTTCTCTCTTATGCGCAGCAAGCTGAAGGCTCAGGCGAATCTACCCGTTCTTAAAGTTGAAAATGGGGTTCCTTATACAATTGGTATTCAAAAGGCTGAAGCACTCGCCAGCTATTTCGCTTCAGATTTCAACTTCGGAAAAAGGACCAAATTTACTAGTTTGATGGCGCAGTCACACGCGACTGATAATTTGGTCGCAGAGTAATATGAGCGAGATCATCATACAGGTAAGTGAGTAATGGAGGGGCTAAGATGCTCTACTTCAGCCCCTTTCGACGGCATCCCTCAAATTATCTTCAAGAAATGTGAGCGTTTGCTTTGTAAGCCTTTATCAATAATTTTTAATGTTTCCCAGATTTATAGTGAGTTCCCGAATTTTGGAAAGTGTCCATTATAACCGCAGTTCCAAGGAGCCCAAAGCCCGTTTTACTTTCCTCCTTCCGACCGATAGGTATAACTTCTACCACAATGAAGGTCATGGAAAAATAATGAAGCCCAATCTCACATCTATCCAAAGACAGATCTATTCCTACCCAACAGCACGATTTCATTGCTGGTGCCTCTACGGCCACGCAACTGTCGGACATTTTTGACTGGAATCTTGCAATAAATATTGATAAATCTGTGTATTGTACTTACTTCGATTAATGATAAATAATGATAATTCTGTTTATTTTATTTACTTCGATTTGTCAAAATCTTTTGACAATGTAAGTCGTAAGAAACTTATAGCAAACCCTTATCAACTGGGCAAGAAGGGATCCCTTCTAGCATTGATGCACTCTTATTTAAGTGATAGACATATGCGTGTTAAGGTAGGAAGTTCCGTGACGGTGCAAGTCTAGTAGTATAAAGATTTACGCGGCTTACAATGATGACAATAAGACTCGGGTCTATCAAGTCTCATCTCAGTCCATCAACAATATGAAGGAGTGGGCCAACGCTATGGAGCTTTTGCGTGGCTCTTTCAAAAACATCAGTTTTCCATATTGGGATTTGGACAGCAACGAGTACAGTTTTAGTAGCTGTGTTCTGACCTCCATATTCGAGGTACGAGATCTTTTTGTTGCTTTAGATTGAGGATTAACCTTTGAAAATCCCATTACATTATGGTGCAGAAATCTTTTACCACACTTTTTTTTGATTTGCAGAAATATTAAGCGTGATGACAGCTTAACACTTAGTTTATATAAGTCATGTAAGTCACAAGTTATATGTATGTCGTCGTTACTTCGAATGTGTCAGCTAGCCGGGATGTTACAGTTTTATTCGGCTGGAAATCGAACGTGGAGTATCGTGCTCCAAATAATACACGAATGATACCTAGTTACAAGGATAGGCTTGGGATTTCATCTTTAAGAGTCTTTTTTATATAGGCGCAGTCAAAGACTTAGTTTTCTGCTTTAAAGTTCTAAAAGAAGAATCAAGACTTAGAGCTTGCAAAATTTTGGATTTTCTTACGCTGGGTTATCGTAAGCATTGCCGTTTTTACTTCACTAGAGTAAGGAAAAAGCATCATGAGAGTCTTCAATTAGCTT
This sequence comes from Heligmosomoides polygyrus bakeri, assembly GCA_947359475.1. NCBI lineage: Eukaryota > Metazoa > Nematoda > Chromadorea > Rhabditida > Heligmosomidae > Heligmosomoides > Heligmosomoides polygyrus. Next base: position 28,369,656 of record OX375868.1, read on the forward strand.
TTCTATCGCGGTGCTCGCTGGCTGCAAATGCTGCCTGCGAACATATAAGATGCTCTAAATGCCAATATTTTTCGCAAAAGGTTGAGGAAAATAAACCTATTCTCAAATCTGCATTTGGAGGATATTTTTTGAATATACGCACCATTGCTTTCCTATCTATTGCCGAGCTTTACGTCATCGATTTTAATGCAACTGTTGCCGTTTTTTATACTTTGTTCGCTTAGTGCTTAGCTTATTAATTTACACTGAGTTGGTTTACTTGATTTCTTTGTTGATGCTCACTTAACTCTTGCAATTCTTTTCATTGTTTTAATTGCTTTTTTCTTCCTATATTTACCAACCAACCTAAATGTTGCTGCCATTGCAAGCTTCTCATTTGTCCCTTTTCTGCTGCTTCCCCAGGGTGCCGTTGAGAATGATTAGATGGTTTTTGTTAATAAGGTTCTTGCCAAAACCAGTTACGCGCCCCACAAACCCTTGGCCCTGCATTTTTTCTCGTAGTTTGTTTGTATTGGCTTCTTCTGATTAGTTAAATTTTGCTATTACCTACAGCCATCATAAAACGCTAGGTTTTGCTGACGAGGGATTTGGTTTTTTTTTACATTTTTCATCACTACCGTTTTGTCTACACCGCGTCCATTATGTTTCAGCCATGAGCATTGCGCAATATACAGTGCAAATAAATAAATAATATATTTTAGATTGGAAACTAAATTCGTGGACTCTCACCAATCTTCAATAAAAATATTTGTTAACGAATGACAAATGCCAATCTTTAATCAAAATGAGATCCCCTGGAATGTAGAAGTGCTGCCCGTTTATCAGGTAGATGGTCCATCTCACGGCTGCAGAATTTTTATGCTTTTAAGGCCAAGATTCCATGGAGGTCCATTTTGACCTTATCCACATTGATAAATCGTCTTCCAACCAAGAGGAGCTGACCCGAACTAAAAAGATGGTAATCACTCGGCGCACAGTCTTCGCTGTAGGGTGGAAGAGTTAGCTGCTCCCAGCCAAGGTCGTCGATTTTTTGAAGCTTCCGATTCGCGTCGAGTTATCCGTTTGTGTTAGCTTCTGGGAGATCGTCAACAGCTGTTCCAGCATTGATGCTGGAATCTACTTTTCTTACCATAGCCGCAATCTGAACTCCTCTAGAATGGGTTCAGACAGCTTTTCAGGAGCGGAATTATCTTTAAGCAAGATAACGCCAATGCAGACGTCGCGAATCAAACGCTTCAAAAAATCGAAGGCCTTGGCTGGGAGCGTCCAACTCATTTACCTAATAGCACAGGATGTGCGCCACCTACCAGCTTTTTAGCTCGCTGCAGCACTTCACGGTTGTAAGACGATTTATTAATGTGGACCCGGTAAAAATGCACCTTCAAGGAATATTGGCATCAAAAGCAGAAGAATTCTACGGTTGTGGGATAGATCAGCCAGCGTATAAATGGGAAGCAATCCCACGTTTCAAGGGATCCTACTTTGATTAAAAAAAGAAAATTGTTCGTTACTTTTTAATAAACACTTTTGTTGAAGGTGGATAACAGTCCACTGATTTAGTTGCGAACCTAATATTACTAGATTGCCGAGGTTACAAGATGAGAGAACATGGAGTTTGTTAATTGTTTCATTCGTCTTTGAGGATGCTATTTACAAATCCCTTAAGTGATAAGCGTCTGTAAAATGAAACTATTCCACGACCTCATCACTACCAGAATTCTAGATTTTAGAACAGAATATGTGGTTACTATCATAACCTATATGAAGAATTCGTTCGGCCCTAAAAAATGTTTCTCTGCAGACTTGAACGTATTGAAAATAGAGGTCAAAAACAATGGTAAAAATCCATTAAAACTACCAATTCGTGAGTGCGGTCATGTCTTCAATAAGGCTTAGTTCTTAAACAATTGATTTTGCCTACGAATAACCTCATCATTTGAGAGCGCCTTTTATACACCTGTGCACTGAGGACCACAGTGTTATCGGGAAAACGATAAATTCTCCGAATTTTTTATGTGTTGAATGTGATCACAGAATTAATCACTTATCCACACTATCCTTCCGAGAAAGGCCAGAACTAAGAGTGGCCAAAGCTCCTAGCAGACACCGCCCCGCCCTCTCTGTGCACCGCTCTTGGCAAATCCCAGCGCCGCCGACTGCGGAACGGTCGCTGCCACCTCTAGGTGCGTCCTACAAAATCCAGCACATGAGGTTTTGTATGCGTAACCTAGGCGTGTTACGACTGCATTGGCTAGATTCCAATTTCAATAATCTCTAAGGTCTACGACTTTGGAAGATATGGATTTTGTTCTACAGCAATTCGACAGCGTTGGACAGTCAACTAATAGCTTCATTCCTTTAACGGTAAGTGCCGAAAGTAGCCCAAAATTTAGGGTTTCCATTTCAGGTTGCAGCTCGTTTGGTTTGATACATCACTCGCTTGCTCATCTCACCACAGAAAGCGCTCGGTCACTCCCACCTAAGGTCGGAATGCCTTTCACGGAAGAGTTCGCACACGATTACCTTCGCATGGCGACAAATCCAGATTGTGGTGTGGACAGCAGAAATCACGCAGCTCGTCTTCTAGGTCAGAAGATTCTCGACAGCATTAGCACGTCAATTCTGTAACGTACTGCGAAACGCGTGTTGTGGGATCTTCGTGCTACTGCATAGCCAGCTAATCCGGCTGAGCGAACAGAAGACCAGAAGAGGCTTGCAGGCTTTTGCTCTCGCTTTTCTTCTTGGATTGAAATACATACTATTGAAATGAAGTTTCTATATCCGTACGATATTAGGATACTACAATACATATATAACATGCTTAGTATGGGGTTAATAAATATTGTATTATTATTATTATATATAACATGCTTACGGCTTCGGTAAAAACTATTCTCAATATTTAGCTACCACTACGACTGAGGACGACACCGAGTACAGTTTACAGAATTCTTCACTATAAATGTTCTAAAGCTTATTCCTACTTCGCATGCGAAGCAAAAATTCGCACAGTACACTATCACTACGCGCAATGGGCATTTGTGAAACACAAAACACAGTGACGACAGATGCGTTGCTGCACTTGTCTGCTCATAATTGAGAAATATATCAACGCAAGCCTCAATAGGTTGATATCCCTATTGTTGGTTGAATATACTTCAATCGCTCACGCGTCTCGACAGTGTTTTGCACATAAAGCTACGTAAAAACATCTAAAATGCTTGATTTAAGCGCTCGGAAGAGGTTGTAGATGCGATAATAAACGTCGTTCACAGAACATTGTAGTGTAACGAAGTCCAGGTTACTAGCCTCTCTAACCTTGTTTTCGAGCCTCTCCGTTAAACACGTAATTCGAATTCGTAACATGGAGCACCAACTTTATACTCAGTAAAGACACTTTTTCAAGAAAAGGCAACAATTTCTACAATTTTTTTCTCGATCTAGAACATAAAACCTTCCGATTAGTCAGTGACTTTGGTGAAGTGACCTCTGAAAATAAGGCGATCTTTTGAGCAGTACGTTTTCAATGACATCCCCAAGGTGTACATTCACGGAATATCACGGAGCAAGGTAAAATTATGGAGATGTCAACGAGAATGGCCATCCTCTCATGGGCCGCAAGAAGGCATTGCAGTGATGGTGCAATTTGAGGAAATCTCTACGGTAGAATTTCCTCATCCAGCCAACCCTTAACGGATCCTACCCACGACCCAGTCGAAAAGATCACCGTGGAGAAGTGTAAAGCGGTTTTGAAGAAGATGAGGTCAGGAAACCGGGTCCGAGAGCTAGCGACCGGGACGTGGCGTTGATCTGCATAAGTCAAAGTCGTGGTACCCTGCTAAGTGGTTGGCGAAGTTCTTTCATCAGGTTGTGGCGGAGAAGAAAGTGCCTGAGTGTTGGCACCAAGGTACAACGATTCCGATTTGGAAAAAGAATAACAGTCCTGCAACTGCTCCAATTACGGTCCGATTCGCTTGCTTTCGCACAGCATGTGGTACGAATTCTCTATTCTTTTCCAATTGTCGAGTACAAGCTGCAGCTGGAACCTCAATGGAGTTCCCCATCTCTGTCGGGGTACACCAGAGTCCTGCATTTTCTCCACTCCTCTTTGTTGTCGTCATGGATGCTACTACACGAGATCTTCAAAAGCCCGCCCCTGGACATTGCTTTATGCCGATGTAGTGCTCGCTTACGAAGACAAAGATAAATTCGAGCGAGAGGTGTACGCCTGGTGTGACCGCTTGGAGCGCTTTGGACTCAATTTCGTCGCGAAGCATGCCAAGTATTTAAAGACGGACTCCAGCTCCATCAAGGCTAACGGCGTCGAGCTTCAACGTACTTCAATCTTTAAGTACCTGGGATGCCTCTGACGGCAAACTGATGGTCGAAGTGAATTCAGGCGTGAGTGCAGCTTGGTCCAAGTGGCGCTCGTTGACTGGCGTGCTCTGCGACAAAAAGATACCAGAGCGCTTCAAGTCCAAGATCTACAGAGAAATCGTCCGGCTAGTAGCGATATACGGCGCTGAGCGTTGGTCTGTGACTAAGGAAGCTGAAATGCGCCTCAGCGCCATGGAGACGAAGATGCTGCGCTGGACCCCTGGAGTCAGGCACATGGACCGCATCCAAAACGATGTCATTTGCCAAAAGCTCAATGTCAATAGCGGACAAGATGCTCGAAGCTCTCTTACGGTGGTACGCCGCGTTCTGCGCAGGAAAATGACAGGGTCAGCAACATAGGCCTTGACTTCGAAGTAATATGAAGGCGGCGTAGACGACGCCCGAAGCAGCGCTGGTGTGATATTTGACAACAGAATGCGGACTCCGCCATAAAGTGGGACAAAGTAGAAGATTTGACAAAGACTGTTCGTGTGCCGACTATACCTTTGTCCTTGGGAAAGATAGTCGAATTTCGATTATTCCAATGCGTTCGATTTTCAAAAGTTCGAATTTCGAACAGTCGAATAATCGAACTTTCAAGGGCGTGGGGAGGGGGGAGGGGGGTTGTAGTTGTGCAACGTGCCCTCAGTAGATGTGCCGAACACGTTGCCCAACGTGAGAACGCCTATGTTAAACTTACGGAAGTGAAGAACGCATTCATTTAAACGTGTGCAACAGGATTTTAAGTTTCACAAAAAATGGTTTAGCACTCACAGCACGACCCGTCGCCTTCGTGACGTGGCAGTTTATCAAAGGCCTTTCCGTAGATTAGTGATATTGCAAGGTCTCGCGAAGCGCGCAAGTGGGAGAGACGCCGTCAGGCGTATCGGAGCACTGGCAAACAAAACACCCCGAAAACTATAGGTTCACCCCCCTACGATTTGTCCATTAGTACCCGGAGAATCTGCTGCCTAGGACCAGCGATGTTACCTTCATATTCCTCACAATCGAAGACCTCTATAGTAGAATTCTAAGCAGGTTATCTTATCAGTGCAGGATACCACGAATTTTAATTGAAAATTTAACAAATGGAGAACGGTGCAAAATATAAGTTCGCTTCATAATAAACCTGATTAATCACAAATGTACCTATAGGCAAGGTAAAATTAGTACATCGTCACATCACCTTTGTTGTAAACAATAAAAAAATTATTTGGCATACTACTGATTAGGTTATCAATAAATAACAGCCAACATTGGTCCATGCATGAAGTATGACGTTCTTCAGATCAGAAACCGATGTGTAAGTGGTTCCATTCTTGTACACTTTGTCTACAACAATGCCCCACAAGTTTTATAGTTTTAGGGTTGAGATCTGGAGAACAACTAGGCCACTCGAAAGGTTGAATTCTGTTGGAGTTAAGCCTGTAGTTTTTTTTTTACCTGTAGTTGACTGCGATACGTGTATGGATGCATCATCCTGTTGGAAAATTAGGTTGTGCCTGCGAAATCTTCTGAAATATGGCAAAAGGTGATCTCCGAGCAATTTTTGGTTAGTCCTCACTGTTCATCCTACACGAGACGAACTTCTGAGACAAACAAGACAAGTCCGCATCCAGAAAACACCCCAACCATGAAACTTCCACCGCCAAAGTTGCGCCTAGAGAATGCTCGACCTCCTTTCTCAGATCTCTACAGTAGTGTAAAAGAAGTAGAACCCGAAAACTAGAAAACATGAGGCATTGTTGTACACAAAGTGTTCAAAAATTGAACCACTTACACTTTAGCCTCTGATCTGAAGAACGCCATACTTCATGCATGGACCAATGTTGAGCAAACTGTTATTGATAACCTAATCAGTAGTATGCCAAATAAAATTTCGTTATTGTTTACAACAAAGGTGATGTGAAGAAGTACTAATCTTACTTTATCTGTGGGTACTTTTGTGACTAATCAGGTTTTTTATGATGTTTACCTATATTTTGACCCGGTCTCCATTCATTAAATTTTCAATAAAAGTTTGTGGTATGGTGGCGACGTCCGTTCCTCCACGTGGTGTCATTGGAAACTCTACGCCGAACACGGACATTCGATTGCAGGCGACAGGCCCTTGTGACAGGCCGGCCTACGAAGACACATGTCACATCACATGGTTCATGACAGTGCAAGTTTTCCGAGATTGTGCGACGGCGTCCGTGGGAGCTGACGCGCACTCGCAAAGCTCAGCGAGTGTGAGAAGTACACGAGGGTCCCTGATGCGAGGACGGCATCGGGGGGCGACTGAGCTAGTCCGAAAGTCCCATAACGTAAGCAGGACCCGCGTGGCAACGCTGAATGTGGGTACGTTGACGGGCCGCTCGTGCGAGTTGGTAGAAGCACTGAAGCGAAGAATAGTTGATTTCTGTGCGGAGCAGGAAACGAGGAAGTCAAGGGACATAGGATGTGGCTTCAAGGCCGTTCTATGTGGAAGTCCCAGGACCACCAGTGGTGTCGGAATAATCGTCTCCTAACGACTTCGAGACTCGATTGTAAGCCTCGAACGCTTTGACGATCGATTGATGAAGACCGTTGTCGCCGCTAAGGAGCGACTCTATCACTTCTTCTCTGCGTATGCTCCGCAGACTGGCTGTTCCGATCAAGCCAAGGATGAGTTTTGGAACCTGCTTGATGAGAAGGCAGCAGAGATACCGTCGAAAGATGACATCATAGTCGCTGGTGACCTTAATGGGCACGTAGGTGCTACGAAGGACGGATACAGCTGTCATGGTGGTTTCGGATACGGGTCTCGTAACGGCGATGGTGAGCGTATTCTCGAGTATGCGCAATCGCATTGCCTCACCATTATGAACACCGTCTTCCGAAAACGCGACTCGCACCTTATCTCATACTACAGTGCGAGTATCAAGACTCAGATAGACTTTATCCTTGTAAGAGACCGAAACCGGAGTCTTGTCACAGCCGCGAAGATCGTGCCGTATGAGACGGTCGCCCCACAGTATCGACCGCTGATCTGTACTTTAAAGATCGCCCCTCCGAGGCTGAAACAGGTCGAGCGATGCGGTGCAGCAAGAATCAAGTGGTGGCGAATGAGAAAGAAGGAAGCAGTTGTGATTTCTCGCGTACGGTTACCGACGGTCAAAACTGTCCACGAAACTTGGAAGATGGTGACCGACGCAATACGTCAAGCTGCACAGTCGGAACTCGGCATTACGAAGCCTGGGTGACGAAAGGTCGACAAGCAGGCATGGCTGTGGACAAACGATGTGAAGGCAAATGTTCGAGAGAAGAAGTCGCTCTATCACGTGTTTCTCGGCGAAAAGATAGTCGATAACTGGCGGAAGTACCAAGAAGCGAAGAAAGCTGCAAAGAGGCCGTGGCTGTTGCAAAAGCCACTCATTATAGAGATGTCAACAAAAAGCTCGCGTCACGCGATGGCGAGCGGTATCTGCACCGACTTACAAAGTTGCGCCATCTGCAGACCGAGGATGTGAAGATCTTTGAGCGAATCGTCGATCGACGAATTCGTGACATCGTCCAGCTTTCCAGCAATCAGTGCGGCTTCGTGGCTGGCTGTGGCACCGTTGATGCCATACACGCCACCCGCCTCCTGATAGAGAAGCATCGCGAAAAACAGAAGCTAGCGCTTATCGCCTTCCTCGACTTGGAGAAGGCCTTTGACCGCGTACCGCGTGAAGTGATATGGTACGCCCTGCGACATCATGGAGTTCCTGAAGAGCTCATAGAGTGGGTGCGAATCCTCTACTCTTGCCCAAAGAGTAGAGTTCAAGCTGCAGCCGGAACCTCGATGGAGTTCCCCATCTCTGTCGGGGTACACCAGGGTTCTGCGCTTTCCCCACTCCTTTTTGTTATCGTGATGGACGCCATTACACGAGATCTTCAGAAGCCTGTCCCCTGGACACTGCTTTATGCTGATGACGTAATGCTCGCTAGCGACGATAAAGGTGAACTCGAGCGAGAGGTGCAAGCTTGGTGTGATCGCTTGGAGCGGTTTGGACTCAAACTGAACGTGAAGAAGACCGAGTATCTAACGACAGACGTTAATGAGTCCAGCTCCATCAAGGTTAACGACATCAAGCTCCCATGCACTGCGGTCTTTAAATACCTAGGATTAGCAGTCGCGTCTGACGCCAAACTGATGGTTGAAGTGAATTCACGCGTGAGTGCAGCTTGGTCCAAGTGGCGCTCCTTGACTGGCGTGCTCTGCGACAAGACGATATCAGAGCGCTTCAAGTCGAAGATCTACAGAGCAGTCATCCGGCCAGTAGTAATATACGGCGCTGAGTGTTGGCCAGCGACCAAGGAAGTTGAAACGCGCCTCAGCGTGATGGAGACGAAGATGCTGCGCCGGACGGCTGGAGTCACGCGATTGGACCGCATCCGAAACGATGCCATTCAACAGAAGTTTGGTGTCGCACCGATAACGGACAAGATGCGCGAAGCTCGCTTGCGATGGCACGGCCACATTCCGTGTGGAAAGGATGACAGCGTCCGCAGGATAGGCCTTAACTTCGAGGTAATAGGAATTCAGCCTAGAGGGCGTCCGAAGCAGCGCTGGGCTGACACGTTACATATGGACTTGAAAGTAGCTGGTGTCCACCCTGATCTAGCGCTGGATCGGGAAAGGTGGCGTCATGACACTAGAATAGCGGACCCCGCCATACAGCGGGACAAACGCTGAAGGAGAAGAAGAAGAAAAGCTCGTGGTATCCGGCACTGATAAGATAACCTGCTTAGACTTCTTCTACAGACCTTTTCTATAGTGAGGAATACGACGGTAACGACGCTGATCCTAGGCATCGAATTCTTCGGGTACTAGTGGACAAATTTGGGGTGAACCTAAAATTTTGCACCGGGGTGTATTAATAAGGACGATGAGATTTTTGTGTTAGCCAATTTCGTTTGATATCGTTTATTAACTTCAAAAGCGCGCTGTGTTCAACGACAACATTCGCTAGAAACAAAATAAAAATAGAATTCTTTTAATAAATGCAAACAATGGAGATATTCAATATCTTCTAAGAACCGCTTGCATTACTCGTTAAGATGGCAAGACATGAGAATTTTTTCCTACAAAAAAGAACCTACAGAAAGACAATCACATCGTGGAGTTATATAACATTCTCAGTCGAAATTCAACGTTTTTCAAAGCAAATTCACGCTTTTGAACAAAATTTCAACGTTCTTCTGGAATTTTCCCCGTATGAATTTGATTTGAAAAACTTTAAATTTCAACTGAAAATGGAATATATTGTGTCATATAAGCAAACTGTGAGCTTCAGTTCTGGAGTAATCGAGGTCGCTGAACACGAACCTTAAGTTTGTTTTTGCAGTAACGATTGCCATCAAGAGATTTTATTCAAATTATCGATTTTTCATGAAACTCAGGCCAGAGGTAATCGAGGTCACTGAAAACGAATCTGTAATTCATTTTTTAATTTTTCTTCGAAATTTGTGTTTATTGTGCAAGTTTCACAAAAGGTTCAAGTGTACGACAGTGATGATAGTCGTGGTCGCAAAGAATGCAAACGTGAAGTTAGATTTTGAAAATACTGACCAAGTCCGGCCATACAATTGAGTCGCCTCAACGAGTTACCAATAGAAAATCAGTAGCTCGATCAACTTCAACCGATAATTTCAAAAACGAACTCTAGATTTGTGTTCAGCGGGATCCAAGGGCTGCAGTTTAGGTACGCAGTCAATCGCCATCAACTGCGTTCAGTATCACCAAGACGTCATGCCCCCACGCCAGCTGTGATGGACTGATGGAAACACGCACGCGTGCACAGCTTTCTATGTATAGTAGGATATTGAATGCGTTTTCGTAACGGTGAGCCCCTCGACAGTGTACTATCAAAAACAATCTTCACCGGAATGAGCGTCGCTTACAAAAATCATCATTATGCCACATTCGAAACAATCACATTTTCGAAATTCGAATACTATTCGAATTTTCGAACACCTAGTAATCGAATTCGAATAATTATTCGAATTTTCGAACCTCGAATAATCGAATTCGATTAATTATTCGAAATTGCAAACCTTGAATATTCGAATTCGAATAATTATTCGATTTTGCAAAAGCCGAATAATGGAATTTGAATAATTACTCGAAATTGCGAAACTCGAATAATCAAATAATCGAAAATCGAATTCGAATAAATTATTCGAATAATTATTCGAATTCGATTTATCGAGCACAAGTATACTCTGTAGTACGTAATTCATCAGTGCGCGAGTTATACACCTACCGAAATTCCAATGTCAATAGATTAGCATTATCTTCATCAGTAAAAGCTGTGGTATCATCGTCAGAAGTTAAATCAGGTATGACTCTGATCTGATCCTCCTGGAATTTATGTATCTATACAGCGCCATTTTGTCACCCGTCCCAATGATTTTGCGTCCCACGCAGACGTTATACTTAAATAACGCTTTGTTCGCTTTCGCTCTAAAGCGCTCAAAATTTTTCTTATCCACGGATTGATCAGTTGAGCAAACTATGGTCCATAAAGCTTTTTACTTAACCAACATCCTCTCTAGGTAAGACGGTAAATGTGGCAAGTCCGCGTTGACCATTTTCGTGCGAACAAATAACTCTATGACGTGACGAAGGATAGCAACAAACGCTTATACACGTCATTAACCGATCTTAAGAACACCAATTCAATCAATGCCAGCGAGGTATTGCTTTATACTGTTATAGTTCGCCATTTTGAAATCCCCTACGAATTTGTTGTTGTTTTTTTCATGCCTCGCTTCGAAAGCCAGCTTAAAAACAATTGCAGAGTGGTAACTGTTCCCAATAGGTGAACAAAATCTAACTGCAATAACTAGGACCCGTTCATTGCACAAAAGGAAATCCAATAACGAGCGTCTTCTAGTGGGGCAATAACCAACTGTGCAAAACCATGAGCATCGAATGCAACGCAAAACACCTCTGACACGGCGCTCTGCCTAGAACTTCTTAGGTCTTGAATACTAAAGTCATCTAATGATAAGACAATGCTGCGAACGTTATTCACAGAAAAGTAGCTTGTGGCCTTTGCAATCTGGTAGGATCCTCTACAACTGCAGCTGGGCTTCTATAAACCAGTGTAAAATGGACTACATTAGACGCTAACAAAACAACACACATCAGCTCATAGCAATCTTCTACAAATTCCTGGAATATTACCTTATATAAGAAAGTATGAAGGAGCAATGTAACACCTCCTTCTTTACGGGATCTTCGATCACATCTCACTCCTAAGCACATATTACAAGCATCACCTAATAAACGGCATAAATCTTATGGCCTCCCAAAAATGCTCCCGTTAAGTAGCCTTTCAGAGATAACTCTGGGATCCTTCAGCAGTTCCCCGATGGATCGCTGCACTGCGAGGGAACGTCACCAGTGTTGGTGCTAGACATGGCCGTCTGGGATTGGGAATCCACCGTGGGGCGTGTATCCGTGGTTAACATCTCAATCGCACAGGCCCTGGCTGGTACGCGTGCTTCCCTCCTGCGCTTCCAGTGGTAGAGAGGGCCTGAGATAAATGCCATTTTGAGTGAAGAAGCGCAGTTTGGGTGCATGCCGTACCATATGATTTTGAAACCTGCTAGGAGGTAAAGCCCTCCGCACACTTTTGCGGCAACACGGCAGCTCTATCTTTAAGCATGGGGCAGAGACGCAGAGTCGCCGCGCTAGGCAAAACTAGCCTCGCGCGGCCTGAAGCTGATGTGCCGCCTACGCGGCAGATGCGGCAGACGCGGTGCCGCCTACGCGGCAGACGCGGCAGACGCGGCGCCGCCCACGCGGCAGACGCGGTGGCAGCGGCAGTAATCCTTCAAGGCATTGTTGCGTTGGTGATTGAGCGAGCGGAAGGAGTGCCACCTGAACTCTAGCACGCTGCAGTGGAAGCCGCGTACGCGGCTGATCTTGCCTCTGCCGCGTACGCGGCTGCCGCAAAAGTGTGCGGAGGGCTTAACACAACTTTTATTCGTTGCGAGTTGCTGTCCGACTTTCCCATTCATAGACCGTGACCGGTTTACATTCGACTGCGAGAAAGTCAAAAAGCTCCTCTACATATTTGTAATCATGAGCCAATCTTTCGGTAGCAGAACATGAGGGCCGTTCAGGGACATTAGATAACGCAATCGACATAGACATCTCCCTACCCTTATTGTCAAAAGAATATCTAACTTCTACAGCTAGAGTCGGCACACTAGACTGAGTGGATTTCATAATGTCAAATAGCTTCTGTTTTAAAAGTGGATTCTCCTCCCTGAGAGCTCGAACGTCCTTAACCAAAGCAGCGTTGCGATCGTTGGGGACTTTAGTCCCGGAAATGGTCTCCAATAAAAGCTCTTCCAGAAGCTTCACATAGCCTGGGTTCCATTCCTTCACATAGCCTGAAGCTTAAGCCGAAGTTGTTCCACCGCTCCATCACTGCTTGACGGCGTGGCGCAGCTTTGGGACCTCGAGGGCTTTCTCTGGGCTGCAGTTGAATGGGAGCTCGAAGGGGAGACCGTTGCATCGATCAATCAACCAGAACAGGACGATTCGCAAGCGCGTTTGAGAGAGCAATGTTCACCTCAGCTGGTGGCAAATTACGAAAGGAAAACTGCCTTCTTGCCACCGAAGACAACACCATTCAACCGCAGACGAAATCGGGAGGCAGAATTGTAGAGAACAGCCAAATGAGCACGAATACCAGAGAAGGGAAATCAGCCGCCGCACACCGCACGAACGTGAATACAGTAGGGCGTACCTAGACTTCAGCAGAGGGGAAACGGCCAGCGGTTCCCAAAGGTGATCTACACCCAAGGAAGGAGATGTTGAGAGTTTTCTGGAACGTTCGCGGTGCTGTGTACAGGGACTTTCTCCCTTCTGGTGCCATCATTAACAGTGAGGTGCGCCGCAAACAGCTACAAGAACTCAGCCACTCTCTTCAAAGTAAACGTCCGCAACTCGACAAGATTTATTTCCTCCATGACAATGCAAAACCGCATACTTCAAAAATGGCCCGCCAAAAGCTCCAGCTATTAAGATTGGAGATGATTCCTCACCCGACCTATTCACAAGACTTTGCACCAACTTACCACCAATTGACCATTTGATCCGATTTCTAGCTCACTTTTTGGAAGGAAGACGACACAATGATCGAGCAGCACTCGAATCCGACCTTCGTCACTTTTTAGAATCGAAACCCCGGATTTCTATCACCACGATATCCATTCCCTGCCAGAACGACAATGATGGGCGATATATTGATGAGCAGGGTTAGTTTGATCAAAATATATAAAATTTGAAATATGTAGTATGTATGTAGTAGTATGTAAAACAAAATCGTAAGAATATATGAATCACCCTCATACCAGATTGAGTGGTCAGCATGTAACGCCAAATTCGGAGAAGCGCGAAGGGCTCTTGCAGTGCGCGCAAGGAAACATCTTTAAAGTAAACGACGTGGATCTCCAACAGGGGTGTTCATAAGTGAAACCCGAAGTCTCGTCAAACGTAAATCGTAATTACGAGAAAACCGTCGTAAATCGTAAATCCTAAGCCGTAAATCGTAAAAGGTGCTTAACGCGCGCCACGATACTCGTCAGGTTTTTTTCCGGCGAACGTATATTTCAGCTGGAGCTCCTTGATTTTCTACCCAACTGCACACATTTAAAGTCAAGTGACATTACTATGCACTATACATAGGATCCCATTGAAAAATTTCGGATAATTGGATGATCCGGATAATGGCAATTTCGCGGACCACGAATTTTTGAATGACTACGAAAACTAGAAAGGATCGGAATATCTGAATCAGATATCTGAAGAAGTATTCATTCCAATGTACACTGCGCACGTTTTAGGATAGTCTAAGTGAATTGCTGATTTAAACAATTTCCCTAAAAGGTCGACTGTATGTGATGTGCAAACAGAAGTCAGCTACAGTACCGCGCATGTCTTTTGGTCAATTCCCGAAAAAGCCGCTTTGGAGCGTTCCAAAGCGGCTTTTTTATATAGCTTTCTTTAAAATCAAGCACTTGTGAAAGGAAACATATATTTGAGCTCAGCAGGCCGAGCTCTATCTTTTGACATATAAATCAATACAGTAGGACAATGCATATAGGCCGGACATAATCAATCGAGTGTGCGCGAGATTTCGATAAAACTCAGCAAACTGTCACTCTACAGGCTCTCGCGCACACTCGATTGATTATGTCCGGCCTATATGCATTGCTCACTTCTATTGATTTATATGTCAAAAAATAGAGCTCGGCCTGCTGAGCTCAAATACATGTTTCCTTTCACAAGTGCTTGATTTCAAAGAAAGTTATATAAAAAAAGCCGCTTTGGAACGCTCCAAAGCGGCTTTTCGGGAATTGACCAAAAGACATATGCGGTACTGTATAAAGTTCCCTTCCTCTTACTTCCCTTCTTTAGCTAGCCTTTGGGATGCCTGTAAATCAACTAATTAGCAGGAGTTACTGTTATAATTAAAAATTACAAAAATTTGTTGTTCCAACTAAAAAATATATTTAACCGCTGACCAAGTCGGCGACAACAGCATTTGCACAAGTGATACAACAAACATATTAGTGGGCATGACACGATAGGATTGAATAAGGACCCAAAAATTCTTTTGCATTTTGAAATACCCTTGAGAACATTCCTGATACAGATGCTAAGGGCTGAAGCATTATAAAAAGTTTTCGAATACCCTGCGTGGTCGACTCTTTAGGATATTTTTTAAATGGAAGCATGTTATGTGGCATCTTTAAAACTGTCCAATTTGTTTTCATAGACATCCATTTTGATTTGAAGGTTATTGAAGGTTTTAAGCTTATTACTCGATCTGAAAGGAGTTTTGTTTGTGTTGAGTATGCCGCAGCGTGAACTGAAGACGGTTCGGTCTGGTTAGGAAAGTCTATTTGTAACGTATTGAAGGAAAGTGGTATACAAACGATCCTTAAAGGTAGTTAGCAATAACAGCCGCGCGATACCCGAATACAGCTCTGAGTTCCTTAACATTAAACGTGTTGATCACAACTTCTGGTATGAGAGAGCATCGTTTATAATGTTGGTCAATTACCTACCATAGGAGGCGTGCTAGCGCAGTCGGAAGAAGCTGTTGCGTGCACCTGATTCCAGGCTCCTGGTTCGGATTTCTTGCCTAGACAAACAAAGACTTTTATTCCTCCGGGCTCGCTGAATTGATAGCAGGCATAGAAAGGACTTGTTCATAGGCTGGCCAAGTAAGTATTCAATTCGGCTCTACGAAATCCAGTAGAAGTGAAATGCGTAGCGCAGACCAAAGGAGATTAGTTAGGAAGAGAGGCAAGATGTTTGGTAGTAGGACTCTGCTGTAGACAGTGCGGTTTGCGCATCAACTGCGGCGCGCTGTCTGCAATCGCGGATGGCGGGTGCCGAGGGCGCGCGAACGCCGGGAAAGTTCCAGAGAGGCATATTCGGTTCGTCTGTCCGTCATCTGGCCGCCCGCTCCTCTCGCGGCCGTCCCTGTTCATCGCCGTTGGGGGATCCCTGCTGCACCACCACGCCCGAGGTTATTGCCAGACGTGGTGAGTTTGCCACCGTCTCCTAGGGCCTGTTCATACTTCGCGACAGCAGCGAGAAGAGCACAGCGCGCGTGGCGTGCGCGGCGTGCGCAGCGTGCGCAGCGCGCGGAAGTATGAACAGGCGACAAGAGCGACAAGAGCGACTGGAGCGACAAGAGCGACTGGGGCGTCGGGCGTAGTGTGGTGTACGTAATTGCACCATAACTTCGTGGCCTGAAATATCAAGTGAATAGAGGTCTTCACGTCTAACTTCAACTTCAATTGCATTAGTTTTTGGAAACTGAGATAAACACAAGCAAACAGACATATTTTTAGTCAAAAAAGTTGTTAGAAACTGAAACAGACGGAAGCGAACAATCATATTACCTACATCGTCAGTCTGGCACTCAAAATAGACATAAAAGCCCTCCTTACTATTGTGTGAAGAACGTCCGAATAGGAATCGTTTCCTTCCAGCGCTAGTGTGCCTTCCAGCACTAGTGCGGTGTAATTACGTACTCCACACTCCGTTCGTCGCCCCAGTCGCTCCAGTAGCTCCCGGCGCCGGCGCGAAGTATGAACAGGCGACAAGAGCGACAAAAGCGACAAGAGCGACTGGAGCGACGGCGCCGGCGCTCGAGTATGAACACTTTTCGGCGGCGCGCGCTCGGTGTTAATCGATATGCATGCTTTGCACGGGCGACGAGTCGCTCTTGTCGCGAAGTATGAACAGGCCCCTAGCCGTCGTTTTGCTGGTGGACGCGCGGTTGCATCGCCGCACTCCGCAAAGGGGGGGGGGGGGAGCCGCCCTTGAGACATGCGCTTCCTGCTGCCGTCAGTCCCCTCTTTGGTAACTGCGCTAGGGACAGCTAAGTAGTTTTGTTTTGTGTTTAGGTCATCGTCATACTTGCCCATCGCCTTCATTTCATTGCGCCTTCACATCGTTTCGTGCTAACACCACTGCGCGAGCTGGGTTGTCATTCATCTGTGCCGTCCAACGTCGCTGGTCAGAGTCTGCACGCGTATCGCATCTGGGCCTGCATTCGCCGTGGGCAAGAGGACATAGTCGAGTCGTGTTCATCTGCTTGGGTCCCATCCTACCCAATTCCACTCAAGGCCAGCAGCATTAGTATCCCAGCATCCGCTGCTACTCATCATCCTCATCATCGTCGTCTGTTTTATCGCTGTTGTCGTTCCCGTTTGTGTTTGTTGGTTGCAATAAACTTTGTTTGTTCACCGAGTACCTTTTGAGCAAAAAGGGATTTTACCTATACTTTTGCCTTGTGATCTATTCTAAATTATTAAAAAGAACCTGATTAACGCTGTACGTTATAGCTTATCCTTTTACGTAGAGTGCGTAGTTGCTTTTGTTCAATTTCCAAGCCTTCAATAATTATGCCAGTTGTTAGCACTGTATACGCTCGCTCGACTATTCTGCGTTTGTTTTGTAACGAACGCTTGCTTACCGCCATTTCACACCATTTGCTCCACTCTATGGAACTCCCGTAGAAACGGTATACGCTCGCTTGGCAGGGGTAATTAGACAGTTTCTTGGTTCTTTCCTTCCCGATGAGTTTAGTAGCCTCCCCTGACCCCGCTTCCTATCATCGGTGGCATTCCATTATGACTTCTCTGTTTTTTTCTGCAGCTTTATTCGTTTGTCGCAAATCAGTTTTTTAAGTCTCAAGTGGCTGGTATCGAGGTTGTAAGCCGTTACAACGATGTCTCTGCATTTTTTAACCACCTAGGTTACCTCAGGTTAAAATGACCACTCTGTGAAGAATTCGGCCGGCTGAAATTCCTCTGCGAACAGAACATGGGTCAGTAGAAATGTGAAACTATCCTAACGTCTCGCTGGCTTTGCATGTCTTTCTGGCGGCTTGAATGGGATGACCTCCAAGAGTGTGAGTCCTGTTGTGGCTTGGCAGAATATGACGGAAAAGAAAAAGGAAAGGATAAAAACACAGTCTTTGTGGCGAACAGTTATTTTTCCAACGACTTATTGCCATTGCTTCTCCTCGAGAACAGGTCTGATATCAGGGGACAGTCTTTTTAATATCAGACAAATTCTTAAGCAGAGACAGAAGAAACCGAACTCGGCTGTGCTCATAGCAATGTCTTCTGCTTGGAGGCCACATCAGAAAATCAAGAAAAGAAATAAAAGAGGAAACGGCATGAACGGTCCACAGAGGGATTGACTCCAGCGGCAGCGCCGCCAACTCGAAGGAATCCATCGCGGCGAGCAAAAACAAAAGCGCAAGACTCCATGCCCTTCCAACAACAAAATGCTGAAAGCGACCAATCTGATGAGCACGAAGACATGGCGGCCGTGAAAGCTTAGAGGGGCCAGTGAAAATCAGTTATACCATGCAATCGTGTATCACGATGCTCGCCTTGCTAATCACATAAATCACATAATGCTCGGGTCAACCTCAAGTTGTTTGTTCAATTGGAACAACAATTATGAAAAAAGGAGTCCCAACCGAAATATGCTTCGGCAGTTCCTATAAACATCTAACCTCAAATGGAACACTGCGTTACCATCTGCCAATGACATCAGCTGCTAGGACGTTTCATTTAGTTCTGCGATCAAGCAGCGCCATCGAAGCTCTACTTTGTCCTTTGGCGCCATTTTTTGACTGCAGTTCCAAATTTTTACCTAAAAAATCTCATAGCGAATTCACAATGCTGGCGTACTGGTGTGATGCTGCGGGTAGTGACCTTATTGTATCCGCTTACAAGCACTATGCTTGCTATTGGTTGCATCGCCCGTAAATTCACACGAAGGCGACCACCAATTAACACGAGTGGAAAATCGATAGACCTCCAGATTCAGCAATCGCTGCATGAAAACTCTAAGAGCAATGTCTATTTCTCACTCAATACATTCACTTTAGCTCTGCTTCGGCCACAGGTGCAGACGATCAGATTCTCGAAATCCTGATTGCTTAGGGTCCTCGTGCCAAAACGGCTACATGCGGGACTCGATAGAGCTTGTGTGCTCCTACAGAGATGTCTGCAGATATGAGTATCGTAACGAACTAGTTTTCAACAGCGTTCACTCTAGCCTTTCTATTCAGCTGAAACACGGAAACACAAGTGTGGAGCACGTAAAAGTCCAACGTAGGCCCGTATGACTCAAATGCCCAAAAGTCCCACTATTTTGGACGAAGGAGACTAAGCAGCAAATGTAATACGGAAGACGGTGTAGAGGAATGGGCTCCTGTAGAGACAATACATGCAAAAACTTACGTGCAAAAGGCTTAAGCTCACCAGGATACTATCTCAACGGTAGGCCGGAACGGCGCAAATGTTGCATATGGGCAGAACCGCCTCTCCCTGGGAAGTAGCAAACTGCAGGTATCTCGACCCCAATACAACTCTGCGCAAAGTTAGGGGCGACGGAAGTCGCCTATTGGGCCCTGTTGATACACGTGCTCCACAGCTGACGGGCGCGCGCGGGAAGAAGGCTGGTATCGCGGAGTATCGCAGTGCACAGGTGGCGTAGTAGCGAAGAAGTCGGGCTCGTGAGCGAGGGAGGGGGGGGGTTTGGATCCCGCAGACTGTGTTTGATTTGCACTTTTGCAAAATCCATGTTTATCATATAGGTAATCCACCTAGGGGTAGTGTTATAGTGTGTCATAGAGCATGTTTACATATAACATATGCTTCAAACTACAGATTAGCTAAAATGTTCACTTCTGTGTGTCACTTATTTTAAGCCGATTTTGTAGTTGAAGCTTTAGTTATGTAACGATAGATATTTTGTGGCACTAGTTAAAAGTTCCGACTCCACCGACAAGACTTCGGTCAAAAAAATTTTTTTTGCTGAAACTTCGTCTAGGGGGGGGGGGTTATTGGTGCTGATCACGAATCTGACATCCGTTTTTCACGATTCGGTCGGAGGCTATTCAAACTATTAACAAAGGTGGTCCAGGCAGGGTCACCGATTTCGCTGAAACTTCGTCTAGGGGGGATATTTGGGGTGCTGATCACGAATCTGACATCCGTTTTTCACGATTCTTTCTCTACCTGCCGTCACCGGCAGAAACTTTAGGAATGTAATCCTGTGCCTTCCTGTATTTATATTATCCAGCCGAATCGTGAAGAATGGATATCAGATTCGTGATCAGCACCCCAAATAACCCCCCTAGACGAAGTGTCAGTGAAATCGGTAACCCTGCCTGGACCACCCTTGTCAACGGTATGGGTGGCCTCCGACGGAATCGTGAAGAACGGATATCAGATTCGTGATCACCATCCCAAGTAACCCCACTAAACGAAGTTTCAGCGAAATCGGTGACCCTGCCTGGACACCATTGTTAACGGTATGCGTGATATATGTATATGTAAACATGCTCTATAACACACTATAATACCCTAGGTGGATCACCTATATGATAAACATGGATTTTGCAAAAGTGCAAAACAAACGCAGACCGCGGGATCCAAACCACTAACCCCACGTTCACGAGCCCGAGCTTTTCCCTACTACGCCACCTGTGCGCTGCGCTAGTCCGCGATACCAGCCTTCATCCCGCGCTCGCCCGTCAGCTGTGGAGCACTTGAATCAACAGGGCGCCAAACAGCGACTTCCGTCGCCCCTAACTCTGCGCAGAGTTGTATTGGGGTTGAGATACCTGCAGTTTGTTACTTCCCAGGGAGAGGCGATTCTGCCCATATACAACATTTGCGCCGTTCCGACCTACCGTTGAGATAGTATCCTAGTCAGACCTGAACGAATCAACATAACCGGGATATACCTGTCCAGCGCTGCGGCCTCAGTTGCACCTGTACAATACCTTTCCGCGCACGCACTTCTACCGCATGTTTCTTGTCCCGGTGTCCTAATACGCATGGGAGCTCTTCCAGTGCTCCGCATGGAACCCAACGGCCAATATTGACGTTTCTACCACACTGAACAACCTACGGAAAAAGAGTCACCTTATTATGCCTCCACATGCAACATATTCATTCGAAAATTTTGTGTTCGAGATGATATCCCTACAAAAACCCTAAACGATGCGTCAGAAATATGCACGCAGCTCGAGTAAGACTTAATCAGGCCATCTGTGTTTGTCTTTCCAGTGCGATGCAAAAATGTGAACACACAAACTTTTCTGCCTGCGAATTCCCTCACTTCTGTGACTGCGATTTTAGTGGCAATCGCGCCAGTTGCCATCGCCCATATAGCGAAGTGAAGCACATGAAAAACAACAGTGACTTCTCCTGCCCTTATTCACGCCTTACACCAAAAAATGAAACGGACGAATCTATTATCGTAGCTTCAATGGATAGTGAAATAACAATATTCATTGCCTCCAATGAGCGTCTCGAGGGTGCGTATTTAAGCATACATGAACCGTACACGCAGAACCTCTTGAAGGCTGCTACTGCGGCACTAAAGACAGCCGAATATTGTTTCCCTGTCATACTACCTCCAAACCCTTTTGTACAACGATTAAGTGTAAAAATCGAGTGTTTTCGGTCGAATGTGGCCACAATAAGAAAGATATTACCACTGTACTAAGGTTGTAGTTTGAGAAAGCTGTAGTAGACTCCCACTGCTTCACCTTATGTGGTCGGAAAAATATGTTAGTAGAACAAGCAGAAATATTGCTCCATCACCCTTTTTCGGCACTATACAACGTATTCTCAAACGTATCCGTTCAGGCTACATTAAAATTTATCTGGTTCCACGACTTTACCGTGTCAGACTTTCCTCCACTCTGGCTCATGATAATTAATCGCTGGAAGTTCGCTAGCGCTGTCGCAGTCGCTCTGTCTATCGTACTGCTTCGCACATACCTGTGCAACCCAGCGGCTATCCTCTTCCTATTTAGAGTCATATTGGCGATGCTTAAGATCATTCTAACCATGATTCTTGGCGTTGGGGAGCTGTTCGTGAGCACAGTAGTAACATGCGCACGAACAATAACAAACCTACCGAATTCAATGGGATAGTAAACATCTTCTGAAGGCAACCGATGTAAGGTCGGTCATTTTCCATCTTCATGGGACACGACATCGACCAAGAACTGATCCGAATGGAATCGGATCGCTAGGCGTCGCTAGACGGCGTCGCTAGACGGACGAACACTATCGCTTCATTTTCAATCGTCTTGAGCCCCTGTTCGGAAAAACCGGTCAGATACCGGAGGACTCTTAGTGCTGTTCGAATGAACGACGCAACTGTGTGTTTTGCCCTGTGGGCGAGAAGCGAGAACATTGACGCCCATCACGCTGGCCGCTGCTACTGCCTTGCTGGTCCGGTCTCGTAGCGATGCGTGCACCGGAATTACACTTGCGCGGTCGGTGTCTGCGACCTGAGAACGGAACGGAAAAGTCTGCCCAGTAAAGTGTTCTATCCGCCGTGGAGAGCATAATGCAATATTATCATATTATGCATATATATATATATATGCAATATTGAGAGAGAGCATAGTGTAATGTTATGCTCTGTACGTGCAGGTACATCACAGAAGAAGCGTCACTTCTGAAACGCCGCTTCGCAAATTCAGCTCCGCGTCGCTGCTACCTTCGATCCGCCTTGCTCGCACCTTCCTACGTCACGATATGGCTGATATTCCACTTCTGTTGCTATTATCTACACACCACGTCCGTCGTCTTTCACCTACTCAGACACTCGCGCACTACTAACCGGCGCACAAAAGCACCACTAACGACCCGCAGGAGGCCTTGCTGCACAATAACACCACGTGCTGCAGCGTGCAGCAGTGACGCTATTGTGCAACAAAGCGCCACTGCTGTGGTGGGAAAGTGATGCGCTCTGTAGCACCACTACTGCAGAGCGTGCAGCAGTGATGCTATTGTGCTGCAAAGCGCATCGATCGATCCGTGAGCGCCTTGCAGCACGGTGCGCTATTGTGCTGCAAAGTCTCTCTCGGGTCGTTAGTGGTGCTATCGAGCACCAGTTGTGGTGCCCCATTAGTGTTCGAGTAGTGGTGCAGTTTTCCAGTGGCAACTGCGCTCCAATGCGCGTGCGCGCGCAGTCGCGCGCCGGCGCGTTCGTGGCAGGATTTCGAACCGCCATTTGTAGTTTCCCGCCGGTCAACGCGGTCGTTTGGCACTTTTACTGCATTTAACGTGTCTGTCGTCAGTGCATTGCTCCTCCATGCTCAGTCCTTGACATAGGGCATTGGAAACCGATCTGCTTACCGTCTGATTCCAATTCGCTTCCACACTGGGACAGCTGCGGTTTGAAAATGAAGAAACCGGATCTTTTCGTGGCACTTCAGCCTTGCGAAATATGGTCACAATTTGTGGCGCGATTTTTCTGTCAGCTGGCCTGTCAACCTGTGAACTGTGAACCTGAAGCTGTGTATTCTGCTCCTGTGGCATTTTTGATGGGCCATTTTGATGACAAGGTTGACAGACAAGTTTGATTTCCGCTTCTCTTTCTTGTTGGCCTATATCCTATATCTATAATTAAGATGCTATATCCGTGAAAGTGTCTATAGCATTGAAAATCAAAATATAGTTTAATTAGTGAATAGTCAATGATACAGACCTCGAGGATATCGCGAATGTTACGTGCGGTCAAACAGCGCCGGTGGTGTAAGGCGAACATCGCTGCCCGGAAAACAGAAGATGCGGGTTCGAGTCCCGCCTGGCGCAAGAGTTTTGATTGCAACGAAACATCCTGTAACAACATATAGCCTCTCTACCAGCCGCTCCAGGCTTAAGCAAATGTGTTCAAGTCAATGGTACTGTTGGCACTCTATCTCTTGGAATACGCCATGCATTCAACTTCTACGAGATTCCATGGTAATTCGGACGCCTATTAGCCGTCAGCGATGAGGTGCAGTGCCCTGATGATGGACACGTCTTGGTGTGGAAACTATTTTTGGTCAAGAAATTGTGCCTGTTGCCGATTTGGATCAATAAGCATTCTCTTTTGTTGAGGGAAGGGGAATATTTCCTACACTGTACTTTGTACCCTTGCGCGTGTAGCGCAGTCAGAGGAGGTACCGACTGTTGCGTGCAGCCGATACCACGTTCTTGGTTCGGATTTCTCGCCCAGGCCAACTAAGCCTTCCATTCCTCCGGGGTCAAATCGCTTCAACATCCCATAGAAGTAGAGTGCGTGGTGCATCCCAAAAAAGGTTAAGTAACGTCGTCCTTTATCCTCACATAATCCTTTCACTTGTATCAACAACGATATCCCTGTTTTCGGTTTCGAGTCGACGGCGCTCTTGTACGGCTCGCTCGTGAGTGGCACTGCGGCCGGCTTTATAAATAAGGTCTTTATAAATAAGCGATTTATAAGGGCCTGATTTATAAAAGCCGGCCGTGCGCGTAAATTAAGGGTGTGAGTGCCGCCGCACACAGCTGCCTCATGAAAACCACTGCCCGGCGGACAGTATGGTCTCACAATACGGTCTCGGCATGACTGCAGTATTGCGAGAGTGAAGCTCTTTGTGTTCGCCTTGTTTGGAAGGAAGTTTTCACCCTGCTGTAATGTCATATTATGGTCAGTTTTCCAAAAAAAGAAGACATTTTTTGTTGTTGGTGCTGGTGCTGCTGCTGGTATTCTTGAGTTTCAGCAAGTTTGCCTCCGCTTCCAAAGGCACCTCGCCTGGACCTGCCGACAACTTCAAGAGGAAACAGTGAACGATCGGCTGATCACTTAGACGCAGACGATGGGCACTACGAGAAAGCAAGAGGAGGGAACCACCCGCCTGCGAGGCAATCGCCCGAGAGGACTGATTTGGAGGATCGACAAGCTCCCGGTACGTTATCAGAACGGCTATTACTGTTTCGTCCTGTTCTTTTAGCCGAAAAATGGGCCACTAAGGTGGTTCATTTGTCGGTTAGAAGAATTACTTCTGTCTTCATGCTCTTTTAGCCGAAAAGTGGGCCGTTAAGGTGGTTCATTTGTCGGCTAGAAGAGCTACTAGTGCCATACTGCTCTTTGTTCTAGGACCGAACCAAAAGGCTGTGTACTGTGGTGCGTTTAAGCTACATTTCGGAGTCCCGTCAGATGGGGAGCATTATTTTGCTGATTTTTTGTGCGATCCAAACTGGCATATCTACAGGATGAACAGCCGCTTTTCTATAAAATTTATTTAATTCTATCGGGTTGTAAACCTTTGAGGGGCATTTTTCTGGCCATTTTGGGCAAATTTTTTTCTGTTTTCTGGGAAAATGGCCAAAAAATGGCTAGTGAACAGAAAATTGAGCTGCGAACAAAATCATATCATAGATATCCAATTAAATGAATTTAAATAGTATCATATAATCATTAGTTTCATGGCAAAGCGATGATTCTAGAGTATTTCAAATTGCAAAAATGTAGCATTTTTCAATGTGGATTTCTGTTTTCTGGCTGGTCTTTCTGTTTTCTGGGAAAATTTTCAAGATTTCCGCCCATCTCTGGTGGAGAACCCCTGAATACAGGGTGACCCAATTTGCCCGACCCTGACCCTTGACATGTGACTTTAGCAACATGAAGCTTCTGTGAAAAAATACTCGAAGGTTTACAACCTAATAAATTCTCTTTTATATTTTAATTTTGTTTCTTTTTCCACTCGAATTCGTTTAGTTAACAAAAACTGAACACAAACACAGCAAAAATTGAACACAAACACAACAAAAATTGAACACAAACACTTAAAATGAACGCAAAAAAATTATTTAAAAATAATTGAGGTATGGGCCGAGTCTAAGAAATTGCGTGACGATATCTATCGAGCGTGCGATTACCAGAAATCCTACTTCCGTTGTCTGTGTGATAGACTTCTGGAAAATCAGAGGACGCCAACTGTCGAAGGAGGTTCAAATATCGAAAGAAGTTCTGCAAGCGGTACACTTCGGCTCCTGATTTGACCATTCCACGAACAAAAAGAATCTTGTATTAGGGTGTCCAAAAAGTATCTGCAGAAAATTTTGCAATACTCAGATTTTTTCAAGAATGTTCTGAAGACTTCAACGCAGTGTTATATAACGACACTATCCTGTTGTATCTGCATAACATATGTTGACGACTGAACTGATCGACGACAACCGGCGAAGACGTCTGGTTCAACTGGCTGGACACCATCGTCACAGGAGATGAAGAATTTAGCCTCTACGTCAACCACGCTCGTAAACGTGCATGGTGCACGTGATGAAGTGCCGCAATCTTTCGTAAAAGGTGAAATTCATGCGAGAAAAGTCAGCGTCTGGTGGAGAGTTTATGGGATCTATCATTTCGAACTGCTGCCTGACAACATGGCAGTCACGTCCGAAGTCTACTCTACCCAACTGCAGAGAGTGGCCGACAAGATGCGTAACGAACAGCTCAGGCTCGGCAAAGTTCGCTTGCTGCACGGTAACGCGCGCCCGCACATCGCTAAGACGACTTGTCAGAAAACTCTGCAACTCGGATGGAAAGTTCTGCCGCACCCACCACACAGCCCATATCTGGCCCCAAGTCCTTTTTTGATCACTTCAGCATTATTTGGAGGGAAGCGTTATAAAGATCACCTCGAAAACGGCCTCCGAGCTTTTTTCGCCTCCAGGTCGCCGGATTTCAACGCCAGAGCAATTCGAAGTCTTGTGGAATGTTGGCGGAGGGTAGTCGATGTTGATGGAAATTAGTTGGTTGATTAATAAAATGTTGATTGAAAAATTTTTATTATTTTGAAGAAATTGTCGTATTTCTGCAGATACTTTCCGTACCCCTATACATTCCTTCTCTAGAACGCGAACGTCATTCTTCGAACGAGGCCTCTCTCTCTGGCTGATGTAGGAGAACTCGCGTTAAGAAGTAGCGATTTCTAATGAGAGGCATGTGACGTGAACGCCTTACCTCTCCTTTCAATACCGATATTCTTATAAGAGTTTGCAAGCTTCAGCAGCTGGTGACAAATCGCTTGAAGGACCCTCGCATCAGCCTCAGCGAGCTGAAGGACGATCAGAGACTTTAGCCCTGGATTTGCGAGGTCGCTGAACACGAACCTGAAGTTTGTTTTTGAAGTATCGACTGCCGTCAATCGATATTGGTCAAATTATCGATTTTGTAGATGACGTTTTTTTTTCGATTTTCTTCTAACTTGCCCCAATCAACGTAGTTAAGATGTTCTTCCTGACAGGTGGCAGCTACAACTTATGCAACGTTATTACCACGGCGAACCCGTTAAAAAGCCGAGAAGCTACTCTAACGGCTGGATTTATCATAAATTTTCAGCCACTCAGGATTAGCTCCAATTTTTCCCTGCGAGGCTTTGGAGTGCGACGTGTACAATGCGTATGGAGACGAACCTATTAATCGAGTTGGTTCGACAACTGGAAGAGTGAGCGTTTGGGGGGTTTTGTCAGAAACTTCCTGCCGCCCTACTCAGGAATTGCTCTGAGACTGTCCACTTACGATTAGCCTTTGGAATGCAACAATGCATAAAGAATCGAACCTTTCAATCCAGGGGGGGGGACAGCTTGTAGAGTGAGCTCTTAGGAAGTTTTATTAGAAATTTACAACCGCCCTAGTCAGGAATTGCTTTAACTGTCCCGGTAAGGTTTGGGAGTGTGCCGTGAACAATGTTTCACGTATGAACTTTTCCGGCTGCGGCTTGTGGTTTTTGTAGGCAATGAAACGTGCTAGTAGTGCGCTGAAACACAGCAATGTAGCTTACGATTGGACAAAATTACAGCGGTGCGAACATGCAGATTAGCCTTGTGTGGCATTAGCCGATTTGTTCCAAGTTCAGTCGACACTTGCGAGAAGACGCGGAGAGCTAACGGCCTACAAATGCGCCAGCAAGCAGAACACTTAAAGCTCTTTAAGATGATTTTTATCAATTTCCTAGTTGATTAAACTGCCTTAGCCCCAGCTGCCATTTTAGGGCGGAGGACTTACTCGCCCATGTTTGCGTTTTGGACACTCTTAATGCTACAGTTTTGTTTAGCTCGAAGAGCTCTATCGAACGGTATTACTTTCGACCAATTTTAGAAAAATAGATTTTTTGACAATTTCCCATCGAGGACGGGGGCGGAATTTTCAAAATGGACGTCGGATTTGTAACCAGCGCCCCAAATGACCTCTAGGCGATTTTAGACGAGAAAATTTGATCAATTTCAAAAATATCAATTTTCGATGAGTCATCGTCCGCGCAGGCTCGGCTTAGAGCGCTCCCATCCTCGATAGGAAATTGCCAAAACATCGATCTTTCTGAAATTGTTTGACATTGACATCATTCGATAGAGCCTTTTGCGCTGAAGCTAATGGTGTTATTGTGAGTGTCAAAAGCTCAAATATGGACGGGTAAGGGCGCAGGAAACTTCAACAGCTAAGTCCACCCCCCCCCCAAAATGGCTGCTGGGGAGTTGCGAGCATGTCGTCTTAACGCGCCTTAGGCGTTCTGCTCGCTGACGCATTTGTATGCTGTTAGCTCTCCGCGTCTTCTCGCAAGTGTCGACTGAATTTGGAACAAGTCGTCTATTGCCACACAAGGCTAATCTGCATGTTATCATCGCTGTAACTTCGTCCAATACAAGCTACATTGCTGTATTTCAGCGATCACTAGGACGTCTCACTGCCTACGAGAACCAACGCCGCTACGGGGAAGGTTTTCATGTGACAGAGTTATTGCGCTCGGAACGCGCCGCGCGTACAATTCGCGAGCGGTCGCCCCATTCTATTGTTGGGTTTGATTCTATATGCATTGTTCACGGCTCACTCCAAAGTCCCTGGCATGACAGCGCACTGGCAACGTGCGCCATGCTTTAGATACTCCTAAGGCACGCATGTTCTGAGAATTAAGCTGCTCTAATCGCGAAAGCCTGCTCCAGTCACTTACTGGGCCACCCACGGCGAAAATGTGGGAGTTCTGGTAAAGCTGTATACATGCTTGTATAGAACTCGAACAGGCGAATCGAACGGTTCCAACCTTTTTCAAAAAACCTAAACCTGAAGGAGTTATGATCGAGCGACGGTCAATCCGAAGTTTTGACTGTGCGACGCGAGCGGTATTTATGATAATGACTCAGATACGGTAAAACCATTGCATCCGGATTTTGTGCGAAATCAGTAACCATTCTCGTGGGAATGAAAGCAAATGACGAAGGACCAGCAGATTAGAGCAAACGGCGAAAAAAATCGACGAGAAAAAAATTCATCGGCGATTTGTATACCTATAGATAGAGCTCAAGCTGCTGAGCTCAGCTATGTTGTTTTTTTTAGGAATATTCAATTTCTGAAGAAATTATTTAAAAAGGCCGCTTCCAAAGCGGTCTATGCTGATCTGTGCGGTATTTCCGGCCAATGACCAAAAGACATTTCCGGTACTTTAGACCACCAAATATCAGACGTGTTTCTTTGAGAGTGGCGTAAACTTATTACGATGTTTATAAAAGGCTAGTAGTTGTTCCATATTTTCGCAGTATTTTTTATATTATTGCACAAGTTTAGCGATTCTATCATATTAAAAGGCGTTTATTCTTGTTGGGGAAAAAGGGAAATCACAGCTCGTCTTTGATGGCCCATTTATGTGAGCGGCAGGGTCGTAGAATACGGCCTTACTAAACTTCTTTCCTTTCCTCTACTTTTCCTGTTAACACAGGTACTCTGACAGGGTACATTTCAACAGTTTATGCTTTGAGCATTGTTATGGATACGCCCGTTATCACAGTTCTACCCATTTCTCTGCGTGATAGACTACTCCTCGCAAGACTCAATATAAATTTAAGGCTTGTATATCTCATTCAAATTGGTTTTTGTCAGTACTTTAGTGGTGAGTTTTTAAAAATTCCTCTTCCAGATCAAGTTTAGAAATTTGTTTTAGTTCTGACTCGGCACGTCTGATATTCAAGTCGTGAAGCTGCATTGCTTGGAAATCGGGCTCTTCGGCGGTCAAGAAAAGCGGACTAGATCTTTGAAATTGAAAAACTTTTTTGTTTTATAATCATTTAAAGCGTGTTTTTCCGTAATGTTGCTAAAGCGTTCACCTGTTCTATGGCTTAAAGCCTTATTAAACATTTACCACACTTAAACGGCAGAAACATTTGGCTAAACACTCTAACAACTTTCGGTCTTCCCCAAAATTTTTGGGGCAGACCGAAAGTTGTTAGAGTGATTAGCCAAATGTCGACTCCATCCTACATTGCATCAGTAAGCGGCTGAGAGATGAAAATCGTGGTTTTCCTCCATCGCACAGTGAAAAGTAAGCAAAATCACACCTCAATAAAAATAGCAGACGTGCTCCACACGCTTACATCACGGTCAGTATTTATCAGTGTGAAGAGGTTACATTTAATAAGAATATCGTGCAGAATAAAACCCAAAAGTACGGAAAATCAACGTTTTATAAAGGCGAAATTTCTCTGTCGATATACCAATACGCCAGACTCTATACCGCATCTCGAATTCAAAAAATGTATAGGTGACGTCGACCGTCAACGTGTTCGTTTGTCGTCTAAGCATCAGCACGTGTCTCACGTGCTAATGCTGTCTCACGTGGTTTGCCGAATGCTGAGTACTGCGGTTTCTAAAGAAAACCGTCTGATTGGAAATGTTTCAATCAGGTAGAGTGGTGAACCGCATCTCGTGAGATTATCCCTTCGCATGACTGCTCAAATTGGTATCCGCCTTCAGGAAATGTGATTTATTAGAGTTTCCGAAATCTCCATGAAGACCCGCTTTCCTTCGTATCCTCATCTTCCGCTATTCTGCTATGTTTGACGTAACTATATGTGAATGTCGCGCGTGGCATTGTGTTAATGCGCGACCCTGCTCATCTGTGCACAGTTTAGTATCCTATAACCATGCATGATCATAGCAAAAACTTCTTACTCTGAGTTCATTTAATCCACTCCATCTTTCTTTAGGCTCTGAGTTATGTTTAGTTTTTCTTCAAGCAAAATCCGCTAATTCTCTTGAAACAGTTTTCAATATCGCTGCGTTCCATAAAGCTTCCTTAAATTTCTCGAGCGTACCGGTCATTCTATTTAAAATGCAAATCTTAGTTTATTAAATTGCTGCAGGGTGGCAGAAGTATCCAAGACATTTCTGGAATTGTAGGGCAAATGGCTCTGATCATTTGAAGCACCAATTGTCTCATGAGGGTGAACATATGTTTATGCACTCTTCTAGGTAGCGTCTGAAAGCCCTTCTACCACATTGGCATAAACATTGCATCCAGAATTTCCCAACGAAAGAAAAAATTAGAATGATCAGGACTTTTCTTAAACCCAATAAGCTACAGCTAAGAACTGTGTCAAGTTATCTAAACATCGCGCTAGGCAAGGGTCATGTTATCAGTATATCACAGTAGTAGCTGTGGCAAAACTAGTAAATAGTAGGCAATCGATACTTTTTCTTAAGATGTGTGCACCTATTAGGTTGTCCTAATTTTTTCTGGACAGATGTCAGAGCGAGATGTTTTGTGAACAACTTTATTGTTAACCGATATCATTCGACAAAATATTATCCTTTACGGTCCATCACATGTTGTTGTCTTTCCTGGTAGAGAAAGAATTCCATAAGCGAGGAACTCCGAAAAGTTGAACAGCAAGAAATTGTTGATAGAGCTTTTGACCTCCTCCCGATTAGTGAACTTTGTACCGGCGAAAAAGACCGAATGACAGGAAAACATAATAGTCGGAGAGTGAAAGATCGAACGTGTGTGGTGGACGCAGCAGAAGCAGTTCAATCCCGAGTTCTTCCAGCTTCTTCTGATCCTTTATTGCCGCGTATGTTCTGGCTTTATTCATGAGAAGGAGAAGTTTTCTTCTTCCAAGCCACCGTCAGGGCAGGATTTCGTTTTCATGTTCTCCAACTGGATGGGTGTTTCTCTTTCTTTTCTTTTTTTTTTGTTCTCCAACTGAATTCCAAAATAGAACCCGTTGGAACCAATTCCCAAAAGACCGGGCCACTGATATCCCACCACGTTTTTGCAACTCATTTCTGTCGTAATCAGGAGGCTTCGGATGTGGCTTCGGCAGCGTGTCGAAATCAACCCAGCGATCGCAAAGTAGATGCAGCAGTCTCCTCCATGGTGACAAAGGAGTCGATCCATGGCGGTTGAGGAGAGAAGCGCTCACATCGACACTCTTCTTCTTGTCTAGATCAGTCGAAGCGTGCGGGGAAACTTGCAGAAACCTTGCAACC
Source organism: Heligmosomoides polygyrus bakeri (assembly GCA_947359475.1). Lineage (NCBI taxonomy): Eukaryota > Metazoa > Nematoda > Chromadorea > Rhabditida > Heligmosomidae > Heligmosomoides > Heligmosomoides polygyrus. The sequence goes on from OX375868.1 coordinate 28,401,694, forward strand.
CTGCCCCTGAAGTCTATAGAATATCGTGGGCAGTACATCTTAGAGTGTGAGAAATGGCTGCAAGCTCACGTACTGTAAGAGTAGGACGAGCATCACAGTTACTAATTACGAGCGGTCTTTTCTGCATAGGTGGTCGTCCGACACGAGGAAGTTTCAGGCACATTGTCACCACTGTCGAACCTACGGTATCCATTGAAGCATATGTATCTCCCAAGAGGGATCACGGGCCTTCATTGTCCCCTGCAGAAAACGTTAGGCCTCGTCTGCAGATCGACCAGCGGTACTGCAGAAATTCCTGATAACGCCAACATTTCACAATATCGCCTGTTGCCGCTTCAATTCGCGTTTTTTTTTTCAGGAATTTCGGCTGTAATTTCTCCGTAAAATCATTGTAAGCCGTTGATGAATACGGTCCCAGATCGACCTGGAGGTGGTGGATTAACATGCCGTAGAGAAAATACATATAAGGGACATGAAACGAGTGATACTCAAACGCCAGGCAACTGAATACTTCAGCTGGCAGGCCTCTGCTTGTGAGTATCTGTTGTGTTGAATCTCATCTTTGCATTTTCTCTTAAAACCAATCACCCAGTAACAGGTCAGTGATCTTCTTCATTGATCGTTTAAGAGAGTTTCCTCTTCTGAAGACCTCAAAGCGAGCTTAGTTCGCTAGAGCTGTGAAAGTCTCAATTTATGATAAGATGATGTGGTCTACATATGGATGGCTGCTGCATTCGCCCTATCCAGTAATCTGGCTCGAGAACGAAGCCATAGCCTCCTATATGTAATGATATTATGTTCCTCATAGCCTCAGCCAGTCTGTTGCTTCCACAGTGGTTTCTCTCACGATGATTGTCTAAGCGTTTTCCATAACAGGCGGTTGGTAGCGCAGTTAGTGGAGGTGGCGGATGTCATGCGCTTTCGATTCTAGGTTCCCGATTTGGATTTGCCGCCCAGACCAACCAAGCCTTTCACCCCTCCGGGGTCGGTGAATTGGTACCAGGCTCGCCTGGAAAGGATAAAACACTGAATGCCCATCGGCTGGGCACACTAGGTCATTCCGTAGGTGCACATGCAGGTTGCCTCCATGGCATTGCGTAGACGAAAAACTCGTAGCCCATCACAAAAGAGATTGTAATGTCGTCCTTTATCATTTACCAGACGTTCAACGGCCTGCCGGCCGCCAAACGTCTGGTTGGGGCTTCGCCCCAAACCCAGAGAGTAGAACACCCCGAACGTCTTCCTCTCCTGTTTAGGCCTTCTCTCATTCATTATAGTAAAAAAACTGGTTTTGCTACATAGAATGGTATAGCAGAGTAGGGCAAAACAGGTCCATCACCTTCACTGGACCCCCCCCCCCCCCCTTAACTGGTTCCTTATCACCGGTTCCCCTTTATTGTCAGCCTTTTTCCACCCTTCACTGGACCCCTCCCCCCCCCCCCATTCACCGGTCCCCATTACTGGTACCTTCCTCACTGGTCCCATCTTCATTGGACCGCTCCCCCCTCCTTCGCCGGTCCCCTTCACTGGACCCCTCTCCACTCCTTCACCGGTTCCCCTTCACTGGATCCCCCCTTACCGGTCCCCATTTCTGGTCCCACCTTTACTGGTCCTTCCTTTATTGGTCAACCCTTTACCGGTCCCCCTTACTGGAACCCCATCCTTCACCGGTCCCCATTACTGGTACCTTCCTCACCGGTCCCCCCTTCACCTGATCCCCTCTTCACCGGTCAACATTGACCGGTCTCCCTTCACTGGATCCCTCCCCCTCCTTTACCGGTCCACCTTTCACTGGACCACTTCCCCCTTCACCGGCCCCATTACTGGTCCCCTCCTCACCGGTCCCATCTTCATTGGACCCCTCCCCCCTCTTTCACCGGTTTCCCTTCACTGGATTCCCCCTCACCGTTCCCCTTTGCTGGTCCCACCTTCACTGATAACACGTCGTCTGGATCCGGAACCATTGCGCGACATCGGTCACACCTCTCCTCAGCCCGAACGTCCTTGGTGGGACATCGGTGACACGTCTTCTGAACCCAGACACCTGTTGATCCACCTCGCTGACACCTCTTCTAAACGCGGACGCATGTTGAAGGAGGTGGGGACATTTATTCCCAACCCGCACCTCCTCTGCGCGACATCGGTGGCATCTCTCCTCAACCTGAACGTCCTTTGCGTGACATTGGTGACATGTCGTCTGAACATGGACGCCTGTCGACAACTACAACAGTTGACAACTGGTGACAACTACAACCCCTCCCCCCCCCCCCCCCTTCCCCATACTTCCTCCCAACACACTCCTTCAGCACTTCTGTGCAAACAAACACCCACAAACACACGCACTCACCCACAGATAAACGACCGTTCTCGCTTATATATAGTAGGATTCTACAACTGATACGAGATGTTGATCACAGACTCTGTAATTATTTGAGCATTTTACGTGACGCTATGTGATTCCAGTAGAGTAGTGCGTTTGGTATTCTAGTATTTGCTGTTCTTTCGGAATTTATGGCCAACCTGGCTCGGAGTGAGGCAAGGGAGCAACCAACCAATTAGAGCACTGGCTCCACTACATAAATCTACCTAAATTCTTCTCTTACCGCTTGCTCTTAAGCCTTTACCCAACCTGCACAGCTCTCTCGCATTAACTGACACTCCTTAGAGTTTTTGTGTCTTTTTTCCATACTTTGCTGTTTAAAGGAATATGGGATATAGGACGGCGTAAACCAAATTCGCTTCCTTTATGGATGCGGCACGCATTCTACTTTTGCGCGAATTCGTGGGGAACTGGAATGCGCCTTCGGATTGCGCAGTGACTTTCGTTGGCCAGCCAATGAACGAGTCAATGATGTGTCCTTCTCGGACAACATTTGCATCAGTTCGCCGACCCGGAGTGAGCATGGCTTTTTTGCCCTGAAAGGCATTCTAACCATGGACATTCATACAAGGTGCACGTGGCGCCTTCGACCGCGCTAACACGCACCTGCTTTACTTATCAGTGTGAACAATTTTGTGTGTGGCTAATCGACCTAAATTAAGAAAGTTTTCCAGAGCCTTTAAGATTGAATTGCAGTAGATTTCTACCCAATTTAGGAACGATTGATGCACTCAAAGAGAGTACCAAAAATTGCTGTCACTCCTGTAAAGGTCATAAGACTCTTAATTCATTAACTACAAGCCAGATTATGTTGAAGAGCAGGAAAGCTTAACCCCGGTTGGTTTAGTGTACAGGCACTTGTATAGCAGGTTGTAGCTTACTTTATTGATGGAGTAATTGCCATTTATATAAACTTTTACTACTCAAAATTGTGCGAGGTTCTGCAACCGTCTTTGTTTACCTAAGTTACGCACAAAATTATAGGACAGTACTAATGCTTTGAGTTGAACCAATATATGTATTGGTTACCCACTTCACTTCAAGGCCATAGTGTCTCTTGCCAGAAAGAGTCGCCGATATTTTTTTTTTCATGCATAAGTCTCAGGCTACATCGCAATCGTACTAAAATTTGAGAAAACACTGTGCGTTGCATCTTGTTGTTGGAGATGCGATCACAGAGTCGAAGGTACGATTGATGAGGAATGCTTAGATCGACGGTTATTTAACCCATTTTCACCATTATAATTGATCCCTGTGTAATCCATGGTCTCCCTCTCAGCCCTTAAGGTTATTCTAGTCAAGAAAGTCCTCTCTGATCGAGATGCAACGAGGTCAGATTGACTCCACTGCAGTTCCTGCTTTGTAATTTTTGAAAGCAAAATTGTTGGTTAAAGAAAGGGTTCGAAAGATAAAGAATAAGGATAAGGATAAAGGGCAGCGTTACTCAATCCCTTTTGGGATGCGCCAGCGCATTCTACTTCTACGGGATGTCGTGGAGGCGATATGAATGCGTATTTGGCCATACAATGACTTGTGGTGGCCAGCCGATGAACAATTCAGCGCTCCTATCCTTCCCACAAACGTCTGGTACCAACTCAACGACCCCGAGGGATGGAAGGCTTAGTTGGCCTGGGCGGAAAATCCGAACCAGGAACCTGATATCGGGTACACGCGACCGTCGGCGCTTCCTCCGACTGCGCTACACGCGCCCTTTGGAAGATAAGGTATAAAAATAGAACGCATTCCAATCGTAAGTTTTTGAGCAAATGACACGTGCACTTTCTCTAAATCATTTTTTGTTCAACTGACCATCGAGTTGCTTGAGTTGGCCAACCACACCTCAACTGGTCAGAAGAGCTCCAAGGGATTCTCTTCACTCGACAGACATGAAGAGTGTTAAATCATTTGTTCAGGGTTCGTCACGAAGAAGTCCTACGTACGCGATAGAAGCCGTCCTGCCGTTATTAAACGTTCCTCGGAATCTATACGGTTACGACTCTTGTTCAGCTGGTGTCTGCGAAACGCATTAAGTGCCGGCGCAAGTAATTTTCGATGACGCCGCATGTTAGGCGTGTGATGGCGCAGTCAGGGATTCGAGGTTCCTGGCTTTCCCACTCAGGCCAACAAAGCCCTCCATCCCACCAGGGTCGGTTAATTGGTACCACAGTTGCCTGGGAAGAATGAAGCACTCAACTGTTCATCAGGTGGCCACCGCAGGTTATTGTGAAGTCGAAGTCCGCACTGAACGTGCCCCCACGACATCAGATCGAAGAAGAATGCGTGATACATCCAAAAAAGATTGATTTATGCCGTCATATCTTGTTCGTCATTTCTCGCCGAATGTTGTCGAGTGCCCTAAAAACTGAACGAATTAGGCATAGATTTTTTGTGCACCTTTCAGACTTTGTAGACCGAAAGTATAAATACAACCTCACAATGTATCTCTCTTGCCAGCAATATAGGGCAAACAACACTTCGTGAAACAGACCTGAGCAAGCGAGAGCACAACTTTACTTCTTAAATTCTATGAAGTATAATATAACTAAGCACTTTGTTAGCAGCACAGATCCATTTTAATAGATTGTAATAGAGCTGAAAAGCTGGTTGCGTAATGAAATCTGACCGTACATGTTGGACCAACCCAACATGTCTGCATGTCCAAAGTGACCGACTTCGTAGAGCGTCCATATTCGATCTATGTACGTGAAGTATGTAACAGCGCTAATCCATACGCTCTACACTCTAACTGCTTTTAAAGTTGGTAAAAATCCTAGCACGTTACAGACTAAAAGGTCACGTTGTGCAGCCGAAACGCCTCCCACGCCCAGTTCTCGTTTCCGAAGTGCTTCGCGGAAGAGCACGCCCGTAGCGAAGAGGGAGGATTCGAGGGGCAAGGCTTTAGACGTTCCAATGGGAACCCCGCCCTCTTCAGTACCATTCGCCTAGCTGGCCCCGAAGCGGTCGTTGTTCACTTCCGGATGCTTTGTACAAAGTCCCACATTGGGAGGTTTTGTATACAGTATCCGGAAGCGCGATGTTCCGCATGAGTTCAATCGCCCCTAGGCCTCGTCCGTGATTGAGCTCGAGCTTCGAGACACCAGGACTACTCGTGAATTACATCGTGAGTGCCTAGATTCAAGATAATAGCATTCAATACATGGAGGACGTGTTATTTTAACCGTAAATTGGTCGCTTTTAGGTGGGGTTCTACTTCAGCTATCGTCTCCCAGCCTACCTCGATCCGGTTGTGATGTGACTCTGATAGCTTTCATATGGTTGTTCAACTCTAATGCAGCCTACATCTTCATCGCTCTACCACACCTTCCACATTCAGTTGAAGTGCAGACGTTTTAACTACACCAGGCTCTCTAACTACTCAGGAAACCTTTGGGCATTTTGCTTGACTCAATAACGCGGCCGCACTTCTTCATTGCGGATGTGGTCGCGTAATGTAGCACTGGCTGTGCGAGGAAGCATTCACACCTCCATGATGCCTTAGCGGAGGGTTGATTCCTTCCTCCAAGGCCACCTCTCTCATTCGTGTTCCAGGTCTTTCTTGTAAACATTCGACTTCAACTTACTGCACATATCACAATGGCTAGCCAATCTAATAGCTCTTCTATACTCCGGCCGCATTTTCTGAACCTGTCCCGATGATGAAGGAAAAATTAAGGGTTATCCGCACTTAAGTCTATATGGAAAAAGCTTCTCGCACACTATAAAGTAAGAGACACGCCTTGTTTGGGAAGGGCATACTTATTTTCACTTTTTACCGGCCTGCGGAATCCGCATTTGCCTCAAAGTTCAATGTACTGCCCATTGGGAGAATCTGTCCACTCCTGGTTGAGATAGAGCCTAAATTAACTCAGCAATCCCTTGCAAACCTAAACCTGTTAGGAGCGACCGATCAACTACTGAAGTGTAGAAAACCGAACTACTGAGAATGCATGGACTTTAACAGAACTGGATCATGAGATTCCTGCCGCGAATAAAGATAAGGAAAGGGCAAAGGACGGCGTTACTTAACTGCTTTTGGGTTGCACCACGCACTCTACTTTTAAGGGATGTCGTGAAGCCGATTTCAATGCGTATTTGGCCATGCAATGACTTGCGGATGCCATCTGATGAACAAGTCAGCGATTTATCCTTCCCAGACAAGGTTGGTAGCAATTCACGGACCCCGAAGGGCCGGAAGGCTTGGTTGGCCTGGGCGGGAAATCCGAATCAGGAACCTGGTATCGGGTGCATGCGTTAGCCGGCACGTCCTCCGATTGCGCTACGCGCGCCACAACTATTGAGAGGAATTTTTTCCCATTCTAAGTGGATCCTTTCACTAATTTAAGAACCTATGATGTTCCACCGCTGGCATCAAAGCACAAGCACTAACACGCTGTGGGAAGCGTGATGACGATCTGGAAATCATCCCTCGCACTAGACGATATTAGATTATATTATACCATATTACACTATAATAAATGCAGCATGTAGACTTCACCACTTTATTAGAAGGAGCACATTAGGTTGAAAATAAATGGCTCATATTTTTCCGTATGAGAATGAAACAGATCTCCGTGTCCACTCTTATACGAAGTTTACAGACACTTTCTTTATTAGAACTATCAAAGTCATGACAGCGCTACCTACATAGAATAAGTTAGCTCAAAAACCCGGAAAAATAGCCCAAGCCAGAAAAGAAGAAGCCTACCGAAATCCTTGTTTTTACAGAGATCCTAACCGAGAGCCTTGCTATATGTATAGCATTGGCTACGTCGTTATCATGCTTCCAAAAGGTGTCACAGTGCGGGAAGGGGGCGTTCTTGGCCTTGTCTCTTGGCTAACTCTCAGCCGCCACCTTCAGTGTAATTGAAGATTGAAGACGACCTGAAATGTTTAGAACTTGGTTGAGGAGGACTAGTGTGTATTCCATGCCTTCCCTCTGAGCTGCTTCTTTGTCGCTCCATCGATGAACAATTTCAAGTCTCTGTCAAAGGAGAGTTAGTCAAAAACTAAGTCTTCAAAACATTTTTTCAAGGAAGGAATCTCTCTCGAAGACTCTAAAATTTCACTGCCCAAAAGCAACATAGTGTGGAGCCATTTGAGTTTGCGAACGTACACAACGTCTCTAGAGATGTGCTATCAAGAAGCACCAGTTAGACATGTGTAGCACTGCAAAGAAGTAGGCCCTCTAAAATGTCGATCATCATCACTCATCATCATTGTGGCTAGAGTCAACGTAAACCGCTTAAAAGATCAGCGCATCTAGGCACAGGACGAAGTGATGTCACTCAGAGTCAGACCAGATTTCTTATAGCTTCCTCAAGTCCCGCTTGAAGTGAATGCGTCAATATCGTGGTGACAATCTTAGAGCTCAGCACATCCTCGGACAAACGATCAGAGGGTCAACACGCTTGCCTCTAGCCGGCTGACGGACTAGCCTATGAATGAGGCCGAAAGGAGCGAACAATACACGGGAACAATGCTAATTGGGCCACAATCTTAGGTGTGGGCGGTATACGAAAGGCGCACCAATCTCCTCAAGACATTTCTAGCGGCGGCTCCGCTCACCAGGTGATCAGCCGGCCTTGGCTACGGTAATACCGTAACCCATGTAACCGTTGCGTGCTTCGATTGTTTTCAGCGAATACGTCCCGCTAATGTTCTTCTTCCCTACTTCAATTACTACTACTTCACTTTTATCACCCTAGCCCAAGATTTGAACTCTAGGAGCGAAGACGGGAAAAGAGATAGTTCTTCATCCAGCCATGAGACTAAATCTAAAAATGCTCCTCCTTTATTACTTCTACATTCAATGCGATGGAGTTAGTGATAAAACATACCCACAGCATAAGATTTATTGTCTTCTAAAGACTGTCGGAGGCAGTACATCACCACTGTGGTATTTGATATACTCTGAATCTTGAAGAGATTAGACACATTGGGTTAACGCCACATCTCTATGTATGGTTTCTTATGCAATGATCTGGAGATCCACGTGCTTACAAAATGAAAACAACTTCCAGTAATAAGGATAAATATAGCCAAGGTAAAGTTTCAACTCACTCTCTAATCGATAAATAAGATTCCTTCTCAATAACCGGAGCTTTAGGTATCGCTTTGAATAAAGGTAACGATAATAACGTTTTCTTAATGGTCGAGATTGTTTCTGACGTTTTGAAACCTTTTCGTCCAAAACGCTGTCACATCGGCAAAACTACTTCTAATAAGCGTCAAACAACGACAACTCTTGCTGCTACTGCTGGGATTAACACTGAGCAAGGCTGGCTTTCAAAATAAGACATATCACCGCTGTTTTGGAAGTAATTCTAAGGAGGTGGTTCTGTTCAACCCAATGATGAACAAGCGCGTTTTCTGAGGTGTTTCTATCGCCGATGCTTGCAGGAATCGGAATATGTCGAGTTGCTCCAAGCGACTGCAGCCCAAGACCGTCGCAGCCCATCTAAATTGTTCCGCATATTCTCATTTATGTTCGGTTATGTTTAAAACTCAGTGTATTCTTGTATGCTTAGGGCTATAACATGAGCACTGCTGGCAAAACAACAAGAGACTCGCTTTACAAATGTGAGGGCTTTTCCGAGATCTACTTTTTTCCTTGTTTTCGCATTCTCTTTAGCCATCAGCTCCAGGCGTAACCACCCGAGCTTAACATAGTTACGCTAAGCTATGTTTGATCTATATCGCTCGTTTTCCTTTGTAGCAAATATATAAGTCTAGGTGGAGCTTTAACATTCAGGAAAAGTGAGGTTCACCTCACAAAAAGCCGTCCAACAGGAAGGCGGCCACCAAACGATGGCAACTCTTGGCCCTCTTTGTGCAAACCTTCTTACACAGTTTTTCAGCTACGTAAGAGCTATCTATGTAAGGTTAGAATCCAGCTTTACTCATTCAAATGTATATCAGATTGTTCTAAAGACATTGCCGGATTTAGGCCACCACACCCAACTCACTTCTTCTCTGAAAGATCAGTTCGTCAGAACATATGGATATTGTTATGAAGCAACGATTAGCTTAAACTTTTAAGGTCATGAAATATACAGTTCCGAAGTGAATTCTACTATTTCGGTTTTAAAATTTGTTTATCACATAACCTATACCAATACTTGGCGATTTAAGGAACACCTAATAATATCGAACATACGATTAGATCGAAAGAGGAGTGAAATGTTCTTGAAGCACAATACGTTCACGCTCCAGAATCGGTCTTTTTGCTGGGTAGTCGATATCACAACCAGCTGTCAAATATCAATCCTACTCCGAAAGTTTTTGTTTGTAATAACCAAACCTTCCACAAGATCTGGAGATGCGGAACAGGTGCTTAGCGCCCATGAGGTGTGACCCGTGAAGCGATATTGTCAGGTTCTACTACACAACTAGCTTTTCAGCTCTGTTACAAGTTATTAAACCCGTGTTTCTAGCAACGTGATTAGTTGACATCACATTTCATAGGAGTAAAAAACGAGCGTTTTGCAGTGCGCGACTCATGCTGTTCCTCTGTCTTCCCCAGAAGTGGTATCAAACATCTATGGCATTGAAAACCTACTTTCTACGTTATTTATGCACTTGTTCACTGTGGCCTTCTGATCGCTCCATCACCCGTTAATATTCACCGTTCACGATTTGCGCATGTATTAGGCTGTCCGGAAAGTTCTCAGCGTTTTGAGTGCTTTACTTTGAGCTACCATAACTTTCTCAAATCGTATCGGATTTAGTCGAGATAAGCACCTTTCGAATCAGCTCGACATATTTCATCAGCGAGAAAATTAGGTGGTCGAGATTCTACAAAATCCACGAAAGCTGTTTTGGCTTACTCCTGATTGGTGAAGATTTTACCAGCGAGAAAGCTCTGAAAGTGTTTGAAAATATGGTAGTCGGTTGGTGAGAGGTCTGGGGAATATGGCGAATGAGGCAGAACTCCTATCTTTAATTCGTTCAATTTTCGAATAGCGATTTGTGAAACGTGTGGGCGGGCGTTATCGTGCAAGAGGATCGGGTCTCTTCTGTTCACCAATGCTGGCTGAAGTTGACGCAATTTTCGGCGCATTTCGTCGATTTCCTTACAGCATGACTCTGTTGTGATCGTTTGGCCTGGTGCCAAAAAGTTGTAATGGACCACTCCAGAAGTCGACCACCACACAGTGACCATTACCTTTTTTGGTGGAGGTTCGCCTTTGGGAAATGCCTAGGGGGTTCGTCGGCGTCCAACCACTGTCCGGAACGTTTCCTGTTATCATACGGAATTCACTTTTCATCACAACTGATGATGAACGGGACAGTTTTGTTGCGTAAAACTAGAGAAGAACAAACCTCGAAACGTGACAATTTCTGCCGCTCACTCAACTCGTGGGGCACCCACTTTTCGAGCTTTTCCACCTTCCCAAGGCGTTTCAAAGGATCCGCAACAGCAGTTTTACTGACGTCTAGCCTTTCCGCGATCCTGTTTAGGGTGGTTCAGCTTCCACCTCCTCCTTCAATTCGTCGTCCAGGGTCGCTCTAGGTCCAACGCTATGGGGGGCCTCATCAAGGCTGAAGTGTCCGGTGCGAAATTTACTGGACCACTGGACTGGCGCACAGTGCTTTCTCCAACACTATTGGGCCCCCACACTTGGTCGACTCGTCGGCTGTCTCGGCTGCAGATTTCCCAATTTGAAGTTGAAATAAAATATCCTCCGGCTTCAACGCACCTCACTAGACCCCTCAAGAACAGAATATAAAACAACGTTGAAATATAATTTACTTATTCAGATAGAGCGGAAAATTCTGTACAGAAAGTAGCATTAATGCGCAATGCAAGTTGAATTTTTACTTAGTAATAGACGAATGAAGAATAGCAACACAAAACGCTGAGAACTTTTCGGAGAACCTAATAATTGACAACTGTGATTTTCTGCATGAAACGTCTGATGTCTCAACTGTAACACGCCTTCTAGAAGAATTCGTGAAAACATGAATTTTTTTGTTAAGAAAGTTTTGAGAAAGTCAAAGAATTTTTAAATATTTTTGAATGACATATGAGATTTTGCAAGGCCGAGAACTGCGTTTTCCCAAAATATTCCAATCGTTTCCAGAACAAGTTGAAATCATTAGGCAATACAGGCAGACGGCCAAATACATGGTAGGAAAATTCGACGTTACTTTACACTCGTAATAGCTCAGATGCAGTTCCACCTGCTATGTGAATGTAAACAGTGAGTTTTCTTTCTAAAGTTGCAGCACAAGGGTAATTTCAAAATCAGAGCTCACACTATTTGAATTGCTGATGCTTTCACAACATTTCACAGGAAAGGGCCATTGGTGTTGATTGACACTAAAGGATATTGATTCTGATAAGTCGTCTACAGTTTGTAATAGAGTTAAAGTAGCAATGGATCTGTGTCACCGATGGGAACACTGACTCGGGATTTACCTCTGGTAGCTAAAAATAAATTTGATCTAGCTAAGTGCTTCGCGTTGTTTCAGTGAAGCACTAGTGGAGTGTATTTACGCACTCCACTAGTCTTCCACTAACACGCATATGGGCAAGCACTTTCCCAGTATTGAAGAAAATCCGTTCGCCCTTCGTCGAATCTCAGCTCTTTCCGCTTGGCTAGCGCGCCACACAAAGGACCACATTGGCTACAGTAGCCTACCACGGAGTACGGTAGTTAGTTAATCTAGCACGGGTTGGCAGAATCCAGCTCCGCCGATTGCTATGGATTAGAAGCACCTGACGTGAATTTGCTGAAAGATTCTGTGGCAATAAATGCTATGACTAGGCCTTATGTTTGCGTTGAACACCTGGTCCGGTTACTCGGGAGCCTCCTAGTAGTAAGGCAAAGTGAAAGTGAACAACATAAAAATACCATTTTTCCTTCTTTAAAAAGAATTATTCTCCAACCTATTTCAGAACGATTCTTTTTTGAGTTAGTAGAACTACTATTACGTTTAGGTTGGTCGAAAAGTCTTCATACTCTCTTTTCCACATCTTTCAGTATTTTCACATACAATACTTGCAACCAATGATCTTTCAACTTCAGTGGATCCAGGATGGGACAGTCTGCTACGTAATTCAGCTTTCCTCATCATCCAGAATAATGAGACTATGGACCACAAAGACATTTACTGAACACAACCTTGTACTATTCTAAACCTATGGTGGAACAAGGAAAATAATTTAAGGTGGGGCACCTTAGTGCTACAGAAAACTATGAAGCTTTTCCGACTGATCTGATTTGGTGGATTCCGAAATGAATTCAACCAAAGCGAACATATTGCGTTGTTGCCGTCGCTTTTTTCATATTTTTTTTAAGTGAAATCATTTTTGTTACCAACAAACACTGATCAATGATATCATTTTGTTGATGCCCTTTTGCCATCTTTCGGTATGTTGAAAAAATCCACGTTCGAAGAACACTTGGCTATTAGAAGCGAAGAACTGCTGATTCTACCAGCTTGATCGGAGTCAAAAGTTTTACGATTCAAATTCTTTTAAAGGGAGCGAAACAAGTAGTAGTCTTATGGCGCTAAGTCAGGGGTGTAGGGTGGATGTGGCACCAGTTCCCATTCCGGCTCTGTTCATTTTTGACGGCTGATTAATACAGAAGATGTGGGGGTCTGGCGCCATCATGATGGACCATAACGTCTTTGCAATTGCCAGTTCAGGGCATATTTTCATGATTTCTTCGTTTAATTTCGGTAATTGACGTCAGTAGAAATTCGAATCAGTAGTCTGGTTTCCTGCAAACAGCTCAAAGTAGGTTAACCCTCACAGGTGTTAATACGTGTGGTGAGGTGTATTTCCTTTAATTCGTGAGGAACCCCAACATCCGGTTTGTTTACGCAACCAAACTGTTATAAGTGCACTTGAACGATTGAATTCAGTATGTTAAGCTTCTGTGCCATCTCTCAAGTTGTCATGCGTCGGTTAGTTTCGACTAACGCCCTTATTTTATCGTCATCTGTAGTGATTGTGCAGCCAGTATGTGTACATCACTTGTTACATGCAGCTCTCCATTCTGCATCAGTCAATAACGCATCGTTTCTCTAGAAATTTTTCTTCTAAAAGCAAAGACAAAAAATTCCTAGAGTAGGGGAAGAACCGGACTAGCTGTTCTTCTTATGACAGCCGGGTTTTGTCAAAATCGCAATTGATCAAGCTCTCACGTTAATAGTCTTCAGAAGCTTCTTCTGTTGACCTTGTAGGAAGAGATACTGGTGTGCCCTTAACCACTCCTTCGTCATGCTCAGCACGGGACATGCATATCTTGCCAGTACGGGGGTTTCTGAGAGGCGGAATACGGTCGCGAACCCCGCGGCATGAACGGCGTACTTCGTTATCAATTTCCATGTTGCACCTGGCTCCAAGCTAAATAGAAGCAGTAATTCGGAACCAATCTCGCTAACGGACCGTTCCGATTGGCTGTCATCGAGCTAACTCTCTATTCTTCAGATGGAAAACAAACCGGAGGAATATTCTGCACGTAGCAGTAGCCCATTCGAATGTTTTGCTGACCGTGACTGTTATGTATTAACAGAGGGACTGATCTTGCTGATCCGGCTCTCGCGAACCAGGAACTGGCACTCGATGTAAGCCATCCATCTTTTCGGGGTCGGGGAGTTGCTATCAGGCTCGTCTGGAAATGATAAAAGACTGACTTATCCATGGGATGGGCACTGCAAGTCTTTGTATAGACGAAATACGCATCCCAGTTACCTCCACGACATCACATGGAAGTACCCTTCCTTTACCCTTTATTCTAACGAGTTTTTCAAGTTCTTACGTGATTCAAATTTTCAGTAATATTAGTCATTGAGCAAAAACATTGCATAAGATTAGAATTGGCCAGCTGCCGACTTTCATATTAAAGGGACCGGGAGAGAGTCAAATGTCTAGAAAAGTACTGCTCAGTAGCGACCGCAAGTGCTGTGAAAATGCTGGAAACATAGGAGTTTCGCTAAAATCGTGCGTGAACCTGTCCTGGCTGACATGCCTTGGTGGAGCCCTGGTGTGCATCGCAATCGATGCACTCGAGCTGTTGCCGCACGAAGTTGTGAGACTGGCTGTCATCTGGGAACGCCACCTGTAGCAGTACAAAGGCGCCGGACACTGCGCATCTCTCGATGTCTATCACGTAAAGCACCGCTGATGAGCAGTCATTTTGCACAGGAAACAGCACCCAGCTCAGAAACTTTTCTTATTCATTTAAGACAATTTCTAGTTGTTTATTTTAAATGCAAATTTACTGCAACGCTCCGCAAAAAGTGCTAGTGCTGAAAGTCTCCAATTCCATGACAAGCTATGAATCTGCAAACTGGCCAATTTCACTCTCACCTAAACTAGCACATAGCTTGTAGCAGCATATACAGCACCAGGATTTGTCGCTAACAGAGTTAAATTGTGTCGAAAACGATTCGAAACCTAGAGATGAACTATATCAAAGAGCTCTGAAATCAAATATTCTGAAATTTTACGTCCAAGCTAATAAAACATGTGTAAGAAACAAGTTAAATCTAGAATCACAGTGTTCAATCCTATTAAAAGTAGAGATATCGAACTTTTGGAAAGCGTTCAAAACAGTTTCACAAGAAAACTTATGATGAGATGCTTTTCAATGAAGCATGATCAGATTCCACATGGTTCCCAGCCATTACTCATATTCGGCCTTCCGACGAAGAATGGAAAAAAATCGCAGATCATGCCATGATGTACAAGATTGTTAGCAACAAGTTGTTCATTGGTTTAAACGATTTCTTTGATGACGCAGTGACGAGATCCGCAAGAGTAAGGATCAAGCGTAGAGCTTCAGTTGCTATAACGCGAGTTACATCTGAATTTCTAACATACAGAACACTTAGTAATTTCACTCTGCCGCTAGGAATATACAAAGATACGACAAGGTAGCACTGTGCAGATTTCTAAGAACTCCATTACTGCTTAAGCATTATAGATGTGTGTGTGTAGTTAGTTAACGTTGTATTACCATTTGTTTTACAAATTTCATGCATTATGTCACAGACTCCTACATGTGTGAGACTTTTTGTTTCCATGCAATTTCTTAAAGATAAATAGAAATGCAATTAAAGAAATGGCTTGCAATCGCCCAGTGACACTTTTAGACTTTCATGTTTTTGCAAGGAGCATGCTCTATCGGCCTTCTTCTGTTTGGATTTGCTGAACTAAATATGGAACCTCGGTGAACTCTCTAAGTTTGACTTTTTATTGATATGTTTCTTTCCCCATCCTCGCTCGCGGAAACTCTGCAACAATTTCCAAAGAAAGGAAATTCAACAGCAGATCGGTTGATATTCAATTGAGTATTGGTTCGTCAAACTTTACGTAAGCAGCCACTCGAGGCCTGACAATTTATAATGTGTCTCCCACACATCATGATATCAGAAGGTTTCGAATGTCTTGTGGAGTATTGCAGGACATCAGGTTAACCATAGTGCGCTTCTTGTAGACCATAAGAGAGAGAAAAAGATCGGATAATTGAGTTTGTATTCTTGCTTTAAGCTTGTTTAAAAGAAAATGCGCTACATCCAGCATTTATATACTTACTTATTATTCAGACTTGTGGTAGCACAGTTGGAGAACTTTCGCAAGGTTCGTGGCGATGTTTGGCCTGGTAGCTTCAACATATGCTTGGACTTTTCAGACTCTGAAGAAGGCGACATCGCCGAAACATTAGTCGTCAATAAATCGTGTACTATCTCGGTGTCCAGTTCAACACCACTTTAAACAATTGGACAACAGTTGGAAGAGATGTCTGGCGCGCACCCGATTCCAGGTTCCTGGTTCGGATTTCCCACCTACACCAACAAGGCCTTCCACCTCTTCGGAGTCGGCGAATCGGTCAATTTGTCTGGGATGGGTTAAATCCAGACTTTTCTATCCGATTACTACCCATCGCAAGTCGTTTAGGCCAAACGCGCATTCAAATCATCTCCACGACGAAGTATTAAGCGTGACGCAGCGTGACCCAAAAGGAATCAATTGATGCCGATGATCCTAATTTTACTTACTTAGATGCACTTGGGATGCAGTGCAACGTCAACATTCAACTAACGGAACAATCGTTGAAAGGTAGCAAATGAAAGAACATTCAAACTCATTCACATCACTAGCCTATTTCCTATTCTAGTCATCACCTGGCTACACTGACAGTTCTGCGCCTCCCATCCCAGTGCACCTCTGACAAGTGATGTGTAAAAGCTTTAGAGCAGTATTAACACGAAGAAGTCACTTCAGAGAGCATTAAAGAAACTCTCTTAGGGCAAACTTTATGCCAACTTTTTAAAGGATGTATAGTAGCGCTGGTAGCGCAGTCGAATGAAGCACCAGCTGTTGCGTTCACCCCGACTCAAGGTCCTTATCTCTCATCTCGCTCAGACCAACCAAGCTCTACATCATTCCTGCATTGGTGTATTGGCACCAGACATTCTTGGAAGGACGAAAGAAACACTGAATTCACGTGACGGACTACCTATAGTCATCGTAGAAGCCGATTAGGCATTTATTTTGTCTCCGCGGCATCCCGTAGAAGTAAATACAGTGCTTGGCATCTTAAACAAAGATATTAGGGGGGGGGGGGGGGCAAAAGTAATGAGACAAAATGGAAAAAAATCTTTATCTCTTTATAACTCAATTACAACTCAACGATGCTGAGGAGTGTATTTGTCATTAAGGGCAAGGACCTTGCTGCCATCGCTCAGCCAACTTCCTGATCCCATCCTTGCAGAACTGCTTGGGCCTGGTGTTGATCAACTCCTCGATATGGTTGTCAAGGACTGCTTGGGTTCTTGTGTCCCTTCCGACTAGGAAGTCCTGTAGACTCAAGTAGTAGTGGTAGTCGCATGGAGAGATGTCCAGCGAATACGGTGGGTGAGGCATGTGAACGTAGCCCAGCTGGCCAAGCTTATCCGTGGTTACTTGTTCCCGATGGGGTGCTGCGTTGTCGAAGAGGAGAACCTTCTTGAAGCGCTGCGAATGAATAAGAGCGAGTCGCCGGCCCATCTCTTTTATTTCGTTCACCATGGCCTTGGAGTTCGTCGTATGTAGTGCTCTTGGGAAACAGCTTCCGACAAACCTGTCCATGGGCGAAGACCTAAAAGCTCCAAAGGTGCCTCTCGCCGTGAACATCTCGCCGAACGAAGGTCGGTAACAGGTCACCAGGCCTCACCCAGACTCGCTGCTTGGCAGGGTTAAGGTAGAAGACGTACTTCTCATCTTGCGTGAATATTGAGCCCAGGCTGCTCGGGGTTGGGAATTGGGCGAGATTTGCGCGACACAGGTCGACTCGTCAGACTGGGGTTTCGGCATGAGACAGCATGGGGTTTTTGGCATGCTTCTGGAAAGGGCGGAAGTGGTAACTTCTCAGATAGGGTTCAGTAAGTAGCATACAAACATACAAATACGACAAGCACGAAACCAGACTCCAGCCACGAAAAATATGGACACGGCATGGGGTGTCTCATTACTTTTGCCCCCCCCCCCTAATAGATCAACGCCGTCGTTTATTGTCCTTCATGTCACCCTAGCAAAAGCGCTTTACTATTTTGCGGACGCCATTCATTCACGGCAACACATTGTAGTCAGTGCTCCCCATTCCTTCTAAAAGGTTACGGTAGAAATTCATGAAATGAACCACAACGTCTTAAGTATTTATTTTCACATTTGCATTGAACAGCATCAGCACGAAACATTTAGTTCGAACTTCGAAGCGTGGAACAAGGTGATGTATTGATTAGTTAATAGGGACCACTTCATAATTTTTCTAAGGACAGTGGGGCAACATCTGAGGTACGATAGGCACAATTCACACCTCGCCCTACAAGCAGGCGATGACGAAGACAAAGTGTGATAGCTCAACAGCTGAACAGAATGGCAACTGAGTTAATCAAGCAACAAAATGAAGCATACTTAAGTCTTGCAACAGAATTTTTTAGGTGCGTTGGACACAACCGATTTTTTTAACCTAAAAAGCTCAGAGATTCGTTGGGTTTCACTCGTGAAACAAGATGGTTTTCTTGTAGTGCCACTCAATGCCGCTTGTTTGCAAATAATTATGAACCAATTTTTCGTGTTTCCAAGGAACAGGATGCAAACGCAATAGATATCTGACACATCGTGTTCGGCAGAGATGCATTAATATGTGTAGCACAACAGCGGAACCAACACCGAACAATAAGCCCTAACTAGCAGTTCCTTCTCTTAGGATTCTTCTAAAGTGAGGAGAGAGGACGTGTGCCTTACAACTGCATCTAAAAAAAACGTATGAGTGTAGAACATATGTCGCTTTGGAATGGTGTGGAAGATGGCTTCCGTAAGTCTGTGCACGTCAACACGACACCCAAGAAAAGGTGACAGTCGGAACTATGTAGAGACAGGGCGAGAGGTTGTTTCCAGACGCTGTTGAAAGCCGACCTTTATTTATCTGTTCCCGACTTTTGCTGCTAGACTCAGGTTTTCTAGTTCGTGGTACGATAGTATTTAGCTCATCTTTGAAAAATCGTTCAAGTCTATACAGCGAAAAGCTGCATGGTAGGCTATGGCTGGCGTTTTACAGTCAGCATGCGTTAATTAGAGGAAACCTGGGACATGAGTCTCGTCGTCATGACTCAGGATCTGCCTAGGAACCGTTTCATGTTACTTTCTCTTGCCTTCAATCTACTGGTGAAAAGGAGATGAACCACTTGTCGATCATCCTCATGCTATTAAGGTGGATTTGAGCTACTCGCCATCAGATCTTCTCGAGTGCCTGACAACGGTGACTCTGTGTAGCAGAATAATCAAACGTGCACATTTCTCGAGAAAGATGCTCATCTAGGTTCTGCTCTAGCTGTAAATCACCTCCAGGATTCCACTTTCCTGCTGATAAAAAGCGTCGTAATGTATTCATGAGTAATCTAGCATAAATGTTTTTTTTTTGTTTCAGTTACTAGTACTAACTATAGGCTCTCATTGCCCCAACTTCCTTTCGGCAAATCCGAAATGGGACTCACACGGTTAATGTTTTCCACGCAACATTCTTGCACAGGATCGCATAGGGCTGTTGATATGCCATTTGTTTAACTTTCGACGGACATAGTTGATAGTTTTTGCAGAATGATATTCCACAACGAGACGGACACCGCCACCACGGCTGTTCCATGTTGCTTGGGAGACATTTCAGACCTGGAGTTTTTGCAAAGCATCGTACATTCTTCAGCAAGGTTGAATTAGTTGAAATGACAAACAGTGCATCACATACTCCTTTCTAGTAATGCCATAAATTCAGCTCAATCGAACCTCGGGTACTGTAGGGTACGTGCGGCTCTCCATTGCTGACCACCTGTTCCGTGTAGCTTACCTTCCCACGCACTGTAGCTACGTCCTCTGATCAGAAAAGACAGATGGCCGGATTCGGCGTCATTCGATTCATAGCTGTGATGCGCCAGACACTTTTATGGAACTTTTATGGAATATCTTGACAACAAAATACCAAACGTGGAGGGAAGGAAGACTAGATTGGCCTGAGCGCCCAGGCACCTTGAGTCGATTCCGTTTAGAGGCAATTGTTACATTCTGTATTCTCTTCCAAATCGTAGGCTTCTCACTCACGTAGGTGAGCAATTATTTGTAGACCCAGTGTAAACCAGCGCTATTGCTAGACGGGAATTCTTTAGAAACGCACAGAACGTAAAACAATTTATCAAGGTATGGAAGTTGACATAATTCATGTTTGACAGCATTGATTGATTGTCTCAATTATTTCTTTTTACTGTTCACTCGAGATTTCTTCACTGCTGTCTGTTCACTTTTCTCTGTTTTCGCTTTTTACCTGCGGCACTTTATCTGCATCTCAACACTATACATTTTAAAGTCAGTGTACAGTTTATACATGGAGGGCGTTTGCTTTATTTCGACTGACGTCTCGACGTTCTTACCTGGAGCCTGTACAGGTCGAGGACATCTATGGAGCTACTCGAAATATGTCGAATCATGGAATTTAATTTTCAGAAGAAAAATACGGGCGAGACTCTGTGTCCTAGATTTGAAAGTGCAGCTCAAGAAGGTACCCTTCAGGTAGTAGCCGACAAGGGCACCAGCCTACCGCAGGTGATGAGAAACGTGGGTGAATGGACCCACGATCAGCTCTGAACAGCACGCATGCACTGGATGTCAGTCCATGTTGATCAGAACCCACACAGACCGCGAAGTGCTCCATTTCTTGGGTTGTCGCTACGCGCTCCTCCTTTCTTTTGGATTCTTGGCTGCCATTCAAAGAGCATCAAGTGCCGATGTTCTTGTACGTCACTTTTCAGTGAAAACAGAAATAGACATACTGAGCTTCGCGCCCATGAGACATTGAACCATGTGGTTTGGCGAGTCGCTAATTTATTATATTTCTTTATTTTGCACATGCACATGCAAATACAACAAAGCAAACAAACTAATAAGAGAGCCTAGCGAAGGCAGGAATAAGTGTGGAAAAAGCAAAACACGGTGAAGAATAGAAAACGGTAAACTAATAAGACGCGCCCTGAAAATATCGCTCCACAAATGTTTTGTACCCACAGAGTGAGTTGGGTAATGTGTGATTTTTGACAACTTCAAAAATTCAGTGCCAGCTCTACAAGTGGAGAATGCTGATCGTATATTGCTCTTGGCCATAGGAAACTGGATCTTCCACTGATCCCTAAATGAAGGATTTAGAGATGCTAAGCAGTTAGGGATATCCCGCAGTAACGCTACGGCCAAAAAATTGTCATTAGACTAACGTCAACGTCTTGTTCTGGAAAAAGAGAATAACATTCCTTAACGGGAGGGTCAACCAAAACATTCATCAACTCCGAAAATCATATTTAATTAGATTGTTCCTTCTACACACTGAAGTGTTTTAAGATGGAAATTTTTACATCGCCGGAATGGTGTCCAAAGTTCTTTCGTGAAACTGTTCTGCAGAGATTCGAATCAGACGAATCTCGGCCATCGACTCCAAAAGTTCCTAACTTCTTCCCTGGACAGGTTATTTTTAAATCTGGTTTTTCTTTTATTTCTTCCGCTCTTTCTGTTCTACTTCGTGTCCCCCTATGTTACGTAGTGTTTGTACGGTAAACAAATAAGCAAATGAAACTACAAAAATAGACCTCAACAATGGTCCGGTAATAATAAATAGTCAATAATCAATTACTCCGGTTTTTTCGCGTCATTGAAATCAGCGCGCACATCAAAGGCTGATGCTCACACTTGGTGACTACTTCAGATGACTATATAGGAACCATAAAGGGAAACCTTTCCGGGCATGTGGACCATAGACGTTGATCCGTACGAATTACGTATATCTGCTTTTGACCATGAATGAATAACTCTTCTCTTCGTTTCTAGTAATAGTCAGAAAGTGTGAGCCGTCTGAAGGAAATAAAGGAGATCCTTTTTCCACCATTTGTTCCAAGTAGCCACCGTGTTTCCAGTATTTTTTTAAACGAGAAAGGCCATTCCTATTGGTCAATGCTTGGCAGAAAAACTCCAAAGCTGTTGTTACAGCCGTGAATGCAGCTACTAATGGCTTCGGGACTTTTTAGGAGGCGCTCTCGTGCTGGTAAAGATAGCTGTGCACGCGTGCTGTCAACCGGAAAGTTCCATGCAGCTCTGTGGGAAGGCAAGTGAGCTGAATGGCAAAAATATTCCACTGGCGGGACCTCTTCGTCTTCAAGACGCGTTGTTTTAAGGCGTAACACAGTAGGCACGGCCTAGCGAAGGATGCTGTGGACTGAGCCAAATTCATCAACGACTTACAGCACGGAAAGAATACAGCCGGAATCCGTGATAGCGCGGCTTATCCCTAGTGAAACGTTTCACCATATCACTTGATAAGCCGCGCTATCTCTGATTTCAGCTGTATTTTCATCATTAAGTTGCTATGAGCCGATAATGAATCTAGCCCCTGATCGATGAGCTGCCGGTGTTTGATGAGACAATCCGCAAAGGAAGTACGCTGTCTGATCCGTTCCACGCTTGGACCGCAATGCATCAAAATTGTTTTCCACTGCGTTCTTTAAAGAAGACTACATAGTTGGCTAAATCGGACTGCCCGATAGCAAAATCAAAAGCATTAGCAAAGTTCCCATGACGTGCGTATTTTCCTTTATTGGATAAGTTGTCATTTACCAATTTGATTGCATTTATTTACATTCAGAAGTAGCAGGAGCATTTGTTGCTCTTAAAGCTATTGTCAGACGCCACCACCAGCGCAGTTTCATCGACCGCAACATGGATAATATCCTCTTACTGATGGCATATCTCACTATAAGCAAGCGGCGTGCAGGGACTGTGATGTAGAGCTACCGCTAGTGTAATGACGTAACCATCTTGTCTCAATAGCAAAGAGTGCGGCGTGTTCGTTTCTCGCCTGGCGCTGTAGTTCAGTTCAGGAATCGGTCATCCTCGTTACTCATTGTAAGTCTTGGGCTCCAGCTTAGATTGAGATGAGTTTATCGTCAAGGTGCTTTAACTGCACATTTGCTGCGAACTCCACAAGACTAAGACGGCAAGGGCGTAGTTCCCATGTTCGACGGCGGACAAGTGGTGCGTTTTGAATGAGGAATGCATCTAATCTTCTTCTATCTCCAAGAACTGCATTTCAATCGGGATATGGTGGATCAGAAAAAAGAACCGCTAAGCGGATAATACTCCCTCTTTAGCGCATGGAACATGCATGTTCTATCTAGGCTTAGAATTCTTTATTGTTTCTAAATCACTAAAAGGTGAGAAACATTTGCTTCTTCCGCAAATAACGTGTTATGCCAAAAATGTAATCTCAATATGTTTTCTTGTCAATATGACTTTTAAGGATAGAGTTCTTTATGTGTGCAAAGTGGTTAGAAGCTGATAGGCGATTGCTTCTTGAACCCCTTTCGGCAGGAGACGTATTAAGCTGAAAAAATGTGATTAGAGTGCTCAATAATAAATGTCTTTTGTAGTTGATCTTCCGCCAAGGGCACGTTAACATATTTATTAGACATAACATTTCAGAGAAGTGAAAGCTTCAGTCCGACGAAAACTCTACATCTGCCAGATGCCAGCAACTATGGCAGATGTCTATTCTTTGGATCACAGCATACAATCAACCAAGCAGAAGAAAGGCTGTGTAGCGCTATCCCAGGAACAGAAACTCTTTGAATAGTTCGTAATCGTAAAAGGCATACAGATTCTGTAGACAGATTATGCAACCTTCTGATTGATTTGATCAATGGTTTATATAGACCACTTCTGCTAAAACAGTGCACAAGCCAACAGAATAGAAGTCATTTGAGGAGTTGAAGAACTCTTCTGAGGTGGATTATAGAATCTTTCTTCCAGGAAATTTAAGCAGTGAAATGAAAAATACTTTATTATAGTGATAAAATAAATTTTTATAGTGATGAAATATATAGAGGAGGTGAAGCTCGGCTCCTAATTGAAGGTTATTCCGAAGCGGACCGAAACAGGCGCCTCTTTGACCTGCTACGAACCCATGAAACCGAGGTCCAAGCAAACACCTGGTGACGACCGTGCGACTTGTTGATCTCCTCTAATGACGAAGACTGGGAAAGCAGTTGAAGAACTGACAGTGTAATGATAAAAGCGTGTAGTAGGAAAAATATCGCCTAAAGAATGATGAAATGAATTCTGTCTGCGAAGGACAGATTCGAAACCTCATGAGAGTGACCGTGTGGTAAGGTTCCCATAAGCAAGAACCACATATTACAGAACCCAGTTAGTACAGCAGTACAGTAGAATCGAAGGAGGACACAATAGACGGAAAATTGTTATATCATCTTTAGAGATTGAAGGCTGGTCATTACAGGATAATAGACCGTTACTACAGATCCGTAATGCTAAGGGTTAAAATCTAGATCTATTCGCTTAAGTCCTTTTTTTAAGCCCAAGAGTATGGTGCCTGTATAACGTTGCAGGGGGTTTCTTAAAGCCAAATACAGTGAGTTTGGAAACCCGATGAGTTAGCAATCCAATCTTTCTATAAATCCTTATTTGCTCATCTATCGCCCTTCTACGGGAGAATGGCGTTTTTTCCGTGTTCCAGATTTAACGGGTGGCAAAAGATGAGGTTTGTGTGGAACATGCTGTTCTTCTATCTTTAATAACAAAAAGTGCACTTTAATCAGCAACCAGAAGAGAAAAAGCCACCTAGCGGATAATATCATATATAGTATAATATTAGGTTGATCGAAAAGTCTTGCAACACTAGCACAACAGTGTTCAAATTTGTCCCTATTTCCTAAAACAAAAACCCAGTCTGCGATATATTCCCCATCCTTCAGGCACCCTTTCAATTCCTTTCCGACAGAATTCCGAGGGGTGCGAGGAAAAGAATTCAGAAACCTCCATTTCCAGTAGACGCCGATCTTCGAACTCTCTATCTCGAGTTGATTCAGAGCTCTGAGCAGGTGGTGGTCAGAAGGAGCGAGGTCTGCAGAGTACGGCGGATGGGGCAGAACTTCCCAACCTAATTCCTGGATTTTCTCGCGTCTCACTTTTGCCGCATGAAGACGAGCGTTGTCGTGTAGTGGGTAGACATTTTCCCGTTCTGGACGTTTTTGGCGCATGGTGTCGGCCAAGCTCTGGAGCTGGGTAGCGTAGACAGATGCTGTGACTGTGGTCTCACTGTCCAGCAACTCCCATTGCATGCCTTCCGAGTCCAACAGAGGGGCGTAGTTAACTCCTATTGTAGGATAGGAAATAACATATGTAATCAAGTTGAGGGAATTATTTGGGGAGGCAACGCAAGTCCCGTTGTAGCTGATTTAACTCTTGCTTATTTTAAATAATAAAATTCCGTTAATAAAATTTTATTTAACTAAGAATTCCATCCTTTGGATATATGGATGATATATTCATTATTCATAGTTTTATGGATAAAGATGTAGGGGAAATTATTGCCTCAGTATATCAAGATTGCTTAGAAGTTAGTCATTCTAATGGCAATAATAATGAATGTAATTTTTTGGATTTCATCATAACAATAAAAGAAATAAGATATTTACAAAACAATATCACAAACTTAGACTTCTACATTATAATTCATATACTAGTGAATGCTCAAAAGATCTGAAACATATACAGAGACTTTGCGAATATACAGAAGCTGTAGCCGTAAAGAAGATTTTATAGATACACTGCTACTTACACAGTCTCTCATAGAAATAGGTTACCATGATACCATTATCTTACAATCTATACTAAAATGCATACAAAAAATAAGTGCATTTGTTATAGATATGGGTTTTTAACTGAACTGAAGCGGTCATGGAAGCCCTGCTCACCCAGGGCGTTCCTACTCAGTACATCAGAGTCCTTCGAGAGCTGTACAGTGGATTCACGACCAAGATCTCACCATTCTACAACGACGTCGTCATTGACGTGAAGAGAGGGGTTCGACAAGGGGATACCATATCCCCGAAGCTCTTCAGCGCCACCCTCGAAAACGTCATGCGCGAACTAGAATGGGATGACGTGGGAGTGAAGGTCGACGGCCGGCAACTGCACCATCTTCGCTTCGCTGACGACATCGTTCTCATAACACCGAGCATCAGTCAAGCGGAGCGAATGCTGGCCGACTTCGATCGTGTATGTGGAAGCGTTGGACTGCAGCTGAATCTTACGAAGACGATGTTCATGAAGAACGGATGGGTTTCTGATGCCCCATTCTCGCTCAACGGAACGAACATCTCCGAATGCTCCAGCTATGTGTATCTGGGTCGCGAAGTCAACATGGCCAACGACCTAGCACCAGAGCTGAGCAGGAGGAAACGAGCGGCTTGGGGAGCTTTCAAGAGCGTCGAAGAAGTCGTGAAGAAAACGAAGAACGTCCGACTCCGTGCCCACCTATTCGACTCCACTGTTCTTCCTGCCCTAACATACGCCTCAGAGACCTGGGCTATACGAAAGCAGGATGAACACGCGATCAGCGTCGCGCAGCGTGGAATCGAGAGGACGATGCTCGGAGTGACACGACTCACGCAAGTGAGAGAAGGCCTCCGGAGTTCCGAGCTTCGCCGACGTTCGAAGATCAGAGACGCTGTCGCATTGGCCAAGTCGTCGAAAATTAGGTGGGCCGGCCACGTAATGCGATTCGCAGACACCCGCTGGACGAGAGCCGTCACAGACTGGATTCCGCGGGATGTCAAAAGAACACCAGGACGCCCACCAACGCGTTGGTCGGACTTCTTCGTGAAAGCCCTGAACGACCGATATGACGCTCTTCGTGTCCCTCGAGCGAGGAGGATCCATTGGACCACTCTGGCACGCGACAGGGACGAATGGAGACGCTGCTGGCGCCCGCTCGAGCAAGTCGATGATCAACGGGACGACAGGTGATACAGGTGATGGGTTTTTAAACACGTATAGAGAAACTAGAGCCTCTATAGAAACTCTACTTTAAAATTCTTAAATGTTTCTTTTCGTATAGTAGATAGTTTCCTCATATGACCACCTCTATCCCACTGTCATTACTCTTGATCTGTTTGACCCTTTTCCCACCGCAACCCGATCTAAGGTTATATATATATATATATATATATATATTCGGGTATATAAACCCCTTGATAGAGTTCTGCCGTACCACTACTCCCTGCCCTACTGATGATCCTCCGGGAATATGTCGGTGGTTCTTATCTTATGGTTAGTTTTCTTCCACTCTGTTATATCCTGTATATGGCTTAGAGGTGAAACAGAATATAATAGGGCATTTGGGTATTGCCCGTAAATACATCTCCTTTTAGTTCATTGAAATATATCTACTTGAAAGGAGAGAGAAAGTGTGTTTACAGAACAAGACTTCGAAAGAATAAATTGGCAAGTGCATACTGAAAGTCGTGCGAGCAAATGTGCATATACTGGCTCGTTTCAACAAGAACGTCTCTTGGTCATGCTTTCCAATCGTCCTAAAGAGTTGTTCTTCTCAAATTTGCTTCGGCGCTAATCAGAAGCCAAACGTGTTTAGTGCCATAAACCACTGAATGATCACAGTGGCCCTCCATTTTTGAAAAAGTGGGCGTGGCTTTCTGTTTCTTGACTAGTAACGTCTGGTACACAGCATAAGAATAAATTTAACAAATCCTTTTCCAGAAATGAAGCATGACATTTTATTACAAAAAAGCAAAGAACGGAGGCCTAGTGTGGGAGGGGCCTGCGCAGTAGCAAATGTCCAGATCGGATTGGAGTTCGTCCCTTCCTAATTCCCCTCTGATACATGGTAAGTAAAAAGTTGTGCCGCTGTAAGAGGATCGCCAATGTGAACCACTATCGTTGATGATAATCCCGGTAGAAATGCAAACAGGCACTCAGCGAAAATTGCCTGCATCGTCGGTTACCTTGCTCCTGGCAGAACTGCTTTGTGATCGATTTTCTGCAGCATTGTTCTAGTGACCTGGAATACTCAACTTTTAGCATGCTTATTGCTTAGTGCATAATTATAGACCTATCTTAGAGATAGGCACTACCAAACTTTTTCTAAACTTTCCAAATCTGCCGCTTGAACCAGCACTCTTCATTCGTAATCTATGTACAAATGTAACTTAAGCATTTAATACATTTCCATAGAGATCACATAAGTAACATATACAAAGATAACACATGGGTTGTTATGAATAACAGAACGAATTGTCCTTGCGAGCTTGGGAAACGGCACCAGATGCTGCTCAGTATCGCCGTCGGCGATCACTCTTCATATCGTTGACACGAGCCATACACACTGGTGCTCATTTCGTATGGTCGAACGGACAACTCGTTTTGTTGCAGGTGACATCGTATCGACACATACCATGCGAATGGATGCACTTCGCACCTCTTGGCACGTAAAAACCTGATTCACGTGTATTTTGGAAAGTGACACTACTTGTGTAAACAGTCTACAGTCAAACAGTCAACGCATTTTGACCGAGACCGATCAAATTTTATACACCGACAACGTACCAACTAAAATTAGTTTCTTTAAAAATTCTTCTAGAAATTTCGAATAGGCGTACAGTCACATTCCTTTTCGATTTTTTGAACCTCCAAGTTTGGATACATTCGAGAAATGCAAATCTTCAAATATTCGTTTCGAATATTAGAATTTGAATAGAATATTAAACTCTAGAAAGGCAGGAAATAGTAGTGCAGGTAACTTTGACGGACATGAACGACCGACAGCTAGCCTTGACGTAGTTAAACTTTTTAGGGTGCGTCCAATTGTTAGAATCCAAACACCATAACTTAGCCTACTCCAATGAAGGACCGAATGAAATCGAACAGGAGAAACGCGAGCGCGCGCTGGGTATGGGTATAGACTGGCCATTGCAATGTACTCCAGATGCAGGGCACAGGAGATACGAAGATATGCGTCCATACTAAAGATAAGAATAGTTCGTTAGAATTAATTTGTTGCATATGAAATGGCCGATTTTGGAAGAAAACTTTGAATGATCATAACTTTCTTTAGAAACAATTTTAATCAAATCGAAATAAGCACCGTTACAATAAATTCACTGTCGGCAACGCGAAAGCTTAGGCGCGAAAGCTTAGCTTAGCATTCCATACTTATAAAAGTCAGAACCTCGAGAACTAATAAAGCATAAGAATTCATTTTCGACATCTTCATGGTTGCTGGATTTTCACCCTTTGCATGACGGTCTAAATGCTTGAGAAAAGATGGTCGGTAGGGGACAGATATAGTGAATGCGACAGAACTTCGTATCCCAATTCATCCAGTTTCTGGACAACAATTTTTGCAGCGTGATGATGCGCGTTATCATACGGTAGGATTGTGCTTCATCCATCGAGCAAATGCCATCTGTTTTTCAATCAACTTCCGGTGCATCACTAAAATCTCGGGACAGTACTTCTCCGGCGTGATAGTCTCCCTAGTCTTCAAGAGCTTGCAATGGACTATACTAGCCGTTGTCCACCATACGGTCACCATGGTCTGCTTCGGATGGACTTGTTGTCGCTATCTCCTTAAGAATATCATTTTTGTCCAGCCATTGTGCAGAGCGACAACGATTGTGGATTGGATCCATTTTTCGCCGCGTGTCACGATCCTGTCCAAAAAAGTCTCCCTTAGATTGCGCAGCCTTAACGAAACACAGGTGTCTTCAGCATCTCTCCGGTGATCCATTTATCCAGTTTCCTTACTATTCCGACCCCATTAAAGTGGCGACTAATAGCGACATAACTCGGCAAGAGGCACATATGTCACAGAGGTCATAAATGGTAAGAAAGCGGAGAATCTGCCCTTTCAGAAACTGCATGCATTGCATGAAAAGGAAACATTCGTAGCCATGAAAAATCGACCACAAAAATCGGCCATTTCATATGCAGCAACCTAATATTGAGAACTCGACAACCCTTGAGTGCACTATAGGAAATGCCCTCTACGATGTTAGCGCGTGGATGCGATCTGAAGGTCAGTTGCGGATAGATAGAATCAAAGAAACGTAGCTCATGGAAGAAGAGAAGTGCCAGCTAAGATCGACATGTGGGTTACGTCAACTGAATCGGCGCAACCTCCTCAATTAACGCAATCAGTCCAAGCAACCAACGACTGCAACGTGGAAGTGGTCCTTGATCTGCCTTTCTGAAACTCATGTTTGTTTGCTGAGTCATGATCCTCAACATGTTGCATGTTGTATGGTTGTTGCATAATCCTATTCGAGAGGATTGCTCCAAATAATCTAGCAAGACTCGTGATAATACTACTAGGGAGGTAGTCCGTTAAGGTACTGGAAGCCTTCTTGAAAGATTGGACTAACAAAACAGATTCTCTTGTTGCAATTCAGACCTAGAAAACATGGTTTAAGTAAATACTACAAGTGTCCAGAGCTTCGACGAAGAGTGGAGCATTATCAAGTGTTACTGAATAGGACGGAGGCCATGCAGTAAGCAACTTGCAGATGTCTTCAACTCAAAGCCACGCCGACGAGTGATAGAGTGGTAGAGTTAGATGGAGTGATATGCAAATCTGCCAGCAAGACGATTATTTGAAGGGGAGGAATAGTTCAAAAATGACTGCTCAAAAGCTCCTGCAAACAATTCTTCTTTATCCACATCAGCTCTAGCGGTAACGCTTTTGATGGATTTCGCAACGTCAGTATTATGACGTCTTCGATTATAGCTCAGCATATCTTAAAAATATGACTTCCATGTCATCAGTTTAGTGGAGAG
The DNA here is from genome assembly GCA_947359475.1 of Heligmosomoides polygyrus bakeri. Lineage (NCBI taxonomy): Eukaryota > Metazoa > Nematoda > Chromadorea > Rhabditida > Heligmosomidae > Heligmosomoides > Heligmosomoides polygyrus. Next base: position 28,432,251 of record OX375868.1, read on the forward strand.
CAGATGAAGGAAGGTTCGGGACCGCACTGAGCTAATCACGTCATGAAGACAGTGACGAGGCTATATGAACACAGGAATCAATTCTAAAAATAGAAGTATGTAGCTGTCATTTACTTTGATCTGAACGCTGTTACGCAGTGTGGTTGTGTAGTTTTTTGTTTATTCGTGGCCCTACGTTTTTTTTTGTAGCGCGGATATTACACTGGCGGGAAAGTACAAAGCGGAACCTGAATTTAAATAACACAACACACCGTTATATCGAACAAAGATTAACTAGTCAATCCTCCAGAAAACGGCGGAGTGGCGTTCTACCCCCGGCCCTTTAAACAGATTTAAGCAAATGTGTGCGACTCTCCTATCTCGTAGGGCAGCCGCTGGACTCTCGAGCAAACCCAGGCGGTTGGGGGTGGGCAAGCCAGGGAACGAGGATGTAGAACGCCCGACCCCCCTAGAAAACAGACGTTTCTTAAAGAAGTGCACAGATTAACTCACCATTAGAACCTTCGTTTTCAATAAGTAACAGATTCAACTCCAATAAAATATAATTGTCTGACGGCAGTTCTTTCTGAAATATGTAGTCGTAGATAATCTCTTCTAGTTCTTATTATTTGACGGCAGGGAAAACTGAATGGATTTATATAGTTTCACCAGTAAGAATTGGAAAACCGTTTTAAGCACGAAGGAATCGCATCTGCAACCTATTCAACCTATTTTAATTTCACGAAAAAATATTCTTGGAAAAAACGAGTTGTCATTCCTTGTCAGCCAAAGCATTTTATCATTGCATAATCCTCCATGTTCGGTTTTCATAAAACCTGGGCATATTGCGAGAATAGTCTTAATGCTTCTGTGCCACGCAGGTTTGTTATAGTGGAACAACTTTATTCGGCCGACGTTTCGACAACTTCGTCGTTTTCAAAGGCCTGAAAGAAGTTCGAAACCTAAGACCAGGCACTCATTTCGGCAAAAACTCCCTTCTCCAGCTCTGTCAGTTTCAATATTTCCTACGAGTGTCAAGCGAAATCCTACTGAAGCAAGCCGAACTCACCGTTGTTAAACAAGTACTGAGGGAGTGCTCAGCTACGCTATCACCATTGAGCAACTGAGACCTACCAAACTGCGGATCCATACTGATATTAAGTGTATAGATTGCACGGTCTCATAGCTCGCACAGCGGGATAAACGGCAAAAACTCACTGGTGATCGAAATGCACTCACTTCGGTTATTCATTGTTGGATTACGTTCGCGGATCCAGAAGGCCTCTAGGGCCTTTCTGGGACCGATCTCACTTTCACGAAGCAACACAGTGCATTTAATATCAAAATCGTCTCCGTGATGGACATCCACTCGATGTTTACCGAGTGGGGTTACCAAACTACGCTTTTCCTTACCAGCAAGGTGTTCCCTGATGCGAACGCTTAGCGCTCTCCCTGTCTCCCCAATATATAGCTCCCCACAGCTTAAACACTGGATTTGGTAAACCACACCTTTCTGCGCACAGTCTCCACTTCTTCCATAAGGGCAGATCACGCAGTCTCTCGCTATACAAGAGCGATCGTAAAACCTGTTGCGAACTAGCAGTCGTTTGATGTTGTGTCCTGGTATGTTGACCAGCACAACATCATCGTCCAAATTTGCTCGCACCAGGCATAGACGTACAGCTGCCGTGATCTCCTCAGAAATAAAGGGTAACTGGAGACATATTTTATTTTCCCGCGCATTTGCACCACGCCCAGATCCCATCCGGCCATTTCGTTGCCTTGGATCGTACCCATTGAGTATTGTAAGGGTAGCTCCAAGAACATCATAGTCCATGCAAAATCTGCTCACTCTCTGTCTGTGAAACGTGCTGTGCTTCGCAACATGTACAGAACAGCAGTGGGTGTGTGCACGGGACATGAGGAGCGCGAAGAATCACGTATGCTTGCCCGCAATATTGCACGTCTCAATGGGTACGATGCAAGGCAACGAAATGGCCGGATGGGATCTGGGCGTGGTGCAAATGCGCGGGAGAATAAAATATGTCTCCAGTTACCCTTTATTTCTGAGGAAATCACGGCAGCTGTACGTCTATGCCTGGTGCGAGCAAATTTGGACGATGATGTTGTGCTGGTCAACATACCAGGACACAACATCAAACGACTGCTAGTTCGCAACAGGTTTTTACGATCGCTCTTGTATAGCGAGAGACTGCGTGATCTGCCCTTATGGAAGAAGTGGAGACTGTGCGCAGAAAGGTGTGGTTTACCAAATCCAGTGTTTAAGCTGTGGGGAGCTATATATTGGGGAGACAGGGAGAGCGCTAAGCGTTCGCATCAGGGAACACCTTGCTGGTAAGGAAAAGCGTAGTTTGGTAAACCCACTCGGTAAACATCGAGTGGATGTCCATCACGGAGACGATTTTAATATTAAATGCACTGTGTTGCTTCGTGAAAGTGAGATCGGTCCCAGAAAGGCCCTAGAGGCCTTCTGGATCCGCGAACGTAATCCAACAATGAATAACCGAAGTGAGTGCATTTCGATCACCAGTGAGTTTTTGCCGTTTATCCCGCTGTGCGAGCTATGAGACCGTGCAATCTATACACTTAACATCAGTATGGATCCGCAGTTTGGTAGGTCTCAGTTGCTCAATGGTGATAGCGTAGCTGAGCACTCCCTCAGTGCTTGTGGAACAACGGTGAGTTCGGCTTGCTTCAGTAGGATTTCGCTTGACACTCGTAGGAAATATTGAAACTGACAGAGCTGGAGAAGGGAGTTTTTGCCGAAATGAGTGCCTGGTCTTAGGTTTCGAACTTCTTTCAGGCCTTTGAAAACGACGAAGTTGTCGAAACGTCGGCCGAATAGAGTTGTTCCACTATAACAAACCTGCGTGGCACAGAAGCATTAAGACCATTTTATCATTATTATACGTGTGAAATTGTTTAGAGCTTCTTAGACGTCGTTTCTGAGATGGTTGAGGGCCGTAATTCCAAACCCAACTGCAGGCCAAAAGTACGCTTTGTCGGAACGCAGGGATACATCAGGATATATTGTTACTCCTCAAAACATCTGTTATTTTTACAACAGATTCGTACGTATGCATTTCTGTTCGTAAAAGACTACATTCCTAGAAATAAGAAATCCCTCTTTAGCGAACGTAATCAGAAATTCATAACTTAGACGTGTTGTTTTGTGTGCAAAGGCAATGCCTTCCTTCCTTCTTCCAGTGATTAGAAGAAGAAATTGCCAGCCACGCTGAAAGTTCCTGCTCACCGACCCGTTTACTTTTGTAGTCATTTGCACTTGAAGTAGCTTTGTAATTTGTAACTTTGTAACACCTTGTAATTGCATATGAGAGCGCACCAACATAATAAGAAAATGTGAAGGGTGAGGCACTCCGTCTTGACGAAGACCTGTACAAGCACTGAACACAGAGGACAGCACTCCCTCAACAGGTACGTTCTTTTAGGAAGCCACATATCCACTTTATCGCAGCAGCACGTTGAAGCTTTTATCACGTTCATATCTCTATATTCTGCTGAAATATATTAGGTTGTCGGATTATAAATGTCGCCTGAGCATAACACATAGAATGCAGTCCATTTTTTCAGGCTTGTGGTTGAGACGAAACGAATCATAATAAATCACACTGAGCACATAGAAGCTGACAAAGTCTGTGGTTAAATCCGTCTTATATCCTGTCTCGCACTATTTCTTTCTTCTAATCAAGGTGCTCGGTAGAGCGACTAACCTATACAGTTCCGTGGGTCTGCCGAGAACGGAATGAATAGGGATCCATTCCTGTCACCTTGTCTGTGTCGAAGTGCTCCGCATAAAATTCTTCTGGTCGCTCCCAATAGCGAGTATCGCGAGTACGACGACTACGGTGAGGCCTTCGGGAAGTGTTGTGTCACCTAAATACTAGTATCTAAGCAGCTGCAATGTTATGGTCTAAATGTCAGTCGACCTTCTTAGACAATAACTATTTTGCATTGTGCGCCTAATGTCCTGTAGCACTGTTCATACTGTTCATTGTTCAAACGGCATGATCGGAGATTATTGCCCGAAGGGAGCAATCTATCAGATTGAATGTCAGACATGTGACTCCACTCATACATACAGAGGGAAGACTACCTGCTCGAGTAAAAAAACTCCCGGCTAGTAAACAATGTGGTAACATCAGAACACTTCTCGGAAAGCAAAAAGCTGAGGAGTGTGACCGTAACGACTTTGAGACTAAATGCAAGGTGTTAGTGGCAGAAATATCGGACAGGAAACCATTGGGGCAACCCGTAGTTTTGCAAGAAAACCTGGCATGAACGCCCGTCAATCACGAATGATTTTCTAGAGCTGTAGTATGGAGAGGGCGCATGTGCAAGTCGTTTTCCCTTCGCTTGTTCTATCCGGCGCTGTAAGTCAAGTAAGTCTCGTTTGTCCGATCCTATTAACAAAGAGCTGCGGCTCCTTAGGTGGATCAAACGTGACATTACCCTCTTTGAGTGGGTTTTCAAGGGTGATTCCTCTAAAGAAGGGTGGGGATGGCGTTCCCGCTTATTTAATACTTACACAACGTTCAGGCCTCTGAGGAAGACGGAAGTGTCGAAACTTTAGGCCAGGCCAATGAAGATCCACCACAACAATCTCGAACGACACACAGCAATAATAGTAACGAACACGCTGATTTACTTATTAACCTTTTTGAAATTTTCGAGCAAAGCTGCTAAACTTGGATTTCCTTTCATCGGGTTAGAAACAAGATGCAGGGTGTGGCAGTGACGATCCAGCATATTTCATTTATTCGATGATAGTGCATAGATCTTCTGCAGTAAACACAATACATACATACATTCATACACATGCATACATACATACATACATACATACATACATACATACATACATACATACATACATACATACATACATACATACATACATACATACATACATACATACATACATACATACATACATACATACATACATACATACATTCTACAAATTACTTAGACGTGAGCCCACAATTGCACATTGTATATAGTATAAATTACGCGTATACACTACGTATACAATGACGAACTTGGAGAAATCAAAAAGATAATATCACCTTCTGCTGAAATCGTATTTTTTCACCATTCCATACGGTTTTGCCATTGCATAGTGGTGACACTTACGTTGAACGTGACAGTGGGATTCTGCAGTGCTCACTTCAGCTAGCTCTCTATGGCACTAGTACAGACCTTGAAAACATGTGCAGGAATTGTATACGCAGTCTATTTATGCTTAAATAAAAGGTGCAATAAAGTATTGATAGTCTTCCTTAATAGCTGTCTATTGGTTTCGTAGGAATGGTGCAAGTTACGAGAATGCTGGAAACAATTGCCTTTGCTTCTAGGTTTGTTAGTAGAAATTGAAAGGCGGTTGGTCGGGACACATTACAATGAATACGGGCACACCCAATGATGCATAGAAGCATTTGGGGAGCGACGGCTAGTAGTTGGTGCAGTCTACATCTCAAGGGCATTGTGACTGAAGAATTTTCGAAAATTTCCAGTGGTTGCTGGCACGCTCTGCGACAAAAAGCTAATCTGAGCTTCTCTTGCTCAAAAAAGTCATGCAATAGAAAAAAGTTCAAACACAAAATTGCTTTTGTGTTAGCATTCACGCTCACATATTTTGCTAGTGCCTCTGATTTGGCAGAACGGTCAAATAGGTTTATCTGTCACCTACACGGTCTTGTGAAGAGGTAAACAGTTTACGCCAACATTGAACAAATAGCGTTTATTCTATTTTCTACAACAAAAGTGTGCACACACGAGCGGTGCTTTTCAGAAAAGCTGTTTGATATCGTGTCTACACTATGAACGAAATATTCTATAAACTTCGTTGAAAATGAACACTAATTGCGGTGAAAACGTTGTAAAGATGTCGCTCAAATACGTAGCCTTGTCATTAAACTATTATCATTTCATCATTTCGCACTATAAGGGACTGCAAGGAGTACTTCCCATGTTAATGTTTGTAACAAATTCAATGACCATTTCCTTCCTCGCACCCGCCCCGAAGACTTGCTGTTTGCGCGTTCAAGGAATGATGATAAAACTGAGCCGTCCCATCCATATATGATGGGATATTTTCAAACCATCACTGAAATCAACGTTTTTAAAATTCCTTTATTGGTTTCAAGTTATAGATCCATCTTAAGCAATAAATATTTCTTCGTACCTAATGCATGCATCCAGACGATCTACTAAAGCATACATGATAAGAACACTCAGTCAGGGAAGGCGTAATAGAGTTCCTTGTCTTCGAAGGAAAGTCGCCTACCAGAGTCGTTTGTGCTACACAGGCTCCTAGTGTAATTATGGCTTGATGTGCCACTACAAAAAATTCCATGTGTTGATATCTTCTGCAATTGAGTGTGGCTTACTGCCTAGTGTATTCGCCACTTTTTCAATAGAGCAGTAATCAGCATGGAGGCACGCATAACTTTTTTTTGGTTCTTGGAAGATTTAGATAACCAAAGCAATACCAATTTATTACTGGTTTTTTTTCATCCTTTTATTAGTCGTGAGTAGTAAAAACCGGTAGTGGTTGGATGGGAGATTACAGTATCCCGAGGATTAAGCGCCCTTGTCAACAAATGGATTTCACTCCTCTTAGCAAAGGACAATCCGATTCACTACAGATTCTGTAGATAATTATGTCTTCTGAGATATCAACACCAGAGAAGCAGAAGCAGAGAACCTTCTAAGCTTTTATCACAAGCAATAACGCAAAACACTTAGGTGAATTAGTTTCAGAGAGCAGCAGCACGCATAGTATCGCCGCTAAACATTCAACCAACAAGCGTTTGTGACACAAAAACGACTTTTTGAGCTGCATTATCATACCGTTTTTCATTTTTTGCTCATAAATTTTTTCCTAAAGCTTCTTGCATCACCCTATCTATCACTTGGGGTGCAGCGGCGGCCCAAAGGTAGGCGGCAGGCCTGAAAGCCGGTGCCGAAATTAAGTAGGCCTTCCATTGCCCTATCCTGAAATACTACCATCGCGAGTCTTGATTAATTATGCCCCGTTATAAGCTAACATCCCAAGTTGAATATCAAATAAATATAAGAGTTATTAAAAATTAATGTTGTGCTAAACGTGAGCTTGCCCTACCCCAACGATCAGTTTGATACAAAGTGGTTCCATTTGCAACTTAATCTCGCCATCTCAACTGCCGATTTTTTCCACGTTTGCTACTTATTTAGTAACACACCACTTCCGCTCAGGAACTGTTTTTCACCCATTTTTCGAGAATAAAATGTGCACTCCCAACGCCCTGTGCTTCAATCCACGGTAAATCTTAGTAAATCCCCAAATCCTGGATGTTCTAGAAAACTGTAAACATTTATTTTAAATAATAATTCGCTTTCTAAGGGAAGCTTTTGCAGCGATTAGCTCTAGTGCCATCATCGCTAGTTCCTTAAAAGAGAAGTTCCGTAAAAAAAAACTCGAGATTGTGAATGGATGCAACACTGGAACGGCACACTGGGGTAAATATTAATTAATCAATTAATAATTTATTGTTTGAATAAAATGAATATAAACACAAAAAAGTTTTAAAAGATTAAATGTAAACTCGAAAAAATAAAAAAATAAACCTTGAAAAGATTTATTATTTTCTTTAAACAATTGCAAAACTGTGAGAGCAATGATTTATCCAGGCTTCTTAAGCTTTCTTCTTTAAACCGGAAAAGATTTCCTTAAGGAAACAAGAACAGTTAATAACGAGATAATCGCTAACAAGTAGGAAAACAGATAAATAGTATAAGTACAGGAAGATTCACAAGTGTAAGAGGTGAAATGACCTAAATGAAAAAGCAGTATAGAATGAAAGATTACACAAGAACAAACCGAACCTATTAAAAAGGCAGGGCAAATTGTAAAAAGTCAGGACTCCTAGTAATCATCAATCCTCAATTCATCTTAAAGTCCAATCCAAAGGTCATCTGGATATAACATAAATTCTTATGCAATACCTCTATATAAAAGAGCTTTCCCGTCGATGATATTTGGTTAGTGATCAACGTCTATCCTCTGCGAGTAAAATTTTTCATCCAGCAGGTGTACAGGGACCGCCGGAAAAGCGAAGGTTCTTGATATTTGACACAACAGCAATTACGCGCGTTTCCGAACTCAGAAGACCTAACGCCGACGTCACGCTGAGAGTGTGCGTATTTCGAGAGCGTCTAACAGACACCAGCCGATCGTATTCGGACGACGTATCGCTCATCTTCCACGTGCGTACGGATTCAGAAGACGTGTTAGAGACTTTGAGACTTCACCGCATTGGATAGAAAGCTTGGAGCGTCTTTCTTCCACCATCGACCATTTTCACTGGTATCGTCGGTTTTCTTCGAAATCTAGTCGGTACAAGTGAGCATAACACGAAACAAAAGCGATCGATTGTTGAGATGTGTTGTCGTATTTTCGGTTTAGTCAACGCGCTTCAACAAGCTCATTTTATCGACTCCTCACATACCTTGAAATAGAAGAATCCCCATTTCGTATTCTGCGTTTATCTTTAAGAGATTAACCCTTTCACGACACGCGCGATTTTCAAGTGACTGCCGCTTGGGACAGCGCATATTCTTCCCGAGCGCTGATTATTTGTATTATTTTTTGTGTTATTTGTTAGATCTGAAGTAACAGTAACAAATGAAGGTTTCCATGTACCATTTAGTCATAAATATTAGTGGACTCAGTGATTAATATTGTACTATTAAATGTTTGATAACTTATCATGAATTGTTTTTTTATGTGGCGTCCGACGACATCGTCGGATATTGTCCTACGAGGCAAGTGTCCGACGACACAGTGTCGTGAAAGAGTTAAACTGTTAGGATAGACTTGATCCTCTTCTCCCAAAAACAGAACGCTATGGATTAACTTGGATTGGTTTCTATACTCATCGGTCTCCAGGTTTAATAGTACAATATTATGCTCACGCGGGAGTATAACACAGGCCTAAAACTGTATGAAAAGATTAAAATTTTAAGAACCTTTGTATGTCTGAAACATGCTGTACTTGCAAAAGTAGAAAAGTAGTAAAGTAAATAGAGCAAGCCAGCTATCACCTTTCTGTGTTTTGCCACAACCGTACAAAAATCCTTTTTAGCAATACTCGGTTAAGCGAAAAACCTGTTCAACCATGCCCTCTATAGTGGCTAAATTAAATGAAAGTAGGCAACAAATTCCTACATTTTGCTAAGACACAGTCTTACCGCTGACAAAGTTTAAAACTCGAAGAACTTATCTAATCATAAGACGAATATTGCCCTATTGCAACAGGTGGTTTTATATGTTCGTACTGCTACATACTTCTGAGATATTGAAATCATAGCAAGGCCTTGTTAGCAGAATCCATAAGTTGTTAAACCGCCTAAATTGTGTGGGGTAAAAGTCATTTCTAAATAACGCGTTGTTCAATCTCCGTTGTACGGTAATTTGCTCTCCAACAACTGCTCTATCTGCACTGTCTCGCTGTTTGTAAAAAAGGAGGAAAAAACAACCATGAATTGGTATCATTTTGTTTCTTTAATAGTGTCGTGAACGCGAATCATCTGTGCGTTCATACGGCTTCATGAAGGAAATGCTGGTAATCAAACAGCGTCTAGTGATGCGTCAGGCTAGCATCCTGTCCGCAAGCTACAACGTGTGGGAAAGAGTTTCGATTGGCACAATAGTGCTTACTATTCAGCCTTAAATAATGAACAAACAAGAAATAAGCTCTATCTCATAAGAAGAAAGAATGATGTGGTTTTGTAGATTCATAATATTTTGCTGTTGTCCCTTGTCAGACGGGAAAAACTTATCAAGCGTGTGGTAGCGCAGTTCGAGAAGCCGCTGAATGTCGCCTACACACAATTCCAGGCTTTGATTCTGATGCCCCCTAGACCAAGCAAGTCTTCCATCTTCCACGGTCGGCTATTTGGTACCGAAATCGTCTGAAAAGGATAAAAACACTGACTTGCCCAACGGTTATCTACTGAAGGTCATTGCCGTGTACGTACTCAAATTGCCTCAATGCTCTGTAGAAGACGATGTGTGGCGCATTCATCAAGGACTGAATAACGGCGTTTTTATGCTGTGTCCTTTATCCGTATTCCTTGTCAAGAGCAAGCATTTGCATATGATGTTCTAATTCTTTTTTCTTTCGGTAGTACGCACGATTAAAGTGACGAAGTGATTTAGTCGTTTTGTATATGTGCGCACAGACTTTGGAATACATAGCTTGTATAAGCGGTCGTTCTTCTAGTCCAAAGTTTAGTGGACAAAGATAAGTGACGGTTTCCTTGGTCTGCGCGTGGCCCAATCCGTAACAACTAAACGGTAGAAATGTCAATTAACGCAAATTAGGTAAAAGATGTGCAAGAGACTACTCAAAAACCAAAAGCTAACATTTGCGACATTTGTGGAAATAGAGACTAAAATTGCTCAGCAGAATTCTGGCGCTCACTACCTATAACGTGGCTTAATAGCAGCACTGCAAACACTTTGCAAAATAATGCACAGCAAGAACCAAAGGTACAACAGATGGTGAAAAGGGTAATAACTTTCCAGCATGTTTTTTCTGAAAGACCTTCTGTCAGCGAAGCTATATTTGGGCAGTTATAGTACTTATTAGTTAAAAACGGTAAAAAAAAGAATGAGCTCGTGTTCGCACTCTGACGTCAACGAAGTTCAAGGCCTCTTACGTATTTGTGGACTAAGAAAATGCGTTCCTAAATAACCCCGTTTGACGTAGTCGTCGTTGCATGCATGTTGACCGCCCTACGAAATGTAGACTACATTCTGCCGACTCTTCAATGGACTTTTACCACGCAAGGAGCGGTTGTGTTCAAGTAAAAAAAAAGAATATAAATATTACAAGTATTATATTCTAGGAGCTTGCCACGGCTGCTACATATCTAATAGTTAACATTCTGTCAGCTTGAAAACCTCTTGCTACCACATGGCGAAGAAAGGGAATTGCTTATTGTCACTGTGAAACTTAAGTGTTAATTAACAGAAACGAAAAAAAAATGAACCGATACTACGACACCTACGGAGCAAACATGAGGAACACAGCATTTAGGCACCTAACACAGGTCGCTGCTCTTCTTCCTCCGAGCAGCCGCGTGTGGTCGCGCACGCCATAGAACGGAGCCGTAGACTTTTGCTATCTGTCGCCCTCCTAGCTTAGAGATCGCGCATCGGCGTCCACGTTGATATTCGATCGATCTCTTTCCATCACTTGTGCCTCGCGATGGCTTTCTCGTGGAACAGTGGAAAATGGGACGCTTCATGCGAGGGAGGTCGGGGTTCGGTTCTCCTGCAGCTCCTGGACGTAACTCCAGCGTAGCGTTACGCGCTAGCCGCATGCTACGTCGAGGCGCTGAAACGCGGACGCGCACTCGGTGACGCTCGGTTGGCCGCGGAGCATGAAATTTCGCTAGTGTTGAGCAGTCAATGAAACTATGACAAGTGTGTTGGAGAAAGGTGACGGTCAAGTGTGGAACAATGGTAGAATTAAGGCAAAAGCTTTGTATTAGTGCGTCCTAGACCTGTCTTTGAATCCTAGCAAAAGTCTCACGTCTCAGCAATCCTTGAAGACCTCAAACGCTTGATAACAAAGACGACTGTTTTAAGGAAATTTGTAAAAAATTTCGGGAACTTACGAGCACTTGCTTCCGAAACTTCTACGTAATAATCCCGGCCCAGTTCTGGTCTCGAGTTTCCTTCACAAGGTCCTTGGCCGCTTTCCTTGACTTATTTGAAATAGATTGAGTCTCATTCCATCCGCACTTTGTTAACAAACGTTTCCAATTTAAGAAGGTGTTTTCAGGAAGATCGTGAACTTACAAGTATTAGACGATACTCTTAAGTTTACGCGCGATATACATGTATGGATACATGACATATAACTTCGCTAGGATTCTATGCCGTCTAATCTGCTACCGGTTATCAATACACTAGTACGAGCGAGGTAAGCATAGAATTGGGCATAGAATTCGCTTACAGGAGACATCAGACATGTTTCACACAACTGTGGTCGACAGTTACCGACACACACTTTCGAGCTCTAGCGCGAGTCAGCAGCCGTCCCGGTCGAAAACGTTACATGCTGTTCCTGAAGGAAACAGTCGGATCGCAACAACGTGTCCAATTTGGTCGCGCACCGCGCGCAACGCAAGGGAGGGTTCGCGCGGCGCTGGAGTTATGTTTGCCCTCCCTCCGTCCTCCTGTGTTGTGGCATACTTGCATTTCAGCTGACTACTTAGGATTTGAGTAGCTTTCACGTGCACGCGATATTGAGGCATATTTTCGCGCATTTTTCCAGCCGTATGCGCTTCGCAGCTTGAAGAGCGCAGAACGATGCATGAGAACGATCGCGCGGATGTCAATTCGTTAGCCCAAATACTGCGGCAGGTGCGCACGTGCGATGAGCAACCGCGAGTTGACGGAGGAAGGATAACCGCGATCCCAAACACAAAGCAATGCTGTATGGATGCACACATCAGTAAAGCAAGTGATATTTTTGTACAAGCTCAGATCATAGTGGGAGGAGAAACATTTAGAATGTAGACATCACTAATCTTCCCAGCAACTTTGAGTTACCATGACAACTCATTCGCCACATTTTCTACCGTATGTCTGTTAGCGCGTAAGAGTAATTTCGCAAGTAGATAGCACTGCAATCAGGCCTATAGGGGCAGACGAGCTAGCTTGAGCGTTCCGTGTTATCCTGGCTTGAATTTGTTTAAACACACGAGCTGCACAGTCTGGATGTTATTATACATTGTTAGCACACTCGTACTCGTCAGGAGTCTTCAGGGGTCTCCCAGCTTTCCGTGCATGCAAAACCATCAACGATCGTAATGACGTCAAGCGCTGTTGGAGAGAGATCGCCGCTACAGACGGATTAGACAAGCATTCATTAATTGATATATATATAAATATATATATAACAGCTAGCAGATTGTTTTCGAAGGGCTTCCTACTACTGGTGACACACTTTTATGCTCCGTATAAAAATATGGGACTTACATTGTAATTCTCAAAGAAGAATTTGGAATTAACCGCATCGCATTGTTCTCAGCTACGCTTTAGACAGAATGGGCCATTTATGCAGAACACCGTGCTCCCAAATACGGTATCCAAAACCACCTGTTGCAGGGATTTGTAAATCGTATTTGGAAGCGGGCTAGGACCGCATCAGAACCGCACCAAGAGTGCTGCTGTGGGCGGAGATAAAGCTTGCCCCTAAGAGTGTTTGAACCATCGCGCTATTTCCATTAAACAAATTCGAGCCAGGATAACATGGTACGCTCAAGCTAGCTCGTCTGCCCCTATATTCCTAAATGCAGTGCTATCTATTTGCGAAATTACTCTCACGCGCTAACAGACATACGGTAGAAAATGTGGCGAATGAGTCGTCATGGTAACTTGAAGTTGCGAGGAAAGATTAGTGATGTCTACACTGTAAATATTTCTCCTCAGTCAGATGATCTGAGCTTATACGAAAATATCACTTTCTTTCCTGATGTGTGCATCCATACAGCTTTGCTTTATGTTTGCGATCGCGGTTATCCTTCCTCCGTCAACTCGCGATTGCCCATCGCACGCGCGCACCTGCCGCAATATTTGGGCTCACGAATTGACATCCGCGTGATCGTTCTCATGCGCTCTTCAAGCTGCGAAGCGCATACGGCTGGAAGAATGCGCAAAAAGATGCCTCAATATCGCGTGCACGTGAAAGCCACTCAAATCCCAAGTAATCAGCTGAAATGCAAGTATGCCACAACGCAGGAGAACGGAGGGAGGGCAGACATAACTCCAACGCCGCACGAACCCGAATCCCTTGCGTCGCGCGCGGTTCGCGACCAAATTTCTCGCTTTGTCGCGATCCGACTGCTTCCGTTCTCAGGGGACATCAGACGTGTTTCACGCAACTACCTTCCTCCCTCTACGCGTTTTTCGCGTCTCCTGTAAGCGAATTCTATGCCCAATTCTATGCTTACATGCTCGTACTACTGTATTGTTAACCGGTAGCAGATTAGATGGCATAAAATCCTAGCAAAGTTAGATGTCATGTCTCCATACATGTATATCGCGCGTAAACTGAGAGTTTCGCGTAATACTTGTAAGTTCACGATCTTCTTGAAAATACCTTCTTAAATTGGAAACGTTTGTTAACAAAGTGCGGATGGAATGAGACTCAATCTATTTCAAATAAGTCAAGGAAAGCGGCCAAGGACCTTGTGAAGGAAACTCGAGACCAGAACTGGGCCGAGACTATTAAGTAGAAGTTTCGGAAGCAAGTGCTCGCAAGTTCCCAAATTTTTCACAAATTTACTGCGTCCCATTTTCTACTACCCCACGATCCGCTTGCCGAGAAAGCCATCGCGGGCGCACAAGTGATGGTAAGAGATCGATCGAATGTCAACGTGGACGCCGATGCGCGATCTCTAGGAGCTAGGAGGGCGACAGATAGCAAAAGACTACGGCTCCGTTCTATGGCGTGAGCGACCACACGCGGCTGCGCGGAGGAAGAAGAGCAGCGACCTGTGTTAGGTGCCTAAATGCTGTGTTTCTCATGTTTGCTCCGTAGGTGCCATAGTATCGGTTCATTTTTTTCGTTTCTGTTAATTAACACTTAAGTTTCGCAGTGACAATAAGCAATTCCCTTTCTTCGCCATGTGGTAGCAAGAGGTTTTCAAGCTGACAGAATGTTTACTATTAGATATGTAGCAGCCGTGGCGAGCTCCTAGAATATAATACTTATAATATTTATATTCTTTTTTTACTTGAACACAACTACTTCTTGCGTGGTAAAACTCTATTGAAGAGTCGGCAGAATGTAGTCTACATTTCGCAGGGCGGTCAACATGCATGCAACGACGACTACGTCAAACGGGGTTATTTAGGAACGCTTTTTCTTAGTCCATAAATACGTAAGAAGCCTTGAATTTCGTCGACGTCAGAGTGCGAACACGAGCTCACTCTTTTTTACCGTTTTCAACTAATAGGTACTATAACTCCCCAAATATGCCTTCGCTGACAGAAGGTCTTTCAGAAGAAAAAACATGCTGGAAAGTTATTACCCTTTTCACCATCTGTTGTACCTTTTGGTTCCTGCTGTGCACTATTTTGCAAAGTGTTTGCAGTGCTGCTATTAAGCCACGTTATAGTTAGTGTGCACCAAAATTCTGCAAAGGAATTTTAGTCTAACTCAAACCAGGAACCAAGAATTGGGTGAACGAAGACGGCGGCGCCCCTCCACTGCGCTCCAACGCGCCATATTTAAACGGACAAATGCTGAATGCTGCATAAAGTAATGAGCACCATATAAACTAAACAAGTTGAGGATATAGTTTTCTGCCAAACAACTTCACATTATTGACTGGTACTCTGCAATCCAATTGAGCCACAATATCGGTATATCAAACTTGCGTCCTTGATCCATCGAATGACAGAAACAGTATATTATACCTATGCGAATGGTAGTGTGATTACATTTAATAACATGAAGGATACGAGTAAGGGATAAAAGACATCGCTAGTCAGCTTGGGATCCGTCATGCATTCTAGATCTTGGTAGGCCTAGCTGTGAAGGAGTCGCCTTCATCCTTCTTCAGAGCCGGGAAAATTCTGATATTACGATACTACCTTCCCAAACACTACGTCATCCATGCAGAGTAATGTTCCTAAGGTAAGTAGAGGAAAGAGCTCACACCAAAGTAGTAAATGAGCGGCAAACCGTACAGGTGGTTGCCAAAGAGGACCACTCACAGATCGAAATGGACATAGGTGAATGAGCTTAATCCAACGACCACTCTACTTAACTCATGTTGAACACGTAGATCAGAACAAACAAAGCTCGACGAAGGGTGTGAGATCTTAGGTTGGTGCTAAACACTCTTCTTTCTGGTTAACCTGGAGACTTTTAGTGAAAGCGCTGCCAGAGTTCTCGCGCTGAAAAACACTCGCTCGCGTAAAAATCGACACAGACACCAGCAGCATCGCGCCTGCGTGGCACCGAATTCTCTTCGAGGAATCAAAGGCCATCCAAATGCTACTTAATCCAGGTACATAAAGGTCTCTCCGTTTTCCTATGTAATGATGCCCACATTCATTACATTGCATCAAATAGGCCACGCCAGATGTCATACAATAACTCTACTTCTCATTAGGGCAGACTACACAGGACGGCGCGGGGCAAATCCTGTCGTACATACGGTTATGCACCAGTTGGTCCTTCAAATTGATGGGAGAGACATCAATGACCACATCTTCAAGATCAGCACTGTGTACTAGGAAAGACAATAAAGTGACCTCGAAGTTTTCTAAGCAGACTTTTAGGATTGTAGGCCACTGCTTTAAAAGCACTGTACTGGATTCCAAATTTCTTGACCACTTTTTGTTAACTCACAAAAGTGGAGAAAACGATTACCTTATTAGTACAGGCTGATAAAGCAAAAGTAAAGCCAAAACTTCAGTGATCGCTGTGGCAAACGCAACCTGTATAGCACGTGCTACCACGATGACTACATCTGCTGTTATTCTACCTGAATAAAGTTCGTTCCGTTTTATCTACTCTGCTGTTCTCCATTTCCATCAACCCAAAAACTCGTTGTTTTGAGAGCAATTGGATGATAATATAGACAACAATTCTCGATGTTGAAGGCTTCGATAATGAATCGCGTCAAACTTGACTTCTCGTGACCGTAGACGATTATGTGCTGCTTAACATCATTATAAGGTTTGTTATAGGTAAGCATTTACAGACATCCAACTTAAGAACGTTGTATGAGCGGTGACTTGCCGCTTGTGCGGCAGCGGTCACAAATTCGCGGCAAACTTCGTCAACTGCGCGGACCGCTTCCGGTAAATACCCGACAACGTTCACTAGATCTGAAGCTTTACGGTGACTAACTGCATTTCCTCGTTTTGCTAAAAAAAAACTCAGTAAGGCCCCAGATTCTCTTCTTGGTGCCCGTTTAGTTTTGTTGGTATTGTCACCAACGTGGCAACTACGGAGATTTTAATTTTGAGGAAAGCAAACAGGAAGCGTGTACTCTTTGTGAAATTGAGCTGAATTCTCGCCTATAAAAAAGTATGGTTTTCCTAATCAAACTGCTCTTGTGAGAAGATTTTGGATTTTGATCCCGTTAAGGATCTGAGGGCCAAATTCTATGGCGCCACTGCCCTGTGATTTTTCTAACGTATAGCCATAGGATGTGATTTTTCCCGCATATTTTTTCCCTATGCTGATAAGTGCTACAAGATCTGGTAGTGGAAAAAAATCGATTAGCGCCGGTGGTGTAGTGGCGTAGAGCATTCCCGCCCGGTCAACAGGAGGTGCGGGTTGGAGTCCCGCCTGGAAATAGAGTTTTGATGGCAACAAAACATCGTTATGAGAACTGTGATTACTCTCCGTTCTCTTAAAAATTCGCAGACCTTGAGACTAACTGTGACATCGATAATGTCAAAACGGCTTCATACAGATCGCGGAATTTGTATGGTCTCAGAGATCTACATTTTGAACATACCATTCTAATTGTTTGTCCAAACACAGTCATGTTTCAGTTCTTCGTAAAGTTCCATTGAACTATTGCTGTCTTCTTTCTACACCAAGATCGTTTATTTTGAGAAAAATTATGGAATGGAAATAGAAATTATCGTATGCCTTCCCTTCACTCTTGCCTAACGTCACAAATGCAGACGAGCTAGCATAAGCCTACCGCGTTACCTCGGCTTGAATTTATGTAATGAAAATAGTACCCAGTGGGATCAAACAGCTTAGGAAACAAGCATTAGCTCGGAACTCCGGCCTCACCACTATTCTATGTATACGGTCCTGATGCAGTCGTATCTCACCTCCAAATACGTTGTAAAAGCCCGCTGTAAGAGTATTTGCATGCCGTATTTGGGAGTACGGCGTTCTGCACAAAAGGGCCTATTCTGCCTACAGTCTAGCTGAGAACCAGAACAACGTTCATAAACCAAAGCTTTTTTTCGAGAATTGTAATGTAATTTTCATATTCTTACTCAAAACACATAAGTTGAGAGCCGTTAATAAGAACGTCTGCAGTGTGGCAGGTCTCTACACTGGTGAGAGCAATAATCGTCTAAACGAAAATAGAATAAAACTTCAACCCAATAACCGGATCTAAAAGCCGTGATAGCGAAAAACCGGAGGGTTAGGTTTTAAATGAGGTGGACAAAGCAAGAAGTGATAGGAAGTTATATGTGCTCCACCAGACAATTTAGTCTTTTGGTGGAACCACCTTCCGCATCTGTGGTCTTTTTAGGGCTTTGAAATCCAAACTTTCCTACGTGATTTCAAGACCTACGCAGCTCATATTATAAACAGCAGGACGATGTTTAATCACATCAATCTACAAGCCGGTATAAACTTCACTCTTATCTTTAACTATCAAAAAAGCCACTATATACACACAAACGCTTACAAGGAAAGGCTCCCAACTCTGGAGCGAAATCCAGAACCATAGTTAATTTTTGCTGAACGCTTTTTTGAAGACCTGAAAAGGTCTGAAAGCGTGCGCACAACTATCATCAACCCCTAAGACACCTCAGCGGCGCCGTTGGTAGGAGGGACGCCTCATAGGAGCACACCAAAAAAATTTTGCGCATATTATTTATTTATTTGTTTATTTATACTTGCACAAAGCTGTGCGCAATAACAAGGAGTTAATTAACATGGACACGGCGTAGACAGCATAATGATTAGAAAAAAAATATTAGTTTGTTGTTATTACGCTTTCTCATGCAGGAGTTTAGACGTTTTAGACCATCAATACTTACAACAAACCCCAGACTGTCTAATTGCGCCTTCATAAATGCTAGTTTTTCAACAAAGCGTATCTGCACCACCGCCATATCATACCATATCGCCAATAATACCTAACCGCACACAAATACGCATACCTTACGATTGAATATTATGGACCCGGGCATATCGGTACATAAGTGTGCTAAAAAAATGTCGTTCTCACCTGAACGTGATGTCGGCCGACTACTTTCCACCTTCACAATGGATTTCAGATTTTAAAGACTGGCAAGGTGAGAGATTGCGGTTGCGGATGCCATAAAAGGACTTATCCTGGACGCCATACAGACATCGAGATATCGGCTGTCAGGAAGAAGAAGTTGTTGAAGTTAGAGGTAGTGTAATGAAAACATGGGACCTTTCTATGTAGGCGTGGGTGGCAGCTGGATACGTTGATGTTCACCTAAGACCTTTCGCCACACCCACGGATTACGCATTCGACGAAGAAGAAGTGGTCATTCCTTGCCAAGGAGAAGATTGTTCCTCACTGGCTTTTGTAAGATGCTGCCGGCGTGACACACGCTTGTATTTTACTTGTTTCACAGTTTTGTACCATAGCTGCTGACTAAAAGGGAAGAGCAATAAGACTTTTTATTTCCAATGATATGGTGCAGATAGGCATTGTTTAAAAAAACTAGCATTTATGAAGGCGCAAATAGGCAGTCTTGGTTTGTTGTAAGTGTTGATGGTATAAAATTGACTAGTGTAAGCATGAGAAAGCGTAATAACAACAAACTAATATGTGCAAAAAAGTTCAACAGTCGAACTTAAAACTCTCCGTGTGCTCCTATGAGGCGTCCCTCAAACCAACCGCGCCGCCGAAGCACAACTGGTGGAGTGTCGTAGGGGTTGATGATAGTTGCGCGCACGCTTTCAGACCTCCTTTTCAGGTCTTCAAAAAAACGTTCAGCAAAAACTAACTGGCGGTTCTGGACTCCGCTCACAAGGCCCTACATTCTGCCAAAATAGCATCGCAATCAGATTTTCTTACACGTATTATTCAGCTTAGACATTCTTTAGCTAGGAATGATTTTAATGAAAACATCATAAATTGCCCTATATTTAAATGTGTTATTAAGAATAAGCTCATACTTTTCAAGTACGGAATTAATAACCGTGACTGGCGTAAACATTTAAAGGAACTGCCCTGAATGTTCGTCGTGAACAGGATTTATGAAACAGCTTTATTTACCTTAGGTGAGACCGGCAGTATAGCCTTATAAGGCTGTTAACACTGAAGGATAAAGGATAAAGGACGGCGTTACTCAATCCCTTCTGGGATGCGCCAGCGCATTCTACGTCTACGGGATGTCGTGGAGGCGACATGAATGCGTATTTGGCCATACAATGACTTGCGGTGGCCAGCCGATGAACACGTCAGCGCTTTATCATTCCCAGACAAGTCTGGTACCAACGGAGGGACCCCGGAGGGATGGAAGGCTTGGTTGGCCTGGGCGGGAAATCCGAACCACGAACCTGGTATCGGGTGCATGCGACAGTCGCTCCTCCTGTGCTACACGCGCCCTTTTAACACTACTTTCATACAATGATACATAATTATACTATATACAAATAAATTCACCATCGTACGGTTTACTGAAAATTTCCTGACAACGAAGTTTAGTCTTAGTTATAATCGGTGCCTTTTCACTTGTTGACATGATAGCTGTGTTATATCTAACATTTTCTTTTTGTTTAAGTGGTTTTGCTGGTTTTGTAGCTGTTTGTTATCCATCTTCAGTGCCTTTAATTGATACTCGCTGTTCCACCCCTGTTGGTAGTTAACGCGCTCTGTCTAGACGACCTTCAAATTTGAGGCGCCATGTGGGTTACTGTCGAAAAATGAGAATTTATGATTTTCTTTCGAAATCTTTCTTCTTCAGCGCTTTCGTTCACTTATTCGAATTTTGTAACTCCATTTCAGGCATGTATCTTTGTCTGACGACGGTGGCTGCGTCCTAGTATTCCTACTATTCTCTGTTTTATTCATTTTTGGTTATTACGACGTGGTATTCTTATTTCGTCAACTCCACCACTCTCGGAGTGCGATGTTTCGTTTTCTGTAAGGATCTCCCTCCTTACTGAAGAGTTCCGGAGAGATCCTTAGTCTTTCATTCATTCTTTTGCTTACAATCGTCTAAGGGAAGGAACGAAACGATTTTAGGGTTTGATTGTTTGTGTCTTTTGGTTGTGTTATTATTTAAAGATGTTTCGCAATGAGGAATAAAAGAAAAGACGCGGATTTCATCATATTTTACAGAGTTCTGACAAGAAAGCTAATCATCGACCGAACAAAATTCGCTAGTCGGTTGCTGACCAGATTGGGAGAGAGAAATTGAAACTTCGAGTCCCAGTTGCTGAGTCTTCTGAACAGACTTCTTGACCTGCCAAATTCACAAGGAACTGAACCTCCTGCGAAGTGACTGTGATGATCTATTGAGACTCTCCGCTCAAACTAGCAGAAGATTGTTGGTAAGGAATCCTGTGAAATGTCTTCGCAGGGCTCTATTATTTACACCACTGATGGCTAATAGATTATCTCATGGTCAATTTTATGCTGTTTCTCTTAATGTGTCCTGTTTGAAAGTGAATGGCTTTTCCACTGGAATTTAGGATAGTTAAGGAATACGATTCTACTTGATAAGGATACAAACTTCAAAACTGGGTACTGCAGAAGTAAGTGCAGACATGTCTTAAATCTTTGCATGTTTTCGCTTTTAAGGAGCAACTGTGCCGAGGCGTTGTTATCAAAAATGCGTATCAAAATAACAAGCAGGAATAAGAAATAGGAAATAAGGATTCTGGAACAGGGTTACATTCCCAAGAATTCTACAAGTTAAGGGCTAGTTTAATTCCAATTCCATTTCCAATAATAGAGGATTGCGCGCAGTGGCAACATCACAGACGTGATTTCTCAATGCTCTCTCATTGTCAACCTCTTCATCACGTGAGTGATGAGCCCAGTTGCAAAAAATATCGTGACACTGATCGCTCACACGACGTGGCTCAAAAGTGTTGATAGCCTACAATAGAATTAAGTTCGTTAATTAAATGACAAAATGAGTGTAGCTTGTAACGCAAACTACATTGGTGAGACGAAAACGATTACAGCAGCGCTTTTGAGGGATCACATTTCTAGTAAAAGGGGGATCGTTAAATAGTGCGCTTTGTCAGTAGGGTGCAATTGGCGATAATGATTTCGTCATGATGTGTGGGATTTTGGCCGTAGAAGAACAGACCACAGGCAAGAAAGCATTAAAAGCGCTCTGGAATTTCGCAAAAAAAATCCGGTAATAAAAAGGAATAAATAACATCTCATTCCCTTCTTATCACAGCGAACTGTGGCATGACCAGTCAATTAATGAGCATGTCTTGGGATGCCAGTTATACGCGCACTGCACAGTGTTTCAATCGCTCATACTGGTCTACTGACAGAGGCCGATTGCTCTAGCAATACTGTTGGATCCATGCGTGAATTTACCTCTCCGTCTCAGACTTGAGATGTTTACTGGCATTTAATGTTGCAGTTTAAGGTTAAAACCGCTACGGCGCTAGTGGTGTAAATTGTACTTCAAAAACCTTGCACCACATTCATTTTTCTGAGGACGAGGAACTAGTAGAAAAGTAAAGCAAACAAAGTTCCACCTCAAAACCTCGTGTTGCACAATATTGATAATAACAACAAGAACTAACCATGTCGAGTTTCCAAGAAGAGAGAAGTTGGAGACTACTTAACATGTTGATTACAATGTCGCTCAACGGTATATTATTAAAGTGGTGACCATCGATACCTTCCGATCCACGACGGTTTACAGGCAACAACACTCATCTAACACTCCCGTCAGGGATAAAACGATTTATTGTTGAGAAAACAATGAATACGAACAAATATGAGTGAGCGGAAAATGAACGAAGAGATGGGTGTCTGCCGGGGCACAGGCGGCGAACCAAGAGCGACTGCAGGGAATTTCCGAGAAGTCCTGACGAAGGAATCGGGACGACGATGAGTAGACGACGGCACGCGGTACCCTTCACGGTAGCACCCAATACTGACGGCCAATCCTTGTTTTCTTTCTACCACCCTGGTTGAGGCCCAAATTGAGTGTTCGCGCCCGAGCGGTCAAACCATCGCCGCCGGCCCACGTGTGATCACATATCTACAGCCGGCAGCGCTTTAGGGGCACTCACTCTTGGGCCGGTTCCTGCCTTCCTTGCCCTGACATCTGGAACTTTTTCCCAATAATCCTGATTGAAGCGCAGTTCTGTTATTAAAGACAGAAGAAGATCAACTTCATCTTTCATCCACCACACACCATTTGTCCCACGTTAAGGTTAGTGCACGGAAAAGGCTACTTTGCTGTTTTAAAGTTGTCCGTTAGGGTTCGCAACAGACGAGGAATAAAAATTCCCGATAATAATTTCGTTGGCGCAGTACGGTTTTAAGGGGTGGGGGTTGACCATAGTAGCCTTGGATATTTTCGATAGACGTCTTTTTCACCGCTTTGCTATAACTGTATTTCTACTGAATGCTTTTTAAAATAAACCAGGTGTTCGGCGCTGATCCGAGCATCTTGTTTATTTTAGAAAACCTTCAGTAGGAAAAGAGCTATAGTAAAGCGGCGGAAAATATCTAAGCCTACCATGGTACACACCCCCCAACCTCGTATTGTACCGACGAGATTATTATCAAGAATTTTTAATTACTCGTTGTTGCGAATCCTAACGGACAACTCTAAAACAGCAAAGTAACCTTTTTGTGCACTAACCCTAACGGGACTAATGGTGTGTGGTGGATGGAAGATGCAGTTGATCCTCTTCTATGTTTAATGGCAAAAACTGCGCCTTCAATCAGGATATGACGGATCAGAAAGGAGAGAGCCGCTTAGCAGATAAGACCCACTCTTCAGCGCATGACATCTGTTCTTTTCAAGGAACAAATCCTTCAGGATCACTACATCGTGAAAAGCTGTTAGTCATTTGCTTCGTGAATCTCTCTTTGCAAGAAGCGCAAGAAATATTGCAAGAAACATTTCGCAAGGCGCAAAGAAAATGTGTGCAGCGTCCTCAATGAATATTGATCATATGCAGTGAATCTGTTAGGCAGGGCACTTTGGTATATCTATTAGACAAAAAGTTTCAAAGAAGTGGGAGGGTTTGGACTGCCATAGAATTAGGGTGTTCACTTCTACAACTTTTCGTAACCTATGATCGCCCGGGGAACTTGTTCGGGAAAGTTTCGAGGAGGAGTCTTTCATCTGTTATGAAAAAATAATCACATATTCTTGGAATCACTGCAAGGAATGCTCGAGGCAGTTAGAGGAAGCGGTGTCTATCGGTTCCTCAAAAACTAGCAGCCTATTTGGAATACTTCAAGTATCAAGTTACTAACTGAACTACAGTTCTAATGAAAACGAGTT
The DNA here is from genome assembly GCA_947359475.1 of Heligmosomoides polygyrus bakeri. Taxonomy (NCBI): domain Eukaryota; kingdom Metazoa; phylum Nematoda; class Chromadorea; order Rhabditida; family Heligmosomidae; genus Heligmosomoides; species Heligmosomoides polygyrus. The sequence continues at coordinate 28,456,531 of OX375868.1, forward strand.
GTCCCGCACTGAATCGTACTGAACCACATTACGTCTAGCTCTGAGTCTTTGGTGGTTCTTCCCAGTAACTTCCTGTAAGATCGTTCGTCTTCGCTATTTTCTGCAAAAAAAAAACTCTGTAATAACAAAATAATGTAATAACAAAGAACAAAAAACAAAAGCGACAATCCACACAAAAATATACAGATTAAAATAAAGTAGCAACGACCAGAATCAGACAATTAGTAGTAAACATTTCAGGAAGAATTTCCGCAGATGTAGCCTTGTTTGGGTACACGAGGGCATGTGGTTGATAAAGTGCAGTGGGCGGCCAACGCTGCAAATACCGTAGGTAGATGAAGAGATTCCGATTGTCATCTTAGGAACCGCTGTTAATGAAGCTGGATGTTACTCTTCCTAGAATAAAATATACTTGTGCACACATAACGACATACAGTAAGACAGAAATCAATTTCAAAGAAATCGTTTTGACGAAAACAGAGAGAGTGTGAACTAACAGAAACCAGTTAACGAACTGTAGTCCAAGTTTCCACGTCAAGTTGGATGCTTTTCATAAAGCAAGCTGAACACCTCTAAAACCGGGCAACACATCTTCTCAAAGCAAGTCACTTTAAGAATAAAGCAAAAAACTTCCTAAGAAGGATCAAATATTTTTTCTTGGGAATATTTATAATTACTTTCTTATAAATTTTAAATATACTTGTCCAGCCACAACAATGTGAACAGAATGATTCAACCTTAGTTTTAAAGACAGGAACGCAGCAATATTAGGCTTGTTCAAGAAAAAGAAGATCGCGCCTTGGACTCTCCCAATGTGTAGGAATTTAAAGCAAAACTTATTTTTCCAGTTACATTTTGCACCGAGAACCCAAACGCTCTTTGCCCGAGTGATCGCCTCGGGCGATCATTCTCACGCTGGATTTCCAATGAGGCCGCGTCGATCGCCCTGAAGAAGCTGCTAACCTCAGCAGTCGATTGACGCTTTCGACGCCTGCGATCGTACCTACGCTCCCATGCCGATGATAGCCCCACTCACGCCTAATACTCCCAACACTTTTGGATTATCACGTGAGGCACCGGTTCTGGCAGTTGCTAGTCCTCCTCACCACTGCATTTGCATTAGAAATCAGTTTACATCTTTCTGCACTAATCCATAGAATCTTCTTAAGCACAAGATCGATTAGCACACTACGCTGCTATTAGACTGTCGATGTATACCAGCTTTCTGGTTTTGAATGCAGCGAGCTGACTAGAGAATAACTTTCCTTTTTCTCGATGTACCTCATTTTGAACTTAGCGAGAGGAAAGTCTAAAACAATGACGTATGAGAAAGAAGAATGTTTAATTGCGATTGAGTGGATCTCTCCGATGATTTTCTTGAAACGTGCTATTAACAGCTAATAGCTGGATCAATATCAAGCGATATAGAGGCACCAATAGAGGCGCGCTCGATACTGTAATACAGTATCCGATAGCAGGTGGTGAGCGGGTCGGCGTCGTCCTTTATATGCACAGAGTCGCGTCGCCGCTGGCACACACCAGAGGGAACTCATCATCAGAGGCAGTCGTCTATTTTTCGTACTTCACACCAATTGATATCTTTCTAACCGTACACGACTAGTTGCAATCTTACGTTACGCCCTGTTGAGGGAACAGGAGGTTCCTTCACTACACAATGCCAGTACACGTAGTAAAAAGTAAAAGCCCCTTTCTTGTTTTCAACATGCCAGTTTCTTAGAATCATCCTGGTCTTCATAAGGAATTGACAATATCTAGTCAGCACCAGGTGTTCTGAAAAGTCTACACTTGTTTGAAAGATCATAGCCTCCTTCTTCCTTTGGCTGCAGCAAATTTTTTCAAATTTTTTAAAAGCAGAAGGGCGTATCATTCACGATGTATGGCGAGAAAGTGATGCTCTGCACTTGGCATCGACGCCGGAACTTCGCTTGGTTGCTGGTGTAATTGTTGCTATGTATATGTTTGCCATGGCACAAAAATCGGCCACTGCATTTGTTTTCGGTCGCGGACGACTTTTTCTGATTTAAACACCCCCCGAAATGTATGCGGGTACACACAAGCTCTTGCACTACGCGATGATAAGAGTTCAATTATGACATTGATGGTTAGAGCTGCACTCTTCCTCGCTGTGCATACGCATATTCTTAATTAATGCGTTTCTTGGTATAATATTTCTCTCTATGAAGCAAGAGAACATTGCACATATCATAGGTCAATGTGTTAGATACGGCACATCCTCATCTATAGAGAGAAGCATTTTGACACCTGCCAAACTTTTAATGAAAGCGTCAGAGAAATATTGACTTTTCTTAACTTTCTCGAGGCTTGAGCATTCCTTAAACGTGAACTTTGGTCTCTTCGAACCAAACATTTGTTGGTGAAATGACATGCTTCTACTTTACCTCATTTTTGAACTAAAAACACTTTTTCTTAGCGAAAACAAATAAATGAACGAATGTTAGTACACCTCGAAGCACCACCAGCAATGATCTTATTTAGTCCGGATTACTGCTAAAATTCAATGTTTAACAGTGATGATCGGGAAGAGTTGAGAAGATGCGGCAAAAAAGGACGAATAGAAAGTAGTTGAAAAACTCACCGTTTTTCCTGAATGTTCCAAGATTCAGATTCCATCCAGGTTAACTGCCGTTCCAACACTCTGGTGATTTGGTTGCCTGAGAAATATGCAGTACTGAAATTAACTCGTCATTTACTGCCCCACCCCCCCCCCTCCCGGAAGGCACAGGGCAGGCAAGAATACATTCAAATTGTCTGCATGATATCCCGCGTAATTTTTATGCGGAGCGTATGCCTATGATACAAAAAGCTGTAAACTCTGTTCATAGCTCTGTTTCTTACTCCAATTTGAAGAGAAAACTCAGTAGATCAGTTCGTTCATTAATCCATGTGGATTCCAAATTTTCAACATTTTAGGAACATTTAAAGCAAACTGGCATTTTTGAAGTCAATTTGACACCTTTAAATTGGAAAGGCTGCCTTCTAGAATGGAATGGAGGGTGTCTCGAAAGTATTGTATGTTCTGCCATCAATTACTATACCTTTATTTGGCTTGTAATTTTTTGTTTTGTTTCTTCTTACCGGCGTAGTTATCAAGCTACAAATAAATAAATAAACTAAATACTTTATTTTTTAATGCCACGGATAGTTATCCTGATATTCCATAAGCGGGTGATGAAGAATCGTCCATCGCAAAAAGAGTCGGATGTCCCTTATCCTCACGCTACGTTGCGTCACGAACCGTTTCGAAGGGTTGTATTAACTAATGAACTTACTTGGGAAAAAAATTTACGTCTGTCAACTGAAATCACCCCAGAAAATATCAAGGAAATTCGGGAAGTGGTTGGTCAAAATCCGGTGCTCCCTGTACGCACAATAGAGCAATGAAACTCAAATAGGACAAGAACTGCGCTTCCAGGATCGTTAAGGCCAACCTGAGTATGAGTAGTTACAACACAGTCAAGTTCATCCGCTCACCGAAAAGACGAAAGAAGGTAGACTCCAAAAATCAAGACAGACGATTCGCCTCGTTGCGGCAGAACATCTTTGGGTGCTTCTCAATGACGAAAGCATTTGCCGTCGATGGTGCATCCCCTTGAACAGCTATCGACATGAACGTCAAACGTAAAGCACAAAACTATCAACAGCAGATCTTCAAGGACATTCTGGGTAACAAAACGTTTTGAAGACAGTGACTTCGCGCTCTAACAGGACTGAGCTGCTGCAAGTTAAGCGAAATCGAGGACCGCGGAACGCGAGTAGCTGTTTCGGGGATTTTGGGAAGAAGTCATTCTGCCCTCAAGCTCCCCTGATTTGAATTCTAAAGATGGATTCTGGAACAAAAAATATCGATTACAAGACACGATTTAGTAGCCTCGCTAGAAACTGCGTCGACGGATTTCTGGAAAAAAATCACTGCGAATCTGCGAAAGTAATGAAAGAGACAACCTTGAACACCATTTGTAATTATTTCCAATAATTATTTAACATACGTTTACTCTTTCTACTACTTCAGTTTATTACAAATGAGCTGTTACAAGAGCAGTTGTAAGAACATCGTAGAAAAATGTCGAAATCAAATTCTGAAATCAAATCGATCAAAGAAAAACCATAATAGAAACGAACCGCCCGTCATCAATTTCCTCCTGATTATTCAACTTATACTTTACGAATATAACTATGAGTATTTGTTTTAAAAAATCTTGAGACGATGCTGTCAAAGTTAATCCGAAACTGTACTTTGTGTACAGGGAAAATTCTGGAAGTGCTCAAAGATCAAAAGCTGTTGAAGTGCCCTAATACTTCTGAGCTTCGAAGTGACTTCAATGCGAGAATCGGAGCGAAGGAAAGCCTTATGGAAAACTCTGTTGCGCCTAAGCGGCGTGTTGGAAGAAACGAAGGTGGCCAATTTTTTAAAAGATGTGCGCGAAATTCCGAACGTGAGCAGTAGCCTATTTCTTTAAGGTACGTGAAAGGAGGGAGTAGACGTGGAAAGCCCCAGATGGAAAAACGCTGAATTATATAGACCACATCTGTGGATGCTGACATTTTCGGTTTAAGAGCGTCAGGTTTTATAGAGTAAGGGGATGACCAGCGTTAATTCAAGGATGTGCTTAGGTGTCTAAAATTTACAGTGATGAAGAAAAGAAACCCACTCTAGCAGCTGTTTTGACGATAGCCTTTACCAACGTGCAATCTCAAAATCAGCCCTTCTAATCGTTAGCTGCGTTCGCTTTCCAGTGGATATAGAAATTTTGCCACTTCATCAGCAGTGCTTCGAAGACTGCAACAAACCAACAAGAGTACCGTACCTAGCTAGCAATCAATACGGCATCACTAACGCAACACCGACAAGCTCCGAAGGAGACCATTGCGGCAGCGGTCGATCGAGTTAGCTACACAGAAGCACGGAAATTGCTGACATGAATAACAAGATACGATATCTGCAAGCATCATTGTCAGCTTGTTGAAAACGTTATTCACTGAAATCACATTCTCAAGAAGATCAGAAATAATTGAGAGGAAGAAAGTGCTCAAACTGAGGAAAAGGAAGAGGTCAATATGTAAAACAAAAGGCGACATTAAGTGGCAGTCATGACGTACTTATACAAGCAGCTATACATATCTACTGCTATTTAAATATACACAGCGATCTGCATGGAAATTCAGCAAAGCGAACCAGAGCAATAGAGATAGCGATCAAATCTAAGAAACAAGAAAAACTCCAAGGTATCGTGTTTCTACAGAGATGCTGCAGCTAGGCATAGTCTCGGAATTAGAGTTATTAGTGGAAGCAGATTATTTGCTGTCTCCTGCAGATAGTCTGCTTCCTCTAATAACCCAATTTTTCAACCACTATTTGCGCACTCTCTCCGTGCCCGACAAGCTGACAGGTTTCCTAACTGTGGTTCTACACGAAAAAGGCAAAGGCATACGAGCTGAAAAACTATCGTCCAAAATCTGTTTTGTACAAACTTTTCCAATAGAAATTCTCAAGCCTTCAGAGCGATATTGGGTGTAGAGCAGCCTCCGGAACAAGAAAAACTACTCCACTGTTAACTACTACTTGTACTTGCGAATGGGGTGATTGAACGATGCAGCGAGTATTAAACACCTTCATCCACAGAGTTCATCGACTATGAGAAGGCCTTGATAAAGAAATGGTGAATGCATTATGAATGGCCTTCAAGAAGATGCGAATCATCGGCAAAGTTGGAACAACCTCTAACTCAGTCATCACCATCAAACAAAAAAGTGTCGACAATGTGAAGTTTATTACATACCTCGAACAAGATATCTTCCTTAATCGCGATATTTCCAAAGAAATCACAGTAAACGTACTGAAGAAGTGAAGAAGTTAAGGGTTCATTTGAAAACTTAAGAAAATAGAAATTTTCATGCATCCGCTTGAAATTTCGCGTTTTGCACTCGATTGATTGTGTTTCGATTGAAAACTTGTTATAATTTCTTCACAAAGTGACCGTATCGATTGATTTGTGTTTCTCTTAAGGTTTACAACTTAAAAGCACACTAAGGCTCGAGAAAAGTGCAGAGTATCCTAAAAATGCAGGTAGTGCTTGAAAGGTTCTAACATTGTTGCTGGTGAAGCTATTGAAGGTAATTGAGACTTATGTGAAAGCACATCGTAACAAATTCCTAAGGCGTGCAAATAGTACACATTGCGTCATGCCCCCTCCTGAAACCTTGCATTTCCGACTCCATGGATTGTGCATGGGCTGAGTGCTTGTTACAATCTTATTACCTGGCCTGATTAACCTGTGATGTGCTTCTTTTAACGTTCAGAACTTAGCAATCACGTCAAAGATACGTGCCATAGGAGTTTGTTGATTGCACAGTTTAAATGTGATCAGTAGCCCCATTTTCCAGGACGGATTCTGTGGACTGAAGCACAGGTTAATGTGGCCACGGGGTAACAGGACTGTAACAAGCATTCAGCCCATGCACAACCCTTATTAGCCCTCATGCTCTTTACACAACCAGGGCTGTGTTTAGCAAGGGGACGCCTGCGCGCTAAAGTTATAACGCCTCCCTCTTCACTGACGAGCCATCGGAAAATAATCAATTATAATCAAAAAGATTTGTCTGGAGATAGGTGATGAAACAAACCGCCATTTTCTGAACCATTTGTGGTGAGCTAGGCTGGTAGCATGCGGACAAGTTGAACACATCCATTCCCTGGAAAGAAGGGTGGACTTTTTAAGAGCAGAGAACAAAATGTCAAAAATGGAGTCGTGACCAGACACATTTGGGAGATGTTAGTTGTAGAACAGGTGTACTGTTGTTCACAGGCCACTAAGGGCTGTGTTTAGCAAGGGGACGCCTGCGCGCTAAAGAGAACTAGACGCTGAATCCATAAATGAGTGGTAACAACACTACTGCGATAGTAATCCTTTGAATCTGGTTCCCTTGCCATGAATATTAATCCGTCTTAAGAACATGGGAGGTGAAAGGTTGTGTAATCGTAGGAGGATCGGCGACGAGAATCACTATCCTTGATGATAATCCCGGTAAAAATGAAACCAGCACTCAGAGAAAATTGTGTTGTAGGATTGAAAAACCCGATCTCGCGGATTTCGCTAGTCTCAGTAGATTCCCTCGCTTACAACTGAACTGCTTTCTGTTCGATTTTCAAACACAGCTATGTCTTAGCTTCACCGGTTTACATTCAGTCGGTTTCAACTCTGGGCCCAACCGCGTATCATAATTGTAGGTCCATCCCTATAAAACAGAATTAGCCAGTAGGAAAATTCTAGTAAGGTATCCAAACCTTTCCTTGGAAACATCATACTTGTTATGAAAACAGGCGTCGGTTTGCACATTTTGCGAAGATATTGCACTTCCATGACAATTGCTGACCAAATTGTTCACATCAACAAGCTAGAAACTGTTCCACGCAATGAAAGTGCCCATTTCGTAGGTATGCAGACGACTGGTCACTAAATATCGTTTACCTTATCCTTTTCTTTTGACATTATTATTATTATTCATATTTCCCTTTCTAATATGTTCCGTTCACATGCTCATCTAACTTCCTCGTTCATATGTAAGTTAATTGAGGAGATGGGATCACTGCAATGGTAAACTATCACATCACAGGATATCACAGAAACTTCACAAGTTACGAAGAAACCCGAATTTTTTAGCTAATCCTGCTGGATCCTCTGTATCATAAATTTTATAATATGTACATATAGCATTAACTTCTCTATGTTTAACTGTTATTCGCCGCGTCCAACATCAACGGAAGGAGTGAGTTCAGTTTAGCCTGCAGCAGCTCTTCCTTCTCCTCCTTTACATCTGGAGCTGGAGATGCACGTACATACTTACAGCATAAGGATTGAGAAAATCATAGGTTTGGTACTGACTACTGTGGACTGAACTTGAGCGGAAATTCTAGGATAATTGGATGATTCAAATAACGTTAATTTAAATTTCTGAATTTCTGAATAATTGGGATCGTGGTATCCGAATCGGATATCCGCAGCTGATTCGTTCGGATCAAATGCATACTGCCTAGGATGGGCCTTCAATAGTATGGTACGCACACTGTTTGTTGGGGATAGTGATTACACTCGAAGTAAAGCTTTGTAGTTAGCTGTATTCTGTTTATGGGGCATAATGAATATTTTTGTTACTTATTTGGCATAGTTATGATCGCCTGTGGTTCCCCATCATGTCACCTTCGCAACCAAGAAGAAGCGCCTGGTCGTAAAAAAATATATTCGCTGGAATCGCTTGCTGTTCGTAAGAAGCGGACAATTTTACTATGATTTTCAATATGATGACTGGAAAGATTGCACCTTCACTTAGTGAGCTCCACACTGTCCACCATTCCACCATCAGGAGTTAAAGGATAAAGGATAAAGGACGGCGTTACTCAATCCCTTCTGGGATGCGCCAGCGCATTCTACTTCTACGGGATGTCGTGGAGGCGACATGAATGCGTATTTGGCCACACAATGACTTGCGGTGGCCAGCCGATGAACAAGTCAGCGCTGTTGCTTTGGGCTAGTTGCTAGGGCGCGTGTAGCGCAGTCGGAGGAGGCGCGACTGCCGCGTGCACCCGATACCAGGTTCCTGGTTCGGATCTCCCGCCCAGGCCGACCAAGCCTTCCATCCCTCCGGGGTCGGTGAATTGGTACCAGACTTGTCTGGGAAGGACCATCAGGAGTTTCACAGCCAAAATTCATTCAGTCGTCCTATGGCCAAAAGTTGGGCCTCCTTTTCATTAAATGGACCGGTTCTGAATTCTTGATGTCTTCCAAAAAAATACGTTTTGCTATCCTCGTGAAATCAACATAAAACGCTCGTAGATGGTTATCTAAAGACTCGAGCACGTTCTTCCATTTTCGTGTTTGTTGCCACTGTGTTTTATCGCTAATTGTGTTCCTTTTGTCGCGTGTGGTCATGCACGTATAAATAAAGTAATAAATAAATATACATACATATATAAACGAAATGTTTGTTTTTTTATGAAAAGGAGAAGAACATGAACGGTGTTTCAGAATAGGAAGTACAACAAGCAAAATGCACCTTCCAGATGTTGACGTTAACGCGGAAACCGAGATGGAGTGCTAGCAAGATGGTGATTTGAGGGTAGGAATTGCTCGGAATGATGCTAAAAAAGGAAGGCAAACACTATCTATTCTGCATCACTTCTGGCAATAATCCGTACATTGGATTTCAAAACGACGACACCTGGCTTAGCATATTTTAAAAATATAACTTCTACCGTAACAAGTGCAAAGCGTATGAAGGGAATTTTCGTGACGGCAGTGCGTTGATTACATCATCGTGGGAGTGACGATGTTACATTAAATCTAAGACCGATACTAAAAGTAGAAGTGTTTAGCGGATAGCTGTCAGGCACTTCAATCTGGACGATGATAAGCTGCCAATTTTGCAGTTATCACCCAATGTTTATTTGCTGTGTGGCGCGGACACTACTACGCACGAAAGACTACAAAACAGAACGTGTCCCAAAAAACACAAACACATCGCTATATCGGAGAGCGTTGGCGTGAACAAAAACAGCTGCGGTAAGACAGCATCTTTTGAAGGAGTGCATAGATAAACTTGGAAATTCTTCGTTTTCAAAAAGCAACAGATTGAACTCCCTTAAAATAATGGCAAGGCATGTAAAAAATGGTGATCTTGCAGTGGTTCTTGACGTATACATGCAGCTGTAGTTTATCTTTCCTTGTTCTTACCAATTGACCGTAAAAAAAACATTCATGTGAACTTAACAATATGGTTAGAGTCCTTGTTCCCTCTGATGATTGTAAACCTTCAATCGCCTGCATCCAAGTTTCGCGGGGCCTGGAAATTCCATCTTGAAGCTCAGAAGCATAAATAGAAAAATTAGAGTAGAACACTTCATCCTGCGGAACGCCGACACAAGCATTAAACTAAGGGGATGGCACTCTCTCAATTGGGTTTCTTTCTGTAAGAAAATCACGTATCCACCTAATTTCTGTAGCCCACTGAAGTCTTTAATGCTTCATGAAGTCTTGTCACCTATGATTTTCCGAGGATAAATTTTGACGTCAATGCTTATTGGAGCAGCTGCATAGAGTAATTTTCATTTTTTCGGTTGAGCTAGCTACATTCGCTTCCTCAAACTATTTACAGCATTCTGAAGACTATGAACAGACAGCAATATTAGATCACAGAAGAACACTTGTCTACCTGTCGCCGGCCTGCGAATCGTTAGAATAGGATGTTCTTTTTTGCTTTCAGTTTCAACCCATTGTGGATATTTTGCAATCTTGTATTTCTGATCCAACTGAACTAATCCATTTCATGACCAAGGCCTCCGGGAGAATTGAGCTATAGAAGAGACTGCAGGTATTAAAACAGTGATTTTTCTTCGCACAGCTCCACTAATCCCAAAGAAACCACCCTACATACTGTCTTGCCGCAAACTATCGTCCTATAAGCATCACATCGGTTTTCACAAGGGTATTTGAAGGAAAGCACAAAACAACTCTCTTTGATATCTTGAATCGAATTCCCTTATTCCTAAAAATCAGCAAGGCTTCCGATCTGGTAGTCCTACTGACACATTAACGCTGTCGGCATTGAATGACTGGACACAGGCTATTAATCAAAAGATTATTGTAGACGTCATCTGCTTTCATTTTATGAAAGCTTTCGACAAAAATGACAGAATATTGATCGTTAGCCCTAAAAGATTAGGTGTTCACACTAGAGTGAGAAGAACAGAAAGAAACTGGATTAAAAACTTTTTAACGAATAGATCCTTCCAAGTAGGAGTCAACGGATCATTTTCTGAGTCATTCGCGGTTACTAGTGGAATCCCACAAATCGGAGTCCTTTCTGCAATTCTATTTGCTATATGCACCTCAGGGATTCCCTCCTTAATTGATCGACTCGGTGTCACCTGTGAAATGTTTGCTGATGATGTAAAAATATACAAAAATATTGTCAAAGAAGAAGATCACAACGCCCTTCAATGTGCTATCAATTCAATAAATTCAAGCCATCTTCTCTTATCCGGGCAGAAATCGAAAGTATTTCACATTGGAGAGAAGGTTAATTGAAAAGTCCATCATCTCGACCATCAGCCACTCAGCAGTGCTCCTACTGTGCGGGACCTGGGATTCATTCTACATTCACAGCTTGCCTTCAAGCAGCATTGCGAAGATGCGGCTAAGAAAGCGGATAGAATCGTGCCTAATATCTTTAAATCACTGGAAACAAACTCGGTCGTTCACATGGTCCACGCGTACAATACATATGTCAGGCCTGTACTTGGATATGGCACCACAGTATTTAGTCCCAAATGTAAAAGTGATCTCTAGATTGGAAGCTGTACAAAATAGCTTTACAAGAAAACTCCACGACAAGAAAACTACAAGAAAACTCAGAATACATGGGTGCAATTACACCAACATTCCATTGGCCTTTATGAGGAAAAAATCTTCAATTTACGCTCCCTTACTTCTCTTAGAAAGAGGTATGATCTAATCACAGTCTACAAGCTAATTAATGGTATGCTGGATCCTCCTCTACTCGAATTTTATTCACTATCTAACTCAAACACTAGAGGTGGTTAGATGAAGATTCAATTTCCAAAAGCCAGAGGTAATATAAGGTCGATATTTTTCACAACCCAAGCTGGAACCGAATTGCAAAAATTTTGCAAGAAAAACATCTTATCAAAATCGTTAAAGCAACACAAAAGACTTGTTGAAAGGTATCTTCAGGATGTTCCTTAATAGTTTACTTACTCTTGTTATTGTTGTCTGTCGTCTGTGGCTAACAATATATGTTTCATATGTTTTGTTCTGTTTATAATGGTCATGTTTTGAAGTTCTATTTTTCGCATAGACCTCCACGTATAGATAAATAAACAAATAAACAAATAATAAATAATCGCACCTTAATCTAATTTAAATGTCTAAAACGTTACGGTAAAATATGACCAAGCCCATATTCTGGTTGCGTTGGTAATGGGTTGGTATCCATCTAGTCTTTCTCTCGTTCTTCTGCAGAAAATGAGATACGAATGCAAGATTAGCTTGTGCGGCGACATGAGAGTGTCAAACGAAGGAAACTGTAGTCAACTATCCAGCACAGCGTTGTGGAGCCCATAGCTAGAAAATGTTATAAACCAGGAGGTTGTTCGTGAAAAAAAATGAAAATTACTGCATGCAGTTGCTCTGTTAGCATTGACATCAAACTTTATCCTCGAAAAACCATAGGTGACAAGACTTCATGAAGCATTAGAAACTTCAGTAGGCTACAGAAACTAGGGCGATGCGTGTTTTTTTTACAGAAAGAAACCCAATTGAGAGAGTGCCATCCCCATTGTTTAATGCTTGTATCGGCGTTTCCCAGGGTGAAGTGATCCGGATTCTTGAGAAAGGGTCACATCGTGTGGGTGTATGTCATTTCATGTTTTCCGAGATAGGGCTACGTCGTCCGCGGGAGCCGACGCGCACTCGCAAAGCCCGGCGAGCGTGAGAACTATGCGAGGGTACCTGGTGCGAGGACGGCATCGAGGGGCAACTGAGCTGGTCCGAAAGTCCCGTAACGTAAGCAGGACCTGCGTAGCAACGCTGAATGTTGGTACGTTGACGGGCCGCTCGTGCGAGTTCGTAGAAGCACTGAAGCATAGAAGAGTTGATTTCTGTGCGGTGCAGGAGACGAGGTGGTCCTGCTGCAAGTCGAGGGACATAGGACGTGGCTTCAAGGTCGTTGAATGCGGTAGTCCGAGGACCACCAGCGGTGTTGGTGTAATTGTCTCCGAGCGTTTCCGAGACTCGATTGTAAGCGTCGAGCGCTTTGACGATCGGTTGATGAAGATCATTCCCGTCGATGTGACATTAGGCTGTTCGTAGGCCGGCCTGTCACCAGGGCCTGTCGCCTGCATTCGAATGTCCGTGTTTGGCTTAGCTCGCAGAAGCAAGCAGTTTCCAGTGGCACCGCGTAGAGCAACGGACATCGCCACCAGAAAGGGTGGCTTAGCGCCGTCATTTTACCTACTCATAGGACGCCACTGGGGCTCACACTCAGGTGCGAGCATCGGCCGGGCCATAGAGCGTTGGTTCGGGTCAAGTCGCAGCGGTCTCAGAACTCAACAGAGAAGAAAGCGACAAAACTCAATTTTCCATAAAGTTACATCGATCGAAACCTCTCATGGTGCTTAACATTGGCAGCGCAACCGTTTTCCAGATGAATCTAGAGCCACCCAGAGCGCACTGAAAACAAGGAGAAATTGGGGTTTTCTGCCTAAATTAAGATGCTTGAAGGCAGTGAATAAGAATGAATTGGACTTCTCTGTTACCAGTGCTTCGAAACTGCCTACTTGTAGTGATGGAAGCAAACAGCTTCGCGGCTTTTTATAAGAAGTGGTTGAAATAGTGTAATCCATTCACACATCCTGCGTGTACTTCCAGAGCTGCGCAGTGCTTCAAGAAATCCATATGTAGAAAAGAGGTCTTCAATACGAAACAACGCTGACTGACCATCTCAGAAGGAAAGGTTCTTTAAATATTCTGGCTGCTAAAACATGCTAGAAGCTTAGAGGAGCCGGCTAATTGTGGATTACGATGTGAATCAGTCACAAATTTGTCGCCGTTCGGCACACCAAGTGTATTCTAGATTAGTTTAAAAGATTAAGGCGCTTAATCGAGTCGACTGTGTATCTCAAACATCTGCGCCATGTCTATCTGTCTCTAACCTCTATCTGTTTCGGTCGAAGCTTAACGAGTAAACCTGGATTTAAAAATGTTGCCAGGATGATTGCTGCTATTAAAGCTCTTACGCCATGCGGGTTTCGAAAACCTATTCGTTGTTTTCCCTCAAGGAGTGCTTGCACATTCACCCACCATGTTCGGTTATCTGATCACCTTCGATGTTCTCCTAAAAAGTTATGTAATGAACGAAACGTCACAGTTTCCTTTATCTGCCAGTATAGGTGTGTTTTTAATCAGGTCAATGAATACATCCGACGAAAGCAGATAAGAAACTGGAACATGTAGTAACTGAAATGAAACTTCGGAGTTATCCTACTTGAGGGGTCACCTTGAAAAATTCCAACAACTCGGGTGTGTGTGTGTGTGTGTGTGTGTGTGTGTGTGTGTGTGTGTGTGTGTGTGTGTGTGTGTGTGTGTGTGTGTGTGTGTGTGTGTGTGTGTGTGTGTGTGTGTGTGTGTGTGTGTGTGTGTGTGTGTGTGTGTGTGTGTGTGTGTGTGTGTGTGTGTGTGTGTGTGTGTGTGTGTGTGTGTGTGTGTGTGTGTGTGTGTGTGTGTGTGTGTGTGTGTGTGTGTGTGTGTGTGTGTGTGTGTGTGTTTCCGTTCTTCCGTCCGTCACAACTGAAGTTGGGGCACTGCGTCTTGGCGATAATCAACGATGGATGGAGAGACCCGAAACTTCAGCGCTGGGAGTAATCGAGGTCGCTGAGCACGAATCTGAAGTTCTTTTTGAAGTGTCGATCTCCATCAATCGATATTAATTAAATTATCCATTTCTGTGGATGTCGTTCATTTTTTCTGTTTCTTTCTAACTCGCCGCAATGGGCGTAGTTAAGGTGTCCTTCCTGCGCAAACCATGACATAGGCTGCAGCTAAAACTGATGATGAGAAGTTATTACTACGGCGAAGCCGTTGAGAAGCCGTCAGTGCAGTCGAGAGGCCGCTCTGATGGTTGGTCCAACAATATTATAACTCGGTTCTGCCCTCTATTTCGCGCCAATGGAGGAGAGCACAGCATTAGACAAATGAAGGAAATCCGAGCCCAACTATTGCCTATCGTACACATATTGAGGTTTACTACACATTGAGCTTCTTCGTTTTTGCTACACAGAATCAAAACGGGTGTGCTGTTCAACCGAAAAGGTTGGATTGCATTAAAATGCCACGCATGCAGCTGTACGCCAGTTTTATTGTATGTTACAGTGACACACACCAAGTAACTTCGACACATTTATTCTATGTCCCTTCTTGGAAATCTAGGACTCACTTCGTTTAAAGATAATATTCCAAGCTGCAAATGAGGAACATTGAGAGCCAACGAACATATCACTTTCACTTTTCATAAAACTTGGAATAGGAAAGCCGTGCAGAGAATAAAGAACAGCAGTAAAAATTCTGAGTGCTAAAATAAAAAATACGAATGGAAAGTGTGCATACATTATTCCGGTGTACTGTGGGAAAGCTGTGATTTTTCTGTTCTCCTAAAAATTCACAGAAAATAAGTCTTAAAATGGCTTAGAAAATGTCAATACGCCTTCACACAGCTGTAAATGCTCAGACATCTACACATGACATCTGCACCTGACTGAACATTCCTTTTCATCGTTTGTCCTGGGACTGAACTCTGTTGTTCCCGCTGTTCCTACACTGGCATGTAGAAATACGTGCCCTACAGTACCGCCGCTAAACGTTCAACCAAACGACGTTTGCGACGCAAAAACGCGTTTTTTGCGTCGCATCATGATAACTTTGTTCAAAATAAAGGCTTTCTCACCAAAATTTACAAAGGCTCCAAGCATAGCATCATCCCACCTACCAATGGGCATGCAACCGCCATTAAAAAGTGGATGGAAGCCTGAAAACCAGTGCCGCAATTAAGGAGGGTCCTAATTGCTGTGACCCGACCCAGCACCGTCGCCGAGTCTCGCTTAATTATGTCCCCAGGCGCAAATAGTGCTGCCCAGTTGAGTTTTAAATTTCTTAAACCTAATTAAATTGTATTTTCTTGCTGTTTATGACCTTCTCCTGGCTGCGGCAATTCATTTGGTACCAAATTTGGCAGGAAAATGTCCGCAGCTGCTTCAACCGGTTTTGTTTATTTCAACGGAAGCATCCTCAGTTTAAATCTGTTATTGTAGCTTGCAATCTGCTCATCTTTAAGGAGGAAAAATGACATAGAAAATTTACGTTTCGAGCTCATTTTTGGGCATTTGTGTGTTGGTTGCAATTCGTCAAAACTGCAAGTGAACCTTGGTAAAGAGCACTCCCTGTCGCCGATTTTGGCTGCGAATATCTATGTCCTAAGAACATGAGTTAGTCCAAAAATATGTTGGCTAACCGTACGCAATGTAGAGACCCCAAGTATCAAATATCGAGAAGCCAGGCAATCAGATGCCCGAATTTCAGCTGGTTAAAGTGAAGACTTCTTTCAAAAGTGCGGCTGAGCTTCTACAGCGTTTCATGCTCAGTCTTTGCAGAATGAATGCTGGGAAGCCCAGAATTCATATTAAGTATTTTTCCGCTCAAAATTTTCAACCAGTCCAGACGCCAATATTTTGACGCACCAGATCGAGCGTCGACGGAGAGGTCTTCTTCGACCATAATTGCACTGACCTGACATGCCCTACAGAGGCATTGCACTCGGCTGCATTACCAACGAATCCCTCACTTCTCTTTCTCGTAACTACGGGCCTGTTCGACCTTATGCAGCTCACCAATATCGATCCATGCTGCCAAATCTTGAGGACCTTTTGGGTTTTCCGGATTGCGTAGATCACACTGATTCTATAATTCTCAAAATTGTGTGCCTAGCCGCAGTGTAAAATATGTATTTATCATTTTCATTTCGAGCTGGACACGTTTCGAATTAATTTGGAATTAAACATCTTTCAAATTGAAACGAGCTTCTTACAGGTTAAAATACAAACACTTCAAGAAGGGTAGAATAATTTTTTCTCCAAGAAAAATTTGGTATAACTTTCTTGAATTTTTTTAGGTTCAGCTTCCCGAACGAGTGTAATAATTTTACACAAGTTTTGTTTCTTTTGAAAGAATAATAAACTAAATTTCGTCTTGAAGCGCAGCAAGGTAGCAATCATTTAGTGCATCAAAGAGCAGATTGCGCCCTGCACTTGGAAAGCTCACCCCGAATTTTATTTGAATTGCATTAGGGGGGGGGACCAAAAGTAATGAGACTCTCCATGCCGTGTCCATATATCTCGTGACTGCAGTCTGGTTCCGTGCTTATCGTATTTGCATGTTGTATGCTACCTACTGAAAGCCACCTGAGAAGTTACCACTTCCGCCCTTTCCAGAAGCATGCCAAAACCGCAGTCTGTCTCATGCCGAAACCCCAGCCTGACGAGTCGACCTGTGTCGCGTAAATCTCGCCCAATTCCCAACCCCGAGCAGCCTGGACTCAATAGTCACACAAGATGAGAAGTACGTCTTCTACCTTAACCCTGCCAAGCAGCGAGTCCTGGTGAGGTCTGGTGACCTGTTACCGACCTTCGTTCGGCGAGATGTTCACGGCGAGAAGCACCTTTGGAGCTTTTGGGTCTGCACCCATGGACCGATATACTGGAAGCTGTTTATCAAAAGCACGACGATGGACTCCAAGGCCATGGTAAACGAAATAGAAGAGATGGACCTGCGACTCGAACTTATTCAGTCGCAGCGCCTCAAGAAGGTCCTTCTCTTCGACAACGGCGCACCCATCGGGAGCAAGTGACCATGGATAAGATTGCCCAGCTGGGCAACGTTCACATGCTTCACCCACCGTATTCGCCGAACATCTCTCCATGCGACTACCACTACTTCTTGGGCCTACGGCACTTCATGGTCGGAAGCAACACAAGGACCCAAGCAACCTCGACAACCATAACGAGCAGTGGATCAGCACCAGACCTAAGCAGTTCTGGAAGGTTGGGATCAGGAAGTTGGCTGATCGATGGAAGCAAGGTCACTGACCTTAATGGCATAAATATTCCTCAGCATCGTTGATTTGTAATTGAGTTATAAAGAGATAAAGAATATTTTCAATTTGTCTCATTACTTTTGCCTCCCTAACAGTGTGAACGCTGCTTACATGAAGTATCAAGGTGAGAATAAGTGTTTTTTTTTACAATTTTCTTTGTTATGTTGTTTAGAGGCGTAAAACTCTGCGCAAACAGCAATTTTGCTATCAATCGAATAAAAACAGCGAAGTCTTGGACAATTGCATGGCGCAGTCCCTTTTTGGCACTAAAACTGCCGCTGTTCTGCTCTTTAGAACAGGATATAAACAATTATTTTCTA
This sequence comes from Heligmosomoides polygyrus bakeri, assembly GCA_947359475.1. Classification (NCBI taxonomy): domain Eukaryota; kingdom Metazoa; phylum Nematoda; class Chromadorea; order Rhabditida; family Heligmosomidae; genus Heligmosomoides; species Heligmosomoides polygyrus. The sequence continues at coordinate 28,474,605 of OX375868.1, forward strand.
CAAAAAAATGAGAATTTTATAAAACTTCAACCGAAGTGTTCAGTTTTTGAGTAAGTGAATGAAAGCATGAAAGAAATCGTACCAAAATTTTCAGCCAACAAACTCATGTTATTAGGTTGTACGGAAAGTTCTCAGCGTTTTGCGTTACTATCTTTCATTCGTCTATTATGAAGTAAAAATTCAACTTGTATTGCGTATTATATTTTTGTTCTTGAAGGGCTTATTGGAGTATGTCGAAAGGGCAATTCCGAGCGATATTTTATTTCAACTTCAAACTGGGACAATCCGCAGCCGAGGCAGCTCGACATATCGATCAAGTGTGGGGCCTAATAGAGTTGGAGAAGGCACTGTGCGCCAGTGCTTCAGTAAAATCCGAACTGGAGATTTCATCCTCGAAGATGATCCCGTAGCGGTCGATCTAGAGCAATCCTGGACGACGAGTTGAAGGAATTGGTGTAAGCCGAACCATCCTAAACAGTTCGCGGTATCGCGGAAGAGCTAGACAAAACTGCTGTTGCGGATGCTTTGATACGCCTTGGGAAGGTGGTTGCACGCCGATGATCCCCCTAGGCATTTTCCGAAGGTGAATCTCCACCAAAAGAGGTAATGGTCACTGTGTAGTGGTCAGCAGCTGGTGTACAACTTTTCGGCCCTAAGCTGAACGATCACAGCAGAGTCACACTGTAAGGAACTCGACAAAATTCACCGAAAATTGCATCAACTTCAGCCGGCACTGGTCAACAGAAGAGGCCCGATTCTTTTGCACGATAGCGACCACCACACGTCTCGCAAGTCACCACATAAACATTAAACGAACTAAGGGTTGAAATTCTGCCTCACCCGTCATATGTATTCTCCAGGCTTCTCACCAACGGACTGCCGTCTTTTCAAACACTTTCAGAACATTCTCGCTGGTAAAACCTTCACCAGTCAACACTAAGCCAAAACTGCTTTCGTGAATTTTATCGAATCTCGACCACCTAATCCTTTTGTTGATGGAATAAGTCGATTTGTTTCCCGTTGGCAAAAGTGTGTTGACTCTGACTCGAGCGGTGCTTATTTCGACTAAATCCGATAAAATTTGAGCAAGTTATGTTAGTTCAAAGTGAAGCGCTCAAAACGATGAGAACTCTCCGGACAACCTAATATGATGTATGCAATCGGGAAGACCCAAAAGGTCCTCAAGATTTGGCAGCATGGATCGATATTGGTGAGCTGCATAAGGTCGAACAGACCCGTAGTTACGAGAAAGAGAAGTGAGGGATTCGTTGGACATACAGCCGAGTGCAATGTCTCTGTAGGGCGTGTAAGGTCAGTGCAATTATGGTCGAAGAAGACCTCTACGTCGACGCTCGATCTGGTGCGTCAAAATATTGGCGTCTGGACTGGTTGAAAATTTTGAGCGGAAAAATACTTAATATGAATTCTGGGCTTCCCAGCATTCATTCTGCAAAGACTGAGCATGAAACGCTGTAGAAGCTCAGCCGCACTTTTGAAAGAAGTCTTCACTTTAACCAGCTTAAATTCGGGCATCTGATTACCTGGCTTTTCGATATTTGACACTTGGAGTCTCTACATTGCGTACGGTTAGCCAACATATTTTTGGACTAACTCATTTTCTTAGGACATAGATATTCGCAGCCAAAATCGGCGACAGGGAGTGCTCTTTACCAAGGTTCACTTGCAGTTTTGACGAATTGCAACCAACACACAAATGCCCCAAGGTGAGCTCGAAACGTAAATTTTCTATGTCATTTTTCCTCTTTAAAGATGAGCAGATTGCAAGCTACAATAACAGATTTAAACTGAGGATGCTTCCGTTGAAATAAACAAAATCAGTTGAAGCAGCTGCAGACATTTTCCTGCCAAATTTGGTACCAAATGAATTGTCGCAGCCAGGAGAAGGTCATAAACAGCAAGAAAATACAATTTAATTAGGTTTAAGAAATTTAAAACTTGACTGGGCAGCACTATTTGCGCCTGGGGACATAATTAAGCGAGACTCGGCGACGGTGTTGGGTCGGGTCACAGCAATTAGGACCCTCCTTAATTGCGACACTGGTTTTCAGGCTTCCATCCACTTTTTAATGGCGGTTGCATGCCCATTGGTAGGTAGGATGATGCTAGGAGCCTTTGTAAATCTTGGTGAGAAAGCCTTTATTTTGAACAAAGTTATCATGATGCGACGCAAAAAACGCGTTTTTGCGTCGCAAACGTCGTTTGGTTGAACGTTTAGCGGCGGTACTGTACTTTTACACCAAGACCGCATGGTTGGAAGATATCCGAAATAATGCATACTTTCGCACCTTCTAACATAACGTTAAAGTGGCACACGAGTAAGCCGGAGCCTACCGTATCATCCCGGTTTGAATTTATTTAATGGAAGCCGCGAAGGATCAAGGACGCTCGAGGGGGACAAGCACGGAACCCCGCCTTCAGCAGTACTCTTCGTGTGCGGCTCTGATGCGGTCGTAGCTGACTTCCAAATACGTTGTACAAAGCCCCGCAGTAGGAGGTTTTGTATACCGTATTTGGGAGCAGAACGTCCGGCACAAAAGGGCCTATTCTGTCTAAAGCCTAGCCCATAGTCAATACGAACGCGGATAATCTAGTTCCCCTTCCAGAATGTTAACGTGAGTCCCAGATTTTCACATAAAATACAAGAGTTAGTATGAATGCCATATGTTTTAAGGTCTGTTACACATGTGGGAGCAATTCTCGGCTCGGAAAAAAATTTGTCCTGCAATATTCCTCAATAGTCGTTAAATTAAAAAAACAAGGCGACGCTTTTCCAAAATTTGTTGAGACTCTGGTTTAACGCCGTCAGAAATGAATACTAGGTTCAAAGGCTGAAAAAATCATCTGTTCACAGAAAGTGCATTTTCGTATGGTATTAAGTGGTTCTGTTCTTCGCCCTAGAGATACAGGTGTTATTGCTTTTGTAAGAGCTGAGAGGATTCTTGGTACTCCTTAAGATTTCTGAGGAATTGAGGGCGTGACTATATCTAGAGAATCTATAAAAAGCACAATTGCTGTCCGGTAAGATGAGATAAAGCCATTTCTTGACGACGCGTTGCTCAAACTTCAAGGTACGGAACTCTGCCATCCAAATAATACCGATTATCTGATTTCTACCATCGTACCATGAACGCGATCCGTGCCTGGACGATTATCAGTGAAGGAAGCAGTGGTAATGAAGCACGAGTGTGAGCTAGAGGAGATCGCGCATGTTACATTACATCGAAACGCTGGTGGTACAATGGCCTAGTATTGTGCCCAGAAAGCACTGGATGCGGGTTCGAGCGACGCCTGGCACAAGAATATTTACTGTACAAACATGTGCGCGTTAATCAATGACCAAAAAGGTTGAAGCTTAGTGAACAGCCGAAAGCTAAGCTCTGCAACGTTTGTAGAAATCAAAAGTAAAAACATGTGTACAGAATTGTGGTCATCCCATTAAATGCCACAACCCTACAGACACTTCTGCAATTCTTGTTCCCCTACAATTCCAGAAGGTGTTGACTGAAAACAGTGCAAGCTACCAGTAAATCCCTGCTCCTATTCTGAGGTCGAACAAATTCGAGGCCACCAAAGTTCTACCAGAAAATGTGTTCCAACAAAGACCCAACTGAAGCAGTCATTGTATGATGTATGCCTGACGGTTCGACGATAACCTCTATTACAACGTCAGTCTATAGGTGTGCTGCCCTTCAATGATTAATGGATACTTACCACAACGTGACACAGTTACGTTCTTCTAAAGACGAGCTTAAATATAAATTTCTAGTAATTCTCTCCTAGCTGAGAAGTACGACGTCATCGGACTGACCGAGACGAGAAGACACCACCCCTGCACGCCGCCTACGACTCCGGAGAAAAACTGTTCCTCGGAACATGCGACAGCAGGAGAGTAGGCGGTGTTGGTGTCCTCGTCAACACGCACTTGGCCATGAACATCGATTCATACGAGTCTCTGACAAGCGAATCGGACGACTGTGAATGAAGGGATGCTTTGGCTATACACGTCGCGCATGTTCCAACATTCGAGTACGGCGATGAAGAGCTGGAAGTCTTCCACGTGAAGCTGGAAAAGGTTTATAGAGGAAATCGGACCTTCTACAAGGTGATCGTCGGGGACCTCACGACCTGGAGTGGAACGAACAAGATGCAAAAATTTCTGAGTTCATAATTTCGACTAAGACCGTCCATGGAAACGCGCAGTTCGAGATGCCCTTCGTCCTCCAGTAGGCGTAGGAATTCCTCGGTGCCCAATTCCTCATCGAGATCGACCTCATCATCTCCAAATGCAAGAATAGCCTCACCGACGCATCCGTTGCCTTGAAGTTCTGCACGGAATCAGACCACCGTTTCCTTCGCGAAAGGTTTCGCTTTTCGCGTCAAGGAGACAAGGCCGCAAAACTCAAGAAGAGGAGCTCCAGAACGACCATCAGCTAGGGCGTTTAACCCTCTCTTACAGGACTTCGGGGGATACCATCATTGACAACATCGACGAGAAGCTTTACCGCTTCGAGCACCGCTCGCGAATCGGGTACGCCAGGTAGATCGCGAGCGCCGGGCATCCATCAGTTGACATCCGAGGTTGTGAAGCTAAGCAGAATGGCTATGAAGAACGATCCTAAGGAGAGAAGAGCGCAAGTATTACCTGAAGCTACGGAGGCGGATAAGGGTATACGCATTACCCCGTTGGTACTGTGACATCTTCAAGACTAAGATGACCGCTCCCCACGCCCTGATGCGCCTTCTACACCTCGGTGCAAAATAATAGTGTTGTTGCCTTCGAAATCCGAGAGCGGACGTCAGTCTCGGCATCTCCGTCACTGGTGATCGTACTTCCCCAGTAGGTGAAACTGTTTACTCTGCTTCCGTTACCTGTCACCGTTTCCGGATGCCGTCTATTGGGCTCATATTATGTATATTTTTTGCCAAGTCAATAATAAGGCGGCTGCAAAAAAGGAAGACAATAAGAGATCTACGATTGGCTATAGATATGAGGAAATGGTTTAAAGTGTTTAGGCTTGTATTTTCTGTTGTCTTAGAGTTGCTCGCTCTTGTTCCTTATAATGGAATAAAATAATTTGTGAAGCCTGTTGAAAACGCAAAAAGGACATGAGCTTACGTAAGATTCTTTCTGAAAGTACATGCATGCGAATTATAAGCTGCGCCAGGTCTACGACCTTCTAACTACACGATCCTAAGACGGGTCCTGTATCTCAAACGCCTCTTTAAACTAGTACGCACCTCAGGCGGTAGCATAGAAGGGAGTTGCGCATATTTAAAGGCACAAACCAAAGACGTCGGTACGGAGAATGAGAATCTTTAAAGTAATCTTTAAAGCTCAACAAAAACAAAAAAAATTTGTATTAGAAAATAGCTATAACCAGTAGCTACTCTTAGCTAATGCAGACCCATAACATATGCAAAAAAGATTAAGAACTTGCAAAAGACATCAACAAACAGTGCAGAGAGACGAACTATGAAAATGAACTTGGGATTAATGGAGGGTCGCAGGGACGGTAGAAACAATTCTGTAGAATGAGCTGTTGATTTCTGTAGAATGAGCAGTTAATGGAGTGAATGCACCGCAAGAAGGTCGTGAATGACCTTTGAGGTTACAGGACCAGTTCGGAGTCCAATCTTACCTGCTTCCTAAGGCGTTCTGTCATTCTTTGGAGGGTGACCCCGTCCTCAGTCAATGTTGCAATGTCGTCAGCGAAGTCGATGTCGATTAGGTCTACGCTGAACCAAAAAATGCCTCGTTGTACGTCAGCTGTACGATGTTGAATAGCAACGGTGACAGACAAGATCCCTGTCAAACCTCTGTGGTGACCTTAAAGAAGCTTGTATTTCAAAAAGTTGGCTTCATGCCACACGAGCAGTTTTGATATGTTCTAAACACCGTATCGAAAATCGAAGGATCTCCATAGAGACTAAATATTTACCGCAGCGACTCGCGGTGACACTGCCTAATGATTTCCTAAAATTGGCGAAGTCTATATATAGTTACTAGCGATGCTACAAAAACTGCTCGTTTTGCATTACGTAAAAATCTGTTCGCAACACGATCTTCCGTTTCTGAATCCAGCTTTCACCTCCCGCAGTGTTTCGTCGATTGCATTTTGAAACCTTCCTTCAACATACTCTGCCCAACACTCACAACGGGTGATACCTCTCCAGTTTTCGCAATCCGACATAGCTCCTTTTTTTGGCAGTTTGACCACTAAGCCTAACTTCCAGTCTTCTGACACGCTAGATTTTGCCAGCGGCTGTTCAAGACCGTCGTCAGCGCTACCAGCATGCCTCCAGCTTTCAATTCCTCCGCTGCGATTTCGTTGAGCCCAGGAAGTTTTCTTTTTGGAGACATAGTACTGCTTCCCTCATTTCTTTCACTGTTGTATCGACAATGTTGACGTTTAACTCTCCAAAGCCGTTTTTATTATGGAACGTAGGCGTGGAAGACGCCTGGCGTAGACTGTACTTCATTTCACGGAAGAGTCCAATCCATCTTTCGTTTTGTTCATTTTCACTAACAAGTAGCCTCACACTCTTATAGGGACACACCTGTTGAATCTTCGATACAAATCAACATAGTGTTCCCAAATCACCGCGACCAGCCGCTTCATGTGTTTGTGCTCCCTTCATAGCGATTCAGGCTTTCATGGCGCGTGATGCTTTTGAGAGTTTAATGAGTTTAACGGAAACAGGTTGCTGACCCATCACCCAACACTCCTCCTCTTTTATCCAGACTTGAGACCGGCAATGGCGTAGTTTGCGAATGCCTGCAGTTACTAGAAGAATATGTATGTGATGGATCGGATTTCCTACCGTATGACTCCTGATCTATAAGCGTCTCTTCTTAAGTAGCACTTCATTGAGAGAACAACTCTAGCATACGTCACAGAGGCAGACAGTCTAGCTTGTGCCTACGGTATTATTCCGGTTTAAATTTATTTGATGGAAACAGACACATAAACATAAGGATCAGGTACACTCAGAAAAGAGACTTGAGCTCGGAACTCCGCCTTCATCTGTACTCTTCGCTTCCAGCTCCGATGCGGTCGTAGCTCACTTCCAAATACGTTATAAAAAGCCCGGCATAATGAGGTTTTGTACACCACATTTGGGAGCGCGACATCCTAGGCAAAGGGCCTATTCTGTATTAAGCCTAGCACAGAGCTAATGCGGACGAGGATGAACTTGTTCCGCTTCCACAGAATTTCATGTAAGTCTCCTGTTTTCACACGAAACGATCTGGCCGCCAGTAAGAATGCCGAAGGACTGAGGTGCTTCTACATCGGTGGGAGCAATACTCGGTTTATAAAATGCAAAACTGAACCTATGTGTGCACGAAAAGCTTGAAATTCACATTTCATGATGTATATATTTGGTTCCATGGGACGCCAAAAGGCATACTGAAAGCCGAGCAGTAAAAAGTAAGCGGAGACCGCCAGCAATACAGTTTCGTCTGGAGATCAGAGCAAACCACCTTGCCTAATTTCCGGAATACCGGATTGACGATCAGGAGCCGGATTCGTCAACGACTTGCAGCAATTAAACAGAGAAAATAAAGCCGAAATCCCTGATAGCGCGGAGAATTGCTAAGCCATTTCGCTTGATAAGCTGCGCTTTCAAGGATCTCGGCTGTGTTTTCTCTGTTAAATTGCTGTAAGTCGTTGATGAATTTGGTCCCAGGTTGCAAACAAGGTTAATGAGGTACAAGATTTGAGTCATATAAAAAGGAGATACGTGTGCTCTTCCGAGAATTGCAGAATTTTGGTGAAAATTGCCAACTATCCATGAACGTAGGAAGACCTCACGAATGTTGCATTTCAAAGCTCTAAGGACCTCTTTAAAGCATTCATCTTCCTGAGGTTTCGATACATATACGACCTGTTATGGGAGATGGAACATCACTATTGTCCCTAGGACAAAATCTGCCTCCAACGCCCTTTCATTCGGGAGGAAGTCACAGGCCACCGCGTGATTTGTCCTTATGAAAGAAATGGAGATGACACTTAAATGGGAGTAGTATGCCAAACTCAGTGTTTAACCTGCACTGAACTATACATTGAAAAACAGGTAGCTAACTGCTAACTAACTAAATAAATAACTAACACGAATAAAGAGTAAAGGACGGAGTTACCCTATCCCTTTTTTGGGATGCGCTACCATTCTACTTCTACGGGAAGGCAATTGAAATGTGTGTTTCGTCTATGCGTTCAATGACTTACCATGGCCATCCGATAGACAGCTTAGTGTTTATTTCTCCACAGCATTCCAATTTAACGACCTCAGACACTGGAAGGTTTGGTTGACCTGGGCGCGAGATCAAGAAGCAGGAACTTGAAATTGTGCGCATGCGACGGCTGGCGCCACTACGCGACCAGATGTGAGAAACAATACGAGAGGTGTTAAATCCTTTAATTTTTTACATTCCGAGGTGGCTTCTGATTTCTGAAACTATTTAGAAAGCAGATATTGTCGATCTCTTGAGGGAGCATTAAAAAAACTTTTTGATCGTTCCTCCAGGACGCAGCATAGCGGTTTACCTCTTTATTATGTTCAGTTTTGTTGCCTGCCACGTTTTCTTTCTGCTTACAATAAAACTGACTTTTGTCCTTTTCTTGCATATCTTTCCATGCACAAAATAAATAAATAAATCTTGAAAAACTAGCACTTAACGTCCCTCTCTCTTCTTGTGTAGCATTCTAGCAGCCAATTTCCAACTCACATCCAGAAGAGCGATCTGAAATCTTTCGCCCTCTTATTTACGTTAATAATCGAGTAATCCTCTTTTATTGCCCCACACACATACTTTTTATCAACCTCTGCCACAATCGGACTGCAGGGCCAAAACTACGGTGATGAGTGCTTAATAAGAACCGAAGGAAATAGTGGCTCTCTGAGCTGGTTCTAGGTCTGCTGAAGCCGGAGTCGTGACACGGTGATCACGAAGAGCGTAGACGTGTGGCTGACAGCCGGCCGGTCTGTTTCAGCTACGGACACCGACGGGACGAGAAGAGCTAATAGCCAGTGGACAGACAGACGGACCGACGGTCCACTTAGCACTTCAGTTTGCCTTCCTGCATTTTATCTCGGGCTTCTTAGCTGCCGCCTGTGCATTTCTCTCTAGTCTTTCACCGCTGTTGGTGTTGAAAACGGTTGTTGTCAAGTTTTTGGAAAGAATGAACCTCTCTTTCTGTGACCGATATGGTATACACTACCAGCAACCGAATAAAACATAGGCGAGTTTGTTTCAAGAATATGTAGAGGTCAGATCTGCAACGTCCTCCACCTATATACATATTGTCTCAGGTGTTTTAGTGGATGTATACCCTTTGGCCTCATTATAGTAGACCTCCCTTGCAGTGCTACTAATTCTTAACTCCCTCTGCACTCTTACATCTTAACGTTCTCGCAGGTGTCCGAAATAATGACATTAACTGTCGATTCAACTCGTTTCCTTTAGGAAGCTGATTAACAAAGGTACTAGATAGCTTTGTTCTTGTCTGTGAGCACACGTGCTCGGCTATTGTCCACACCTTCTTGAAGCCTTTAGCAAACAAGCACGATGGATGTCCGACAATAGGAGCGCATTGATATTGTGAAATTCTCTCCCATCTGCTGCACTCGAAAATGTAACCTCCCCAACGTTATCCATTACCTCCTTTCAAACGTCTGCTGCTATCGCTTCTAATCCAGAAAATAATGTAGGTTAACTGTCGTTTACATATAATGTCGCTGAATTCTATTTATGACAGAGACATCGAAGTCCGACACTGTCTCAAGCATTTTTTTTACATTACTTCAGGAGTGGTCATTTGAGCTTAAAGCACTCAAATGATAACTGCATATTCCATGAAGTTTGTTCGAATTAAAGCTCTGTTTAACATTTTCGCCTTTCGCCTTCTTTTCTGATTTTACCAAGTTGCGATGCTAAGTCGATAGGCTCCGATTAGAGAATTCGATGTCGCACATACAAGGAAGGCCCATGAGCTTCCCCCAAAGATTCTCAACGTGAGCTGTATGGCCTTGTAGACCATCGGACGAAGATCACAGAACTGTGCTTCGTTTTTGTCAAGGGTTCGATTCCGGAGACTGAGTTTCTGCGTTCCTAGGTGAACTGTTAGCGTCTTTGCAAATGAAGATTACATTTTGGCTTCGGTAACCTTTGCGGTTCCTAACCCCGCTTTCAAACTGTTGTCAGATGTGGAAGAAGCTGGTCTTGTTATGTGGAGCGATATCGCGCGTCCATTAAACGACGCTTGTCTCGCTGAGGAAGGTTAGATGCTGTCCCCATACAAATTCCTTGGTATGTTCTCAATTAGTTTTTGAAGTGCTTCTCACTGTCACCTCATTCGTGAACCCAATCGATAAGCATTGATTTGACCCAGCATCAAGACATGCTCACTGCTGTTCGGATTTCTTTGTAGACTGTTTTTTATTCTTCTCGCAACTTTCACAATTCTACTACTGTTACCAACTACAGCATATTTCGTCCACCCCATGGTATTTATCTAGCTGGGCACTTTTCCTGACCACTCTCCTATACACTTACAGGAGGCGGGTCGTGGGGATTGCAGATAGAAGCACACGTGCTCACTCCCTCAACTCTGGAGATCGAAAAAGATTTATCGTCCCAAATTCATCTATAGGATTATCTGGGATCCAGATCACCAATCTGGTAACCATTTTCGTTGAAACGATGGATGGAAGAAGGTTACGATGGGTATGTGTAAGTAACGGGGTGTACGCAGAATAATCGGCACTGCTGCCTTTCACGACTCCAGAGGTCGAGAAGAGGACGAAAGAGAAAATTCGCACGGGGTTATTTGGCGTGCTTTTATACCTGCTTTCGAAATTTCAGTATATTACGACAGGCTACGGCAGATATGGGGGAGTAAAGCTGTCCACGTTAGTGGGATTGCTTCCTTCTCCAATGTGGTCAGACTTATTTTGCCTTCGACTTCAACCTTTGATGGAAAGTAGTGCAGGCAAAGTGATAATTTGGAAAAAGAGTAAGAGATTCGTGGTGATTAGCTTAGATAACTCCCATAGGCGAAGTCTGAGGGAAATCGGTGGTCATGACTTCGTCACCCTTATTCACCACTATCCAATAATACGGTACCTTACCGCAGCCAAAATGTACCCATCAGTTGCAAAAATGGGATCAGACCACACAGCAAATCCCGCAACCTTTTCCGGAATCGAACCCTAGATCCCCTCCCGCAAGTTCGCATCACATCTTCTCGACCATCCAGTCGCCACCGCCACCGTTACAAATGAATCACTGAATGTACCCTGCAGCTTCGTCCAGGAAACATCGTAAATAATCCTATTACTATATAATCAAACTTTAATTTCAGCTCCAAACGTTTTGTAAGTCAAGTTCTGAGCACGACAGGGCCATTCCAGGTGCCACTTTTGCCTTATCAGCCCGTCCTGAATCGGTGCCATTTTTTGCCATTTTCGGACCACCAAGTGGCTTATAGCAAAGCCGAAACACAGTTCTGTGATCCACGTACGATGCCTTGCAAGACCATATAGGTTTCGTTGAGAATCTTTGGGGGGAATTCATGTGATTCCCTTGTAAGGCCTTCCACGAGACATGAACCCCCATGTATCAATTTCGATAGACATGTCTGCAAACACCAAATACTGGTAAAGAAGTCTGCAAACACCAAATACTGGTAAAGAATCTTATAAAATACACTTCTGAATTAAGGCAGTGCAGCCCCATGGTGCATCGGCCACACGAATTACACGAGTTGCCCGCTACGTACTTCTTGCCGAGCTCAGACTCGATTGCTTGGAATTCCTCCAGGAACTCTTTCTTGTCGGATTTCTTCGTGTCTGAGTATTCCCTTTCGATTACTCTAAGCGCTTCTAGCACACCGTTTCTAGACAAATCGAGGAGCGCAATGGCATTGTTGATTGAGCCGGACAGTTCTATACAGTATTTGTATTTGTCCGTTACATCGTCATGAATCCCCATGTATCGATTTCGGTAGATATGACTGCAAACACCAAATACTGGTAAAGAATCTTTTAGAATACACCTTGGAGTTCCTCCAAGAACTCTTTATTGTCGGATTTCTTCGTGTCTGAGTACTCCTTTTCAATTACTCGAAGCACTTCTAGCGCATCGTTTCTAGATAGATCAAGGAGCGCAACGGCATTTTTGATTGAGCCGTACAGTTCTATACAGTATTGGTATTTGTCGTCCGGGTACTGCGTCATCGTCCGGGTACTGCGTCACTTCTGTGAAAGGTCGGAATGTGATTAATTGCGCTTCAAGGTGATGGCAAGCTATAGTTGTGCTCGAATGACCTATTCGAATAGGTATTCGAATGATTTTCATTCGAATTTGAATATTCGAATTCGAATGTTCAAAAAATCGCGTTTTTCGAATACATTCGAATTCGAATGTTCAAAAAATCGTGTTTTTCGAATACATTCGAATTCGAATGTTCAAAAAATCGTGTTTTTCGAATACATTCGAATTCGAATGTTCAAAAAATCGCGTTTTTCGAATGTATTCGAATTCGAATGTTCAAAAAATCGCGCTTTTCGAATGTATTCGAATTCGAATGTTCAAAAAATCGCGTTTTTCGAATGTATTCGAATTCGAGTGTTCAAAAAATCGCGTTTTTCGAATGTATTCGAATTCGAATGCTCGAAAATTGCGGGTATTCGAAACCTTCGAAAACTGCCAAAAACACACAATTATTCGAATGTTCAATGGATGCCATTCGAATAGGCAGGTTAGGATCTGCACTGTTTTTCGAAGCCGATGCATGGATAATTTGCAGTGAAAGTCCAGAAAATGTAAGCACGTCGTCTCCCTTTCACTCCATATATGATGAGTCTCCTAATCCCTCTTCCACAACACGGCGCAGGAAACAAGAAGCACGGCTGAATCAGAAGCTGAACCTTCAGCTTTATTCACAGAAGAGCTTACACTTTCATTCGTATTCGAACTTTTCCTATTGGACTTCAGGAACCAGTTTTCTGTTTGGCACTACCTACGACTAATCTTGTTTTTCGTCCTCATCTTTGCATCATTGAACTTTGCTTGATCTCTTGTTCTCTATAGGGGACCTCTAGTATAGATCCGAAAACATTAAGGGCTATGTTATACTTCGGCGACGCTGGAGACGTCGGTGAAAGTGTTGAGCGCGTGCTACGCAGTGCGCTCAACACTGTCACCGACGTCAGCGTCACATGCGACAACAGCGTCGCCGAAGTATAACATAGGCCTAAGGGTTTTGTGCACCAAGTATTGACCTTCGCGCTCCAAATTTCCCATCTTCACTGTGATCCTATCGTTGATCGCTGTGATGTGCTGTGATCCTATCGTAGCCTTTCTAAACTTTCTTTTCACATCAAGTTTCTTTTTAATCCTAAAGTGAAGAGGCCACCTTGTTTCCATGGTATGTCCGCCGCCCGAGGGTTGGCAGACCAGGATCACTATGCGATGCAGTTGCATTCACTAGCTGAGCAGTAAACCATACAGTTGGGTTGCAGTAGGGAGGATAGTATAGTCGGGCTAGTGGGTATAAGATTTCTAGGTGATAGATCAATTACAGCAACCGGTTTTTACAACTGCTCAGACACGTCCGATCAGAGGTGCTAACTTCATAAGAGACAAAAGACGCTATGAAAGGGTTTTTCGAAACAAGGGTAGGCCTTCCTTTTCGAGCCACTCTCCTTTGCATCCATGTGAACACTTATGGACAGCTTGATCATTAAGAGCAACTACCTCGGGACCATTTCCGTGAGGCATTGCCTTTTCCTTCCGTGTACACGGCCATGCAAAATGTTTCTTAGGTCTGCCTTTCGGCCATTTTGGATGAAGCGAATGTTTATGGAAAGAATGTAGTTTCTTTTACGTGCTTCTGTGCCGAACGAGGTCGTAATGTTGATCAGTCTTTACTGAGTTTCCTAACATTCCGACCATCATCGTTTTTGCTCGCCAAAATTACTCAACGATTCGGACATTACCATTTAATCCATCAAGCACTTAATAGGTTGGAGCTTTCCGGCTATTGTTCAGACGCGTAACTAGAAACCTGAATCTACTAACAAGTAGTTCAATTGCTGATCTACACACTCTTTGGGGACTTATTAGGACTATCAATACAAGGAGGGGGAGAGGTTAGGCTGCTCAATATTGATCTTCCTTGCAATCCTATATGGCGCAGAAGCATGAAAACATCTAATCGCGAAGTTTTCCTTAAGAAACGCTGCTTCTGTTTGTTGGGTTTTGATTGTCACTTAGTAACACACTTGCTTCGTTCAGGTGGTCTTAGGCATCGACAAGAAGAAGTCAGATCACTCAATGTTTCTCGGTTATGCTCTTCTTGGACCTGGATTGCCTGTGTATAACCCGAAAGTACTTGTCCATTTCACCTTATGTCGCACATAGGATATGTTGTTGTTGTTCAAATATCGGCAGGACAGCAAAAATGCGACACCACTGTTCTTCAGTTCTTGATGTAAAGTAATGGCAAAAATATTGGTGCCTGTAATATGTATCCGTCACCCCTATCGGCGTGCCTCGCACTTGCGTACTTCGCGCGATGTTGCAGTATCACTAAGGTAAGGACAATCATATCAAACCAGTTGCTCTGCTCATTCTGCCTTCTTCTCTCCCTAGCAGTACAAAAGGCAATATTTAAGAACCTTGTTATGTTCCAATCTTGCTCTACCTTCCTTAAGATCACGTGAGTAGTTTTGCGGTATGAAGCCATCAAGAACCTCCCCCCCCCACTGCCACTGCTCTTCTCAACATCGGCATCATCTTCGGACGGTTAAGTGACGGTCGGCGATATCTGAGTCTCCAGTCACGTTGAACGACGAGTTCGGTACGTCTTCTGAATCCACATGCACGTTGGGTGACGAGTACGTCACGTTTTCTGGATCCCCAGACACGTTGGACGACCTCTTCGGCACGTCCTCTGAATCCCCAAGCACGTAGAAGACCTTTGGATATTTTTCGCTATTTTATGACTAACTTTCTCCGATTTTTCACCTATTCTATGACTAATTTCTGCGCGGCGCCGATCAATAGCTCTTAGCGCTTTATTGTATAGTGTGGTAATTATAACAAACTTTCTTTTTTTGCGCAGCATATGTACTCCTGGAATCTATCAGCTGTACAAAACCCAATCTGTTGCATGCTGCAAACTGTAGAGCAAGAAAATGGCTGCTATTGTAAAGTATTGAAACTTTGAAACGTGGCGCAAAGAGCACTAAAGAGGCGGTTCCATAAAAAGGGTGGTGCTGAAATGTATTGCGCGGAGGCGCTCATTGAGGAAACTTAAAAGAAACTTAAAAGAAACAGGCCATGCTATTTTATTCGTCGGGACGTACGCCCGAGCTGACTATGGGTCTGACTTTGTTGAGAGTGGGATCAACTGCGGCCAAGTTTTCGGCTTGAACAATCGTTATGTAAGCACTGTAGAGAAGGCAGCTATTATATTATACACATCTATTCGACGACCACTTTTCGCAATTACGGAGATAATTTAGACCTATAAAGTTTCCGCACTCTCCGATGCCATCAAAAATAATTCACAAACAACACTCAAGACTTCTCAGGGATACGCATAACTCTAAGCTCCCTCTTATGTACACTTCATGTTTCTTAGAAAATGTGAATAAAAAGGTGAAGCAGATGGCACCTTCCGGTTTCGAAGATCTCCATCATGATGACCTTTGTCTCCGATGAAGCAAATAGTTTCATTGAGAGTTTCCAGGGGTTCCATGCTAAGGGGTCCCATGGTAAGCCGAAAAGGTGGATGCCCGTATGTCACTCCCAGTAATTCTAACCAAAGGTAAGCGCTTTACCATACACCTGCTATATCCCGTGCGATTTCACCTGGCCCTTTATTGGGCTAAGGTAAGGTATGGCCTTTGGAATCTATTTATTAGTCGACCAGGAAACAGAACTAAACTTTTTAAGAACGTGTTGTTTGGCTTGATGACCCGTAACATATTTCATCCTTTCAGGCATAGAAGAATTCGGCGGAAAGAACATTCCATTAAAACTTCGTTAAACGCTTTGCAAACGAATGTAAATTTCCTACTACGTCAGGATAAACCGTCTATTGGTCATTGCCACCAAAGCAGCAGCCATGTATTTTTCCTTTCTGTAACCCAATGTTCCATTCGAAAATATTCGAATATTCGAATAGAATATTCGAATCGATATTCGAATTCGAATGTTCAAAAAATCGCATTTTTCGAATGTATTCGAATTCGAATGTTCAAAAAATCGCATTTTTCGAATGTATTCGAATTCGAGTGTTCAAAAAATCGCGTTTTTCGAATGTATTCGAATTCGAATGTTCAAAAAATCGCATTTTTCGAATGTATTCGAATTCGAATGTTCAAAAAATTGCATTTTTCGAATGCATTCGAATTCGAATGTTCAAAAAATCGCGTTTTTCGAATGTATTCGAATTCGAATGTTCAAAAAATCGCGTTTTTCGAATCTATTCGAAATTCGAATGCTCGAAAATTGCGGGTATTCGAAACCATTCGAATATTCGAAAATTTTGCGAGAGCACAACTATATGGCAAGCACGCTTCAGAGTCGCTTTGCGAAGGTAGAGCGACATGGTGGCACCAATGTGCTATAAAACCCTTGTAGTTGGTGCAGTCAGAAATGGCTGATTTAGAAATGTGATGGCTACGAATGCCTGATCACGACCTAGCTATGTACTTCGGCCTGTGGGCTAGAAGTACATAACGGGCAACTCGTGCAATTCGTGTGGCCGATGCACCAGTGTGCTATAAGGCACTTCTCGGCTGACACGACTCGGTGGTTCACCAGTTTATCCCTCGATTGCAGCCGGTCGCAGCTGATACAGAGCTTCAAGAGCAGCGATAAGAGGCGGAGCTTACAGCATCGCGGTGATCGCAACAAACAAGCTGTTAAATTGCCCATATGCCATTACATCTCAAGGAGTTTGTAGAAACAACCGTACATTAATTCGTAGGTATAGCTTTTTGCGCTTTTTCAATCATCCCTCATGAGTGGTGAGATCGCCATCCATTGACAACTGTTCTCTATTTAGCCCTTTCTTCTCCCATTCCCTGCCACTCGAAAATCCTGCATTCAATGAAGAAACTATGAGTGAGCCTTGAGTGTTGGCAGTAACTGCAAATTTTGAATTTTTGAAAGTTACATAGGTATTGGGAAACTGATACTATACCAAAAAAATTGAGGCAGAATTATTCAGTGGAGTCAGAATAACCAAGCTTAGTAGCACCCCTATGACTTCTCACCAATCCTCAGCCGTCTGTGGTCGTGCGGTGTCGCGTTGAAGAATCATCCGTATTACCTGTTGTAGAATTGCAAATGGACTATTAGAATGCTATAACGATGTTTTTATTAGACTTTGCCAGAAGCAAAACAATTTCTCCACATTCAATCGCCAAATAAATGGATGATGAACGGGGCTGATCAGGTTATTTCTTATAAAACCAGCAGCACTAGAGATATCAGACAAACCCTTACGTAAGCTATCACAGCCGAGTGAACAACGAAGCTTTAGGACACCACGCAGCTACCAAAAAGCCCTCCTTGCTTTCATGTCCGCCAGCCAAGGATGCGATGAGTCGATATCCTGCAGCTGGGTGATAGTTCGCTTTATTACCTCGCAGTCCTTTCCAACGAACTGACTAACAGCAACCAGATTCACTAACGCATCGCAGTTGTTCGAGTCGCGTAACTGAGCGTTATGGAGCAGAGCTTCTCCGTCTGTAGTTTCCTGCAGAGTAAGAACAGCCGACTGGGCAATTAGAAGTCGTGGTCTCTGGCCATACTTGTCCGTCATCTCTTCGTGATTAAGGAGGTTCCTGAAGGTAAGGAAAGAACACTTCTATTTAGATCAATAGAGCTCTTGAGACTTCGTGTAACTTCTAACAACATGCTGATTAGCGATTTTGGGCAGTTCGAATAACATATTAAAATGACTCTTTTTCAATCCTCAAATGCAACGTGCTCAAGAAAAAGTCATATGATGGGCAGCGATGGATTCTTTTCTGAAGGACAGTATCAGCAGAAACGGAGAAAAAATAGAAGATTAATAGCTAAAACCTGAAGCAAAATAAGAGACAAGATCCGGAGGCCCCCTGGAGAGCTCCCTGTATTGCTAGGCCTTGAGTTGAGGGCTGATAATGGTAGTAACACTGCAGTTAAGGAGTGGTTTTCGCCTCAACATCAATCCCACTGGAGCCATTACTTCTCAAGAGCCTCCCTCCAAAGTGAGGGACGACGGGTCTGAAGACTGGAATGCGAGATAAGATTTCACTTTCGAGCCCGTCCATAATATCGTTCACGCAGCAGCGACAGTGCTGGATCGGGGGCCGCCGGCCGGGATTTTGCAAAATTTCTCTCGTAATTCGCGCACGATGTGGCCGAATGCGCAGCCCGTAAACATAGTTCGTATTAGGTCATAGACGCCGGTTGATGCTGCCGCCGCCGCCGCGCCACTCCTCCGGCGACCGTACCGACAATTGTCGCGATTTCGAACATTATCCGCTGCGAAGTGTTCGCCTACGACATCACGACTAGTGGCGTCGGGCTCGAGCTGGGCCCTCTCTGATCTCATTCAAGGCTCCTTCGTTTAACCACTTCAAGTCCAACTGGGTCTACATGCCACCATGTGTTCACTGTTCGTCAGCGTTTCGTCGTGACACTATAGCCTACTGACCCTGTAGCTGAATATCGAGTTAAACAGCAGTGGTTAGTATGGTAGTGATGCTAGTGTAACTGACCAGCTTGTTATCATACCATATTCTACAGTCTTTAAAGAGCGATCTAAATTTATCCTTCCATTTGAATTTAGAAGTCATTTCATCCCTCAAGAGTGCTGATTCCCTTAGCTCTCAATGACGATGCATCACCGTTATTCTGATGTAAGGCCCCGCAGTCAAGGTTTATTGACTACATTTGGGTTCATAAATCATTCCTCAAATCTAATGCAGCATTGTTACACAAATAAGCGACTAAGCAATTAAAGCACTGCTGGCATGAGATTAGCAAGAACGCCCATTGAGAGTCAGGGACCCCATGATGTATTGCGTTTTAGCATCTTCTACCCAATAGGTGGACTCACCGAAGCGCGGCCTTAGATCGAAAGCGGAGCCGGGTGTCGCATGCACACCGAATCAGGGTTCTTGGTTCCGCTCTTGCCTATTTCAACCCAGCTTCTTTCCGTCCTCGGTGAGTTAGTACTAGACGTTCGTGGACGATGCACTAACTTTTTCACCGGCTCGATACCGCAAGTCATTACTAGGCCAAATACACAATCGAGAAGCCTCTGTCGTAAAAGTAGAATACGAGGCATATCACACCAAGCGATCGATTAACCTCCACCTTATTCTTTAAGCTTTATAATAACATTGTTACATATCTTAGGGAACGTAACAATTAATGAAAACGCTACGGACCTGCGAACAACAGGAGGATTACTTAGAGGCCAAGGCCTCTGTCTTCTGTGCACCGCTCTTTAATAACGTGTTTCCCAGAATAAGACTCGAAATTCGAAGGGGCACTGCTTACACGTGCTACAAATAGCGCTAAAGTCCTAGCAATCCTCGTGTAATCCTATATAAATACGTCTGTCGAATTTTTGCCACATTTCAATTACTACTTGCGAGTTGATGACGAGAATCGTTATCTTCCCGTAAGAAGCGGCTTCTTACAACCTACAACACGTTCAGACTTTTCCAGCCACATCGACAGGTCTATTCTATGGTTGTTCATTATTTCTTGCCTGCACAATCACTTCTTCGGGTTCAGCGCTTTCATTCAGGACGCTTGTGACAGCGTTGGTTCAAGCACCGAGCACAGAACGAGCAATCGTGCGAAATCGTGGACACAATTCCCATCCAAAAACCGTCTTTACTCTGGGCGACTCATGTGTTATTTTCTTTGTTGCGTGACTCTTCGTCTCTAAGTTCTTATTCTGTTGTATCCAGAAAACTTAACATTAAACTAGGTAGATGTCTTCACATCTGATAAAGCAGCGTTGAGAGTTGTTTTTTTGTTGCGCAAACAATAGATTTTGATTCTAGGTTTTAAGTGTAAATCATAAAGTCATAAGTTTACAACATCTACAAAGCAAAGATATCAAAAAAGGAACTGAACTACTCCCTTGATATAATCGTAGTGATGTAGTAAACCCGAGGCAGGATGTTAGGCGTATCGAAGCGCATATACTGCATGAAATGTTGAGAAAGTGCCCTGGACTCCAAATCTACTTCCGGCGCACTACTGTCGCTGCAGCTGTTTCATCAGATCTTCTGAATCTATCTTCAGTGGCACTTCCATTTTTTGTTTGTTTTTTTTTCAGTGGACCCAATGAATGCCTGGGTTAACTCTTACTCGTCCTTTGCACAGATAAATGATATGAATCGCTCCAACCTCAGCGAACTCCCATATATTAGGTTGGAAAAAAGTCTTTTCATTTTTTTCAAAGATTTATTACTTCACAACTACAAAGTCAAATCATTTGAGATAAACTCCATTATGTTCCACTACACTTCTCCAAAGACTGGGAAATTTTCCAATTCCTCCCGCTTAAAAGACTGCAGTTACGGAGTCGAACCATTGCTGATTCCAATTTTTGAGGTCTTCATCCGCTTCAAAATATTTCTTTCCAATTTCGTGCTTGAGAGAACGGAAGAAATGGAGGTCGGTAGGGACGAGGTCAGGGCTATACGGTGGATGTGGCATTACCTCCCAGCCCAGCTCCTTTATTGTCTCTCTTGCGAGTCTTGCAACAGGTGGTTTTGCATCGTCATGCAGGATCATCACCTTTGACTTCTCCGGCCTGTATTCGTGGAGAGCTGTGACGACTTTGTGGAGTTGGCCACAGTATGTGGTAGCAGTAAGTGTCTCTCCACTTCTGAGAGTTTCTCAGCAAATCACTCCTCTGACAGCCCACCAAACACTCAAGAGAATCTTCCTTTCGTGGACATTGGCCTGAGATCAGGCTTAAGGTTCTCTCTTTTTTGTACCTATTGCCTTTCTCTTTGAAAGTTGGCATACAGAACCCAGGACTCATCGCCTGTCACAATCCGCGGCAGAAACGATTTTTTTTCACATCTGGAGAGAAGAGAAGCAGTGATGGAGAGCCGTTGGCCTTTCTGAGTGTCTGACAGGGCATGTGGAATCCAAGCTCCAAATTTTCGTGCAAAGCCGAGGTTCTTCAGATAGATTCCCACTATCCTATGGGACATTTCGAGCTTCTCTGCCAGTTGACGTGTCGTCTGCCTACTATCAGTACGAAGAAGATGGAGTGCTTCAGTGTCGTCCAATTCAGTTGGTCTTCCTGACCTTGCCTTGTCTTCGAGTGAATAATCTCCCTTTAAAAACTTTGCGAACCATTCATTATAGATGCGATGAGTTGTACATCCCACGCCATATATACGGTTAATTTGGTCGGCTGCCTGACGTGCTTTAGATCCTTTAATGAATTCATGAAGAATGCCGTGCCGAAAATGGCCATGAGGTAGATCTGGCATTGAGTCCGGAAGATTGGATAAATAACGGAATACAAGAAGGGTCTTGAGTTATGTCTGCGTGCGAACGGTAGACAAGTGTGATAGGATTGCGAAATCAGCAATCAATACTGGCTCGCGTGTTTACAAGGAGAACGGTAAAAAAACTTTTCGAAGTGTGAAGAGACTTTTTTCCAACCTAATATAATATCTGTCTTGAGAATGTGAGGCGGCCGACACTTTCTTGTTGACGACCCTGGCCGTGAGAAAGGAGAAACAATAAGGGTCACTGTTAGTCAGTCCCTTTGCGGGATGCGCCATGCATTCTACTACTACGAGATATCGTGGAGGAAATGCTTATTTGGTCTGCATAATGGCTTACGGTGACCAGTTGTCTACTACCAACTAACCCACCTTCGAGGGATGGAAGGTTTGGTTGTCCTAGGCGAGAAATCTGAACCAAGAGTTTGGAATTGGGTGCATGCGACAGCAGCGCTTCTCCGACTGCGCACAGCGCCAAGCACCGTTGATCGTCGTAGGCCACGTAGTTCGGTGGCTTTCGTTTTGTCTCTGAAATATTTCCGAAATACTGATGTGAAAGTTCCTTTGCGTTACTTCGTGAAATTCGAGTTTTCAGATATCAATCGCTCATTGTTATCTGTGCAATTGTTACCCGCTTCTTATCTGCCCACCCTTTTTTTCTCTTCTTAGACTCACCCTACTTTATTCATCCGAAGCCTGCACATTAATCGAGCTCTCAGATACGGTGTGCTTGGTCGAACCTGCCAGTTTTGTACTGTACGTAATCGTGTCGGGAGTCCAACTTTCTGTCGTTCTTTACATGTCCGTCAGTGTCTCATTCTTCAGTGGCCAATGCATTGCGATTAACGTAGGATGAGATTTCTACGTCCGTTCGCCAGTCGACACCGTTGTTCGTGTTGAGATTTCCGCTATGCTAATTTCAATGCGGGAGCGTAGAATTCTCTGACTATGGTCATTTGCACAACTCGTTTAGATGACCGAGAAACCCCCGCCACCTAAGGTGGAAAAGAAACGTCAGCCGCCTCCGACCGTTGCGTTGCCCAAAGAACCCAAGGAAAAGAAGGGAATTCTGAGGAGTCTTTCTTTCCAGGTGCAGTTTTTGCTTGTGTGCAAACCGTTTATATGATGGTAATGGGTTAAACGAAATCTTCCGCCATTTCAGAGTTGTTAAGATTTTAACCCTTTTCAGAGCACATTTTCTCAACGCCTAAATATACGACTTATGTACCATCACCGCGACTCCATATCAAATGAGGGGAACCCACTTGTTTCGTTTAACGACTACAATGAAGCTAGATTGTCTTCGGAGAGTTGATGAGCTGTAACAGCTCCAGTATTCAAAACCAGAAAGGAAGATCCACGGCCAATCCTGATCGGAGGGGGGCATATAGCGATTTCCATCTCTAACCCCTTGCTTGAGTTTCCACGAGAGCTTCAGCTGCTGTCTCATTATTCGAGCGCTTTTATTTAAGTTCAGGGATATGATTATGAGGCTTGGGGTGTCGAAATACGCAACTGACACTTTACGGTTGCTTTCTCCGAACTAGGATAGATCCAAAATCCATGCCAGTCGGTTTCTCTGGCAGAGACATTTCAATACTCTGCAATGAAAGTTGGTGCAGAAATCCATGACTGTAGCCTTTAAGTAGTTGCATAGCTGCATAGCTGCGATGGAAGTATGTCTCTCTAAAGGAAAGCAATAAAACAGTTCAAAAATAACGATAACTTCAAGTTCTCCAATCTCGGCAAGAAGAAGGACAATCACTATGATATGACCCCGGAAGAGATGACCAACGAAGAGCTTGGACCAATGGTTGGAGTGCAATGCTACGGAACCCTTTGGAAAAAGTACAAGAAGAAGAATAGGCCTGCGAAATGGTCCAAAAGGTACGTAGGCCCTTATGCTTCTTTGAATGGACACTCTTGTATTGTCACAACATATTTTTAGATTTTTCGTGCTCAAGGAATGTTTTCTAATCTACTACTCGACGAGTTTCAAGAAGACGTTTCAGAAGACTCGAAGAATTGATCTCCACCCTAAGGTAATTTGATCAAGTGAAGGTGGAATTGAAGAGGAAGAATTCGTGGATTGATTGGCAAGAAGGAGAAAGTCCTGGACGTCGTTGTCGAGAAGCGTGGCTTCATGGCTCTGCTCACAGAATGTGAGCAACATTAAGCAGATTTGGCTAAACATCAGATGTAGCACTTGTAAGTAATGACGTTTCTACAATTTTACTGAGAACTCAAGAAAGACAAAGCAGAGTTATTGTCTACACAGGTTTTTTGGCAGTAGACAACAGAATCTTTTAGAACTTTGAAGATATGATGGCATTTCATTACTCCGCTGCCTCATTCGTCTCAGCGTGTCATAAATAGGCTGTTACTCTTGATTATTGATATGCTAATTTGGGCGAAGAGATTGCATCGTCTTCTACTTCTACACAATTGATCACTCTAAGAATTGCTGCGCGTCTATAAAGCCGCTAAAGAAGTCACTGAATCTTTTATAGCTATGGCTATCCGCCAGAACCGTCAGAACCCACTAATCTTCGTCAACAGATCAAGGAATACGTAATACTTGTCTGAGCCATGATAAGATTCATAGAAAGCCGAGCATGGGCACCCCAATAACTGGTAAAACACTCCACAAATGGGTTTTTTCTCATTTGGACGCTTTTTCAGATATTCGGAATGACATCCCGGAAATCATGCAGTCTGTAAATTATGCAGAACAACGTTGACCTTATGGGCCTAACAAGGGAAGGGTCTGAAGCGTACGTCTGAACGGGGGGGAGTCGTATAGGGAGAATCCTCATCCCTCAGCTGGCTTGAAAATGTGTTTATTTTTTGCCAAGTCGTTAAACCCAAGGAACAGGACGCCACAATGGGATGCATCGCAGCACGCGTTTGGGGGTCTTGTACGCCCGCGATGTTTCTACAACTAGTGGCTCGGAGCGCAGATGGGTAGGAGGTTGACTCATGCGAGAGAGGTCAGGGGTTTGGCTCCTTTGCGTTGCTGCACTTTTGCATTTCAACTGATTCGTAGAGATTTGGGGGATTCTGACGTCTATACCATTTTCAGATGTTTTCTGCGCATCTTTCCAACGGTACGTTGTGGTATTCAACATGGTGATGTATAAATGTTCAACACCAGTGATATACAGGTACAAAGTGCATGAAGCACCACTGGGCACCTTACGGATAGCGTATAAAGGCTACAGGCTCCTCATAGTCTGTTTCCATACATGGACCAAGGCCTCGGGAAAAACCATCCTGCTCGATTTTCAAAGGAGACCACGTTGTGACGTCGGAGGTGGTTCAAATGAGGAACGAGGTATGCGGATCCCGCAAATTAAGCTAAACGGCATCGATACACTCTTTCCTTCATGTCTGCCTGTCACCAGGAAATCAGAGGTCTGCTGAAGGTTTTCTAGAACCTAATACCAACAATGTCCGTCGACGGTCGAGTGGTGATCCACCTGCTCACGCTGAAGTGTGGCCCACCTTTAAACAAGGAATCTTCGAGGGAAGAAATCAAGCTGGCCGAACGGATGGCCAGCATACTCAAGGACTTCGAAGCTTCGTCAACTTGAAGTTGACGAAGACGAACAGCTGGAAGTGGTGGAAGAAGAAGAGGAAAATTGGCATCCGCAAGATGAACTGATGGGCGTGGAAAGGCAAGCAAGCAGTGGGCATATGGTAAGTTTTCGGGTGGAACTCTTGTTTCGGAGGAAAGGGCACGTCTCCAATTGGATTTCGGTTGCGTACTCATAACCATGGAGGAAGATACCGCGATTCACTACACAGACACTTTGTACCGGTGTATCACTGGTGCTGAACATTTATCACCATGTTGAATACCACAGCGTACAGCTGGAAAAATGCGCAGAAAACGTCTGAAAGTGGTATAGACGTCAGAATCCATCAAATCTCAACCAATCAGTTGAAATGCAAAAATACAGCAACGCAGACGAACTAAACCCCGACCTCCCCGCACGAGTCAACCCTCTACCCACCTGCACTTCAAGCCACTGGATGCATACGCATCGCGGGCGTACAAGACCCCCAAACGCGTGCCGCGCCGTATCCCATTGTGACCCCTTACTCCTTGGGTTTAGCGACTTGGCAAAAAATAAACACACTTTCAAACCAATTGAGGGGTCAGGATTCCCCCTATATGATTCGCTCTTCCCGTTCGGTCATACGCTTCAAACCCTTCCCTTGTAAATCCTGCCATTTTTGTACGGCGAATTGTTGCTCTCAAGCAAAGGCAATTTTTTATGGACCGCAGCAGAATACATTTGCAGCGAATTTTAGTAACTTCTTCGGGAATTCTCACTGCTACGCTCTGCTCGTAATTAAGATGATCTTCCTCCCCCTTTGGGAGACCGTAATTTTTGGGCTTTTCATCCCGGCAGAGTTCCCTGTATCCAGTTCAACGGGTCTCATGTCAGTATATCCCTGTTGCCCTCGTGGTCGACTCCATCTTTAGGCAAAAAATTCTGATTTGAACTGGCATATCCTTTCGGAAACCGAACCGCGAAAGTGCCGAGATATGAAAACTTGTTTTCTTCTGTTGCCAGAAAAGTGTATTGGTATCGGCGAACTTTATGCAGCGCTCCATATGATTTACTACAATTACAAACTACAATTTTGTGAGCGTAAGAGCTCCAAGGGGACATGCTGGCGCACTTAAAGTAGATGCCGGCTTCTGCATGAAGTTCTGCTCTCGGGTTCGATTTTGCTCAAGCCAGTCAAGTCCTCCATCCCTTAGGGACAATTTGGAGTCAGATTTGTCCAGGGACGACAGAGTACTGGCATATCAACGAACCGGCCTCAAAAGTCAACACACAGGCATTCAAACTGCCTCCATGATCTCCCGTCGAAGTGGAATGCATGGCGCATTCTGAATAGCTTACGTATCTATAACGCCTTTGTCTGAATAGTATCCATCACCCATAGCTTCCGAATAAAGAGCATAAGAATGCGGATGAATTGTAAGCAACGAGAGGGCGGACACCTTTGGTCGGCCAGGCGCATCTGCTCGTACAGACGCCCAATTTTTTCTTTTAGTTTTAGAAACTTCGCCAAATAAACCTAAGACTCTAGCAGCATTGCAGATGTGAGGAATTTCAAATTTTTTGACGGTCCGATAGCAACCTTAGAAGCGTTGCGCAGGATTTGAGCGACTTTACCCGTCGATTTAGGGAATCATCCCTCTGATCGGCTGCTCGATTGTGTGCGGTGGCGATGTAGGGAAGAAGCACTGCCTGCTCATCGCTCATCCGCAGTTTCCCTCCGCCATCATCGTCGCAGCACCCGACTTCAAAACGCAGGAGGAGTGGCTGAAGGGGCTTCGAAGTGCGACGAAGATGTAGGTTTTGACGCCTTCTAGCGCTTGCAGTGAAAATGAGAAGGGTGTGCGAGCAACAATAAGGTACGAAGAGAGGTTGCCCCAGCATTGTCGCTTCTAGATCATCCAAGAATACGCTTGTTGGTGAGACTCTAATTCGAGAGCTGGAGTGCAGAGGAGTGATGCTGTGCGAGGAGAAGAAGACGTACGAGGAGAAACTGGAAGTCGAGGCCAAGGCGCGCAAGGAAGAGCACGAAAAAGCATCTGTGAATATGATTTTTTGGTCGAAAATATCTTGCCTATATGAGTAACGAAGGCTTTTGTACATTGGGATGAAAAACGACTGTCTTTGCAGGAACTGACTAAAGTGAAGGCAGAACTTGAAGCGGAGCGTGAAAAGCTCATACGAACAACGAAGAAGCTCAAGGACGACTTCCAGAATGTGAAGAAGTCAGTGATTTCAGATACGCTTTCCTTTCATTATTTTATGTCATTGAAAACCTTCAATGTTTAGCGAACTCAAAGTAACCAACGAAACTAAAATGACATTGGAGCAGGAGAAGATCTCACTAAATTCTAAGAACGAATACTTACAAGCGAACATGGAGGTAAGAAGCAATGTAAAGAGCTATCAAATTACGGCCTTCTCTCGTCGTTTGAACTCACAACATCACGGTGCTCGATGATATGAATGGTTTAGAATACTAATGTTTGATCTGTTTATAGTCCCTCAACATCGAGAAGGACAAGGTCCAGGACCAACTGCATGATATTATGCGTGAACGCGAACAATTTTTACTGGAAAACCAGAATCTGTCAACAACGACGTGTCATCTGAAGAATCGCCTGTCCGAGATCGAGTCGAAGACGAACTGTATTACTGTCGAAAAGGAGAAAATCGAGCGACTGTAAGTCGAGCAGCTTCACGAACCTCAGTTTCCCACATATTGTAGAACATTTTTCTAAAGTGACAAACTGAATGAGAAATCGTGTTGTCCTGCTAACATGGAGTCGATTCACCAGCAGTGTTCAGTTTTACTTAGAATCCAAAATTATAGCTCATTCGTCGATTTAGCTCCAATTTTTATAGCGTTCGTTGACTTCAGTACTTCTCTGACGATGAGGTTTAGCATGATCTATTCAGACTCCAATTGAACGAAAACAAGACGCAAGATCTCGAAAAGGAGCGGCAATACTATACGAGTCAGACTAAGGAGCTACTTATAAATCTGAAGGTTGGTTTAGGATTAAAGAACTAGAATACGTTAATTTTCTCTGACTGATTTTGCCACGCGGAAAGAGCATACATTAGGTTGTAAACCTCAACGGCATCTTGCACCTTATACATTTATTTATTTACAGTCGCCAGAGCGGCCTCTCGGCTGAACGACATTCACAAAAAGAGATTTGAACAATATCGATTGATGGCGGTCGATACTTCAAAAACGAACTTCAGATTCGCGCTCAGCAACCTCGGTTACCCCAGACTGAAGTTTCGGGCCGTTTGAACGTCATCTACAGAAAATCAATAATTTGATCAATATCGGTTGATGGTGATAGATACTTTAAAAACGAACTTCGGATTCGTGTTCAGCGACCTCACTACCCCTAGGGCTGACATTTTTAGCCGCTGTTGATCGCAATCAATCGTCGAGTATCCTATTATATAAAGCGTCCCCAATACGACCTTCCCCACTCCAGTTGTGACGGACGGAAACACACACAACACACACAACACACACACCACACCACACACACACACACACACACACACACACACACACACACACACACACACACACACACACACACACACACACACACACACACACACACACACAACACACACACACACTCTTACTCCTTTATATATAGTAGGATAGGATTTGCTTTTCAAAAAGTGAAAGATTAACGGTGAGAAGGGGAGGTGAGGTTTTTCCGTGAGTTTAACTGTTGCAATACAATTAAAAAAGGGACTTCTCTGCAAGCATACAAGGACGCAGCGACAGTTGAGTCACTCACAATTTTAGAACAGCTCATCCCCGAAAAAGTAAACTGTTTCTTGAAGAGTAAATTTAATACTTAAGGAGGTGAGCGAGCAGAAGGAGCTCACGGAATCAGAACTACGAGAGCAGGTGATGGCCAGGATGGGAGCTGAGATGCAACTTCAGGTAGCTGTTTAATTCTAAGATTCAACACTTATTATAACTTTACCCTTAAATTTGAATCACTCTGCACTTGTCAACAACATGTGATTTTCCTGGAGCTAAGGCTTGCATAACCAGAATATGTTGCCGACGAAAGCTTCGATAAGGGTCTCTTCATTGTTTTGGATTTCGAAGCAGAACGTTGCCAAGTTATAGAGCAGTAGCCACCGATGGATAGTAGAACCGACGTTAAGTGGTTAGGGCTAAGATCCTTGCCACTGGTCACGTAGCTCTGCTAAAGTGCTGATCAACATTTGCAGTCAAACTGTGGAATGGCCACACATTTCACTACTACGCAGGCAATTTGAGCGCGTCTTTGACTTATACAGCGAACTTCGGTGGTGAGCCAATGAGCAAATCGGTGCTTCATCCTTCCAAAACAAGTATAGTACTATTTGCCATTTCACCGACGGAGAGGAATGGAGGGCTCGGTTGGCGCGGGTGAAAAACCCGGTTCAAAAAGCTGGAAACGGTGATATGGATGCGCACGATTGCCGCCGCCTCCTCCGACTGCGCTACCGCGTGCTTCTTGACTAATGCTAGACACATGCTTCAAAATTCTTGCTGTAAACCTCGGCTGAATGGAGAACTCGATGATCAACGGGACGACAGGTGATATGGATGAGTCTTGGCTTCGTAAGATGCCTTCGGGTCCTTCGCCGCGTGTTCCAAGACCTCTATTACAGTAGAGAGCCCGCTTTTCAATGCACAGGACAAAGTCGAAAACAGCAGCTCTCACGATCAGTTTTTACCCTTCCATATTGCTTCAAACATCAGTAACGGATAACTAAGGTGTAAGGTGCTTCTTGGGGATTTCCAGTGAACAAACTTCATCTATGGCTTCTCTTTACTTCTAACCGCATCCCTTCTCTATGACGCTCACTACAGCTTTGAATCTGGATCCTGCAAAGCTTGCACTTGCTTTTTCATTCGGTTCCACTTCAAATGTTGTGACTATTTCCTTCTTTGGCTTTTCAAATGTGATGTTTTAACAGCAACATCTATATTATGACACAGTGATAAAAGAAACTCAACTAGCGAAATGTCCCATATAACAATGGCCCATATGTTTCAAAATAACACATTGCTACGATTTTCAAGATCTAAAGCCTAGTCAATCACGTATTCGCAACAGTGAACCCAGTGCACCGTGATATCTTCAGTTAATAGGTTTCGCGGTTCAAAAAATAAATTTCTTACGGAATTTCAGTCCCAGCCCTAGTACCCTGAAGTACTAGGCAATAATCATCAGTAACCTAGAAGTGACACTCTCAATTTGAAAGGCAATATCTTTTCTCTGATAAATCCTACTCGCAGAAAAGAAAACCGATAAAATGTGCAAATCTCCGCGAACGTTTTTCATGGGAAAGTGTACCTCGGTGGAAGACATTAAAAGTCGCTCAGTGCAATAAATTTAGCCAACCCATTTTTGATACTCTCCCGTTTTGCGACATGCCTCCCTCTAACGAAAGCATAAATTTTCACGGAACGGTTATGTAGCGTGGACCAGATCGAGGAGATAAAGAAGTCGAGGAATAAAGAAATGCTTCAGGAATTGCTTGAAGGAGAAGAGAGCTCATAAGGGGATAAGCGATAACGGTTGGTGTTGTTTAATAACTGCTTGGGATACGACACTCGTTCCACTTTAAGAACGTCATGGAGGCAACTCGTTTGCGTATTGGGTCTACACAATGACTTGCAGTGCCAAACGATAGACACGTCAGAGTTTCGTCTCTCATTTTGGAAGGCTCGTTGGCCTTGACGGGAATAGAAACAAGAAATTCGATTCGGGCTCGAGGGCCGGCGTCCTGCCCAACTGCGATACCACGAGTCGACTATTGCGGCTCGCAAGCTAATAAGCGCTTGTTAATTATTTGGAAAACGCCTGGAGTAGCGCCACGTAGACTGCAGTTCTGCAATCTGGATATCTGTCCTACAGCTCGATGAAGGCGATATGTGCATAAATGCACCAGGAGCCTACTGAGCGCTGAAACTTCCAGTTTTCATGTTAGGAGTTCCGAACAGTCGGCCTTTTTTGGCGCAATGTGGCTCGGAGGCGGTCACCCTGTATTCAATGGCTGCACGCCTTCGTTAAAAGTTACATGAGTGCTCAGTGGGGCGCCAGAAGCGCCCTAACTCAGTGCACTACAGCGGTAGAATACACCAGTGCTGCATAAAACTTTTCATTTCCTGCGAGACAAATTGCCCTAGTGCTGTCCTGCATAGTAACCCCCCACTAAAGCACTTACTAGGGAAAGTTTCGACCTCCCATGAAATCACGGAGATCGCCGGCCACTCAAATCGAGACCACTTTTACTATATTCTAGAGTATTCTAAAATGTATGACATTATGTTTGAGAATGTTCTGCCTATAATGCTGTGGCACTAAGCCAGACCTAACAGGTTTTGTTGAGTTTTGAAAAATGATTCCATGTTACAGGACGTTCCTGACAACCTAACAGAAAATCTATCACCTTTTAGTGCGTCGCAGGATAGAGTTGCCCATGCATTAGATCCGGACGCCATGTTTGTTAACTGCATGATCCTAGATTGATACGCATCTAAAAAAGTGCAAAATGGTTGGAAATTTAATGGCCATTCAACGAGAAAGCTTTTTGTCGAAACACCATGCATAGGTCAAGGTAAAGCTTTTTTTGGGCTGAAAATAACACAACAAATAAGCAAACATTTTTGATCATTTTGAATTAGCATTAATAAAAAACCTAAGAAAATTCAATTGTACTGCACAACACGTTAGGTAACTCTTACGATTTACGACGGTTTTTTCGTAATTACGATTTACGATTTGCGAAATTTTGAATTTGATTTACGCACATCCTTGCTGGCCACCCTATTTAGTGCTCTCTTTTTATAATTCGTTCTTATCTTGAATCCAGAAGGATGTGTAAGCACCATATTTGTGTTAGACATTAATGCAGCCGAGAAAATAAGATGCCCAACTGGTTGAGTCCAATGTCGGCGAAAGCATTCAGTTAAAGGTCAACTGTCAAAGAAGATGAGTATCTTGAGATCACCTAATGCTCTGTCGAGCCTTCACTTGAACTTGGGTCCAACCTTCCCTATCCAATACATTTTCTTGGGTTTCTCTTTTCCATACGCATAAAATGAGGTGGCGATGTCCGTTAATCCACGAGGTGCCACTGGAAACTGCCCGCCTTAGCGAGCCGAGCCGAACACGGACACTTGATTGCAGGAGACAGGCCTTTGTGACAGGCCGGCCTACGAAGACCCATGTCACATCACATGGTGTATGACAGCTCAAGTATTTCGAAATAGTGCTACGGCGTCCGCGGGAGCCGACGCGCACTCGCAGAGCCCGGCGGGTGTGGAAAGAATGCGAGGGTCCCTGATGCGAGCACGGCATGGGCGGGGGGGGGGGGGGGGGGGCGGGGCGGTGAGCTAGTCCGAAAGTCCCGTAACGTAAGCAGGACTCGCGTGGCTACGCTGAATGTGGGTACGTTGACGGGCCGCTCGTGCGAGTTCGTTGAAGCACTGGACCGTAGAAGAGTTGATCTCGGCGCGGTGCAGGAGACGAGGTGGTCCTGCCGCAAGTCAAGGGACATAGGACGTGGCTTCAAGGCGTTCTATGTGGAAGTCCCATGACCACCAGTGGTGTCGGAATAATCGTCTCCGAACGATTTCGTGACTCGATTGTAAGCGTCGAACGCTTTGACGATCGGTTAATGAAGACCATTGTCGCCGCTAAGGAGCGACTCTATCACTTCTTCTCTGCGTATGCTCCGCAGACTGGCTGCTCCGATCAAGCCAAGGATGAGTTTTGGAGCCTGCTTGATGAGAAGACAGCAGTGGTACCGTCGAAAGATGTCATCATAGTCGCTGGTGACCTTAATGGTCACGTAGGTGCTACGAAGGACGGTTACAGCTGTCACGGTGGTTTCGGGTACGGGTCACGTAACGCCGATGGTGAGCGTATTCTTGATTATGCGGAATCGCATAACCTCACCATAGTGAACACCGTCTTCCGAAAACGCGACTCCCACCTCATCTCATAGAGTAGTGGGAGCACCAAAACTCAGATAGACTTTCTCCTTGTGAAAGATGGCGACCGAGGTCTTGTCACAGATGCGAAGATCGTGTCGTATGAGACGGTCGCGCCAAAGTATCGACCGCTGATCTGTACTTTAAAGATCGCCCCTCCGAGGCTGAAGCAGGTCGAGCGATGGGGTGCAGCAAGAATCAAGTGGTGGCGAATGAGAAAGAAGGAAGCAGTTGTGATTTCTCGCGTACGGTTACCGACGGTCACAACTGTCAACGAAACTTGGAAGATGGTGACCGACGCGATACGTCAAGCTACACAGTCGAAACTCGGCATTACGAAGCCTGGGCGACGAAAGGTCGGCAAGCAGACATGGTTGTGGACAAACGATGTGAAAGCGAAGGTTCGAGAGAAGAAGTCGCTCTATCACGTGTTTCTCGGCAAAAAGACAGCCGATAACTGGCAGAAGTACCAAGAAGCGAAGAAAGCTGCAAAGAAGGCCGTGGCTGTTGCAAAAGCCACTCATTATGGAGATGTCAACGAGAAACTCGAGTCAAGCGATGGCGAGCGCTATCTGTACCGGCTTGCTAAGAATAGCCATCGGCAGACCGAAGACATCGAGAACTTCTTCGGCATCAATGATGAGAATGGCCGTCTTCTTATGGACCGCAAGAAAGCATTGTAGCGATGGCGCGATTATTTCGAGGAAATCTCTACGGTAGAATTTCCTCATCCAGCCATCCCTTCAACGGCTCCAACCCACGGCCCCGTCCAGAAGATCACCGTGGATTAGACAGAAGCGGCTCTGAAGAAGATGAGGCCAGGCAAAGCGACTGGGAGCTGATCTGTGGAAGTCAAAGCTGTAGTACCCTGCTGAGTGGTTGGCGCAGTTCTTTAACCAGGTTGTGGCGGAGAAGAAAGTGCCTGAGTGTTGGCTCCAAAGCACGACGATTCCAATTTGGAAGAAGAAGGGCAGTCCTGCAGACTGCTCCAATTATCGTCCGATTCGCTTGCTTTCGCACAGCATGAAGATCTTTGAGCGAATTGCCGACGGACGAAGTCGTGACTTTGTTTAGCCTTCCAGCAATCAGTGCGGCTTCGTGGCTGGCTATGGCACCATTGATGCCATTCACGCCGCCCGCCTCCTGATAGAGAAGCACCGCGAGAAACGGAAACCAGTGCATATCGCCTTTCTCGACTTGGAGAAGGCCTATGACCGCGTACCGCGGGAGGTGATATGGTACCCTGCGACGACATGGAGTTCCTGAAGAGCTCATAGAGTGGGTGCGAATCCTCTACTCTTCCCCGAGAAGAGTAGAGCTCAAGCTGCAGCCGGAACCTCGATGGAGTTCCCCATCTCTGTCGGGGTGCACCAGGGTTCTGCGCTTTTCCCACTCCTTTTTGTTGTCGTGATGGACGCCATTACACGAGATCTTCAGAAACCAGTCCCCTAGACACTGCTTTATGCTGATGACGTAATGCTCGCTAGCAAAGACAAAGGTGAACTTGAGCGAGAGGTGCAAGCTTGGTGTGATCGCTTGGAGTGTTTTGGACTGAATTGAACGTGAAGAAGACCGAGTATCTAACGACGGACGTTAATGAGTCCAGCTCTATCAAGGTTAACGGCATCAAGCTCCCATGCACTTCGGTTTTTAAGTACTTGGAATCAGCACTAGCATCTGATGGCAATCTGATGATTGAAGTGAATTCACGCGTGAGTGCAGCTTTCTCCAAGTGGCGCTCGTTGACTGGCGTGTTCTGCGATAGGAGGATACTAGAGCGCTTTAAGTCGATGATCTGTAGAACCGTCGTCCGGCCGGTAGCGATGTACGGTGCTGAGTGTTGCCTTGCGACCAACGAGGTTGAAATACGCCTCAGCGTCATGGAGACGAAGATGCTGCGCTGGACGGCTGGAGTCACGCGCACGGACCACATCCGAAACGATGACATTCGGCAGAAGTTTGATGTCGCGCCGATAGCGGACAAGATGCGCGAAGCTCGCTTACGATGGTACGGCCACGATCTACGTGGAAAGGAAGATAGCGTCCGCAAGATAGGCTTTAAGTTCGAGGTGGTAGAAAAGCGGCCTAGAGGGCGTCCGAAGCAGCGCTGATCTGACACGTTACATATGGACTTGAAGATTGCTGGTGTCCACCCTGATCTTGCGCTGGATCGGGAGAGGTGGCGTCATGACACCAGAATAGCGGACCCCGCTGCGAAGCGGTGCAGACGCTGAAGAAGAAGAAGAATTCGCATAAAATGAGTTTCATTGTTGGCATAGCATACAGCATTCTATTATGCTTACTACACTAGAAAGCATTTGACCTCTTTTTACCCTCAGCCTCGTTTTTTTGGAGCAAAGACATTAAAACCTTGTCTAGGAATTCGCTTACTGTTCTCGACACTAACGGTGATTACATTCTTGTTGGGTGATTTGTTTTGCTTAGAAAAAATAAAATTTTAGAATCTTGCCCTTTTATGGGCAAAAAATATGCACCAACCTACTTTTCTCATAGCAATGCATCATGCATGTCCTCTGGTCTCTAGCAGGACAAGTTGTTTGTTTTGGGAAAATAGTTCACAGAAACAGAAAAGAGTTCCAGAGGGAAAGGTTAAGCTTTGGGTAAGGAGATCTTAGCCAATTTCACTCTCCAAACCACGCAAAAGTATCGGTAAGATCCTCTAGTTTGCTATTAGAAACGACAGCTACATAACCTTACTCTTGCTTTTCATGCCGCCGAAAAAGCCTTGGAGCACTTGGAGATGGCGCTGAAGATGACTGGAGCCCAAATGACCGAATTACAGGAGCACATTATGCCCGACGTGCACAAACTTCGTGGTTAGTTCGCCAGTTTGTTTGTCAATTGCGCTTTAGTTGCATAGAAATCATTGCAACAAGCAGCAGTTCTACTGCACTGTTGAACGACTCGAACGGCTGCAAAATAATTGAAAGGTTAAAGGACCTCTCAGTTTTGACAAAATGTTGCTTTCTAACAAATGACAACATTGGTTGTTTCGCACTCCGTATATAGCCCCTACGCATGATCAACTGCTACAGTTGTGAGAAATTACGAAATCGCTCTCTTCTTTTTCCAGAGTATTTTGAACAATGTGCTCACGAAGCTCAACTGGAAGCCAACCGAACAGGTATCATGAGGCAAGCAATCTACGCAAGAAAGTGAGCTTTTTTTTTTCAAGAACGATTTGAGGTGTGAACGACAACCGGTGCCTTCTCCGACTGCGGATCAGTAATCCTGTGCTATAATACCCTAATATTTTACACTTTGATTTGAACCTGAAGCGGCTGCTAAAGACGTTGTGAGGTGTTCTAAAGAAGTTTTTGCGACCAACATTCTTGCTCGTGATGGATTCCAATCAGCACTTCTTGCTTTTCGGACATAGCCAAAGTTGTGAAGGGGCAGGTCCGCTGCTCGGAAAACTGATGGCGCCAGTTCGCTTCCCGTCCGGCGCAAGAGATTTGACCGCTACAAAGCATTCCTGCAACAATACAATAGTAACTGATGCAACACGCCACGCTTTATTATCCGTAGCTAAAGTTATAAAGACGAGTACAGCGCGCACCATTGCAGGGGTTTTCACAAGGTTCATATCCACGCCAACACCAAAATATCCCAGGAATTTTGCCTAGTTATATGTGGAACACAATATCAGAAACCATTCAAAATTTGTTGATTCATGACACATCCGATTTTAGATGATAGAGGACTTCATTTTTGCGGCACTTAAGCACATGAAATGTTTATCAGTTGAATATGATGCAGGAATCGCAAAATCATGAGGATTTATAAAACACATCCTTTCGACCAGACGAGCGAAGCGACAAAACGCTTTACACGGGAGGCCCATAAACTTCCCGCAAAGATTCTCAACGTAACCTGCATTCTCTTGTAGACATCAGACGAGGATCACAGAACTATGTTCCATTTTTGCTACGGATCACTGGGTGGCCTGAAAATGGCAAAAAAATGGTATCACTTCAGAGCAGGTTGATAAGGCATAAATGACACCTGTCGTGCTCTGAACTTTACTTGCAAAACGTTTGGAGCTCAAATTAAGGTTTGATTATAGTAATACATTAATTTCCTACGCTTCCTAGACGAGTATGCATACAAGTGATTCATTCGCAACGGTGTCGGCAGCGAGGATGGCAGAGTGGACAGCGAAGCGGACTTACGGCCATCGGGGGTTCGGTTCCGGAAGTGCTCCTGCCATTTGCTTTGTGAACTGCTCCCATTTTTGCAACTGAAGGGTACATTTTTGCTACGGTAGTGTACTGTATTACTGGGTAGTGTGAGCAAGGGAGACAAAGTCATGACTACCGATTTCGCCCAGACTTCGCCTATGGGAATTATTTAAGCTGCTGTCCATAAATGTGTCACTCTTTTTGTAAATTATCACTTTGCTTGTACTGCTTTCAATCGAAAGTCGAAGTCGAAGGCTGGAAAGTAAGTGTGGTCGCATTGGAGAAGAAAGCGATCCTACTAACGTGGACAGCTTTACTCACCCATCTCTACCGTAACATGCCGTAATCGACCGAAAATTTAACAATTGGTATCATATCCGTGATCAGCAACCCAAATAACCTCCTTGGGCGATGTTTGAGTGGAATTTTTTCCTTCGTCCTTTCCTCGACCTCTGAAGTCATGAAGGGCAGCAGTGCCGATTATTCTTCGTACACCCTTTACTTACATACACTCATCGTAACCTTCTGCCATCCATCGTTTCGTCGAAAATGGTTGCTAGATTTGTGATCTGCATTCCAGATAACTCTATAGATGAATTTGGGGCGGAACCGTTTTTCGACCTCCAGAGTTGAGGAAGTGAATGCAAATGCTACTATCTGCAGTGCCGAAGCCAAAATGTACTCTTTATTTGCAAAAATGGGAGCACTCCACAGAGCGAATCACACGGACACACCCGGAATCGGACTCTCGACCCGCTCCCGTAAGTCCGCCTCGCTATCCACTCTGCATCCTGTCGCACCCGACGCCGTTGCGAATGAATCACTTGAATACACACTGCAGCTTCGTCTAGGAAGCGTAGGAAATTAACGTGTTACTATAATTAAACATTCGTTTGAGCTCCAAACCTTTTGTAAGTTAAGTTCAGAGCACGACAGGGCAATTCCAGGTGCCACTTTTGCCTTATCAGCCCGCTCTGAAGTGTGACCATCTTTGGCCGTTTTTGTACCACCCAGTGGCCCTAGCAAAAACAAAGCACAGCTCTGTGATCCTCGTCCGATGTTCTACAAGACCATAGGCCACGTTGAGAATCTTTGGGGAAAGTTCATGGGCCTCCCTTTTTAGGAAAGCGTTTAAAGTTCAACGCTGTGTCTCGCACTGACATCGCAATAAACATAGAACAGATACTAACGAAGGTCGATGACCGGAATCTGTCTCTAACCGTTGAATGCCGAAGGTCGATGCATGACGTCGTCCCGTTCGAAATAGAGCAGAGGCTCGACTTCTACGAAGCGCATAGAATTCGATACAGGTGGGTGCTGGGCAGGGCAGATGTGGTCATCCCTGCATGCGCTTTCACTCTCTGGAGAAGTAACGGGCAGCTTTGATGACGTGTGCTGTGGTTGGTACATTTCCTATCTCCGGCATGACATGCTATTTTCGAGTGGAGTGCTTCTATACATCTATTTATTTCTTATCCTTGAAAGGTGTGAAGTGTTAGCATGGTTTGCTAAACTGACTGCACATTCACAAAGACACCTTGTGCCAAAGTTGTTTGGCAAAATATGAAGACTTCCAGCGTTTAGACATGTGAAAAAGGGAATAAAAAAGCAGCTCCTTGTCAGGACATCAAAGCACTGAATCGGCAGAAATCAATCATCATGACAAGAAATGATATGTTAGTTTCAAATTCGCTTCTAATGCCTAGTGTAGCAGTGACAGTGAGGCTGTTTTTGAACAGAAAGCTGCTCGTGGCACCCAAAAAGACAAACCTCCCAAACCACTATAACGCAACCTAGCATCTCCTATAGTATACTTATGTATGTAACGCTACTCATGAAATGCCACAATAGTTAAGACATCGATGCAAAGCTGCTCAGTCTAGTTGGATGTGTTTCGTGCAGTTTTCTGCCTAGGGACTTTCTATCGTCAGTGACTTCCTCTGGAAAGAAAACCTGCGATATGAGTCAAGGGCAATGCTTACCAACCAAATGTGGTAGTGCAGTGCACCACAGTTTCCGATGCCATTGAAACGGCCTCTCAAATCGTAGGAAGACAACAAACCTCAGCTGGAAACACGAAATGCTGATGTTCCGTCATCATTTTGAGGTGTTCACACATATGTATCTGATAGGCGTAGATCAGGTTGCCTGTAGCTAACTGGTTTGAAGTTCATGTCAAATGGGAGAATACAGAGTGTTTCAAAACTGTAAGAACTGTTACAACGATGTTTTGTTGCGATCAAAACTTCTAGCGCCAGGCGGACCTCGAGCTCGCACCTCCTACTGACCGGGCGGGAATGCTCTACGCCACTACACCACCGGCGCTCTTTGATCAAGCGTAATATCCACACCTCGAAGGACGTTGTGTTAGAGCAAACAGCGCCGCTGGTGTAATGGTGTAGAGCGTTCCCGCCCGGTCAGCAAGACAACTTCGAGACCAACCATTTGAGGCATAAAGAACTGAATTATTGTAAAAGCTATTTGATGAACCATAACATTACTACCAGTAACGTTGTTCAAAAATCTTTGGTGTTTATACGAACAGTGTTGTGGAACGCCATTACATAATTCTAACGTGATCTTACCATATCTCTG
Source organism: Heligmosomoides polygyrus bakeri (assembly GCA_947359475.1). Classification (NCBI taxonomy): domain Eukaryota; kingdom Metazoa; phylum Nematoda; class Chromadorea; order Rhabditida; family Heligmosomidae; genus Heligmosomoides; species Heligmosomoides polygyrus. The sequence goes on from OX375868.1 coordinate 28,514,561, forward strand.
TCTTACGACCTTTCTGAACACAGGAACTAAATACCAACATACTAAAGCTTGACACAATTTTACGCAACCAAACTGGAGCACTGATCGAGGATCATAACATTTTTACCAGCGAAACTATCAGCAAGAGTTAAGACTGACATTATGACCAGCTAAATCATGGACTGTAGCACGCCTATGCTGCGCCACGTACTTCTCCGAAATTTCAGTCTGTAGGCTCCATTTATTATGTAGCGCTACATACTCCTTTACTATACGGGATCTTGATTTATGATTTCTCAACCATGTCTAAAAAGGGGAGGAATGGCCTGATCCGCTCCTTATAAAGTAGGACGGCATGCAACCCATAACTGATACAATTTGATGTATTGAGGAAGTGGATGGTATGGCGCGATCTCCATAACCTATACGGGTTTTAGTTGCTTACCCTTTGCAGAAGTGCACCTCCTGCTGAATGCATTATGTACCATCAGCAATTATAGTTCTCGAACCACTCCTGGCATACTTATACAGGGTGCGTAAAAAGTATTGACGCAGTAAATGGCGGTTGTGGAAAAAGTATTGCGCAGAAAGTTTTAAAATATTCATTTCAGAAATATGGAAAATGATCTTGCAAACACGACAGAATAAGTCGTAATTGACATCGGCTCCTTTACTGTGAATACAGGAGCGAAAACGACGGAAAAATTCATGAGCACGCGCCGCAAGTATTCGCTTGCATTTTGTTCCGTGCTTCGAACAGGGTAGCCTTCTGCGACTGGTCACTTCTGTTGAAAATAGCACAGACCTCATTCTTCAAAAACACCTAGAAAGAGTAATCCAGCGGATTCACGTTTAAACTGTGCTCGCCTGAGAAGCTGTTCACACCTGCGCGCGTTATCTGTTTGCCGTTATGGGACAGAGGTTGACAATTTTTGATTTGAACGTTATCGTGCTTGAACATCTTGTAATCATCATCTGTTATGACAGAGCCGTGGCTGACGTTTGGGTTGCTGACCTCTTTCCTCACCAACCGTTTCGAACAGCGCCAAATTCTCTTGTTAAGGAAGTATTCAGCTGTCTGGGTAACAGACAAAAAAAGGGCCACCGTAACGGTGACGATTATGTTTCTTCAGCTTTTTCGTGAGTGTTTTTTGAGCACAACACAGACAACAAAAACAACACATAAAAACCTAGAGAGGTAGAAACAGAAAGCTGGAGCTGAAACAAAAAGTAGGTGCGTCAATACTTTTTACGCACCCTGTAGCGTCTTTTTTTTTATTTCTCGATTTTAAGTGAAGCATAGGAATGCGTTACGATCAGTTTACGGCGTAACTCGAACAAGGACTTGCCCTGTATACAATTAGCCAACCAGTTTTGGATGGGTGCGAGGCGCGATCCCTACCATTGACGTTAAACAAATTATAGGTACACTTTCATCCGCTCTTGTGAACCTCATCCAACAGCTGCTTTACTGCAGACAAGCCGTGTTTGCATCTTGTATTCAATAAAACACCCAGTATTTACTTGCACTGGTCCATCAGACGAATTCGTCGGGTGGCAAAAACCGTCAAACACTTATAAAAGGACGTTATGTAAAGTCACGTCACGCTATGCAAGAGTCATCTGTAGTGTACCTATCGGATATCACTCTGACAGTTCTCCGATTAGGCGAGGGCGGAGCGCAGTTGTAGTTCTGAATGAGCAGAAATCGAATTCGTTTTGGCTTCGCCTAATGTGGGATCTCGTCAGCGAAGAGGTCTTTAGGTGTTTTCCAACAACACGCTATTCAGGAAAGTGAATGGAGTGCGGCCGTTACATCTCATCAGAAGCAATTGGAAATCCTTGCATGCCAACGAATTTTGGTTCCTGCAAACCGCATTAATAACCGGCAGCTCGAGGATTCTAACCTTCTCCGAGCTCTGGAATGACTAACGCTCTCCAACTTCCCTCTAACTTCAACAGCTGGAGAACTGACGTTACGACAGAAAACCGAATATTGTGGAAAATTCCAGATCGATCCGCCGCTCGAAGAGAAACATCCGCTCATCGTTTCGACGCACAGTGCCAGCCAAGGAGAAAGACGACGATAGAGATCTGAATGACAATGCCCTGATTCATGTCTGACTGAGCACAGCGCTTATCCACATGTGCTTCCTTTCGACTCGATTTTGAAGCTGTTCATATCTCATCGACTTTCTTTGCTCCATTTTCGTAATGGACATCTGATGTGACGGTAAACGTAGAAACCTCCTGACCTCTGCATGTGCAATAACTGTGTTCCGCTCCTCACTGAGAGGTGTTTTAATTTCGCCCTGCCCTTCGCTTCGTGTTCCTCCTCAGCTAACCAGCGTTTCTGGCATTGGTCATGTCATAACACTGCTTTGCGCCTTAAAACAAAACGACACCGATCGCTGTTTTAAACGGAGCTTTAGAGCCTTTCTGTTCCTGCTCTTCCCTTCCTGAAACAGTCGCCTCTTCATATTTACAGTGTTTGGTAACTAACTGCCTTATATGTGTGATATCGTCGTTAACGATCAAGTTGTTCGTCAACGTCTCAAAGTTCTCATACTCGTATTTCAATTGTTAGCGTCAAGATGCGGCGGTGGGCCGGTTTTTTTTTTCCTCATAATAATAAAGTCTTATTCTTACCATTAGCTAAAGGGCGGCTAAGACATGATCCTGTTTCAGGCTCGTTATATCGTCTCGTGAGACAAGGAAATATGAGGTTGAGGTTTGTTGCGTTGAAATATGCGAACAAACAGAGCACTCAACCGAATATACAGTTATGGCCGTATCTTTTGATCAAATCCCGAAAAAGCCGCGTTTTCCCGGCTTTTGCGTCTTTTTCATATAACTCGCCTAAAATTCATTAATTTCAAAAACAAATGGTATATTCGAGCTCAGGAGCTCGAGCTCTATCGTATGGTGTACATTGTTTATATGAAGCTATGGAAATGGCCGAAATTGAAAACTTGCGCTCCATTGCGAAGGGCGTTGCGGACGAGTTGTCTGTCGCAAGCCGTCGAAAACGGTTGCGTGCCCACAATTCCTCTAGTTTGAGGCTTTTTGGGAAACTGTGGGTATCGTTCGATTCGTCTCTTCGAGATCTACACAATCATTTGCACAACTTTGTCGGATCACCGTGTTTTCTCAGTGGGTGGTCAAAAATGACTGGGGCAGACCTTTTGCGATTGGAGAAGCTTATTTTTCAGTGCATGCATGTTCTCGGAGTATATCAAACATGGCGTAAAGTATTCTGTCATGCCAGGAATCCACTGAGAGTGCGCCGTGCACTATCCATATAGGGTCAGGGGGGGGGGGGGGAGAGCTTGTAGAGTGAGCGTTTGGGGAGTTTTATGAGAAATTCTAAGCCGCCCTCCTCAGGAGTTGCTCTAAGGCTGTCCAACTAGCCTTTGGAGTGCGCTGTGTACTATGCATACAGGATGGAACCTATCAATCAAGGAGGGGGGACAGCTTGTAGAGTGAGAGTTTGGGGAGTTTTATCACAAATTTGCGGCCGGCCTACTCAGGAATTGCTGTACTCTGTTCCGGAGAGACCTAGGAGTGCGCCGTGAACAATGTATATAGGATCGGACCTATCAATCGAGTGGACGCAACAGGGTGTAGAGTGGGCGATTGGGGAGTTTTATGAGAAATTCTCAGCCGCCCTTGTTAGGAATTGCTCTAACACAGTCCAGCTAGCCTTTGGAGTGCATCGTAAACAGTGCATATAGAATCGAACCTATCAATCGAGTGGGCGCGACAGCCCACAAATTGCACGCGCGGACGTGTTCGGAGCGCAATTACTCTGTCGAGATTGAATCGATCCGGCTGCGGCTCGTGGGTTTTGTAGGCAGCAGAGAGCTTTAGTAGTCCGCAGAAGTACAGCATTCTAAAAAGGCGAAATTATAGCGGTGTGAAAATGCATGTGAGGCTTGTGTGGCCTAATTTTTTCACTGCGGGAAGACGCGATGAGCCAACAGCCCACAAGCGCGTACGAGAGCAGAATACTGAAGGCACTTTGCGATGGCATGCTCAAAACTCCCCTGCTGCCTAGGCTGCTTCGGCCCCATCTGACATTTTAGAGCGGTGGAGGGCAGCGGTGAAGTTTCCAGCGCTCTTTCTCGTCCACATTTGAGTTTTCGGCACTAGCAGTGGTAACATTCTGTTCAGCTCGAAACTCTGTATCGAATGGTGCCAATTTCGTTCAATTCTGAGAACATCGATTTTTTGACGATTTCGCATCGAAGACGAGGGCACTCGAGGACGCGGTAGAGGGGCGATGACGTCATCGAAAATTGACCGGCCCAAGTTTGGCACCATTCGATAGAGGTTTTCATGCTGAATTGAATGGTTCGGCTAAGAATGCCAAAAACCGTAATCTGGGCCAGTAAGAGCGGGGACAACATGGACCGTTATTGTTCTAAATTTGACACGCGGGTGTGTTCTGAGCGCGATAGCTCTGTAAATTGTGAACCTTTCCGGTTGCAGCTTATGGGTTTTGTAGGTGGCAAAAAGTTCTAGGAGACCGCTGAAACTCAGTAATATTGCTTATGATTAGACAAAGTTAGAGCGCCGCGAAAATGCAGGTTAGCCTTGTGTGGCACGATTTTTTCCAATTTTTGTCGACCCCTGCGGGAAGACGCGGGGAGCTAACGGCCTACAATTGCGCGTGTTAGCAGAACACTGAAGGTGCTTTCAGGTGACATGCTCACAACTCCCTAGCTTATTAAATTGCCTTAGTCCCAGCTGCCATTTTAGGGCGGCGGGCTTAGCGGTTGAAGTTTCCTGCTCTCTTACTCGCCCAGATCACAGTTTTTCCAAAGCTCAATAACACCTTTCAATTCATCACGAAAAGCTCTATCGAATGGTATCAAACTTGGGCCGGTTCGGAAAAGCCAATTTTCGATGACGTCATCATCCCCCTGCCGCGGCCTTAAGCGGTCTCGTCCTTGACGCGAAACCGTCAAAAAATCGATGTTCCCAAAATCTGTCGATGTTGATACCGTTCGATAGCGCTTTTCATGCTGAACAGAAAGGTACCATTACGAGTGTCGAAAACTCAAATCTTGGCGAGTAACAGCGAAAGAAACTCTAACCGCTATCATCCGACGCCTTAATCTGGCAACTGAGGTTAAGGCAGTTTAGACACCTGAGGAGTTCTGAGCACGTCGCCGTAAAGCACCTTTAATGTTCTGCTCGCCTACGCACTTGTGGGCTGTTAGCTCGCCGTGTCTTCCCGCAGGGATCGTCTGAATTCGGGAAAAATCATGTCACACAAGGACAACCTGCATGTTTGCACCACTGTAACTTTGTCTAGGCATAAGCTGCATTACAGGGTTTCAGTGCGCTACTCGACGTTTTTGATGCCTGCAAAACCCACAACCTCTATCCGGTCAGGTCCACAATATACAGAGTTATCGCGCTCAGAACACGATCACGAGTGCAATTTAGCACAATAACGGTCGATGTCCTCCCTGCTCTTACTTACCCAAATTATGGCTTTCACTACCCTAAGAGGCACCGTTCAATTCAGCATGAAAACCTCTATCGAATGGTGCCAAACTTGGGCCGGTCAATTTTCGATGACGTCATCGCCCCTCTGCCGCGGCCTGGAGTGCCCTCGTCTTCGATGCAAAATTGTCAAAAAATCGATGTTCTCATAATTGAACGAAATTGGCACCATTCGATAGAGCTTTTCGAGCTGAACAGAACGTTACCACTGCGAGTGCTGAAAACTCAAACGTGGACGAGAAAGAGCGCTGAAAACTTCACCGCTGCCCTCCATCGCTCTAAAATGTCAGATGGGGCCGAAGCAGCTTAGGTAGCAGGGGAGTTGTGAGCATGCCATCGTAAAGCGACTTTAGAATTCTGCTCGCCTGCGCACTTGTGGACTGTTAGCTCATCGCGTCTTCTCGCAGAGATACCGACTGAAATCGGGAAAAATTAGGCCACACAAGCTTCACATGCATTTTCACACCGCTATAATTTCGCCTTCTTAGAAGCTACAAGGCTGTACTTCTGCGGACTACTAAAGCTCTCTGCTGCCTACGAAACCCAAGAGCCGCAGCCGGAACGATTCGACCTCGACAGAGTTATTGCGCTCCGAACACGCCCGCGCGTGCAATTTGCGAGCTGTTGCGCCCACTCGATTGATAGGTTCGATTCTATATGCACTGTTCACGGTGCACTCCAAAGGCTAGCTGGACTGTGTTAGAGCAATTCCTAACTAGGACGGCTGAGAATTTCTCATAAAACTCCCCAATCGCCCACTCTTCACCCTGTTGCGTCCACTCGATTGATAGGTCCGATCCTATATACATTGTTCACGGCGCACTCCTAGATCTCGCCGGAACAGAGCACAGCAATTCCTGAGTAGGCCGGCTAGTAGGCTAGTTCTTGCTCTCTTTAGCTATGCGCTGATCCTTCACTTAATCTTATCCATTATCCAAATTTGTGATAAAACTCCCCAAACGCTCACTCTACAAGCTGCCCCCCCTCGATTGATAGGTTTGATCCTATGTGCATTGTTCACGGCGCACTCCAAAGGCTAGCTGGACAGTCTTAGAGCAATTCCTGAGTAGAGCGGCTAAGAATTTCTGATAAACTCCCCAAACGCGCACTCTACAAGCTGTCGCGCTAACTCGATTGATAGGTCCGATCCTGTATGCATTGTGCACGGCGCACTCTCGAGGGATTCCTGTCATGTCAGAGCACTTCACCTGCTCGCCATGCTTGAAATACTCCGAGTGCATGCAAGTCTCGGAAAATAAGCTTCTCCAATCGCAAAGAGCCCGTTAAAGTCATTTTTGCCCACCCACTGCGAAAATACGGTGTTCTGATAACTTGCATGCATTGCTGTGTAGATCTCGAAGAGACGAATCGAACGGTACCAGCCGTTTCTCAAAAACCTAAAACTGAAGGAGTTTTGAGCATGCAACGGTTTTCGGCGACTTGCTACCGACAACTCGTCCGCAGCCGCCCCTCGCAATGGAGCACGATTTTGAACGAAAAACTAACATTTGAAAAAATTCGGTTGAACTTTGAAATTTTTGGCAATTTTTTAAAGCTGCCTGATAGAGCTTGAACTGCTGAACTCAAAAATGTGCTTGCTTTCGCAATTGGTTAACATTGAAGGAAGTTATTTCGAAAGGCCGAAAAAGCGAAAGAAAATGCGGCTTTTTCGGCATTTTTGAAAAGGCTACGGCCACAACTGTATATCAATTTCACGTCAAATTAGACGCTTTTCAAATCGAACTGTATACTCTTCTAAAGAAGCTTGACACTTTTGGAAACAGGCTGAATGTCTTCCAAATCCCAGCGAGCGTCTTCCAGTTAAAATAGGTCTCCGAGAAGGTTAGAATATTTATTTGTGTAAGGAAGAAAACTCAGTACAACTTTCTTTAAGTTTCTTTTAATTCACCTACCCCAAAGAGTGAATACATTGTTTAAAATTTTACAAAAATTTTATTTTTTAAGGAAAATTATGAAGCAAATTTTGATTTGAAGCGGGTAAAGGCAGCAATGATTTGATGTGTTCAAGGAAGAGATTGAGCCATGAACTGACGGGATCGTTGCGATTTTTATTCGATTGATTGCAAACACTCTGTTTATGTGAATTAGCGCAGATGTAAGCGGTACAACACGAACAGTCATAAAACACCTTTCCACACACCTCTGTTTCAAGCCAGCAGCACTCATGCTAACAATCAAATAGAGACGGTCTTGTCAACTTCATGGTGCGACCACTTAATACAATAATTGCATTTGTGCGCTTTAAAGCAAAAATTAATTCATTACTTTTCCCTTAAAAATATAATTTTTATAAAATTCCATACGGTGTGTTCGCTTTCTGGGGCAGGTGAATTGAAAAAGCGTCCGTAGTTATGAGACGCCATATGTATTCAAGGCCTCATCCGTATTGTCCCTTTAAGGCAAGTTGTATCAATGAAAATGCGAGCTTCTGCACAGGACTGTGCGTTCATCATCGAACCTCGGCTTATTCTTTGGCGCAAACATCATGGCTTCAATGCATTTTTTTATTTATACGCTGCAGTAAAGCTTCTCGGCAGATTGCGGCAAACGTAAGGAACTATAACGAAATATGTAACCGTAACCAGCTTCTCCAATTAGAAAACTAACGCAACCACGAACCCGAATGGATGTTATCGACATGCTGATAAGGGAATGAATCGTATGGAATTAGGACTCACCAAGGAATGCCTTCAGCTTCTGAAGAAAATTTGGCGAGGAGTCTATGCCTTGTGAAAGAGCTTGAAACGCTGATTACAAATATTTATTTAGATCGATCTCCTAGGGTAGATCTGATCGGTGGAAGTTCGCGTTGTCTATTTAATGGTGTGTGCGTTGATGAAGCGTTAGACGCAGTGTTGCATATTCGACGTATCCATTACCTGCTTCGAAAGCTGAGACGACAGCACAATGTCATGTTCTAGCTTTGCAGAAATGTCACGGATTCGATCCCCACCGATGCTGGATTTTTTGCATTTTGCGCCCCATCGTCAGCAACACCCTTTCTCCTCATTTCCAACACATTTTTGAACAAATACTCGGTAACGTGTTATTAACATTCTTCGAGCACTTTGAGGTGGAAAGACATCCATTTTGATTTCTACGTAAAGTAAGTCAAAGGCGGATGCCAGATTCGTGACCAGCACGCCTAATAACCACGCACAAAATGTGTGTGAAATTCGTATTTCTGACTTCAGCACCCTCACCTCGCTCTGTAAGCCTTCAGCCTAGTGTGGGCTTCGCATCTCGTTCACCACTGGCGGTTGAAGGTGGTGACCGAGGCGGCAAGCCATTCAAGTTAGAAACCAATTATTTTGTTCATATTATACTTTCTAGGATATTTCGTTCATACTTCCTAGGATTTCGCTCATACTTTCTAGCGTTATTTGCAGCGCCGATCATGAAGCTGACATCCGTCCTTGACGCACATTACGTGGAAATCGGAATTTGTTCCCTTTGCGCATTCAAAGAGCTCAAAAATGTGATCATAGTTTTAATAGGCGTTTATTCAAAAATATGTTAGACGAAGGGCATCACTGACGATAAATCGCAAAATGCAGAAAAAACAGCACTGGTGGAATGAAGCAATGACGACATTCCTGCGAAGCGAGAAACGGGCACCATTGTGCTGGTAACTCAGCAGTCGAGCCAGCTAATGCCTACGCTTACTCAACACTGGGACTGAAGCAGATTCCAAGTTCAGAATTTCATCAGCCGATGTGTTAGCTGTGCTTAACCATCATGAAGGGCTGCACAACACAAACTTGACGCGTGCTCAATGGCAAGGGCTCAGGGAACTACGTGAGTTGAGCTTTAATGGTAGCGTTTTTCCGCTAGCAACAATGGAGGAGCGTCTGCTGCTCTACCGCTTTGGCTAGATCTTGCCATAACTGAAGTCCACCTGCAAGATACCTCCGTTCACCGCGTTAGTGAAAGAGACTTTATATCGCATGGCAAACGCTTTAATCACGTATGGGTGAGTGTGAGGACATCAATCGGTATCAGCAGAACGGTTCTCAGAAATTTCAAACTGGATAACCCATTTTGCTCGATATCCTATTACGGCGCGTAAGCTTTCCCAAGGCGATATGCTATCAACCACACCGAACTCTTATTAAATACTACCTATAATTAGTTGTGTTGGCGGGCCAACTGATAGAATTTCCTGTTTCCTCAACGACATTGTAAACCAGTTGTTGAGCAGAGTACCCTCGAAACTGGCCAACACAAATTCTTTGAACATGTGCACAACTCTAACACCGGAAAGTTGTGTAGCAGTCACTCGACGGATCATCACTCTACACAGAACGATCGAGCTCTTTAAGTGCTATCCGAATTGCTCAATATGTATATTGAGGAAATTAACACCTTTGGACTTCAGAAACTCCACATCACGACACTAGTAAACGAATGTCCGAGTCTGAGAATTGACAGGCCAGTACTCGAACGCTGCCCACTAGTGCACTGCAGGTAAATTGGTAATTGCTAATTTCAAAACAGTCCGAAATGGATGAGTGTCTTGTTTGTGGAACCAAGAATCGCAAAACATTAGGCTTATCAGGGAAGTTGCCAAGAGCGGTATTCTCGCTTACCTGAGCACAGATAGGTGTCCAGTGGAGTGGACCGAGCTCAAAAACTATACTGGCTCGTGCGAGATCTGCTCATCCTGCCGCCGTTAAACGCTCCGTTGTTGGGAACGTATTGCAAGAAATGCGCAGGAATGTGTTCAGGTCCTCAAGAGCGGATGGTATCTTTTTAGCTGCCTCCGATATTGCCATTTCAAACGGCTGCACGGTTTCACATCGTCAGCGACGGCTTCACACTAACCAAAGAGAAAGCTCTCGTCCAGGTCAGTTACCGTTTGTGGTCCCCTTCATCTCCAACAACATCACTGCAGAGCTATTGTAACATCAAAGCTACAAAATGACGATATCCTAGCGAGCATTCCTAATATAATATCAGATGGCAGCCAGCCCTTAATAGACTTTGTGACAAGCAGTGCGTTTCGAAGAACTGCGTCACATGTCCAAACAGTAGCGTAGGAGATTGCTCGAGAGCAGGAGTCATTTACGAGATTGAGTGCATGGATTGTGACGCTAGGTACTGGTAAACGGATAGGATGCAAGCAATGCGTGCAAAAGAGCACCTAGCTAGTAAATAGAGTGGTCTTTAAGTAGACCTCTTGGCTTGGGTTGGATGTGCATGGTTGCAACGACTACGCCGTCAAGTGCATAATTCTGGACATTGACGAGGAAGCAAAGTATAGGAAGCATTCTGGATCCTTACCAAGAATCCAGCAATGAAGAACCGGAATGAGTGCCTGTCCATTAGAAGTGATTTCTTCCTTTGGTTGCCCATTGTGATCTATAGAACGACAGTCGCGATGCGATGCACACCACAGAATCATTCCTTGTACGGTGACTGGACAGTACGACTCAATTGCCTTACTGACCTACCGACGACAGGACGACTACACCCCAGCTGGGCTGGATCCACGAGAGAGTTTATCTTTCCCATCCAGGTTCTGTGTGAGAGGTCTTAGGCCAACGTCGGAACCGCTAAACGGTTAAGCCGTCTGGTCGCGTAGATTGCACGTCAGAAACCTTGTGCCACTTTTAGGCCTCTGATGACGACAGTTCAGTCGACACTTTAGGTCGAAATGAATACCCTACAGCCCTATGTTCGGCACAATTTATACTGCAGAAACTTACCATGTTGAGGCTCAAGGAAGAGAGAAACAAGAGGGTGTATCTAGCGTTTTGTCAACGTACACGGCATGCAATCGACAACGCGAAATTTGAACGGCCAAAACTCCCTTAGGAGATCCATTTAGCAAACTCGACCACATTTTTCTAATCAGCGTTCCAATCTCCCTCACACCGTGCATGTCTGCCCGAAGTTCCATGAGGAGCTGATGGCATTCCCTGGTCAATGATAAACTAGATCGACAGCACGAAGGAAACTATGTGATAGCCCACAGTGTCCTTCAGTAACGTCGGACCAAAAGAATGAATCCACAGATAGCAGCTATGTAGAGCAGAATACCGATGCCTAAAGCTAATCAAGATTTGTAGCAACATGAACAAGAACCCGTTAAACGTAGACAGAACATTCATATCTGCGTTTGCATGCACATGCCTTTGCCTTGTACAGCTACTATCGTCCGTTCCCAGGTGAAACAACCTTTGATTGCCCCTTCTGAATAAACGGAATGACGAAGAGCATGAGACCAGAAATCTGAAATCGGTGCATTGGAAAAGATGTACGGCTAAAAGCGGTCCAACAGCTCACCATGAGACACAGTCCGCAGAACACAAATGACAGTACGTAGGCGTGGGTAACGTCGGCGAAAAATCCGGATATTGGCGGTCCAGCGACTGTTCCGACACCCTGAAGGCAACTTTACCAACATAAGGCTGCACGCTTTCAGCGCCAGTTCAGATTACAGATGTGAGATCGTATCAATGAACATAGGTATGTTCTCCCGTGACCAGTGAATATTATATAAACACGAACCGTGAACTCTGTGGGCGTTACAAGGAGAGCCTCCAAAGTGGCGGTGAGCTTTTGCGAATCAATTTTTATAGGATGTAGGGCCACGAGTGGGGAGTCCAAGACCGTAGTTAATGTTTTCGGATTGCTCTTCTAAGGTCGAAAAAAGGCATATGGAAGGGTGAGCGCGAAGTTCGTCACGCCCAGCTGCCACCCAACCCGATGTGGTCGGTTGGTGCAGGGGTAACGATGTCGGCTGTCGGCCGCACCGAGTGGGTTTCACGGTTCGATCCTCAAAGTCGCCATAGTTTTTCCACACATCGGCTCGTTATTATTATGTGTTTGCGTGACCACAGGAGTCAATGTACACGATTAATGCTTTTAGTGAGTAAATGTAGCCCTGTTCTGCTTTCATAGCTACCTCCAATGGATAGTATTTGCACTGTATCATATCCACAACGATACCGTAGATGCACACAAACACATACATTTCGCGGGATAGGTCACGAATTTGGTTTGATATCGGTAAATGCTTAACAATAACTAGAAGCAACAATCGTGTACAAATTGACTCCTGAGGTCACGCAAGCACATAGTAGTAACAACCCAATATGTTCAAAAACTATGGCGACACCTGGAGTCGAACCGTAAAACCCACTCGGTGCTGCCTAGAGGCGACATTGCTATCCACTGCGCCACACGACCACATTCTTTTGAGTGGCAGCAGGGCACGATGAACTTCGCGCTCAAGTGTCCACACATTTTTTTTCGACCACAGAGGAGCATCCGAAAAAATTAACTACGGTTTTGGACCCCCCAAACGGGACCCTACATCTTTTTAAAATTGATTCGCAAAAGCTCACTGCCACTTTGGATGCTCTCCTTGTTAGATTTTTGAAAAAGTTTGGCAGTGCTGTTATTTCAAACCCCATTGGATCTCTTTTAAATGACAGTCTAGGGTAGATTACCCGTTAAGGATTGAGAGGCACCACGTAGACCGTAGAGATGTACTACCTTTCTCACCGCTCAGTTTTAAGCTGCTGTTAAGGATGTTTTGTTGCAAACAAAACTCTAGCCCCGGACGGGACTCGAACCCGCACCTCCTGCTGACCGGGCGGGAATGCTCTACGCCATTACACCACCGACGTTATTCGATCGAACGCCACATCAACACCTCGTGGTACCCAACAGCACTCATCTATGTAACGGGAGGGGCAGGCTCGGTTTTAGTTAACGGAATTGACTACCACAGATTCACTACTTAAGCTATGTAAGTGAAGGCAGTATAGGACCTTAGGGGTAGGTCAGCGTTTTTCTTCTCAAACTGTAGGAGCTCTGAACCAAAAAGCCAAGTGTTACAGTGCTACATCGTAGGGATTAAAAAAGTGATTTTTTAACCAGGAAACTTTAAGAAAAACGAGCAAACTGGCCGTGGACCCCGAACTTCTCCACCCTAAACCTATTCACCACAGCCTATTCGCACTTCTCTTGTTTTACCCATGAGCACGCTAATGTTTTGGACTAGTTCCTTTTCTGACATTCCTCAGCGCATCCCTTCATCATCAGTGTGTGTGTGTGTGTGTGTGTGTGTGTGTGTGTGTGTGTGTGTGTGTGTGTGTGTGTGTGTGTGTGTGTGTGTGTGTGTGTGTGTGTGTGTGTGTTTGTGGGGGGGGGGGGGGGAGGGAGGGGAGCAGCGTTTTCAAAGTTTGTTTGGCTTGAGATTTATGAAATCTGAAGTTCCATCTAGAGACATGTAACCTGATGGCTCCGATTTTGAAGTGGGCTCCTAACCCTCACTCAAACCGTCCTATCAAGGTCACATCTACATTTCCTGGAGATTTCAAGAGTGCTCCTAAACACGATGCAACTCTATCTAGCAGATCCTTCCGTCACCTCTAGCTGTCAAAATAGTTTTCGAAAAAGGAAACCCCACTCTAAACGTCGCCGGCGTAAGAGTATGAACGGTGCCTACTGCTATGCTTCAATGGCTGAATGACTGCATTGCCTACTTAGACAAGCGGCCCCGTCTCGGCTAAAGTAGTACCTCTTGATTTTTGTAAAGCTCTGGACAAGGTACCTTGCGAGTTAATCCCTCATGTGACGCACGTCACCGGAATTCACAACTGGAACGTTCCGTAGATTAACGCATTTCTTTCTGATTTTCTATCCTTAGAGCTACTCTAAATGGAATTTCACGGGGTTGTGTCTCTTACAACATTTACACAAAACAGCTACTTGGCTTAGCTACTTGTGCGCGTGCTAAGGCCCCACACACTTCTGCGGCAACGCCGCGGCCCCATCCTTAAGCATAGGGCAGGAACGCAGAGCTCGCCGTCGGCGGCGAGCGCGCGGCCGCAAGCTCTTCCGCGAGCGGCGAGGAGCGGGCAGCGGAGGCGACGCCGCCGCCGCCGCACCGATTCGGCGCCGACAGAGACTATGCGCTCTACCCTTTCGCGGCAGGGATCTAAAGTGACTCATCGGTGGGCGGAGTGACTCATCGCTTTCGCCGCCCGACGCTCCCCGCAAAAGTGTGTGGGGGCTTTAAATGTACCACGTTTGCTTAGTACTTAAAGATTTATGTCCTTAAAAAGTCAAAATGACTTCGACCTGCTTTAGAGAACAATTAACCTTGTCAATATCCGAGCCCCTTAAAGGATTGTCCACTTGTTTGAGGAAAACTTAAATGTGCTGCATTATGAGATTAGGTGTAGTGATCATGGTTACCGTTTAAGTCCACCAATGACTAAGAAGGTTGACGAAGTCAAGAACATTGGTTATTTTGTGCTATGATTAAGAACGTTCGTTCACGACATACTTATTCTTGGAGTACCCGTACTTGCCTGGCCACCGAACGTTACTGCCCATTTCAAATACGGCTGAACCGGTTTTAGGGAACTGGGCCTGTGTACGTGCAAAGAACTCTAGAAAGTAGCCTATCTCCTCGATGTGCGAAAAGACACGATATCCTGGAATTTACTTCCTTTCTCAGCCCGTGCTTTTCTCTCGTTGGCGAAGGAGGGAACAGAATCCAACGAAGGCATTCCTTGTACGAGCATGGGCCGCTCCCTTGTAGGAACCGATGAGTCTCCGAAGGACTGCCTTATATGGAGTAGTTTCCTTACTGAAGGCTGCGCAGACCTTCCCTACTAAACCCTTGACAGAACAGTAGTTTCCATGTGCAGAAAAATACAGCACGAGTTAGGATCGCTAAAAATTAACGACGACAGGGCGCGCATTCCCAGGCCAAGGCCGAATTGACTGCAGATAGCTGACCGCTTGAACTGTCACAAGTCAAGTCGGAATCTTCTTCAACGTTGCTCCATACGACCTGGCTTCTGCAGGACTCTCGAGCTCCAGGTAACTTATCTGCTACTGGAGCCAGATTCATCAACCGCTTAATGCCCTCTAACTATGAAAATACCGCCAAACCTCCTGATATGCCATTCATTAGCATTCATTCATTCGTTCATTTGGCGGTATTTTCTCCGCTAGCGCTCGGTAAGCGGTTGATGAATCTGGCCCTGCTTGTATTCGTGAGCTAAGCATCAATCGGTGAGGCAAATTATTTACTTTCATGCACAATTCGGATGAGCTGTTTTTCAGCTCGAAACTGATTTCTACTGACGGGTTTTTGAGCATAAGACAGGATCTCTACTTCAGAAGCCACGCGGTGCGGCGTTATGAAATCAATCCGTCTATCGACTGGGAGGAGGCGGTCGATCGATATTAATAGCTTTCACAGCGCCGCACCGCCTCGCTGCGGATGTCTAAAACTTGCCCAAGTCTGTCTTGAGGGCTGGGGAGCGAGCGAGCGGGCAAATAAGGCGGCGGAACGTGTACTTTTGCACTTGTGTTGGCCGGCCCCAGTCTCAATCAAGTTCGATGGCTTTCTGGTCAACCTACGACAAGAGGTCGCCCATGTTCCTTTCCAGCAGAGCTCAACGCCTTAATAGTTATTGAATTCAAGCTCTAAAATAAGACGACCGCATTGTAAAAATTGAGCATCGAGGGCCACCTATTTCGAACAATGTTATGCACCACAGTTGTCCACATTTACAGGGATCAGGGTGGCGATCTAGATACTCCTAAATATGTAGCTAGAGAACATTGGGCCACGAAGAAATGTAAGGGTAGATCTGGTTAACCTTACTCGGCTAAAACAGAGAACATTTTAAAAAAGAAATCACCTGCCACAGTAAAAGAAGTCCAAATGCGTTGGTCAGCTTTGCAAGTCCTAATAGGTCGACTAGTACCACACTGGTTAAGCAAATGTACGCCGAAATCAAGAACCCAAACGATCCGGAATAGATAGCGAGAGTGATGAAATCACTGCACAAGAACGAGAACGTGGTCAGCAATCCGCACAACTGAAATCCACTGATGGTAGTAAAATCAGCGTAATTCCACTCAACAGGTAACGGAAGTCTATTGATAGGCACCGTCCAATAACAGGGCCAAACCCAGAACAAAAGAGAGTGAATACCGTGAGTGTGAGGTTGTACATCCACAGTCTATTCCTGGCTACATCTCCTCCAAATCCACGGGGAAGCGGAAGTTTCCTATCAGCGACGACACCAAAGAAGATCCGCCCAAGTGTGTTGCAGATTCCTGAAAAACCTTGGTCTTGTCAGGCCAGTTCCACCCGAAAGGGATCGTTCTTACCAAAAACCGACAGCAGCCTGGACGCAGTGGCTGCATCCAGACCTACACCTTTCACAGCATGTAAGGGTAGGAAATAGAGTGGAGAGTTGAAGCCGACTGAGGTGAGTAGATTTGCAGCCGCGAAAAGCAGGTAGACCGGATCGAGCAGCAGCGACAACGACATCATTTTAGCTATCGTCCTTAATAAATCGGCAGATAATTGCTACAGAACAGTTGGAGTCGGTAAAACCGCTCGGGCTTACTGCCGCATATTTGAGCCCGTTGCGTTGTCCGCATCGACTTCCTTCGGTTCATCACCGCCGGCTTCTCGAATCTCGTGCAGTGTTTCGAGCGTTGCAGTAGTACTTGTTGAGCCCCTTCGTAGTGAACCAGTAGATCTACAAAGGCCCCTTTTCAGAAATCTAGGATTGTGCTACCTTCTACACCTGGACTGTAACGGTCAAGGAACTTATCGTGTTCAGCTACGAGTACATAGACATAATATATGCAATAGCCTTCCTAATGAGGTCCGTAATAAATATTATAGCAGGAAAACATTCCTAACCGCCAGCGGAACATTCCACCTTCTTAAGTCTCTCTAACTAGGGTCTCCACTGGTCTAACCAACAAGGAGTAGATCAAGATCTCCCACTCTTCCACGAACGACTCCACCCCCTCCGGCCGCTTGTCCTCCACGTGCCGGTTTCCACGTTCTCTGTGCCCGAAGCCGACGGCAGCTACGACACGCACGCTGTTCCAGCTATTGTAGATGCTAACGGTGATAAAGTGATAACGCACCATGACTTCGGGACATAGCCGTGAACTGGATGCAAGTTTAGAAAGAAACTTGTAAGGAATGCTACAAGCACCGCTATTGCTCCTAACGAGTACGCGACTCTCTCTCTGTTCAACACTCGGTTGACTCTCTCTGTCTCTCTGTCTCTCTGTCTCTCTCTCTCTCTCTCTCTCTCTCTCTCTCTCTCTCTCTCTCTCTATTCGACACGCAGTTTGGCAGAACGAGGCTATTTCGTAAGTGTATGTTCATACTTCACGACAACAGCGACAAGAGCGACGAAAGTAACGCGCGCGTAGCGACAAGAGCGACGGCAGCTTCCAGAAAGCACTTCGCGACAGCGGCGACAAGAGCGACAAAAGCGACAAGGGCGACTGGGGAGGCAGACATGATGTGGTGCACCTGATTGCACTATAACGCCTATTTCTTGCAAGTAACTCAATCAGTCAACACAGACACTAACAAACAGTCATATTACAAACACCTGAAAAGAAGTATAGTAGCATGCCTCATCTTGCTCTGAAGAATGATAGAATAGGAATCGTTTCCTTCGAACACTACTTTTCTTCAGATGAGGTCCCACATATAAAAAAGATAACAGAAGAAGGACGGCGATAATTAATCCTTGTTTGGGATACGTCACGCATTCTACTTCTACGGGATGTCGCGAAGACAATTTAAATGTGTATTTGGCCTCCACAATGACCTACGGTGACCAGCAGATGAAACGTTTTTCCTTGTCCTTCAAAGACAAAGCACCAATCAACAGATTCCAGAGGTATGGATGCTTGGGTGTTATGGTGGTAGACGAACTAGGAATCGGGTGACAACGACGGGTGCAATCGACAGCCGGCTCCTCCTTCAACTGTATTACCGCCCCTCTCCTCAAAAATATCACCTGTATTTGTCTGGGTCTTGTCTGAATTCAGGTACATCGGTGATAGCTCCAGTGTAGAACACGTCTTTTCTGTTGAGATAGCCGACCTCTCTTTCTGCTATGCTTTCGCTTCGCCTTCGACGTAGACCCGAACCTGCAAAGATGTAGCAGCTCAAGCTCAGCAAGCGAACAGAACAGTCAAATATTGCAAAATCTTATTGAAATAAAAAAAAACTGACGCAATTTTTATAAGAGAAACAACAACTATAGCACACAGTGCACAGTGCCACACCTATTGATTCGGTTCCACTAACCACGAAAAAAGAAAACCATACTTGTGGCACGCACCGCCACTGATTTATGAGCGGCTCCTCTGAATACATATAGCAGCGTCGAAAAACTCTGCCAAGACACTTCGCGAAGACTGAGTAAAGTATAAGAAACCCACATGCAGATCCAGAAGGCTCAGATAACGACCGGGGCACAACCTGAGCACAGGCAGAGTGCGGTTCATTTCCAGCTAGTAGAGGAGCTTCGTTCTCCTGAGAGTGATGCTATTAGTGGCCAGCCAGTAAAAGAATTACAAATGATTTCCCTAACTCATTGTCATCTCAGTGTGACCTACATCATCTGGCTTCTTGGCAACGAAGACGTCGTCTGCTTCTGTCCCATCGCTTACTTCTTGGAATGGTAGCGGTCGAAACGTTGAGCCGCAGACTATGCAAAGCGCGAACGCACCTGAAGCATAGAGAAGGCTATTGGACTAGCTTGCTAAGACGAAACCTTGTAGGACAATGAGAAATTTTTTAATTTGACCACATAATGAGATAGGCGACATCCAACAAGTGTTACAGGGCCGCCTAAGAACAAAGGCGTACTTCGTTCAAAGGTTTCTGTGACCCATTCTCGGTTCTAATACCGCGACCATACTAGCCGTTGCGGTCGGGTTGCGCGCCTGACGCGCTGCATCTCCACTCCGTAGCCTAGCTGTTATCTCAAATATCGACTACCAAATATATGCTCTCCTAGTGAGCAGCCCTTGTGACCACGACAGAAGCGACGTTTGCACATTTAGACACTACCGTGCACCTGGCGACTACTCACCGACAAACACGAGGAACACAGCTCTCCATCCATAACTGCTGATAACGAATTCGTTGATCGTAGAAAACACCACTGTACCGACTCCAGCGCCTGTGACTGCAATTCCGGTAGCCAGCGATCGTCGCCTGCAATCAAATTCATGATATTTTTGGATGAGAAAATGTCTAACCAGGAGACCACATCCCAACAGTGGCAATCTGAGCGGCAGAGCAGTGACAGAGGCGTCTCTCCCTCAGAAATGGGAAAACGCTGGTATCCCGATCAGAGCCACGCAGAGGAGAGAGTTTCATCCGACTAGGGAATATACATTGGATCCGATGCCGATTCGGATAATTCGGATTCGTCATTTTTTCCAAACCCTGGTTAAAAGGATTGTGCGAATAATTGCATCTTTGAAAAGCTTAGGTCCTGGGGCGATTCAGATAGGGGCCGTTTTCAGCAGACGATTTTTCAAAAAATTCAGAAAACTGATTTTTGATAGGAAAACTGATATCGTATCCGATTCGGATATCCGATGTGAGATCCGAAGATAAAACAGCAATTTGGATAATTTGAAAATCTTTCCTGTTAAGGCTATTCTCATCTCAATCATTCCAAGATCCGAAGCTTCTCAAAAATATTATTTTTTGCAGGCTCTTTTTAAGCGGATTTAAGAAAATGACAAATTTCGGATTATCCGGATCAGTGTCGGATCCAATGTCTACTAGGGAATGGGGGACAGCACCACCTCAACGTTAATGCTTTGTTCCGTCCAAAACGCTGCGATCGGTTGCCTAGTGGGTAAGGACGCGGACTCATGAGAGAGAACGATGGTTGTATTGGAATCAATAGCAATATTATTGGATTTCATCGAATCATTCCTATTTTTTAGGGCATAAAACAAAACACGATTTTTTCCGACATTTGCACCGCATGTGCAAGCCTTCGGTAATAAACTTGAATAATATGCCCGTACTACAAAAATCTAAATAGTGTCAAAAACATCGAACAGCTAGAAACTGTAAGTACCAGAGAAAGTTAGGGAAACAAGCCAATGCCAATTGTTGGTATTATAGTTGTGGCTCTCTAAGCAATTGGTCGCAGTCATTCGCATTTTGAATTCCATTTTCTCTTTGGAAGGCACGGCATAAACTCAACGTATATTCTGCCATGACAGAAGCTCGTAGATTCGTGCCTATTCCTTAACATCCGTGTATGACCCGCCAAATAAACTTTGGTGTGGAACAATTCAACTCACAATCTGACTGCCACCACTCAACCAGTCTATCACTGTGGCCAAAATCCAATGATACTGCTAGCGAACACAGTTATCTCCACTTTTACAAGCAAACAAGATAGAATAACAATGACCGGCGATGAGGATGAAGCAAACCCCTAATTGTGAGAGGCTACTGCCACCTGTTTACTCGCCTGAAACTTTGTTGTTTGCAGGACTCGTGTAGAGATTTTCGTATTTATTTAGGTCGCTCCTGTCCATATGCACCATTCCGCGGTTCGGACCTACCGTTGGTATAATGATTGCTATAACGCGTGTCCTAGATATCCGGCAAACCTAGAACATTTCTCACTTACAATTTACAGTCGATTCTAATTGATCTTTTAAAGGCCCTTATACCTAGAGGCGTTGCGGCTTAGTGGTAAGGCAAACATAAGACGGCACTTCAGAACTTGATGCAGTATCCATTTCCTAGTTCCTAGCCTAACCAAGACCGATCAGCATAAAAACGACCGTGCATTTTCATTAACAGTGTATTTAAGGGGGCAGGGCGGAAAAAATCGCATAAAGCGAATGCTATTTTAGAAAACGAGTCATCGCAATAAAAAGGTCCACATTAGTAATCTCCAATTTCCCTCTTCTTCAAACCTCGGCACTGTACGTCAGTAAAGTTTTTTGTGCCAACACGGGGTTTTTAGGTGGATCTTTATTTAGGAGAGCCTGACGTTTCAACTTCTCGTCGTCTTCAGAGGTCTTCAGAGGTAGATTCGTTTTCAACATGGTAAAGATAATAAAGGACAAGACATTACAAGAGTCCACGATAGTCAAACATTTTTAACCGTGCAGTTCTATACGACATCTTTGAGATGACTTGAGAACGTATTCGAAACAGGCACGCTTTCGTAAGTATCACTTGCAGTATGTTTAAGTGTTGTAACCTGCTATTTCAACTTTTCAATCTTTTAAGAATATAAGCCTGAGTGTGTCTTAAGTTAGATCGTATCAAAAATTTGTGGATCGCTCCGGAGTAGTGGCTGCTCTTGCTCCCATCATCTCACAGCTTCCTATATAGAAATGGACCATTTTCTTGCGTCATTCATTGTTCATTCCACCATCACTAAGCCTAGTATTCGATATAGTCGGCACAATGCTTAGGTAGGCCTAGTATGGTTGGTATAACTAATCCAACATTTGTAATCCTCCTGAACTTGGAGAGACATGGAGTGTTTCTCAATGAGTTCGGAACGAATCCTTTCATTTCCAATCCTGCGGAGCTCCACCAGAGGTTTACTATTTCATTTCGACCTCTGATGTTGGTTCAAATACTTCGTCAACGTGAACACAAACTTTGTATTTGAGTGCGCTCAACCATCCCATAGCGGCTGCTCAAAATAAGGGAAATCTTTAAGAATGCTTGGGAGATCTAGAGCATTGGCGTGCAACTTTAGCGTGACTAAAACTCAATAATTTGAGAAAAGGTAGAAAACTTACTTCTCGAAGTACATTGTAACCGCAATAATAGCAGGACAGTACATAAGGCCGCATCCGACACCCATAACAACTCCGACAGAAATAATGATATGCCACATTTCGGCGGCAAAGTAGGACGCTGCGCATCTAAAAAATCATTATTGTAAGAGAAAACGACCTATGGTACAATTTCACATAGAAATGGATAGAAAACTCTTATAAGGAAGAACAAATGATCCTTTATCTTCATACAACAAGGAAAAAGATTATCAGTTCACGGTTAACATTTTAAAGAAAGCAGGGAGAACAAACGGAAGCAAAAAAATCGTACCCTGTCATAGAGATGATAGCGCCAATAATTGTTGTCACCCGACAGCCGAACTTGTTGCAGATGGCTGACGCCAGTGGGCCACACCCAAGCGTTAGACCGGTGAGCATAGAGATAATCATGGCAGCCACCGTATTGTCGGAGTTGAACTCCTGAAAACGATTTTTGGAGAAGTGAGATTTCTTATTCAAGGAAAAAGTATTTCGCTGATGAGCAAAATTTGCGAAGTCGCGCATTAATTCTGGGAAGAGGCATGATCAAAGTCGGGAAAATCAGCGGAAAATTAAGAACACGCTTGAATACGATTTATTGCCAAATAGCTGAATGCGAAATGCTCTTTTCAGAAATTCAGCACCTCCTGAATTTTTCAATACGGTAGTGAGAAAATAGCGTGGAATACAAAATCCTACCCGACGGCTTCTGGAGGTATAATAGATAGTCAGCACAATGGTTGTTGCTCCCAACTACTGGAAGGGATCTTTTTGTAGTTTATCGCATTGCTACTTATAAAGTTGCCCCAATCTTCATCACAGTTTCTATTTAAATTGAAACCGGTTTCAAGAACCCTTACAATGGTGCCTAAAAAGGAGCTTATTTACGAATTCTGAAATGGGGCACTATAGACTAGATATAAGAGCCTAAAACACCTGAACGCTAGTCACACTTCGCCAGGGGCTCCACATACCTGTGGGATGATCGACATACGCCGTTACATTAACTGACCAACGTCGAGGATGTTCGACTAAAACTGATTACTTGTGAGCTATGAGAAAGTTGAGCTCCAAGCCAAGAATTAGGACCATAAGAACCATGAAATTCTCAGTTCTTTCTCATTTTTTGGCACTTATAATGTAACTGGGCATTCATGTGCCTTCTTACCAAGGCCGAAACTACATAATACAAGCTGACCACCTCCGAGCTTCTATTCGACCACTGTTCTTCATAAAACCCTAAAAATGTTTCCTAAAATTTTAAAATAGAGATGCCAGGTACGCTGGCATGAATAGTCTAATTCCAGGGTGACATTTAAGGCTGTTTTTGCTAGGATAACACTGCCAAATGTGAAAGAGGTGCACAGCGGATCCTCTTTCTAGATTTGCATGAAACCTGGGTCGGATTCATCAACGACTTACATAACTTTAACAGAGAATTCACAGCGCAAACCTCAGATAATGCGGCTTATCCCTCACCATATCGCTTGATAAACGGCGCAATCAGGGATTCCGGCTGTAATTTTCTCTTTCAAATTGCTGTAAGTCGTTGATGAATCCGGCCCCTAGTTAGTTGGCACCAACTCTAGTTGGAGCAATTGTTTCTCTCGTTCGCGCCCATAAGGCCTATGTCATACCATCGCTCTTCGCTAGCGAAGGCGATGGACAACTAACATATTTGGGGAAGGGACGGTATCAGACGTTGTGGAGGGGCAGACGCCTGTACCAGTTGTCCGATCCACCGCTAGCGAAGCCTCGCTAGCGGGGTGTCATACTTTCGAGCGATACGGCATCGCTACCGATGCGACCGCGTCGCTGAGCTGAGCAGAGCGTCGGCCAGCATCGGTAGCGATGCTGCGACGCAGCTGCACACAACGCTATTAACTGCGCGCCTATTCGCTAGCTTCACGCTAGCGAAGATACTTCGCTCATCGCTCTGTTCGTCGCCTTCGCTCGGGGTGAGCGAAGGTATGACATAGGCTTAACGATAATTGGTGATCCCATAACTCAATAGTCTCCACTACCATGACACCACCAGAAGAACTACCAGGGTGCAATTCTAGTTGGTGATAGCCACTCTTGAACGATTTCATTGGAACTGAATGCGTTCAGTACTGAAATATATGAATTGGACTTACTCATTCCTTAGAAAAAACCGCGCCAACTAAATCAGAATAAATAACACAGAAAACGTGACAATGTATAACATTTATGAGGTAGGTTGAGAGATTGGCAAATGATTAGGACATTGTCTTGCCTGTGTCCAAAACGTTGATTGATTGCATCTTGGTCTATTTTTATTTAATTTTACTGATGTTATCTGTATTAGCTGCTTGAAGATGATCCCCTATTGCACCGAAAATGATTCTGTTTAGGTTCCCCTCTCCCCTCTAGGAACTTGGAAATCAGTTTATCTAGGCAAGCAGGTTCGGGCACCGAAAACTGCAAATATCATTCTAACCATCGAGCAAAGTGCTCTCGCCTATTGCAAACTGCACCGCCAGCCAATTAAAAATGAACGTGGGAAGAAAACTCACAGTAATAAGCGCATCGACGAGCACACCAAGTGAGTACACGAAGCCGTCCGCGAAAACGTGCACGAAGAACGTGCCCGCGACCACAACCCATCCCCAACCACCATCAGGAGAAATTGGCACCAACATGGTGGTGATGGCCGAAGGAGACACGGTTTCCGCCATTCTGAACAGAGATTACGGTTATCGTTAAGAGTAAATTGAGGCAGTTCCGCACAAAGGACAACCCGCGACTGAACAACGGTGGGAAGTACTCTGCATCTGCGACTGCCGCTCCGCGCTGTGATTCAGCTGTTTTGCCTCTGATAGCTACGGCAAAACCTATGTTTTGAATTTCTGTACAATGACGGTCGAGCGCGCGATCCGTGCCCTCGCGAGTCGAGCATTCGACCATCCTACGTTCTTCGTTCACCAATGCATGGACTACAGACCATGACTATGAACATCTACATCTGTACTAACAAGGGAAGGATACACCAGGTCACTGCAGCGTGGCGAAGGAGGTATAAATTGGCCATTGGGCCTGTTCATAGTCCGTGAGGGTAGCGGCAGATCGGCCGCGCTAGACAGGTGAATCGAGTAAAACCGGGCGACTGCCGCAACAACTGGGCTGTACATATGTACGAACATACGCCTTCTCACCGCGCGCGAGGGGCTCTGTGCCGCATGCGCGGCGAGGCGCCACTGAAGCAGCACTCCTGAGTAGGCCGCGCGTAAAATTGAGCTCTACCAAACTTCCGAGTTATGCTAGATTGTTTCCCCTTCCTCACAATGGAAACAATTGTATGTTCCATCGATTAGGTCATCCAATTCCCTCTCATCCTATGTCTCTATCACGGGTTTACGATGTACGTGAAAGCGGAGCCTCCCTCCAAATGTTCTAAACAGCTACTGATTCGCATGAAATTTGGATTTAAAAAATAGAGGATAAGGCCGTACTAATCAATCCCTGTTTGGGATGTGGTGCCCATTCTAGTTCTGATACTATTGTACTTAGCGTACCCCACTTAATCTTGTTCAAAATAGGTCTACTAGGGGTAATCTGCCATGGGATGAACGAATATCATAGTCGTTTTTTGTGGGAATGCCCTATAAGCCCGTTATTTTACGTTCGAATTCCCCAAGGCCTTGCGAAATAACGCGCGCTGGTAAGAGACGCAGAGACTGCGCCTCCTTATGCGCGCTATTTCGCCGCCTCTACTCTGCGGTAGAGGTTAGCCAGGGCATAAGCCTTGAAATCTCGAAAAGCCTTGAATGCTGTTATGCGCTCTCCTCTGCTGACATGGAGGAGATCACAGAATTGGGCAAGGGAAGGGACTCCGAGATTTGGGCCGACTAGCGCATACTTGTCAAGATTGCCTTCGTCCTGGAGTCCTCCCCCCCCCCCCCGTTGCCAAAATATAAATGCAAATAAGACGCGGATCTGTAATCGAAACGAGGAGTTAAGAATGCATTTACATTCGCTGTAGCTTGTAGCTAGCCTGCACGCCACGGCATGCTATCTATGGTGACCCCCCCCCCCCCGGCTGACGGTGGAAGTTGGACCTTGACGGTTGGCTGGCGTTTGAATCGGCCATTGGCGCGAAAGTCAAGCGCGCGTTGGCGCTGGAGCACGTAATCTCTTGCTGTCTGCGCCCTCCTAGCTTAGAGATCGCGCGTCGGCGTCCACGTTGACAATCGATCAATGTCTTGTGCTCCCGCGATGGCACAACGGGCAAGCGGGTAATGCTGCAGTGGAAGAAGTGGCGTCGCTTCATGCGAGGGAGATCGGGGGTTCGGTTCTACTGCGTTGTGACATACTTGCATTTCAGCTTACTACTTGCAGTTCGAGGGCTTCGACGCGTACGCAATTTGGGGCATTTTTTTGCGCATTTTTCCAGCCGTATGCGCTTCGCCGCTCCTAGAGCACAAACCTGCCGTGAGCTCCTCCTGAGCGACGAAAAGAGCTTCCACACCAGCAACTTGGATCGCACACACCTTGGAGTCCCTTCCCTAGCCTGGTCTGCGCTCGTAGAGCGCAGAACCCTGCCGCGGAGCCTACCGCAGCGAGGGAACAATAGTCCCATCTTTTAATGGCAACTCCTGTTACTATCATGTGAATTGCCTCTAAGCGATATTTCCCACACGAGTCAGGAAGATGTTGAAATTCCATTTATTCGATGTTGTTGACAAACCAGCTTCTCCAATAGACATTCCTCCTTTTAAGTTCCCTTGATTAATTCGCTGTCCAGTTACACTTAAAACCATTATTGGACGAGATTTTTCAAATCATCGCTCTCTTATCTCATCAAAAATCGCCTTCCATAGCTCTCTATCTGGAACTAGCGTATGCCTTCTATACGTGTTTTGCCAAATAAAAAATGGTTGTAAATGATTCCTTCCTCCTTTGAAAAATGCGTTAATGAAACGCATTCGTCAACCAACCCAGCACCGGTCGCAGTAGAGGTGTCGAGTGTTCCGCTATCTGGACTCTAGGACGAGCGAGAAGAGAAGTAGGGAGCAATGCGAGGTGAATCCATAGTCAGGATGGCCTGATGGATCGACGAATAGAGGAAAACATGTGTTATGGTCGTCGCTTACCCTATAACCATCGAAGAATCAGACCGCATTGACAAGAGCATCAGTTTCCGTGCTCCAGCGCCAACGCGAAATTTTCGCGCCAATGGCCGATTCAAACGCCAGCCAACCGTCAAGGAACAACGGCCATCCCCGGCTGACTGCTCGCAGGAAGCGGGGTCTCTGCGTCTCTTACCAGCACGCGCTATTTCGCAAGGCCTTGGGCAATTCAAACTTAAGATAACGGGCTTATAAGGCATTCCCGCAAAAACAACGACTATGATATTCGTTCATCCCATGACAGATTACCCCTAGTAGACTACTTTGAACAAGATTAGGTGGGGTCGCTAAGTACAATAGTACCCTCGTTCTAAATGACACTTCAGTAGTTCGCAGCCCTCCCCATTGTTGTGATTAGCTTGCTCTTAACAGTCCTCATCTATAGACAAGTCAGCGCTCTAATTTCCCCGACGACACACGCACTAATTCATACTTCCAAGAGGAGGGATATTCCATGCTCCACAGCTCACCTAAGCGGAATTGAGTCCCGAAACGGTCAGGCGTTGTCTTATCGCTCCGGAACCCACTTCCATTTAGACAAGAGCACGCGTCAGCATTTCATCGCCTCAGCGTCGCACGTAATTTGCCGTCATTTAAAGTTGGAAGAGCTCGGAATTCGCATATGTGCTCGTTAAATTCAATTTATTACCCATAAGGTATCATTAATCAGTTTTAGCTTGATGGACAAAGAGTGTGTTGATCGCCAAGATGCATTTTTTCAAGGCTCCTTTAGATTTTCATGCCGATTAACAGAAAATTCGCAATGCATACAGGATTCCTGCAGTTCAAACCATTACAACTCTCATGTATGTACCGTAGACATATAGCGTGACAATCCCAATCGAAGCGGTGAAAATCAGCGTGGAAGTGCTTTAATTCCAGATTCCAAGAATCTTTCTCCCAGGAGCTCTCCTCGAGTAGTTACGTGCACTGCAGTTTGTCGCCGCTCTTGTCGCGCCTGTTTCTAGTTCCCAGGCTTTGTTGTCGTTCTCGGCGCTGCAGTCGTGGATTATGAACAGGCTTATACATGGAGGCAGGATGTACAGCTCGAATTAGGAGCGACAACTTAACAAATATTCCTGTAATAAGATGCGCGTAGAGCAACGTACAAGGAAGTCCAGATTATCGCACGTGGACCAGTTTGATTCAAAGCTCGTGGCACACCCAGAAGGACCTACCTAGTCCTCCCATGGATCTCACCATGAGGGAGATGAAATGGTACCAGATTTGCTTCGGAAAAATGAAGCACTGACTCTTCTGTGAACTGACCACTGCAAGTCTATGTATAGGCTGACTACCCATCAAAATTGGCTTTGCAATACCTACGAAAGTAGAATTCGCAAGTACTTTTGCCAATCATGGTTTCACAGGAAGGAAAAAGGAATATTCATCTATGGTGTCAAAACTGCATGCGCTGATATACATTTAACCTCAAAGACCTACTATACTCTTCTGGTAAGACTGTTAGATTGTAGTCCAACTGGAGCCAACAATGTTTGTGACAATTCTATGCCACAAGGTTGTCAGGTGCAGCATCTAGTGTTGGCCTGACTTCTCCACCGCCTCGTCGTCTGCAGAGAGCTGA
Organism: Heligmosomoides polygyrus bakeri; assembly: GCA_947359475.1. Lineage (NCBI taxonomy): Eukaryota > Metazoa > Nematoda > Chromadorea > Rhabditida > Heligmosomidae > Heligmosomoides > Heligmosomoides polygyrus. Next base: position 28,543,439 of record OX375868.1, read on the forward strand.
AAACGATCCGAGGCCTTATTTTTGCGGCCGGCCGAACCAAGCGCGTCTCCCATGCTAACGCTTCCGACCCAAAGCCGGAAACAGATTGCGAAAACCCCAGAGGTGAAGACAAACTTACGCGATGCTCCACCGTCTGATTGTGGTGATTGCGCTACCGCTCGGCGTCAACAGGACCAGCAGCGAATGAGTCATGCTGCCCATTCGTCATACGTTAACATAACAGTATTCGTGGTAGCGCGTCGCTGCTGGTCATTCTCAGATCTTTCGGAGCGGTGCTCTCATTCCTGTTCTTCATTCTTGGAATGACCATCGTACGGTCCCACAACGACTGCCCGAGCGCAACATACTGTACTACCGTAGACTGAAGGTTAAAGAAATCTGCGCCTAGGAGGGAACACCACCTACCACTCCGCCCCCCCCCCCTTTACCCGCATGGCGTCCTTAGCTGTTTATTTGTGAGCAATAAAAGGCGGTCACTGAAAGAAGCAGTGGCCCGCCCAACTTCGAAAGGCGTGACCTGCCACAAATGTTACTCGAGAGTGGTGCGAAATTAAATAATTTCATACAGACCACAATATAACTCGGCTGGTTTTTGCAAAACCGCTCCATTTTGTGCAACACTTTTACGAAATGCTCTTATTTGCCCTCTAACAACTCCTTCAGACACATGCTGAGTAGGCTGTCTATGGCCTATGTTATACTTCGGTGACGCTGCTGTCCGGCGACAGTGTTGCGCGGGATGCTACGCAGTGCATAGCAGCCCGTGCAACTCAGCCTCGCCGACGCGTCGGCGAAGTATAACATAGGCATATGAATTAGAAAGATGATAGTTTCTTTCTCAATTTTTTTTTACATCGAACTGACCTTAATGGAATCAATGTTTAGAGGAATGAAGAGTTTGCAGTGTGTACACAGTGAGCAATATTGAACAAATGAATTCAATTGGTGGTATACATAAATCCATATCATGGGCTCTTCTCAGGCTAGCAGATTTATCCCGGAAATAACATGCCTTCCTTCCTTGTTATATAGACAATCGTAGAATTGTCATCTTTTTCGCAAGTTGATTTCGTCGTTTTGTTATTGGCTTAAATAAAATAGGAAAATAGGAGATATCATTTTTTGAGAACAGTAGGGTTATCCTAACCATACGCGGAGTGTATCGCTAGTCAGCTTACTTCCAGTATGGAAACGACGAAGACGACAAAAACCGAAGAAGGCTTGAGGAACAGAGTAGGACAATGAGAGACTTGAGTAAAAATGGCTTCTTAGCAGCTAACGCGCACTGCAGTCAATGAGCATCACGCGTTCCCAATCGCAAGGCGGTGCTCTTGCACTTATGGTTAATGAGATGAACCATGCCCTTAGCAGTGGAAGTGCGGTGTATGTAGTGTATGTCGCCAGGTATGATGTTTGATATACCAATACAGACTTTAGGGCAGAGCTAACTCTGTAGACCCAGCAACAGCAATGAGGACCATAAGAAAAAGAGGAAAAAAGTGAAGAACAGATGGAAGCCATAAGCGGAGATGAGCGAAAGGGCCCTGTGATTCTTGTTGGGGTTCGTTCTTAGGACGACGGGTTGTTTTTGCATTTTTTGTTACCAGGGTTCACTACTCTAGCACAATTCTAGTGCAGAGCTGGACCACCGCTAGGACAGGACAGAAAAATTCCATCCTATCGTAGGCTGTGTATAGGAAACATCCAGCATGGGGAGAACTGTCCCCAACACGTGTTACGTCAGAATGGCAAATACCGAACAAGAAAAGAAAACAGGAACGGACGATATCCTAGCCTGGGTAGTGCTTTGATCCAGCATCCGTAATCTGAATCTTCTCAAGAGCCCTGTGGCCCGTTCATGGTGTGAGGGCGCTCAAGCAATTTCAGACGAGGGATTGAGTGAGGAAGTGCAATAACAACCCCAATTGTAGGCGGTCCCAACGAACTAGGACTGCACCCAGAAATGGCCGTGATCCCGCGGCCGTTATTCGCCGCGGTGCAGTATTACTCTCAGTACAATCAAATAAACTGCGGACCTTCCTATTACGTCAGACTGGCATGTGAAGCGGGCTGGAAAAGTGCATGACACGGCTGTTACCATCTATATATCACAGAATGCCTTGCAAGCAGTGTTTAGGTCCTATTTTGGGTTCTTGCACAAAATGGCATGACGGAAACGAATTTGCTCGCGTTGGAGCAACATTGCATCATTCTGACGGCTCGAGAGCTCAGTGCTCACGCGGCTGACGTCATTGCGATGTCCCACCCTGCACATAGGGTCCCTATCATTAATGCAACAAAATCTGCTGTTGTTGTTAAAAGGTGTTTGTCAACTGCATTGAACTATACATATAATCCTACTATATATAATTCAGTTAATCTGTGAATCACATTGCCCGTCACTAGGGTACCAAAACCAGAAGACGTTTCGACACAGCGGCTTATGCCAGCCGACTGCTTCTTTGGGCTTAACTATGACAGAACAAGTGATGAACGACTGTCAACGAATTCAATGCTTTGGTAGGCGACCAGCCTACGATATATCAAGCGAGCAGCGCGTCGGAATATGGGTGGGAGGCGTCATGCGCCTAGCCCCGTGATTCAGAAGACGCCTCACAGGCGTAGTCTATCATGTGTCCGGGATTACTATCGGTCAGTTAGTACTGCCATCGGAAAGCAAACCGATATCGACCTGTCGACCAATATCGATTGATTTATTTATCGTTATGCAGATTAGGGATTTCGGAATGGGACCTCCATGAGTCCATATACTAAGGGCGAATGCATCTGTATGTATGTCTTCGGTCCGTCTGGTTCTCGTCGTAGAAAGGACACTTACAAAGAGAGCCTAGAAACTTGCGGTGAGCCTTTGCGATGGAATCTTTACATGATATAGGGTCCTGTGTGGGAGTCCAAAACTATGGTTATGGTTACTTTTTTCGGAGTTCTCTTCTGTGGACGAAAAAAGGCATGTGAAAGTGAGCACAAAGTTCATCACGCCCTGCTGTCACCACACCACTGAGTGGGTTTTATGGTTCGGGCCCGTGCCGCCGAAGTCTTTGCACACTCGAGTCGTTACTAGTGCTTGCGTGGTCACAGGAGTTAATTTGTACACTATTAATGCTTTTAGTAAGTGTCTCTCCGAGGCTCCCCTTGTTAAAAATACAAATCGCGTAACTGCGATAGAGGATAGACAGCATTCATAGGAACTGTTTTGAAGATTCTGCCCCACCATATCCTGTCATCCTATTCTATATAGCAATACCAGTTTTTTACTGCAATAGACGTGAGGCCTAAAGAAGAAGACAAGGCGGCTAAGGTGTTTCATTCTCGGGGCTTGCGGAGAAACCCTCTACCAGACGTTTGGCGGACGCTATACCTCTTAACGTCGGCTGCTCCTTATAAATGTCACAGTTTTAGCTTAGCTCCTAGAGAGTAGTGAGCTTCCATTTAAACCAACCAGTTGTCTTCTCCAGATCTGCATTTAGCACTCCCATTCCGAAGTGGCCAAAAAATGAAATGAAACGATCGCTGAACATTCATGGCAGCGATTAGGGCTCCCTCCAAGGCCTTCTCCAAAGTAAACATCCACTTGAGCAGCTGCGCCACAATAGAATGCTGCTGCTTTTCTCTCGTAGCCTACCAAACACAGCAAGAAGCTAGAGCAAATTCGCTAATACCCAGAAAGTTCTATACAAGCTACTTGCAGCATAAGGGCTCCAAATCAACTTACTTATGCCCTTAAACCTCAAAAACAAGTTAGTTATGTGTTGTATACAGCCATGCGCGCAGCGCACCGTTGGCATTGCATAGTTTAAAGAAAACTACAAGGAGACTGCTACCTCTCAGGGATACAAATGAGACGCGTAAGTGGAGCTTTGTGTGGTTCGTGGTCTACTCGAGTTAGTCTAGAGTCGAGGTGCGGGAGAACGGTTGTTCTTGACTGTTGACTTACAATGTAATTCTCTTCATATGAATTTGCTCTTGTTTACTAAACGACGGTGTTTGATTTTGAAGCACCTACGCGAGGGGAAGAGCTCGAAAATCCTGTAGAAGAACTGGTCGAGTAGCACTTTCCACTTTACGAAAAAGGAAGCGGCAGAAAAGATCCTATTGTATTGTTTGCCAATCCAATTATCTGTAGCTTTCTAAGCATGACGGATACAACAACTCCGAAAGGATTCAACCCACGATCTTGCCCCATCAGTCCGCACATACCAGGCCGCCGATCACCGTCACCACGAACTAAAAGCTTGTTCATAGTCCGCGACAGGAGCGAGGGAGTGACAGATCGAACGGGCAAAGAATAATTTTCGTGCCTCTCGTGGTAATAAGCGATCCCCTCCGACTGGGAATGATCCTGAAACTGGAAGCAAAGGCATTAGGAGTTGCACGACATTTCGCAATGAAATTAGAGGCGCGGCTGCAAGCAAACTCTGCCAACTGCAGCTCCGCAATGATCTATGAAGCCGCTTCCGAGGGTAAGGAACATTCAAAATAAACAACCCAATAAGGCGTCAGAATGAGATACTACTAGGCGCGAAATGGCCGCATATGGAGCAAGAGCTGACAGCTAACTGCAGACATGCAACCTGCCCATCTGTGCACATAAAATCTCGAACAAAACAGCGATCAATATGCCAACGACACAGTCCTCAAATGCAGCACGAATCGATCCACGGAAATGCATACAATTGCGGGGGTAAGCAGCCTAACGAGAATTCCAATCCAAACACTGGACGCCGACCAGTGACAGCCGAAACGGCACAAGACGCATCTAATTTTACGGGCGAGATCGCATGTAGATCAAATGGCGGTCTGTTGACATTGGCTTAGTGGAAGGAGGCACGCTTACGAGTCCAGGTGAAGGCTACTACAGTTAACTCCTGCGTCTTTTGAGAGATGGCCAAGTTTTGGAGAACAGCAACACAACAAGTAGAAACCATTTTATAGCCAGAAGGACTTCGAGAGCCCGTTATGTCTGGTAATTAAATCGAGCGAGCGAGGCGCATCCTACTCAGGTTGTTCAGCTTAAGCTGGATGGGCTTCAGGATATTTAAGAGAGAATTACCCTGAAAGAGCAGTCCTTCTGGGCCTCCTTACCAGGATACTATCTCAACGGTAGGTCGGAACGGCGCAAGTGTTGTATATGAGCTGAACCGCCTCTCCCTGGGAAGTAGCAAACTGCAGGGATCTCGACCCCAATACAACTCTGCGCAGAGATAGGGGCGACGGAAGTCGCGTGTTGGCGCCCTGTTGATTCACGTGCTCCACAGTGGACGGGCGCGCGCGGGATGAGGGCTCGTATCACGAATAAGCGCGGCGCACAGGCGGCATAGTAGGGAAGGGCTCGGGCTCGTGAGCGCGGGTCGAGGGTTTGGATCCCGCGCGCTGCCATTGTTTTGCACTTTTGCCAAATCCATGTTTATCATATAGTAATCCATCTAGGGGTTGTCGGGTTGTACCCAATCAGCACCCTGGACGGCAACGCCCTGCTACAGATAGCGACGCCCTGCTGCCAGATAGCGGCAGCGGGCTACTGGAGTCTCGTCTACATCGCCCCGACCGAGAGGTCGTCAGCTCCTGCCAACAGCCTATCAGAGGGCATGTCTTCCCTCTCCCTTTCTTCCCTTATCCCTCACCCTTTACTGTATACCATATAATGTATGTCAGTCTATAATAAAGGTGACATACCATCCACTGTGTAGTAGAACCATGGAATTGAACTCTAGGATTCATCAGGTAAGGACTGATCACCTTTAACTTGATAGGGTACTATAGTGTGTTATAGAGTGTTATATTTTCATATAACATATGCTTCAAACTAAAGATTAGCTAAAATATTCACTTCTGTGTAGCACTTGTTTGAAGCCTATTTTGTGTGACCGTAGTTATGTAACGATAGATATTTTGTGGCACTAGTTAAAGTTCTGACTCCACCGACAAGACTTCAGTCAAAAAAAATTTCCACTGAAGCTTTGTGTAGGAGGTTATTTGGGGTGCTGATCACGAATCTGACATCCGTTTTTCACGATTCGGTCGGAGACCATCCATACCGTTAACAAGGGTGGTCCAGGCAGGGTCACCGATTTAGCTGAAACTTCGTCCAGGGGGGTTATTTGGGATCACGAATCTGACATCCGTTTTTCACGATTCTGTCTCTACCTGCCGTCACCAGCAGACACTTTAAGAATGTAATCCTAGTGCCTTCCTGTATCTATATTATCCAGCCGAATCGTGAAGAACAGATATCAGATTCGTGATCAGCACCCCAAATAACCCCCTAGACAAAGTTTCCGGGAAATCGGTGACCCTTCCTAGACCACCCTTGTTAACGGTATGGGTGGTATGTTATACGTAAACATGCTCTATAACACACTATAGTACCCCTAGGTGGATTACTGTATGATAAACATGGATTTTGCAAAAGTGCAAAACGGACGCAGTCTGCGAGATCCAAACCCCCGGCCCCTCGTTCACGAGCCCGAGCCCTTCCCTACTACTCCGCCTGTGCGCTGCGCTTATTCGTGATACGAGCCCTCATCCCGCGCGCGCCCGTCCACTGTGGAGCACGTGAATCAACAGGGCGCCAACAGGCGGCTTCCGTCGCCCCTAACTCTGCGCAGAGTTGTATTGGGGTCGAGATACCTGCAGTTTGCTACTTCCCAGGGAGAGGCGGTTCTGCCCATATACAACTCTTGCGCCGTTCCGACCTACCGTTGAGATAGTATCCTGGTTAGACGAACATTGTCAGCCATTCTATCAAGCTGTCTCCTGTAAACATCGATGGTGACCGTCCGTCCTCAATGCAGTAAATCGATCGCAACACTTCTCCTCAATCCCAGAGGCCACATCAAGGCTTACATCGAGTAGTGCTTGTTGATAGGTCAATCCACAGATCATCATGTCCCGTGTCATTCAGGCCTCGAAACGTCCATTAGACGACAATTGATAAAATTGGTCGATAAAGGTGGTTTGGTCGACATTGTTTGCCTGCCTTAAGGCTCGCCAATTGGACATCATTTTTTTTATTCACATTTTCAAACTGCCACATCTCCAGATCTGAAGAAAGCTCCGTGAAATCGATCCTTACTGAAGAGTTAATTATATATATATTTATTTATTACATGAGATATCTCATGTGGAAATGTAATCGGCCAAAAATGAGCACGTTATTACGGCTTGAATAACACATACATAGCTGCAAAGCGGTATAACATCAAAGAGAAAATTGAGAATGGTATAGAAATGAAGGACTGTAACGAAATGAGTACGAAGCGTAGCAAACGGATGCCATCATGACGATCTAACAGATTATCAATTGCCTTCTTCGAAGCATTGAGATTCGCAGAAATCGGTTACATTCTGCTGAGGCGTGTGTACGTAGGAACGACTCTATTGAGGGAGAAATGTAACCTGCAGTTGATTCGGGCTCTGGGCAAGACAATTTTGGATGCACCCCCTCTTGCGGTGGATACCCTCTCAGTACAAAACAGATGTAGACCTGAACAACCGTGTATGATCTAATGGAAAAGGAACAAGTCTAATTTCTTCCTTCTCCAATAAAGTGTTCGTAGGCCAAGATTCAGAATCCTTTCTTTGCAATCTGGAGGCTGACGGAATGCAATCGTAAAGGAAATCCATTGACCTGATCATAAGTTTCCTAGTGAAGCTGTTCTGAACCTTTTCGATTTTGTCAATGTTTTTGCGCTTATAAGAATTGAAAACAGCGGTTCCATACTTAAGTATTGGCCTCTCATATGTTTTGAAGGCCTGAAGAAGCACTCTACTGTTTTTTGTCGCTGGACCTTTGAAGACTTTATTTATTTATTTATTTATTTATTACAATGCACATATTTGTGCGCCATAAAGAATATATATATGCAATAAAGATATCTAGATATGTAGGCAATATAGTCGTTATAATCGCGAGAACAGTCGAGCAATATGGATATAGGTAGTGTCGTCGTTATAGTCCGCGAGAATAATTGAACACTATCGATATAAATATCGGAGCCCATGAGCGTAATAGAGCAATTTCGGGAACACAATTATTGTAGCTTGTCTTCTTCTTCTAATGATTTCTTGTTTTCTTCGTATAACAGCATACATGAAGAGCGAACGTCATGCTTCATATGTCGGGATAATCAGGATCTCTTCACTATATTTGTGCGTTATAAATTATATATATAATATGTAGATATATAGGTAGTATAGTCGTTATAATCGCGAGAACAGTCGAGCAATATAGATATAGATAGTGTCGTCAGAATATAGAATAGAATAGCAATATAGATATAGATATAGATAGTGTCGTCGTTATAGTCCGTGAGAATGATGAACCACTGTCGAGATAAGTACCGGAGCCCATGTGTGTGATAGAGCAATGTGGGGAACGTCTGAAGAATTATTATTATTATTTATCCTTATAATAGGACGCTAACGTTATGTAATAATAGTAAGGTTGTCCGTCTAGCTATTGAGAAGAAAACGGTATAATCATTGTAGCCTGTATTCTTCTTCTAATGACTTCTTTTTTCCTTCGTGTATCTGCACCACGCCCAACGCCTTAGCTGCAATCTGACCACAGTGTTCATCAAAACTAAGATCTCTCGTCACCAAAAATCCTAAGTCTCTGCTGGTTGACTCTTTGTATCTCTGAAGTACCAACGCGGTAACTGTAGCAAGGATTCCCAGCACTGAAATGCAACACCTTGGTCTTTTCCGCAGACAGAGGAAGATTCCAGTCACGAGACCATTGATATTGCTTGTGAAATTATGCACCACGCCCAACGCCTTAGCTGCAATCTGATCACAGTGTTCATCAAAACTAAGATCTCTCGTCACCAAAAATCCTAAGTCTCTATGCTGGTTGACTCTTTGTATCTCTGAAGTACCAACGCGGTAACTGTAACAAGGATTCCCAGCACTGAAATGCAACACCTTGGTCTTTTCCGCAGACAGAGGAAGATTCCAGTCACGAGACCATTGATATTGCTTGTGAAATTCGCCCCACTGGCCGGCATATTCGGACGATTCCAACCCCCAGTAGTCATTTCTAAAGTGAAATTGATCGGATTAGATACGGATTTTCTTTTTCAAACCACATCAGCGGACGGAAGAAGCATGGACAGACCAGGGAGAGTGACTGTATGAAATGAGCAGTAGTCAGCCGGTGTCACTGCTGGCTGGATGGCTTTTACCTGGAACAGTTACATCAAAAATCGACGGACTTGATCAATATTGTTCAGTTGTTTGGAGGAGTAACCATTTAACAGCGTTGTTCCCAAATGAGTCGTCTAATTCCAATATGAGATGACTTATCCTCAGCAGAGGTCAATTGTGTGCCGATTGTGTTGAGTTAGTTAAACCGTCTGTCACTTGAAAATTGCCGATTGTGTTGAGTTAGTTAAACCGTCTGTCACTTGAAAATTTCACTTGGACTGCTCGCCGTTATGGTAATTTGACCACGCCACGCGGATTGTCGTCACAAGTCGAACTCAACAGACGTTTACTACCTCAAACTCGGGTAATTGAACCAACGTTATGATAGATCAACAGAGTACAAACGATAGGTATGACAAGTGAACCTGAGATTGAGTGAAATAACTTGAGAAAAAGTGCTGAAAATAAAGAAATGGGCTTCTGACGCCCAGGCCTGCACACTTGAAGAGCTGGTCCCGCCTCCTGCGCCGCTGCTTATATGTGTGTTAGAGAATGAGTGGTATTTACTTCATGTTGCCTTACGTTATTTCCGCTAGTGTTCTCTTACACTCTGCTAAACATTTGCATATGTCTTGAGTAAATAAATCCTACTATATAAAAATGAGCAGTGTGTGTGTATGTATGTGTGTGTGTGTGTGTGTGTGTGTGCGTGTGCGTGTGCGTGTGCCTTCCGAACACGTCGGCTACCGTGCATAGGCATTTAGGTCATCATCGACGGAGGGCCTCCACAGCAGGGGCAATCGATATCGATTGATATTATCGATTTTTTGTGGATTTCGTTCAAGCGGTCCGAAACTTCAGTCCTGGGGGTAATCGGGGTCGCTGAACACGAAGCTGAAGTCGAGCAATCGATATCGATCGGTACTATCGATTTTTTGTGGAGTCGTTCGAGCGGTACGAAACTTCAATCCTGGGGGTAATCAAGGTCGCTGAACACGAGTCTGAAGTCGACCAATCGATATCGGTCGACATTATCAATTTTTTGAGGATGACGTTCAAGCGGCACGAAACTTCAGCCCTGGGGGTAATCAAGGTCACTGAACACGAATCCGAAGTTCGTTTTTCAACTGTCGATCGCCATGAATCGATATTGGGCAAATTAGCGTTTCTGAGGATGTCGTCCACTTTTTCGCTTTTCGAACTTGCTCTTATCGACGTAATTAAGATGTTCTTCCTGAGGAAACCATGACATAGGTGGCAGCTACAATTGATGGTGAGAGGTTATTGCCGCGGCGATGCCGTCAAGAAGCCGTCGGTGCGGCAGAGAGGCCGCACGGACTGCTGGTAAATAAATAAATATAGAAATTCGAATCTATTACAGTGCGGACAAGGACCAGAACAGACGGACATGCGAATAGAGGGACAAATGGACGGATTAGCTACTTCTCTACATAGTAGACAAGGACAGGATGATCGCCAGACGACAAGGCGAATGTAGGAGCTGTCAGGGATCTCATGGCCCATGTAAATCACTCGTTTCTGGCATGTCAGTCCTTTGCGACTGCCTTGAGAGCAAGCTAGACGTTGGTGGTCGAGCTTGAGCAGCGTGTTTGACCGCTGTTTGGCTCGAGTTTGTGCACAGCTCAGCTTGACTAGATCAAGCAACTGGGGCTCATACACGTTCTTTGAGAATTCCGACCTGATTGCTCATCAGTGACTCCGTCTTGGTGAAGCAGCAGTGAACAATCCCCATTCAGGACGCTCGCCAGATGCAACGTAGAGCTTCCACTTGTTGAGCGATACAGCACGAGCTTACTCCAACGAAATCTGCGGCAACATTAAGGAAGGGCGGCACTCTGTTAAGGCTTCTATTAATTCATATGTGTCCTTCCCATATTTGGTTCGCCTCCCTGGAAAAGGAAGTAGCCACGTTATTTTAATTAAGAGTGGCACGGCAATTTCGATAGAGCAATGACTCTGCTATGATTTCATCAAATAATTTCAGCGGTTCAGTACAGCTGTATTTCTTTTCCGAACCTGAATGCGAGCATAGGCAACAAACATCAAGATAGGCTGAAGTAGCAGAAATGAAGTCAAGATCAACCATACGCTGATCCCAGAGGGATCGCATGTATGGAAATTTTTGAAGAAAAAAAAACGCCGCGAGCACCAAAGCGATTCCGAAATTGAGGGGGAAGACGGCGAGTGCACTAGCACGGCCAATCCATTTAATTGAGTTGCGAAAAAAGAGTGTTCGCCTGGTAACGCAACGATTGTCTGAATTGAGCAGCCCTCTGGCCCATACTCGCAGTCATTCTCATGGCTCCAGCTGTGCACATGTTCGTTTTCAGTATTGCAGTTCAAAAATTTAAAAAATTGGTAAATTTAATTGAAAATTAAAAAATTAATTTAATTAAGATTAGAAAATAATTACATCGAAGAAGAGTACGTCTGGGTGGAATATGCAGGTTGCAAGAGGACGGATATGGTTACTGGCGATTTATTGCCGAAGAAATCCAAGAAGTACATAGCTCTGTGGTGCAGTCCTTCTGGTACAGTCCTTCTATAAAACTGTAGAGGCACTCTCATAAAAATTCCTGGGTGGAAGAGGTTATGTACCAAGTAAAAAAGAAGATGTCTGTGCGATACAGTTAAGCAACCACAGAGTGTACATCTTACGGTTCACTATCTATATTTTTCACGTTAGCCGTTGAAGCTCTTAGATCTTACTCGCCGTTTTTTAAACACATCTCTAACGCGCCTATGGATCTTCTTCCAATTTCTGAAGAAGCATGCAACGAGACTTTTCGTTTTGGAAAAATTGGGATGTCGAACAAGCCTTTCAGACATTTATGAGATTGAGTAGCCCTGATTTTCAAAGATATAAGAAGTTTTTGCGTGCATATTGGAGAAGATATACTGTACGCAATTGCCCTCGAGTTTATCGAAATACCGAAGAATGAGTAGAGTTATATTACCTGGTTCGCAACACAAAATAGCCAACTTTGTACCTAGCCTAACGGATGCCTCCGCATTTTTTTTCCGACAGCGTGCAGAGAAGCCACTCATTTTGTAACTGGGTGCCGGTTTTAAATCCGTTAATACGTTCCTGACAGTTAAGCCGCGTGAATTCAAAAAGCCTTCTACTTAAAAAATTAGCGTCTACTACCGGTGTTTGTAAAGATAGAGCTGGATGCATCGATTCTGCACTTGAAGACATCTCAGCGAAGCAAACCTAAGCGCTTCCGTCGCCTCATATGTATCTGCTTTTTAGAAACTGGTACACCAAACAACGAAGATAACCAGGCTTTATCTGTTGCCCACGCACAAAATTCCCGGAAGGCATCAATTGATAAGATATCATCATGTAGGGCGAAGAACGCATCATTCCAAACTTTGGACAACTAAGCCTAGACCCTGACTACAGGGCTTATTGAACACGGCGACATGAGCCCTTTCGCTGATAACAGTCGACTATTTAACACATTGGAAACTGATCTGATCTCGCAGATTATTCACTTTACACAATGCCTCACAATCCATTTGTATTAAACCCTTCCTGGTTTCTTCGCATATGGGAAGAGTGTTTTTTATCACGTCATTTAATTAATCAAGAATAAATAAATAAATAAATAAATAAATAAGTTTTGCTCCACATTGTTTCCTATCGTTTACATCGACAATCAACACTAATTATTTTGCAGATGATTAAGCAGACCATTCTCTTCGCGCTCGTCGGAATCGCTGCAGCAAGCCGTAAGTACAATTCATTGACATAAAGTCAAGGGTAGCGCGCATTAGAAGGGCACATTCTTTAGAACAAGCGAAAAAAAATAGAGAGTGCGGCGAAATCCGATCTGGAAAATGTGCCAATTCTAATAGGTCGTGCGAAAATACGGAGACGCTGTCATAAAAAGTGTTGATGCAAACCTTGGGAGAGTAAAGTGAATGCTTAAATTCTATCATCCAATGTGTGTAGTAGTCAAAGCCAAAGACGCAGTTTAGAACAGGGTGTTTGTTTGCGCATTGCACTGATTTTCAACGGTAATGCGAGGGCAGTGCGACCTATCCATTTTGCTACCACTGTTAGGGCAGTAAGACTCAACAAGTCTTCGACGGCTTCAATGGTACAAACTGGTAAATACAGTCAGCAAATGCAAAGCTTATTAGGTGAGTCGAGTGGTTTAGTTGATGTAAGATATAGCTAGGTGGAATTCCGAGACAAATAGAAAATAAATAAGTAGAATTAAAGGATAAAAGATAAATGACGGCGCTACTCAATCCCTTTAGGGATGCGCCATGCATTCTAATTCTGTGGGAGGTCGTGGAGGCGATCTGAATGCGTATTCGGCCATACAGTGACTTGCGGTGGCCAGCCGATGAGCGCGCTTTATCACTCCCAGACAGGTCTGGTACCAATTCACTTACCGCGGAGGAATGGAAGGCTTGGTTGGCATGGGCGAGAAATCCGAGCCAGGAACCAGGTGTCGGGTGCACGCGACAGCCGGTACTTCCTGCAACATGGCTTGGCCACACAATGGCTTGCAGTGCCCAGCCGAAGAACAAGCCAGCGCTTTATCCTTCTCAGACACCTCTGGTACCAATTCACCGACCACGGAGGAATGGTTGGCCTGGGCGGGAAATCCGAACCACGAACCTGGTATCGGGTGCACGCGACAGTCGGCGCCTCCTCCGACTGCGCTACACGCGCCCTAAAAATAAAATAGAATTACTAGCCAGAAATACTTTTCTGATTGTTGTTGGAAAGATAAGAAATCAAACCTACTCAAACCTACTGTCCACATCAAGCAACTAGGAAGGGAAAAGACGAGGAGGGGTGGAATTCACCCTCTTCGACGTCAAGAGCTGGCATCAGTTTCCCTCCGCGACGAATTACAACAAATAGCAAGAACAGGGAACCATGCGGCTACTGGCGTCAATTGACGTCTTCCAATCTCCTGCCTTTCTGGTTGCTCAAAGAACATCTGCAGTGAAGGAGTTTCCGCAAACTGGTAGTTATCGCATCGAAGCTGACTGAACTATTCGTCATGCTTTTGGACGGTAGTCAAGAGTCTTTGAGTGGGGTCATTGTGCTCGCAGACTAACTGCAGTAGAGCAGAATTATCTTTTTAAACACCGAGTATCCCGTAACTTCCGCTCAACTTACGCTCACAGATGCAGGCTACATTTACAGGCAACAGGAGCATCTGTGGGGGGGGGGGGGGGTCGCCGAAACATCGTCAGATTTCGTCGGCTTTAAAGCCTTATTTCAGTCTGCAATGATGGTACAGGCACGTGGCTGGACGGTGAGGACAGCGGTGTAACCGACTTCGCGTACGGCGGTGTGCCGCTCAACATCAAGTACAACTGCTTCGAAGGGAATCTAGAAACCCAAACAGCCAATCAAGACTTCAAGGTAAATGCGGCGTTTAAAATTGTCATTTTCCATCGAACTGGTGAATTCAGGTTGCGCTAAACGGTTCTGCACTGCCAACTACCTCAACAGCAATGGTAAGGGAGAGGAGGCTAGACTCTCGAGCAGAACGCATGACCAGACTAACTAAAATGCAAGGTTAGTTGAACTATAAATTATACGAATAACCTAAACTTTCTAAAGGACTCATTGTTCTGAGGAAGCGATAGATATCCCAACAATCTCAATGGTCACCTTGAAAAGGGATGTGAATGATGAAAAGAGTTTCTAGCCGACGGCGACGACCCGAACTCTGAGTTATGTATGGACCCTGCATTGAGGGCTGCTGTAGCTGATGCTCTTAGCAAGGTTACCGACAATTCTTGCAAGGTATGCTCTACACGTTTGAAATTTAAGGATCATGTTGCTACTGACTATGGTTCATTGCGAGAACTTTAAACGGTTTTCTTTTTAGCGGGGTTGTGTGTGGACCAGGGGTGTGCGTTTAACGATTAACATTACCAGATTTGCCGGCATTTTTCGTTAACTTTTTTTTTACGAAATTCAACGATAAAAATTTTGTTAAATTGCATTAACGACATTTTGGGATCTTGGCAAATATATTTGCGTGTTCCCCAACTTTACTCCGCGGTTGTTTCCCGCTTTTCGACCTCATTGTCCGTTTTTTTCGCATTTGATTGCTACAGATTAGTTCCTTATAATTACCACCCATTCAATTTTTTCACCGTTTTTTGTGATATTTTTTTGTGAAAAGAAAAACTCACCCGTTCAATAAGCTCTTCGAGCGAATTGTAGATGGACGTATTCAGGATATCCTCCAACTTTCCACCAATCAATATGGCTTCGTAGCGGGTAGTGGCACCATCGATGCCATACATGCTGCTCATCTTCTGGTGTAGAGACATCGCGAAAAGCAGAAACCGCTGCACCTGTAGCTTTTCTCGACTTAGAGAAAGCATTTGATCGTGTGCCGCGTGAGGTTATATGGTACGCCTTACGACAACACGGTGTTCCTGAGGAGCTTATTGAGTGGGTGCGTATACTTTACTCTGGTCTAAAGAGTAGTGTGCGAGCGCCAGATGGCATCGGCGGAGTTTCCTATCTCCGTCGGTGTTCACCAGGGCTCTGCGCTTTCCCCGCTCCTATTCATTGTCGTAATGGATGCCATTTCGAGAGACCTTCAGAAGCCTACCCCCTGGAAGCTGCTGTACGTAGATGACGTAATGCTTGCAAACGAGGAGAGGAGTGAACTTAAGCGACAAGCACAAGCTTGGTGCGACAGCTTGGCGATGTTCGGGCTCAAGCTAAACGTCAAAAAATTTGAGTACTTGACGACTGCGCTAGTACGAACGACAAACTTCAAGTACCTTGGATCTGAAATTGCGTCTGATGGTAGTCTGACGTTCGAGGTGAACCCGCGCGTAAGCGCAGCTTGGTCTGAATGGCGCTCGATGACAGGCGTATTATGCGAGAGGAAGATACCGGAACGTCTTAAATCGAAGATTTATAGAACCATCGTCCGACCAGTAGCGATTTATGGAGCTGAGTGCTGGGAACCAAGGAGGTTGAGACTCGCCTCAGCGTAATGGAAACAAAAATGCTGCGATGGACGGCTGGTGTTACGCGTCTGGACCGTATTCGCAACGATGAAATACGCCAGAGGTTTGGTGTCGCTCCAATTGCTGACAAGTTACGTGAAGCTCGCCTTAGGTGGTATGGCCACGTTCTTCGAGCTAGTGGTGACACTGTTAGGGAGATTGGCCTTAACATAGATGTGCTCGGAAAACGGCCTAGAGGGCGGCCGAAACAGCGTTGGCTTAATACGATGCATGTGGATCTAAGGGTTGCTGGTATCAATCCCGATCAAGCATTTGATCGCGTAGAGTGGCGTCACCACACCAGAATATAGCGGACCCCGCCTTGAAGCGGGACAAACGCTGAAGAAGAAGAAGAAGTGTGATTGAAAAGACGTCGAAAATGCGAAGAAAACGCTACGAAACCCAAATTATGCGACAAAAGAAGGATACGAAACGAAGCAAGGGAAGATAAAGGTTTCTTCCCCTTCTACGCAAAACTTCCGGAACGTTAGAGGGAATTTTCGTGCGGCGGCCAAGGATTGTAGAACTTCGTTAAGGCAACGATGAGCCCGCTTAACTGATAGAGCGTAATTGCTGGTACTGTGTTGCTGAAGACAAAAGTACTCAATACAGAAAATCTCAATCCGATTAAAATTTGATCAACGGTCCGTGGCTGTTTATTTTATTCTCTGCTGTCGTCTGCGGTAAGAACAGAACCTTTGGGACAAAAATAACCATTCTATGAAAAAGGCAGGTATGGAGCTATGGACTTTGTTCGTATCTTCCAAAGACGGACTGTACCAAATAATTCGCTGTGTTCGCTGCCTGGCTGAATTGTTCATTAATCATAACATTCATTTCTGTAGTTTCCCGAAGTTGGAACAAGTGTAGCCACTGCACAAGGAGTGAAACCTGTCAGTTGCGTGGTACACTACAGCAGGTTACACGCGAAGGATGTGGGTCAGAAGAATGTTTGGGAAAGCAGCAATATAAAGGACGTTTGGATGAGCATGTGCGAGCTCTTCGAAATTCCAGCCCCTGTTCCACAGGAAGTTTTTTCAAGACATCGCATCAACCGAAACCGGGATCTTGTTTTTGCAGTAAAGCTCCATATTTTGCGGCTCACAGACGAATGTAGAATGGAATGTAAAAAACTACTTGACAACCTTGCGAAAAGCCGCTGAATCTCCACAAATTCAGAGGTATAACTTAACGAATTTTACCATGCAGAACGATAAAGAAAATCACCGGAACTGTCAGTCTATGTATAGCTGTGCTTGTTCATAGCAACGCTGTGGTTAGATGTCAGTGTTCACTGTGCACTTATCACCATTTAGGAACTAATCGTATCTAATCAATCAGATCCGTTGTTGAGTTCTTTGAAGCAGTTTAAATTATTACTAGCAGAAATGAAGCTGAGTGGGATGGAATATTAATATGGCAACGATGGGTGTGGATTATTTTCTTAAATAAATGCACTCAGCGTTCCAATGATCATAAAAGTCTTTCTCTATGTAGTAGCAATAAATAGCCACTAGAGGTTTATATGCATACATCACGAAGCAGAAGATTCGGTGAAGACCACCCCATGCACTCGTCCGCCCCAAGATTGCATTGGTGCTCTTGGTCAGTGCTGCAAATTTCCTCGACATGAAGAGATAGTAGAAGATTTTTAGATAGAGGCTTGACCTGGACGAATGTCCACCCTAGGCAGGTGTTTTGAATGACCAAGATTGCTTATTGAACACTGAGACCAAACTGGAGCTCCAGGAAGCACCTAGGAACTGTCCACCTACGTCATTTCCCAATCACGAATGCTAAGGAGTCTTCTAGGCTCGCGCAGTGTGCAGGTTATTGCGGAATTATGGAGCCACCTTGATTAGCCGGTCACAAATCCGTCTTCGATCCGAAAGAGAATGGAGTCCCAATGATAAATATGGCTCTGGACGGACGGCTCACTAATATACGGTATGCAGATGGATGTCTAGTTACCATGTGATCCATGATGCCAGACGTTTATAAAATTTTGAGAACCTTGAAGCCAGGGAGCTCTTTTCCTGATTGGAAAATGGAGTAAGTGGGTGCTCCGCTTCGGCCTCCACTTGATTCAGTTTTTGCTTAAGGCCTTACAAGTAATCTTAGGGTGTTAAAAGCGCTGTTCTAGAAACCGCTGAATCAAGTCAGCGAAAAAGTCGTGGTTGGAACCGTATGAGGAGAAAGTGGGGATTGCAAGCTGTTATAGTAGGGCGAGACTTCGCATGTGTTATGCATTACTGCGTCAGCTCTACCATAAAAGATACAACCTTATTATTACGAGGACGTGTTTCACTATTCAATGCTTCAATGAAGATGGTGACCAATCTATGGAAAATGTTGCTGCAGTGACCATTTCGCTCAAGAAAAACGCAATAAAAGCATATGTTGTTACAGGATGTTTTGTTACGATCAAAACTCTTGCGCCAGGACTCGAACTCGCATCTTCTGCTTTCCGGGCAGCGATGTTCGCCACCACCGGCGCTGTTCGGGATGCAATAAAAGCAGTTTTCAATACCGTTTCGAATGTGGTTTTGAGAAAATGGGGGATAGGTATTACTTCCGTTTCCGTATCCGTTCAGGTTGCGGGTCATTACTCTAGCCTTTCCGCTCCGCTTTTCGTCTTCCGCTTTTCCCAAGAGCATTCCTGCACATTTGTGTTCACGACTCATTAATCTTGTTTAGGGAATGGTGAAAGCACTTCTCTTCAACCTCAGTCTTCCTGGATGGGCAGTGAACTGCGTTTATTTCTCTGGAATGGGATCTGCCGGCTTATATAAGGTTCGCTTCCTCAAATAATGCCCAATTATTGAAAAAATCCTCGATTTTTCGACTGCGAGTAGAACGAGGAATCAAATTTGTCATCTTCAATTTTTAGCTAGGCAGCTCGAGTAAAAGAATCGGTTTTTTTCTAACTTCTGTTGGTTCACTATTCTAGAGGACGTACTCGACAATATGCCGGTAGTGATAGGTTACAGTTAAGTTGTCACTAGAAAAACTCAAACCATGCTTGGTGGAAAGCGATTTTTGCAAATAAACATTGAGATGATCACCAAAAACGCTTCCATTATGTCGACCGCTTTTGTCACCAACGTTTCCATACAAACACGTCAAGAGTATATAGGATTACAACTTCTGCCAGTACGACACTATGGTTGACGGCGGCATCTACTCAATACGCATGGCGAAGATCGACACCTCATAACGCGCATTGTAAATAAAAAGTGTAGCTGGTTTTCCTTGTTAAATTTCTTGGAATGGTTTTAGCTAAATAGTTTAGGAAAGCGTAGTTTTGAGGAAATAAAACTTGCGTGAGTACAAGGAATCGCTCAACTCAAAAGTCATAACTAGGCTTGTTGATGGCATTCCCTAGCAGAGTGATGTTTGAGTTTCATCTCTCTCTGGCAGCCATCCTTGAAAAACTTTATCGGTATAGAATTGCAACATCGTTTACAACTTGTTTTTCTTTCACTACGATGCATCCTTAAACAGCCATCTAGTTGGTGACATAGCGCAGAGCTTACAACTACTTCTCAGTGCTTTCTTTCGCTTTTTTTTTAAATTCTGCAATACGCTTAGTTTGTGAATAGTGATAGAAATTTAACCAAAAAACTTTAATCAGTAAAGTAGGTGTTCTCCTGATCATGTAGCAGGTTTGCTTTCTGACGGCTAGTAATCGCAACGTCACCAAAGGGTTGTCACAGACGTAAAGATCTTAAAACAGTTACCATGCACCATTCCATGCTGATTTTTTTTAAATCCAAGGTTCCTTGAGCTTCGTCGTCGTAAATTCGGTCTTATAATTATGAAGCTCCATCTCTTGAGTCTCTTATGTACTGAAAACGTTTCGAGCTCTAGGCCTTTATCTATCTGTAAAACCAACAATGTTGCATATATTGTACAATAACATAAAGATATACAATGAGCTTAATACAGGCCATGCCCCACAGATCGCAGGTCTATAATAAGTCGATTTGTTTTTGTATGGCATCTGCAACGTTGTCTTTAGCCCTGAAAAAAGACTTAATGCCCGAAATGTCAATAAACGACCGTTTTACGTCGATTTTTTTCCATCAAGTCTCATAATTACAAAGCTTAAGATTCTACTACTAAAACAGAGAAATAGTATCAGTAATTAGTAGGATGATCTACTAGAAGAAAAGCTATCTCTACCAACAGGATGGGAAGGTATTTTCCTATGATCATGCGCGAGAAACTTCGAACCTTCTTAACCTCTGTTTAGCTCGAGTTCCGAGATTAGAACAGATTTTGGAAAATGCGGCACTGTTCGATACACCTGGCGGAGCGGAGTTCCATTCCTTTCGCGCCGAGGGGTCGGGCAAAAATGTTTGCGTCTCCAATATTTCGGAGAGCAGACTTTGTATACTCCCGTGCCAAGCGGATAATGCCCGGTATTCTTTATACGTTAGAAATGAAGCATACAGAGTCTTTTGTAAGCTTACTGCTCACAAAAGACACGAGAATATGAAGGACAATAAATACGGCCAAAGAATAGTGCTAGTGATAATTTTAATCGGGAAACGAATCTGCTTAAGCTCACTATCACTAAAAATTAATCCAGAAATCGTATGCGAACCTTCAAAAAGGGTTGATTGATAACACCTAACTTAAAAGATGGGAGCTTCACATGGTGAGATTATTAGGGGGGGGGGGAAGTAATGAGACAAATTAAAAAATTCTTTATCTCTTTTTAACTCAATTACAAATCAACGATGCTGAGGAATGTGTATGCCATTAAGGTTAACGACTTGCTGCCATCGCTCAGCCAACTTCCTGATCCCATCCTTCCAGAACTGCTTGGGCCTGGTGTTGATCAACTGCTCGATATGGTTGTCAAGGACAGCTTGGGTTCTTGTGTCCCTTCCGACGAGGAAGTCCTGTAGGCTCAAGAAGTGGTGGTAGCCACATGGAGAGATGTCCGGCGAATACGGGTGGTGAAGCATGTGGCATAGCCCAGCTGGGCAAGCCTATCCGTGGTCACTTGTTCCCGATGGGGTGCGGCGTTGTCGAAGAGGAGGAACTTCTTGACGCGCTGCGACTGAATAAGTGCGGCGCACGGCATTCAACAACACACTTCGTCGCCGTCTGTTCGGCCAAGCACGAGTTTATCTATTGTTCGCAGCATTTTGCTTTGCTCTAGAAACTTCCAAACCTGTTTAAGATATCGATACAACAATGTGAAGACGTATATCACGCTTTAATCCACACACTGTAACCGACATGGTACCCAGCAGACTCGTTTTACTACTCGTTTTAAACTGAACACATTTAAGACCAAGGCCCCAAGGTCTTTGAAATTGATCTGGCTATGTTGTTCGAAGGTCTGGATGAAATATGGTTCAAGACATTTTTTGAAGACACAGCCACGCATCTGCTTAAGAGATACGTAGCGCAATTAAATTGAACCAATGGTAACGTTAAATCAGCCAGTGCGTTCAAAGAATTTAATACTTTGCTGCTGATGTCCAGAATATTATATTTGTACAATGTTTTTACAATATTTGCCTATGGCTAGGCGCTAGGCGTATGTTTTGGTGTTCGGCGAGAAAAAAAGATAAAAGTTCGCCTTTTCCACGGCTTTCCTATGACCTCTCCTCAAATCGAGTGCATTGAAAAATGAACGATATCATCGGAATCAGCAAATGTATTGATGAGGTTGAAATCCCGCACAGAAGGTTAAAAAAGTTAGTAGGTTGACCTATATTCTACTCCGTCGCTAGCAGAGGAGTCGCTCCTTGCGGGAGAAAAATACGCCCACAGGATATAGCCTAATTGACCACAGAGGAGGTGGATTTGGCTCAACTTCAGGCTTAAATCCCGTCTTAATTTTGAAGGTAATTGCATTCCTTAGCTCCTGGTTGTCTCAGTGAAATATTTTCTTAAATAAATACACCACATATCTCTTCTTATGCTATTCATTTTCCCCTAAATGTATTGTCATTTACATCCTAAACTCTTTTGTTCCATCTCAAAATTATCCAAGTTTCAAGCATTATTACCTTGACAATGGCGTGCGTACTACCTATGTATTTTTAAGTCAGAGGTGTTCTCATATACTAATTTAGTTATATAGGCGCATTGTTGCACAGTCGGCGGAGGCACCGCCTGTTGCGCGCACTGGAGTCGAGGTTCTTGGTTCCGGTTCTCACTTAGGCCAACCAAGCCTTCCCTTCGGATCCAGTTAATTGCTACCAGACATGACTGGGAAAGATTAAAGACTGACTTACCCATCAACTGTTCACCGCAGGTCACTTTATGGGCAAAATACGCATCTACGAGGACAGAGTAGAACGCGTGGTTTTCCCGCGCTCTCCCTCCCCGGAAAGAGATTGAATAACGCCGTTCTTCGTCTTTGTATTTAATTATGCACTTACCATAATTATGGGCATAGGTACGAAGTGTAGCTGTAAGCTGAATTCACCATTTGCGTACAACTTGCCTCAGTGGCATCGTTTTCTACTAGACAGACTTATCCAATTTCTTCTTTCGAGTCGAAAAAGTGCTCGGGAAACCGATATTTTAAAAATCAGCACGAAAAAATGAAAACGAAACATTCGAATAAATTGTGCTTGTCCGAAATCAATGTCTAAACAAAATATAAGCATGCTTAAAAGTATAGGAAAGCGAAAAGTTCGCCACGAGTAAATCCCATTAGGTGTCTAGTCGGAGTCTTGCTATGGAGAAGGCTCATTTCGAATTTCGTGTTTGACCATCGGAGACTGCGAGTCGACTGGACGACTTCAGTTTCGAGTTCAAATTGACAACGTTGTCGCACTCCGGACGGTTCGGCGTTGATCAACTTCAGGACTTAAGCAGAGTACACATGGGCCGTTTCTGCAGTCCCAGTAGAAAGGAACGTCCGGACAGTGGCCGGCGTTTGAACGAAACTCCTCCTGATAGGAAGTGCTGTTACAGAAGGCCATGACGTCGGGGGATGATCTCCTCCTCGAGCTCAACACAGATGTTGGTGACAGAGGTTGCCGGTCCATGCACTTTTCAAACCAAGTTGGGCACTTTTGAAGTCAATCTGAACATCATCCAGGTCAAAATGTGTGTCTTCTGAATTAAACTAGATACTTTCCGAGGTAATAGTCTATCAATTAAGAGAAAATAGTGTGGCCTTTTTGAAGTCTTTTAATTGATCGGACAAAATAAATGAGAGCACTGTTTGAAATGTCACAGAAAACTATTTTTTAAAGGAGATGGTAATTAAAACGTCTTTGAAAGTGTAGGAAAGCAGCAATTTTTTGGTGCTAATAAAAGTATTGCGCCATGCAAATCGACCAAGACGTTTTGATTTTAACACGGTTGGTAGTAGAAATTGTGTTTTCGCGGAGTCACACACTTACAATAAAAACAATCATAAACAATATAGACATAGAATCCGAATCATGCATTTTCGAATATTGTTCGGATCTATAGGCTTTCGGATTATACGAAATCCGATTCGGTCGAAAATGGCGTTATCTGAATGAAAGATCCGGGGTTTTGAAGAATGCAATGATTCGGATAAAATCGGATAAAAGGTTGTCAGCGCGTCCTGCTGCGGAACTCTATGTAGGCCGTTGATAACCCAACGTTTTCGGGAAGATTTTTCAATCATTCGCGCAAAGTCGCTCAGGGTGGGGGTCAGCTTGTAAGGCAGCCCTATACGACATTTTTTACACAGCTCTTAGGTGTTCTACTGCAGTGGTGAACCGACAAGGGGAGGATACTAGGTGAATCACCCCCATCTGAATCATATCAAGAACCGGGGTGCTCAAAAATCCAATGATTCGGAGGAAATCGGGAAAAAGCTCAACTCACAATATGGCGATATCGAGGAAATATTAAGTTCCAGTTGAATTCCAAACCATCGCAACCATTCCAACTTGCCCGGACATTTGAATTGGTTCCAGCCATTTCAGAATTGGGTCAGGCTTGCCTATTGACCGAGCCTTCTGAAGCCTTGTAAAAGTCATGCTAACTAGCCTCGCGCCCAGAATTGATGTCGTATGTTTCTTTTGATTCTATCCTGCTTATTTAGTAAGTATAGCGCATGAAAGGCGATAGTATAGTATCCAACACATACTTCCTCTACACCGTTGAATTGGAAATGATTACGTGAATAAAGCTTGAAAACATTTTCCAACACTCTCAACTATATACACATACTGTCACAATGACGTCTTGTTGCGATCAAAACTTCTAGCGCCAAGCGGGACTCGAACCCGCACCTCCCTCTGACCGGGCGGGAATGCTCTACGCTATTACACCACCGGCGCCGTTTGATCGAACGCAACATCCACACCTCGTGGGACCGATCAGCACCCACACGTATCCGGGATGAGCTGGCCGCTGATATCAGCATGGGACCAGTTAAGCTGATGGTCTTGATAGAAACGATTCAAATCAGTTCCTTTAAGCCTCAATTGGCTGGTATCGAGGTTTTAAACTGTCACAATGATGTCTTGTTGCGATCAAAACTTCTAGCGCCAGGCGGGACTCGAACCCGCACCTCCCTCTGACCGGGCGGGAATGCTCTACGCCATTACACCACCGGTGCCGTTTGATCGAGAAACTCATTTGAATCGTTTATATACACATAATTCAGCTGATCAGTGTTTCACATTGTCCATTACAGTGAGTAGGATGAAAGGCAAAGAATGGCCCGGACACTGTGGCGTATTCCAGCCGGCTGTTTCTTTAAGCTTAACCATGGCCGACTGATAGCGACTTCATAATCTTGGCACCAGATCACCTAAGTTAGTGACATGTAGGTGGGCAACGCGTCAGGGTACGAACGATGAACATGCGTCGAGTGCCGTGATTTAGAAAATGTGGCACAGGCTCCGTCTTTGATGAAGAAAACGTGTGATAGGCGTCGCCCAACGTCTGTCCGAATTCAGAAGACGTGCCAAACAGGGATGAGCGGATAATGAAATTTTGAAAACCGGATAACGGATAACGGATAATTTTGTCCGAAAATCGCCGGATAACGAAAAAACGGATAACGAACAAACAACAAAATTCAAAACTCGTTTTAAATTACACTAATTTCAACAACAGATCAGCGCTTGAAGCGCTTTCAATTTATAAGTCATTTCTAGACGTTTTAGTTGTGTTTTTATACGTTTTGCAGTCGCCACACTAACGACGCTCTATGGGTTTTCTGCCTATCCGTACGTAGACAACGCACAGACAGCAACATACCCGCTTTTCACCTGTTTCCAAAGGATAGGTTAGATTGTCTTATTTATCAGCCTTAGTCTGCGCTTAACTCTTTTTTCAAATATAGCAGTTGAAAAATATAATAGTCCTTGGAAGAGGAATTCTTCCGAGTCTGGAAATAAGAAGGCAGGAGACATCCAGCGAAACGAACTTCACATAACGATCTTGTCCTACACATGCTATGAACCGTTATTGTTGTTGCTGCTCGATAGCATCCCAAGATCCAAAGTAGTTCAACGTGGGATGGATAAAATACTACCTTTTGGGTAGTAGCTGCAAGCAGTTTTGTACGGCAAGCAAACACTCAAAGAGTTATGACATCCAGGCCTTCTGGATCTGAGGAAGAATATTCGACCTAGTCCCAAAACGGAGGTGTTCCCTATGCTGCAGATAAGTTTCACAAAAAAACACAAAAAAAAACAAAGAAAATCTACATGTCTTCAGCACCCAAGACGATAAGTTTGTTAAGCAGTTTATTGCTCCTCTAAAATTTTTAATGGAGAAGTTGCTTACTCCATGTATTTTGATTAATCCTATTTCTTTTGCTAGTATTCACTGCTGTACTGCAGTATTTTTTTGACAATTCACGACAGAATATGGCTAAAAAGGTACCGTTACCGCCTGCAGTCAAATCAAATATACTGCAATCGTGTAACCACAAATGATACGATGGAAAGATCAGCGGTAAAAATTCATGGAGGATGCGGCTCTCCACTTTTGACGATTGCTAGTAGCGGCTTGTATGCCGTCTTGGTCAGCACATGACTTGAGATGAAAGAACAATGCTGTGCTAAGTAACCCTCACATAAGTATGGTACAGGCTTAGCGGGGCTTCTGGAAGGCTGGAAGTTAGATATCCTTAAAACTCTGTAGCCAGTTCCCAAGTGAGGAAACTTCAATTAACCCTTCTAGATTTGAATACTTCTGCTGTTTCTGACGACCACTCTTACGATCGTGAAGGATCCTGTACATAGTACTCCCATCACCAGGTCCAGAGCTAAGATTCAGCTAATTTGTTGCTCGTTATCCGGCACAAAACCGCCGGATAACGAACAACAAAACGGATAGGCCAAAACCTCCCGGAAACCGGATAACGGATAACGGATAACGGTTAATCCGCTCATCCCTGGTGCCAAATGTATGGTGCAGCGGGCGTCTGTATTCATATAACGTACAGACGTTGAGCAACATGTATTCAGGAGACGCTTCACACACTTAAGGCAACAAACGTCCGGATTCAGAGTGCTATACAAGTCGTTTAACTAGCAACCTGACTCCAAAGAAATGTCATAGACGCTACGCAGCGAGTGGCCGGATTCAGAAGGAGAACCGTCCCGTCATCCTCTACCCTGTAAAGTAGCGGTTTAAAGTTGTCGAAAATTAGCTCTATAGAATCAGTTGCGTGTGTCTGTCATCGGACACTAAACAGTGTCGAATGGCGGACCAATATCGGCTAATTATTATGTATTAGGTTGTAACGAATTAAATGGCACTGGCTCGCGCCATTTTTTGGCGCGTCTTTACGCGTTTGATCAAGAACAAACCGTAATATGTGGCATATCATTTAGAAGCGCAAACTTTGCTCCACCGGTGAGTACCAAATTTTCCATGTAAAAGTGGGAAAACTTTAGAGTTTTATTGACTTTTTTGCAGATGGACAAAAGGGTAATCCGAGGCATTTACTGGTATGAATTCAAGCTGGGCAGAGGATGCACATCCTACAGCTAAGGAGGCGGACGAGAAGATCAACGCCGCATTCGGTCAAGGATGTTCCACAATTCGGACGGCGTATCGTTGGTATCAGTAGTTCCGGAATGGAGATGAGAGCTTGGAAGAACATGAAGGTCGTGGGAGGCATAGTGATGTTGATGAGGACAAGCTGAGAGATGTGGTAGAGGAGGATCCACACAAAGGTACCAGGGAGATAGCGAAGGTTCTTGACGTCAGTCACAACACAGCTGCCCGGCATCTGAAGGAAATTGGAAAGACCAAAAAGCTGGAAAGATGGGTGCCTCACGAGCTGTCTGAGGAGCAAAGAAACCGACGATATGAAATCTCGTCCGCACTGCTTCTACGGAACGAAACGGACCCATTCCTTGATCTCATCGTAACCTGTGACGAGAAATGGATAATGTACGACAACAGGCGACGATCGGCACAGTGGGTGGACAGCGATAAGAGCCCCAAGGTTTTTGCGAAGCCGGAGTTGCACCAAAAGAAAGTAATGGTGACAGTATGGTGGTGTTCGCTGGGAATTATTCACCACAGCTTCCTCCCTCCCGGTGAATCCATCACGGCAGAGAAGTACTGCATTGAAATTAAAGAAATGATGAAAAAGTTGAAGGATATCCGGCCGGCCTTGGTAAACCGAAGGCGAGTTCTTATTTATGCTACTGGGATAAAAAAGCTTGTGTCACGTTGGCAAAGATGTGTAGAATCAGAAGGTTTTTATTTCGATTAATAAACTTGCCTACAAGCCGAGATATTAACTGTTTAAATTTACAGTGGTTGAGTGCCATTTATTTCGTTACAACCTAATATTTGTATGCAGATTAGACACCTCCGAGTGGGAATCGCATGATCCTATAATATATAATAAGTGGAAGCTTCTGTGTGTTTGTCTCCATACAGAGCCGGGATCACACTTGGGAGTAAATCGCACTAATGTGATTGAGGGTGGACAGTATTCAAAGAATCCGTTTTGAAAACAGCATAACTATATCCTACTGTCCTATTCTACATTACATTCAGAACACTTCTTGCCGAAGTAAAGGGGAGAAGGATCAAAGTTAAAAGGAATAACGTGTTTAAGATGCTGTGTTAGTGGATTTTGGTGGCGAAGCTCCCACCCCACGTCCCAACGTTTTTGCTGCCAGTAGGCCGCTCTATGTACGTCTGGTAAAAAATATACACGAGAACGAGAGCGAAAATATTTTCACAACCCACATATGGACGCAAGCCTGAGCACTGAACTCTTATATGCGGAGCGCAGGTTGAAAGTGAGAGTACTTGATCTGCGTGCTTGTTCATCGAACGTCAAGATTTACGATTCTTTACGGTCCAAAATGTCGTAAATCGTCAATCGTATTACGCACACTACTGATGGGTAGTCGGACGTTTTCGGAGCAAGCGTCATAATTATTTGGCGTGGTTTTTTTTCTAGATTCCGCGTGGTCTTTCACAAATCAAATGTTGAAATCGTGTAATAATTACTTCAAGCAAGTATGTAGCAGTTTCTATTATATAAGCGTTATGCCTAGCATTTATCCTCCCTCAATCGGCGGTTGAATGGCTCAAGAGGGGGTTTGCGCGGGATTGGGTCACCTGTATTAGGAAACAGATGAACATTCACCTACAGATACTTCAGATTTTGTCCAACGCGGTCATGCGGAATTATACATCGTGCCTGTTCCTAATTACATGGATCTAGAAAAGATTTCTAATTACGTGGATTACCACATTTGGTATGTAGCAGTGTTACAAAATGAAACCCCCTTCCCCAGCCGTCGAGGCTTTGTTGTACCTTCATGTTCGGATATCTCCTATTAGTCCCAGTTTCGGGGAATTCGCTAGTGTTCGTTGGTAGTCAATTCTTAAAGATTCTAATAACTGATGTACTCTTCTATAATAATTCACTCCGTACTGAAGAAATTGTCTGACTCCATTACTAACCATGAGCATTATTCAGTGTTATCGGATTCGGATATCCGTTATCCTATCCGAAGAAAATCGTCTATCTGAATCATCTGAGATCCGGGTTTGAAAAAATGGGCTATCCGATTCATCCGATTATGCGGGATATCGGAGTTGGACCCAATGTCTAGTAGACAACACATATCTTCGCCACGCTCTTTCTGGTAGGCAGCGCCTACACTACCAATCAAACGGAAATCGCAACAACGTAGACCTCTTCATTTAATATTAATATTTCAAAATTGCAACAGTACTGATTCTAGAAAGCTTCAAACCATCTCTTTTGAAACAAAATATTTTATAAAATTCCAAACAGTGCGTTCACTTATGTAGGTATGTGAATTTAAACATTTCAAAGAAAGCCATGCAAAAACTCTGAATTTTCTCGGGCAAAAAAACTAACCGTTGGAGTATCTATAGTTAAATCTGCTCGCTTTTTTGAAAGTTGTTCAGTTGGATTTCGAAAGCAGCAAGAAATACGTTTACCTTAATCCAATGCAACATTAAGCAAAGACCGTGGCATCTTGAATTGCTGGGTGCTACGTCTTCTCTTGACAAAACGAAACTGCTCTTTTTTTCGCTGCAAGATAAGCATAGAAGTAGTCACAGAGATAGAACGATGGGATGAGATTTTCCTCTTTAGGTAGGAGACACTCACTCAGCTGAGTTGGTAGAGGCAGGACAAATCTTCAACGCAAAAGCTTTTAGAGTTTTAAAGTTTTAAAGTCAAACATGCTGTTAAAAAAACGCAGCATGTTTGACTTTAAAGCTGCATGTTATATATCGAAGTCGCATGATTCCTTCACTCTTGCTCGTCAGCACCTTTTCACCTTGACCGTGACCTTATCCTGAGAATCGACGTAGCAAACCGTAGATATATATATGCTTTACTCCATACAGTGCAACCAATACAATGTAAAATGTTGCTCCATCTCGTGAATGCACCCGACGCCAGCCACAACTCCAGGAGCAGACTCCCGCAGTTCAGCGACGCTGCCGAGGGTGGCTACAGAAAGAACAACAATCAGGGGTGAACGAACGATCGAACGTTCCCTGCGTATAACAACACTCGTATGTACTTTACAAACGTAAGAGAAATGCATCGCGAAACGAAGTGACTGATCAGCAACAGTGCCTACCAACGCTGAGAGGAACATCTGAATCGATGAGGTGCTGAGGACAAGGTGAGGAGTTAGCGATTAGGACCGCATTTACACACAACGGAAGAGGACGAAGTTCTGGGGGAAAGAGGAACAACAGGAAGGCAAGTACAGCCCGTCAACACACACTAAACAACAAGAACAATCGTCTGGTCGGCACTTCTCGGCTCACAAGAGTGCCGCGTCTGAGAGGGAGGAAGGCATGCACGGAACGGATTGGCGACGAAGAATCGTAGTGAAACGACGGAGGAGCAGAGGAAAGAATTGGCAGATACGTACAACCATCACGGTCGCCTGAGTGGGGCCTATCACCACAACTGCTAGAGCGTACGATTCGCATGGAGGAATGTCTCTTTACAAGGATCACCATTATGGGCGAAGGGGTTGCATCGCCTTCGGCGGAAAGGCAACTCCTTCAGTTAACTATTAAATTTATCCTCAACTATATAACTAAAATAAAGGAGAACTAAATTTCCTCAATACATAAATCTTGTCGTCATTTTTTCTCGACGAGAGGTTCCTGAGGCAACGCTTCTCTAGCGTTTTTCCTCTGGAAATACGGAATGGAGAACAGCATGAGACCAGATGCCTGCAAGAGGATTCGAGATTGATTCGATATTCACTGAGACTTTCAAAAAAAGCGAGAACTTACCAGCAGGTTAGCGCCGCAGAATACGAACGACCAGATGTACGTGCCAGTAAGATCAGCCAGATATCCTGACACTGGTGGTCCAAACACGGTTCCAACTCCCTAAACACAGCCGTACTGTATATAAGTTCTTGGAACAGACGCTTGTAAATGAGGCACACTGGGATTGAAACCGTCCATCTGATCGCAGTCAGAATGAAAAGAATTAAAAATGGATACAGGTAAGAGTTTTCCAATTATTTTGGGGGAGGTGCGCCATGCATTCTGCTACTACGGGATGTAGTGAAGGCAGCTTGAATGCGTTGGTCTCTGTGATGACGTGTGGTGACCAGCGATGAAGTCAGCGTTTTACCTTCCATAGACAGCTGTAGTACCAATCCACCGACCCCGGAGGTAGAATGGGCGGAAAATCCGAACTAGGAACCTGGAATCGGGTACAAGAGGCAGCTGCGACCTCCTCCCACTGCGCTATCACGCGCCTCTGAGGATGTCATGAACAGTCATTCATGATATTCAAAACATCTTCAAAGCTCCGCCCATTTTCCGCTATAAAGGGCCAGGCGGAGGATAGCGAGAGGCAACGCGCGACGTGCGGCATGCACACGCACACCCGCTCTGACTCATAACTCAGGATCTCTCTCGAGATCGTTGAGAGTATGAGAATCATCCCAGGGCGAAGGCCATAAGAGAAGCTGGACGCCGACCCTTGTCGTCGGACCCGCACTCTAGCTCAATAAAGATTACAATTAAATGCAAACGCTTAGAAGACGGACAAATAGCAAATCAAGGAATCTCACTTTCTCTTTCCTAGATGTTTCTATTTAGTTTGCAAATTAGTAAAATTGCAATAATAAAATATAAGTAAAGACTGTGTTGATGAACCACCAAACCTTCCATTGGACAGTGATGCCGTCCAAACAGAGGACGTACGAGGACATTTTGTGGAAACCAGAGGAATGCCTGTACGAGGAGCGCCTGTGGTGCTATAGCTGGAAGCATCAAGAGTTGCGGCAGCCCAAAGGAGAACTAGAAGGACGTTGTCAAGAGAGGCACTAATTAATTTCGCCGCGAAATCCATGATTTCGGGCCGATTAATGATGTTCGTTCCCACTGTTATTTTCCTCGGTGTACTGTTATATACCATTTTTACGTTGAATTGGCCAATTTTCAAACCAAATTGGACACCATTCTAAGCTAGCTTCAAGACGTTTTAAGTCAAAGCGAACACTTCGAAATCGAAATGACCTCCAGGTAGGTTAAACTACACTTCAAAAAGATGGTGAGAATATTTTTTACCACATTTGCTTAAGCCATGAGCGGCTGGTAGAGGGGCTATATGTGGTTACAGGATGTTTTGTTGCGATCATAACTCTTGCGCCAGGCGGGACTCGAACCCGCATCTTCTGCTTTCCGGGCAGCGATGTTCGCCTTACACTACCAAAATTTTTTGCTCAAGGAAAATTTGGTATCACGTTTTTTGAAACGTTTCAGCTCACCTTTCCCAACAAGTGTGATGATTTTATAAAATTTTTAGTTTTAGAAAAAAAATCAATTAAAATTTGTCTTAATGCACAGCAAGGAAACAAGCATGTAGCGCATTAAAGGATCAGATCGGGCCATCCACCCAAAAATTCGCCGTAACTTTTATTTGCTTGATAGTGTATATGCCACTTACATGAACCATCAAAGTGAGGACATGTGTCTTTTTTACAATTCTTTTTGATACATTATTAACAAGTGTCAAGCTCCATAAAGGATAAAGGATAAAGGACGGCGTTATTCAATCCCTTCTGGGATGCGCCAGCGCATTCCACTTCTACGGGATGTCGTGGAGGCGACATGAATGCGTATTTGGCCATGCAATGACTTGCGGTGGCCAGCAGATGAACAAGTCAGCGCTTTATCCTTCCCAGACAAGTCTGGTACCCATTCACCGACCCCGGAGGGATGGAAGGCTTGGTTGCCTGGGCGAGAAATCCGAACCAGGAACCTGGTATCGGGTGCACGCGACAGTCGCGCCTCCTCCGACTGCGCTACACACGCCCTACTGCGCTACACGCGCCCTGTCAAACTCCATGCAAACAGAAATTTTGCTATCAATCGAATAAAAATCGCGGCACCTTGAAAGAGTGCATGTCGCAACCCTTTCTTTTAGCGCTAAAAAATGGCCAACCTCCTGCTCTTTAAAACAGGCTTTGAACCATTTTTTCCATAGAAAATAAAAAACTTATAAAATTTCAAACAATGTGCTCCCTTATTGGATAGTTGAATTAAAACTTTAACGAAAGCTATACTAAAGTTTTCCTTAAGCAAG
Organism: Heligmosomoides polygyrus bakeri; assembly: GCA_947359475.1. Classification (NCBI taxonomy): domain Eukaryota; kingdom Metazoa; phylum Nematoda; class Chromadorea; order Rhabditida; family Heligmosomidae; genus Heligmosomoides; species Heligmosomoides polygyrus. The sequence goes on from OX375868.1 coordinate 28,576,695, forward strand.
AAAAAGTTGTTCTAACCTTTTTGGAGAGTTTCTAGTGTAATGTAGAAGAAGCTAATTTCGATTTGAAAAGTTCGCTTTGATTTCAAAAGTTTGAGGCTAGCTTAGAAGTGTCCGTCTTGATTCGGAGCGCCCAATTCGATGCGAAAATGGTACAGATGTAGCATATGTTAGCCTAGCCTATCTACTACACCTTCAGAGGTTGCTTTAACCAGAATCAGAAGATTATGTAGTAAGACGTCGAGAACCCTCTAGTTAGTTAGGAAGACCTTTGGAATAATGAAGGGTTGAGGGGATAAAGCATGCTACACAAAACCCTACCCAACTTCAAAGAACGCTCTATGGCTTGAACAATCCAAAGCGCTCTTTGATGACTCTTGTGAAGTTCTCAAAAAAAAATTCAATCACTGGACAAGGAAATAAGCGTACCTGCCACAAAAGGAGAAGTCCGAACGCGTTGGTGAGCTTGTCGAGTCCGAGCAGATCGACAAGAATAACACTTGTCAGGCAAATATACGACGAAATCGAGAACCCGAACAGCCCAGCATATACAGAAAGTGAAAGGAAACTCGTGCAGAGGTAGCAACACGCCGTCAATATACCGCACAACTGAAAATATCGACATCTTTTTTGAAAGGAACTTCAGCGGCAGCTAACTAACAAACACATTCAAATGCTTCTGGTTGCTGTCTATCCAGTAACTTCCCCAATTTTTCGCCGCCGTGTTTCGATACACACTTCGGCTTTAGCTATGCCCACACTAACTGTCATTTCCATAGGGGCTACTGGTCACTATATATTGGATCCGAAGCCGATTCGGATAAATCGAATTCGTGATTTTTTTCAAATCTTGAATAAATGAGTCATGCGGATAATGGCATTTTTGGAGAGAACGCTGGATGGTTCAGAAGTAAGGATTTTTCAACAGACTAAATTTTCCTATGGTTCAGATAACTGATTTTGATGAGTAACCCAGTCTCCTAACCGGACCAGATATCCGATCTCAGGAAAAGTCAGCTATTTCAATCATCTGGAAAACTGTTCTAGTGAAATTTATCCTTATCTGAATCATGCTAGGATTTCCAAAATGCCCTTGTCCTTTGTTCCGAATTATCCGAATCTGCGTCGGAATCAATGTAATCAATGTATACTGGTCACCCATAACGGCTTTATTTCTCTTATAGGAACGAGCTCTTTCAAAATGACCGCAAACGCGCTAGAATGCTCCGGTGTGCTTTTTGGGAGAATCGCTGGTAACGTCGAGTCGGAATACGCAGCAACACAGTGAAGAAATTTCGGCGCAGTTCAAGTTGGGTGGGATAAGCCTATAAGGCCTGCAGCAGAGTTTTGCGGATTACCGCCTTGTCGCCATTAGCGAGGAGTCGACCACATCTCTCAGCGGGAGCAGTTCTCGAGCCTTTGCTGCTAAAGTTAGTTGGGTACATGTCACGAAAGTGGGCAGCATTTGGAAGTGGACCGCGCTAGCCAATCATAACCAGGAGGAGCAACGACCGAACACACGCTAGCCAATCATGCTACCACCCGTGCACACACTCTTAAATAAAACATCCATTCGATGCGGCCTGATTGGCTGGCTCGTTCTCACCTCTCAAAGCTGCCCACATTCGCGACTTGTACAGTTATGTGTACGGATAAGGCTGATGTAGCCGAAGTTATTGGCCAAGAATTGCGCTAAATTTGTGGCGCGGAGCGGCAGGGGGTACCGCGATAATTGTTTCTCGACACGACTCCCAAGCCAGTTGGAGCGTGGGTCCCACCACGACAGGAACAGGTCGTAAATCGATGCGGCAAACCTCTGCTACAAACCTACCCCGACATGGCAGAAGTAATGACTTAATAGATACATACACAATGATACATACTCACACACGTTGGTCTCACGAATTTAATAAAGCTTCTCCCACCTCTCAAATTTAACTGCAGGTACGCATGTGGGTAGGGGGTCTGGTCCGGAGCCCACCAAAGACTATTGTAATAAAATAGAATTTGTACACAACTGCTCCTCAGAGGTGGCTGATTTTGTGCGAAAGTTGAACACGTAGCCTGATTTGCTTAAGTCACTGAATGGTATAGTTATGCTCTCGAAATTCCTTCGAATATTCGAATGGTTTTGAACCCCTAAAAAATCAAGCATTCGAAAAAAGCGGTTTTCTGAATAGTGGATTCGAATACATTCGAAAAACGCGATTTTTTTTTAAATACTGGAACAAGAATATTCAAATTCGAATGAAAATCATTCAAATACCTATTCGAGTAGTTCATTCGAGCACAGCTATAGCTACATATAAGGCAAACACAATCAGGATGGCTCCATTATAAAGGAGAATAGAGGACGGCGCTCATCACTCACTGCTTAAAATGCGTCAAGTATCCCACTTCTAAGGGAAATCGCGGGGATAATTGAATGCGTATTTGGCCTAACCAATGGCTAGTAGTTACCAGCAGACGTATGAGAGTCAGTATTTCATTCTTCCTAGAAGAGTCCGACACTAATTCACTGATCCGAGAAAGTTGTAGGGCTTCGCTCAATTAGTAGGGGCTCAAACCAGGAACCCCATTCGGGCGCATGCTGGCTCTTCATCAGATGCGTTAGCAGATGACCGGTAAACTCCGCAAAGATATCACTGTTGACCAAGAGTTCCCTGCTCTTGCAACACCTCCTGAATCAACTGAGGCGCAGCGGTTGTCAGCTGGGCACTAAAGAACAGATCTAACCGGTTTCGCTTAATTTGCAACGCGTAAGAACACCCTTGCATACGACGACCATCGAAGGGAAGAAGTCAAATACCGAAAGTGAAACGTTGTACATCCACAGCCTATTCCTGGCTGTGTCCTGTCCGAGACCGTAGGGCAGTGGCAGTCTGTGATCGGCCACAACACCAAAGACAACTCGACCGAGGGTGTTGCACATTCCTGAAACGCGGACGGCGGTTCAAAGAGCAGCTGTGACAGAGACTACAGTTCATTTCTCACCGAAAACGGACAGCACTCTGGAAGCGCTGACGGGGTCCAGACCGACGCCTTTCGTGGCATGAAGCGGCAGGAAGTACAGCGGAGAGTTGAACCCGACCGATGTGAGGAGGTTTGATATGGCGAAGATGAGGAAGGTGGGGTCGATTAGGAGCGACAGCGACAGCATCCTCGATATCGTCCTGAAAAGCAAATGGTTGAAGGAATTGGAACTGATTTACAAGGCCTGAAGCCGGTTGGAGTAACAGAATTTCCATTCAATTGAAAGCCGCAGGCTGCTCGACGAGTGTATGCTATCTCTTCTTGTAGCTAACCCAAAAATTGGTGCTTTGCTGCATTAAAACGGTCAAATCCATTGTTTTTTCTTTTAAAAAAAAGAGAATTGTGAAATCGCGACGTCGTGTTCATTTTTTGAGGGATATGAACTAAACATACTAAAAAATGGACATATAAAAGGACATTGACACTTTGCATTTACATATTCGCACATTTCCAGCGAGAAATTAAATAAATACATCGCACATTTTCCTATAACAAAAAACTATTCTGATCCCTCAGAGAATGCCTAGTTTAGCCACTGTCTGACAAAGTTTTATCTAAATCCGAAGATGTTCAGAACAATTGCAAAAGTGTCCAGTTTGCCTTGAAAAATGCTTACTTTGACGTAGAATCGTATATACCGCTTTTGTAATCAAACGTGTTCACCTATGCATATACAGCGATGTTTCACAGCTTATACTGAAGGACGACCCGTGGTCCTTTGCCGGTTTAAATACAAACGTAGCGCCTAGCACATGCCTTGACGTTCACTTCATTGAAAGTGAAAAGGTGTTTTGAAGTTTTCCAATAGGGGGAATCGATTCTTGCAATTAGATTTACTGAACTTTGAATTTGACCTCAAATGCAATTCTGATTGCTTAGGATTACTAGAGATCTTGACTAGCTGCGCTACTTTCCTCGAAATTCGGTATAGGTCGTTAACGTGGCCTACGGATGGGAGGGGGAATATACCAGAATAATTGAACTCTACTAGTACCAAAATTTCTCAATTAAAACATCCTCAAAATCCATGTGGCAACGGTGATTCATTAAGTACGCTGCAAATGGAAAATCATCGGTTCATCCGTCATCAGCCAACGTCTTAGTATCAACTGCACAACAGCGGGATCGAAGATATGTAGTGGTACATGACCGTCTAGTCGGAGTGTAGTTTAGTGTCCCTTCTCGTCTCAAAAATTTCAATACTAATTCAAGGAAAGAATTCCGTTCTCGAGGGAGAAATAACACCATTACATCATTTTGTGGCTCACCTCAAAGGGGCAGTAGTGGCTTAAGGTCCTTACTGACTAATCAAAAACGCTCGTCAATCTACAGGGTGCGTAAAAAGTATTGACGCACCTACTTTTTGTTTCAGCTCCAGCTTTCTCTTTCTACCCCTCTAGGTTTTTGTGTGTTATTTTTGTTGTCTGTATTGTGCTCAAAAAACACTCAGGAAAAAACTGAAGAAACATGATCGTCACCGTTACGGTGGCCCTTTTTTTGTCTGTTACCCAGACAGCTGAATACTTCCTTAACAAGAGAATTAGGCGCTGTTCGAAACGGTTGGTGAGGAAAGAGGCCAGCAACCCAAACGTCAGCCACGGCTCTGTCATAGCAGATGATGATTACAATATGTTCAAACACGATAACGTTCAAATCCAAAATTATCAATCTTTGTCCGATAACGGCAAACGGATAAGGCGCGCAGGTTTGGACAGCTTCTCAGACGAGCACAGCTTAAACGTGAATCTGCTGGAATACTCTTTTGAGGCGATTTTGGAGAATGAGGTCTGGGCTACTTTCAACGGAAGTGACCAGTCGCAGAAGGCTACCCTGTTAAAAGCACGGAACGAAATCCAAGCGAGTACTTGCGGCGCGTGCTCATGAATTTTTCCGTCGTTTTCGTTCCTGTATTCTCCGTAAAGGAGCCAATGTCAATTACGAGTTATTCTATCGTGTTTGCAAAATCATTTTCCATATTTCTGAAATTAATATTTTAATACTTACTGCGCAATACTATTTCCATAGCCGTCATTTACTACGTCAATACTTTTTACGCACCCTGTAGTCACTAAGCAAGGAGAAACCCAAAAAGCTTTTAGTCCTGTGAACATCGCAAAACGCTGAACAATAACATATTCATCATCATTGAAAACACATGTTACATGTTGGATGTCATCGTCTAAAACATCTGAAGATTCGTGCCTCTCGCGCTCTGAAATAGACTATAAAACTACAAAAAACTAATAGACTATAAATCTTATATCCGGGGTATCCGGGGGGGGGGGGGGGTAGGAATTTTCAAAGCCTGCTGCGATCGATTCGCATGGTAGTAAGGGCCGAAATCGAATCCAACAACGCGGAAACAACCTAAATGGTGCTTCTTCTAGTGTAATGTGATAATTTAAGGAAAACAATACGGCTGTTAATGTCAGGGTTCAATCTCTACCTGCAAGCAGATTTCTGTTTATATCACACCGTTGCTAAGACGCTGAGAATGCTTTTGACCTTTGGCTTTCAAAATTGCTCCGGGCAAACTCCACATAAGTCCTTCGGCTTTCGTCCGCGGTCTAACAGCAATAAAACCAAGGAAAGGGGAAGTGCGACTACATATCCCGGTTGCTGTCAGCTCCTCATTTTTGACTTACTGTAGTTTAGTGGATTTCATTACGTTGCTTGCTGAAAATGAAATTCTTCTAGCATTATCTGGCACATCTTCAAGAAATTGCTTTCTTCTAGAGTACTGCTGTCGTAGCCTTTTTTTCAGAGTAACGCTCTTTAACATAATGTTGTGTTGTATTTTTTATTTGTGGTTTGTTTTGTCTTAATGCGCGGTAATATCCGCGCCACAAACAAATAAATAAATTTAGGATCATTTAAAGCTAAGAGACTTGGAGAAGACGTTCACACTCACTTCAACATATTGGAGCCCGACACGTTGTCCGTAGTAGTGTCTTCGGACACTTCTTCACTGGCTTCTCTCACTTCTTGCAGTTTATCTACGGAGACGGCAGCCGGAGTGCTCACTGCACGACGTTGCAGTGAACCCGTGGACCTGAAAGCGCTAATGTACCATACCTGTGACCAAAATTTAAAATCATAGAAGACTCCGGAATTCCTAAATAATCTTACTTGACATTCTACTTCTTTCTTAGGCCCCAAAGCCTCCTTTAGTAAAAAAAAGGTGGAGAGATTCCCGGATAGTATTCCCAGGAATGTATTCCCTCACCTGTATTTGTCAGGATCTTCCTTGAACTCGGCTACGTTGGTGATCGAACCGGTGTAGAACACATCCTTCCTGTTCAGGAAGCCAACCTCTCTGTCGCCCACTGTGTCGCATCGTCTCCTCTTTGCGCCGGTTACTGAAAGACGATTAAGCGTAGGCCGCTAAACAAGCTGCTGCTCAGAAGCAGTAGAAGAAAACCCACGCTCTTCGTCACCAGGGTTGATTTCAGTCAACGATTTCGCCTCCCTGATGATCTCGTGCGACGCTGACAAATTCCGCTTCAGAGGTGTGAGCAGAGCGGCACTTTCCTGAATCAGTCACGAGAATTTCCTTGGGAGCATGTCACCGACAGCAATGCAACTCAGCGATGCTTCGCCTTGTTGCGGAAATAGCGGCCGATACGCATTAACCGATCTATCGCTGGATCAACGCTACTTACGGAATGATTACAGGATTTAAATTTCAGCCGCTGCGCGTCGAGGCAATCCACTAACATCGACAGAAGTATAGATCGAATTGAACTATAGATATTGCCTTATGCGCAGATTTGAAACGTTACGTTCGCATCCTGAGTACCACGCACATAATTCTACACTCACAATGCATACCAAGTTGGGCACTCTTCTTTGAAAGGTTGACACTTCCGAAATCAAACTAAACAATTTTACATCAAATCGAGCGCTTTCTTAATTCGTCCACCCCAAAAAATGAACACACAAAACTTTATAAAATGTTTATTTCTCATTTGAAAACTATGGTTTAAAGCTTATTCTAAAATGCAGAAAAGCAGCAATTTTTTGTACTAAAATGAGATGGCTCCATGCACTCACTTGTTTAGCCCGGCACGATTTTCAATTGATTGGCAGCGAAAATTTCGTTTGCATGGTGTTATATAGTTGTCCACGGCACAACGAGAAGAGTTATAAAAACACATCTACCTTCATTTCGATGTTTCAGATTAGCAGCATTCACACTATCAATCAAAGGGGAAATCGCGACGTCCTGGACAAGTCCTTGCACAAGACCCTTTTTGCCACAAAAATTGCTGCTTTTCTGCACTGCAGAATAAGCGATCAATCATTATTTCTCCTTGGAAAAAACAAATTATATAAATTTTCAAGTTCAATTTTTGGAGCAGGTGAATTAAAATTTTCCAAAGAAAGTCATGCCAAATTTTCCTTTATCTAAAAATATTTTGACCTTGCATATAGATTAGGTTGACATATAGGTTCAATATGTCAAATTAGACACTACTTTTAACAAGCTTTACACTCATAAAATCAAGATAAACATCTCACAAATTATAATGAGCTTCTCCCACATGAAAACCTGAGATGGTTAAAATGATTTTTTTGTTTAGGGAAAACTAAGTGCGAACTTCTTTGAAATTTTTTAATTCACGTGCCCCCCCCCCCCAACGAGCGAGCACACTCGTTGAAGTTTTTCACAACTATCATTTTACAAGGAAAAAATAATGACTCAAAGCTTGTTTTGGAATACAAGAAGACGGTGATTCGCGCAATAAAATTACAGATCACGCCATGCCTTCGACAGATCATAGTGACACTTATTTGGTTGATAAGATAAATGCTGCTTACTTGAACAACGATGCGAGGATATGTGTGTTTTGCATAGCTTTTCCTGTCGTGTCGTTTCCATCTGTTCTAATTCACGCAAACCAAATGTATGCTATCAATCAAATAAAAATCGCGACGATCTAGTCCATTGCATGGCGCGATCTTTTATTCTAATAAACTATACTACCACTACCTTTCTACGCTCTAAACAAATTTTTACTCATAATTTTTCCTCAGAAAATAAACTCTTTATAAAATCTCAAACTCAGTGTTGTTCATTTATTAAGGCACGTGAAATAAAAATTTTCAAAATAAAGCATATTAAGTTTTCTTTGAACAAAAAATTGTTTTAACGGTCTCGAAGAATCTCTATCTTAATGTGGAAGAAGGTCGCTTTAATTTGTAAGATGATCTGCTTGATTTCGGAAGCATCAAGCTTGCTTAGAAGAGTGTTTAATTCGATCTGAAAAGTGAGCAGTTTGACTCGAAGTGTCCGATTTGATTCGAAAAGTGTCCAGTTTGGTATATATCAAAACATCTACCTCACCAAAAACTTCTTTGATCATAAACTTCTTCGACCTATTACTGCCACAATGTGGTCCACCACCTCTTTTCTCATTTTCACCTTTCTGTGAGATTACAAAATGGAAGAAACAACAGCGTTTGCCCTTTCCGAAATGGACCCACTTCGATGGTCGCGCTCTCCGGTTTCTTCCCTTCAACAGCGTCCTCATCGTCGACGCTCACTTCCCTGAAGTGTAATGGTCGGAAGGTCCAGCCGCACAGAATACATAGGCCGAGTACACCTGAAACACCACGTCACGACTTCCTTCCCAGCATATGAGTCGGTGATATCTTTGGATATAAGCTAGCTGCTCATCTGAACTCGTTACGCCACCCACTCCGCTCTCTCTCGGCCCAACCACTTGGCACCACATCTTAGGAAAGACGTTTAGAAAATGTCTTGTTTTTTTTCCTATAGTGCAGGACTGGGTTAAAGGAGATGATTTTTAGACCGCAGATCATACCAAGAAGCTGGCTTAATGTTAACGCACTGGTATACAGGGCTCTCAAGGAAGCTGCGAAAGTAATCTGCCTCCTTCCATTCTCTATTCCACTAACCTTGGAAACACAGGAACACCGATCTCCATCCATAGTGACTGATGAGGAACTCGTTGATCGGCGAGAACAACACGGTACCGACTCCAGCGCCAGCAACAGCGATTCCCGTCGCCAGTGATCTTCGTCTAAACACCGAGTCAATCAGTTAAACCGCAGCCAGAAACTCGTAAACGGAGCGCCACTGTATGTTAGTCTTTCCCCTGAGATAGGGGTTGATTAGCCTCGTCCTTTGTCATATCGTGGGATATTTAGTCGTGCGTAGCGTTATGATTTGACGTTTTTGGCCAAATGATCCGGAAGATTGGAGAAAGGGAGCGGAGCACTGCTGCACACCTGCACCTCCGTACCCTCTGCAAAACTTGTTCGAGTGCTCAGTGATTACCAATTGAGGACTGCTCGTTTGGAAGAGGACCATTTTCACTCCGTCATGATCGGTAATTTCATGAAATTTTGCGAGGAAAATTTTGCGAATCGGAGCTCACATAGGGAAACATCTTCTTCATGATGCGCTGCGTAGATTTGACACCATTACATATGCACATTGTGAAAAACAATTGTTAAATTAAAAAAGAGATGTTAAAGTTGCGTATGAAATGTTTTGGTTTTCAACAAAGAACTTCCTTGCCAGCTACAGCACGGTGGAACTTGTAAGACCAGAGCGCTCGGTCATCGTCGCTAGAATAAGGTCGGAGAAGTTCTACGGGCCTCGGTGTTCGAGGCTAATCCTACGCGCCCTTTCGTACTCAGTAGTCGACAGATGAAGTCATATTGCGACAGTGATTATGATGAGATGGGGGCTGCTGAGACGGAAAAGCGCGGTTAAGGTGACCGAACGCGAAGGGCTCGAACAGCGGCGATTCTTATTGTCCGAGCACACAGCGAATGGTCTGATATAATCCGAAGAATCTCGCGAGCTTGAGCGCTTGAAGGAATGCGGAAGCTGACTGTCTATCTGGAGTCGGAACACGTGCCAACGTTCTCTAAAGTCACAGATAAGACTATCCTTGGTGAACTTGAGCTTTTCCTACGAAGGTAGACGACCTGACGTTTACGCATATCTCAAGGGCAAAGTTGCACGGAATTCGAGAGATAGGACGAACCTCCTCTAGATTTGCACCGACGTGATACCAATGCTCTCTTAACAACCACCACTACCAAAGACAACTTGCGCATTGTGTTCATGAGCGCATAATGCCGGTTTTTGCGTGATTCCATTCCAGGTTCCTTGTACGGATTTCCCTATCAGGCCAATCAAGCCTTCCCGTTCTCGGAGTAGGTAAATGACTACTAGACTTGTTTGGGAAGGACAAAACACTGACTTGCCCATCGGCAGTCACTGGGAGTCAATGTATAGGCCAAATACGCATTCAAATTGCCTCCGCGACATCCCTTAGAAATATTGGGTTGTTGATAATTAATGTCGTTTGTTCTCATAGACGGCATGAACTGTACAATCTTAGCGATTGCGTAGCCAAGATTATTATATACTATTAGTACTGTATGTAAAGGTTAGACTTTAGACTGTCTTTATCGAAAACTGAAAGTGTCAATAGCAAGAATAATTTGGTACAAAACTATGTTGAAGATGGACAATAAAGAGAGCATTATCGGTACTGTTTTATGTTTTACTTCCAAAATGGCAAAGATGCGGTGCAAGCTGGGGAAAAATTGTGTGTAGTTTACAGTGAGGAAACTGAAATTGGAGAGACCAAAGCCGGTGAGATGCACCCCATACTAGTCGCACAATCACTAAAGATGACGATAAAATGAGGGCGTTAGTCGAAACTAACCGACACATTACAACTTGAGAGAACGCATAGAAGCTTGACATATTGAGTTCAGCTGTCTTCTTACAGTTACAGCAGTTTGGTTGCGTAAACAAACAGGATGTACTAGGTTCCTCACGAGTCAAAGGAAATCCACCATACCAAACGCATTAACATGCGAGGGAAGAGTCTACTTTGAAGTGCCTCCAAGAAGCCAAACTATTGACTCCAGTGTCTGCTGTCGTCAACTACTGAAATATAACGAAGAAGTTAAGAAAAAACGACTTTAATGGCCAATCGCAAAGGCGTGGTATATCAGTATGGTAACACCAGACCCTACAGGTTTTCGATACCCGCCAAAAATTAACAGAGCTCAACTGGGAACTGATGTCACATCCACTATATAGCCCTCCCCTTGCACCTTCAGATTAATATTTGTCTTGCTCCTTTTGAAGCTATTTGAATTATGAAACTTTGGATTCCGATCAGGCTGTTAAAAATGAGTCGCATCAGTTCTTCATTTCTAAAAAACACGGCCTCTTCCCAGATTTTTTTTTGGAATTTTTCAACTTACCAAAAGACGGCAAAAGGCCATCCAACAAAATTGTAAATATATCGCTGATTAATGCTTGTTGTTAATATAAATGAATTCACTTTGAGACATCTAAAAATTATTAAAAATTATTCAATCCATTAAACATTATTATCGAACAACCCAAAAGAATGGTCGAACAGGGCTAATGTCGTACTTTAACCACCAGAACGCTTAATCTAGCAGATAAACTTCACACCGAAGCATCGTCCTCAGAGCACTTCCTTCAAGTAGCTCGATCGCGACAAGAAACGTGTCTCAGTTCAACTCACTTCTCAAAGTACATCGTCACTACGACAATCGCGGGACAATACATCAGTCCGAAGCCAATACCCATGATAACTCCGACGGAGAAGACGATGTGCCACATCTCTGTCGCGAAATACGATGCAGTGCACCTGAAGGGATAGAAGCTGAGCTTAGTTCTTCCAGAGCAACACTGTGAGCTCCCTTACCCGACAGAGGCGATGATGGCGCCAGTTATCGTCGTCGCTCGACATCCGTACTTGTTGCAGATCGCTGACGCCAACGGCCCACTTCCCAGTGTCAGACCAGTGAGCAGGGAGATGATCATCGCGCACACGGTGTTGTCTGAGTTGAACTCCTGAAATGGGGCCACTTTTGCTAGCCTTCCTCTTTCGCAGACGAGTGGCAGCGCATTCGCCGGCTATCGCCTGCATGCAATATATTTCCACTTTTACGACTCCCACACTCAACCTAGGGTCGGATTCACCACGTCTTAAACCCGCGGGTACAGGTAGAGGTACCGCAAAGGAATCGCTACCGCTACTCAATACGGATAGTGGGTGCGATCCCCATACGGTATCTCTACCTATACCCACTGCTTGATGAATCCGGACCCTCATAAACACTCCACTTTTTAGGCATACTCCAATTTCAGAGTGGATACAAAAAGACAATCATCTGGCATGCACTGTTTGTCGCAGATCTACTCCATTCAACAGCCTCGAATTGTGTTTGGATATTCACGGCTCCGAAGTTGATGAGACGACCGTATCCTCAGTCCAATAAAGTTCCTCATAACATCCTCATGGCATGGAAGCATTATAAAAGTGTTGGTCTCCTCGCCAGCCGTGAACATCCATTCGTACGAGTCCCTGACAAGCCGAATCGGGAGTTTGCGACTGAAGCGATATGTCCTCGTACTAGCTTTGACGATTACGTCAGTTGACTATGCTCCAACGCACTACGTCGACTACGGCGCTGAAGAGGTCGAGGCCTACTACGTGGAGCAGGAGGAGTTCTATTAGGTTGTAACGAATTAAATGGCACTGGCTCGTGTCATTTTTTTGGCGCGTCTTTACGCGTTTGATCAAGAACAAACAGTCACATGTGGCATATCATTTAGAAGCGCAAACTTTGCTCTACCGGTGAGTACCAAACTTTCTATGTAAAAGTGGGAAAACTTTAAAGTTTTATTGACTCTTTTGCAGATGGACAAAAGGGCAATCCGAGGCATTTACTTGTACGAATTCAAACTGGGCACTACAGCTAAGGAGGCGGACGAGAAGATCAACGCCGCATTCGGTCAAGGATGTTCCACAATTCGGACGGCGTATCGTTGGTATCAGAAGTTCCGGAATGGAGATGAGAGCTTGGAAGAACATGAAGGTCGTGGGAGGCATAGTGATGTTGATGAGGACAAGCTGAGAGATGTGGTAGAGGAGGATCCACACAAAGGTACCAGGGAGATAGCGAAGGTTCTTGGCGTCAGTCACAACACAGCTCTCCGGCATCTGAAGGAAATTGGAAAGTCCAAAAAGCTGGAAAGATGGGTGCCTCACGAGCTGTCTGAGGAGCAAAGAAACCGACGATATTAGATCTCGTCCGCACTGCTTCTACGGAACGAAACGGACCCATTCCTTGATCGCATCGTAACCTGTGACGAGAAATGGATAATGTACGACAACAGGCGACGATCGGCACGGTGGGTGGACAGCGATGAGAGCCCCAAGGTTTTTGCGAAGCCGGAATTGCACCAAAAGAAGGTAATGGTGACAGTATGGTGGTGTTCGCTGGGAATTATTCACCACAGCTTCCTCCCTCCCGGTGAATCCATCACGGCAGAGAAGTCCTGCATTGAAGTTGAAGAAATGATGAAAAAGTTGAAGGATATCCGGCCGGCCTTGGTAAACCGAAGGCGAGTTCTCCTTCTGCACGACAATGCTCGCCCCCATGTAGCACGAATGACGTTGCAGAAATTGAATGAGCTGAGCATTGAAACTCTACCACATCCTCCGTTTTCTCCCGACCTCTCCCCAACAGACTACCATTTCTTCAAGCATCTTGGCGACTTCTTGGTAGGGAAAATATTCAAATACCAACAGGATGCCGAAAGTGCCTTCGAAGATTTCGTCAATTCCAGAACTTCTGATTTTTATGCTACTGGGATAAAAAAGCTTGTGTCACGTTGGCAAAGATGTGTAGAATCAGAAGGTTTTTAATTCGATTAATAAACTTGCCTACAAGCCGAGATATTAACTGTTTAAATTTACAGTGGTTCAGTGCCATTTATTTCGTCACAACCTAATATAAGAAAGGCCATACCTTCTCCAAGGTGATCACAGGCGAATTCAACGCCGAAATCGGGTCGTGAAGGTCGCATAAGGAACTTCACATCTGAACCCACGGTCTGGATTGAAACGGGCAAGGAGATTGCTTGAGTCACGTTGACTAAGACCACCCATTGAAACTCTGGAAGTTCCAGAAGCCTCCCGCTCTACGATGGACCTGTGAATCCCTGGTGGCCAGTTCCAGAACGAGCTCGACCACATCATCTTCAACCGCAAGTATTGCCTGACCGATGTTTCCGTTGTCCACAAGTTCTAAACTGATCGGACCACCACCTCCTTCGCGCAATGTTCCGCTTTTTTCAGAGAAAAATATCATGGAAGTCAAGAAGAAGTTGTTAAGGTCCCGTTTCATTATTTGGCGTGTTTGAGAATGCTATCACCATCATTTACCCTATAGGATCCAATTTCTATGCATCCTAAGAACACTTTAAAATAAATAAAAAGCTTCATAAGAACGACAAGGTCTAGACGGAACCTTTGATTTATTGCAAGAAAATGGCGTCATCGAAGCAGCGTAAATTGCGTGGCACGAAATTAGATGTCATACATAATTATCCGACAACGCCATAGCACGCAAAGGAGCTGGGATATACAGACGCACGAAGAGATTGCAAATCTTGTGAATCAAGAAAGACGAACCTTCATTAGGACCTCGACGAGCACTCCAAATGAATAGACGAATCCATCGGCAAAGACGTGCACGAAGAACGAGCCCAACACCACCACCCATCCCCAGCCGCCGTCTGGTGGAACTGGCACCAGCCTGCTGTTCCTCGACGGTGATGCCACTGCCGTCATGCTGAAATTGAATCCGTTCAGCCAATCAGTTAACTGAGCACTTTTCAGTAAATCGATAGGGGGTGGGGACAATGCCTGCTAAGCGCTAGCGGACCGATAAACACTGATGAGCACAAAGGAAACGCGGCACGGGTACAATTCAACAGATCAGCACTTGGAGATAAGGGCACCGCGTAGGTGATCGAAGAGAGATGAACCAAGTCGCGCTAGAACGACGCCATTAGTTGCACAGCACCTTCCTGGTTCAAGAAGAAGGCGGAGTCGTAATTCATTAAAGCGTGCTTCTAGTTAGCACTTCTGTAGACAACGACCGTCCAACGAAAGAGACATAACTCGGCGCTCTACCTTCGATCAGCTTCAATACCGCTCCTGTCCGCCTTTTGGTTTTTATGCAGAGTAGGCGCAAAGAACTGCCGTTTTCGACGTTTTCACAAGACTCTCTAAAAAGCAGCCTATTGAAAAATATTGAAAAACAAAGGTGATCATTCAAATTCAGTGTTGGCGACCTGTACAATGTTGCAGGTATTATACAATGATTTTAGAAAAGACATCTGAGACCTACAAAACCTGGGTTCTGTCAGTACAATTATCTCGAGCGAGTAGCCGCCGTTCGGTCTTTTAGGTCACCAAAACTGTATCTTTCTGAAACCACTGGATGGCTCCTACATCATTGGATAGACCACCCACATTGGATTCGGCTAGTAAGATATTTTGTTGATTAGGCCACTTCATTTGGAGTCATGGGAAAACGGCAGGGGTTTTTTGCGTTAATCTCGCCAAAAAACCAAAAACAGGAGCGGTACTGTAGAGCACGGGCATTTTCAAAATTTCTCGGCACATGTTCGCAGAATAGGAATTTTATCCTAACACAACTGCACATTGTATACGAGAGAAATAATAAATCTCGAACAATTTTGCTAACGTATAGAAGACGAAGACATTGTTCATTGTTTTAGCAGGCCAAAATGGATGCAAGAACTTCGAGAATAATCCTAGGCGCACTTCTGAAGGTCACCACCCGCAAACGTATAATGCAGACACGTATTAGGCACATCAAAGCAAGAATGAAGCCATAAAAAACAAGAGGGTCCCGACGACCATGAGAAAGAGTTAACACAAAGACAAACTGAAGTTACGTCTCAGCAGAAAAAAAAGCTTTCAAATTCATATATAGCCCCACTGATTGGAGAAGTGGAACAACTTCACATATTCGTACTATGATTTCACTTCTGATCAGTGCAGTCAATAGAGTACAATGAAGAAAGGTCTCCACCTTAGTCAATCCCGCAAGCTCCCCGCATTTTGTTGATACAGATATATATATATATATATATATATATATATATATATATATACATACGTATATATACGTATATATATATGTATATACATATATATACGACGATCGCGAAAAGCGTACTATTTTCAATAATACGCGAGATTTTTTTAAAGTTACTATTCTTCAATATAACCAACAACATGTAGATTAATTTTCACAAGAATGCTTCGATGTGACCTCTCTTGGCTTTTACATAGGCTTCAAGTCTTGGTTTCACTGATTCCACGATGCGCCGCAGGTAGCTGGCATCGGTTTCTGCCAGGGCTTGATTAAGTTCGCAGCGAAACTGGTCCAAATTGGTGATGTTTCTCTTCCTCAGCTTCTGCTCTAGATATCCCCATATAGCAAAGTCTGGGGAATTTAAATACGGGCTGTTAGATGACCATTGATCCTTCGTTAGGTATCCAGGGAAGTTGGCGTCCAGATACGCAATCGCCGTCCTCACTCCATGGGCAGGAGCCCAGCCCTGTTGAAAGATCACCTCGAATTTTCTTTTAGAAGGGAAGGACTACTTTCTTCAGAACCTCCTCTTGATATGTTCCAGCGTTGATTTTCACGTTTCTTTTCACGAAAACAGGCGGCGTCTTCTGGTTTGCTATGATACCGGCCCACACCATCAGTCCTTTGGGAAACAGCGAGTTTGTGACGATCTTCCTTTTCCAAGTGTTTCCTTGATTGGGTCTCAAGAGCTGGCGATCACTCTAAGCGTTACGATCGACTTCGATCATGAAATTTTTTTCATCTGTCCACAGCACTTCATCGACGCGACGTACTGAGAAAAGCAATAGCAGTTCCTTGCACTTCTTCCCTCGGCTTTCCTTGGCTGCCTCTCTCAACTGCTGTCCGTTGGCCAGACGATAGTTACGAAGTCCTAGTTCATTCTTAACAATCGACTGGACAGTAGAACGAGCCTCTTTGCGATCTTGCTAGGAGATTTGCTATTGTTTCTGTCGATCCTCTTGTTGATGATCGCACGGTTCTTCCTTGTATTCACAGAACGAGGACGACCTGTCTTTGCCTTTATGCAGACATATCCTTTCTCCTTCCGCTGCTTGATGATCCATTGAACTGTTCTCAATGGAATACTGAGCTTCCTCGCAATGGCGGTGATGGACTATCCGCTTTCAGTGAGGTGGGCTGTCGCTTCTCGATGAGGGGGTACGGTCTCATAGAGGCTACAAACAAAAAGTTACATATATCACAGAAACTGGATTCAGTGTCGTAAAGGATGAGCTCAAAGACACACGATTTCAAAAAAATATAAGAGAAACAGGTAGGCGCAAATATCACGACAATACTTATCGGCCACCCTGTATACTATATATATATAAACCTATTAGTCCTTTATTCGCTATGGAGACAAACGGATAAGCTTTCATTCCAGCATCAAATCTTCTTCTAAAGCCTAACACACTTTAGGTGCTTTGGGAAGAAGGTTTGAATGGCATAAACAGTGAATTGGGATAGAACTGTATTTCTAATTCCTAGTCGAAGTGTCCCAACGAGCGCAGAAATAAAACCGTATCAAATTTGACAGCAAAAAACGATAGGTTGAAAACAATGGGATAGGTCGAATAAAGAGTAAACAGGAATTCGCTGGGCAGGCAAGCGGCCGCAATGTTTCTTCAACGCAATTACTATGCATACCGCTACATCAACGCTCGAACTGTTGCAACAAATAAACGGTGTCGCGGTTGGTTGAAGGTTTTAAGTGAAAAATAGAGGAGTTTTGTTGATCAGCTGAACAGGATTTATTCCGCGAAAACTGGGCACATACGCTGTAGAACACCTTTCACATTTCTGGAGAAAGCTGTCTTGTTAAGTAGTCGAGATTTGGCCACCTGACCTCTTGGCCTCTTTATACTTCTTGCTCAGAGTCTCTACTTCGTGTCCAACTTGCTGACCCAATTTCCAGCTATAGCTTTAAGTTGAAATATAAATCTCCATCTCTGAATTCGCTAAAAGAGCGCACTGCCCAGGGAAGGTCTGCTTGCTTGCGAATTTGACAATTGGCAACCGGCTAGAAATGGGTGAAATGAGCTGCAAACGTGGATTTCTTATGTTCTCTCTTCTACCAACAACGTGAACAGCTGAAAGACTGATAATTTCTCCCTGAAATGAAAGAAAATGACATTGTGACGCAGCAGCACATTCAAATTGGATACCGTGCGGTCAAATTGGATATCAAATGAATTGTCGTAGAGAGAAGAATCTTAAAAACATCAAGAAAACTGCATTGGCACAGCCAATGATTTTAAAATTTGATTGAAGAAGTCCAGTTTTGCCTGAGGGCCCAATTAAGCGAGACGCAACGAAGGATGTCGGTCTGGTCAACGCAATTAAGAGGCTCCTTAATTTCGCTTCTGCCTTTAAGGCTTCTACTTGTTCTAAAATGGTAATCACATGCCATATGATTGACCAGGCTATCGCATAAGCCGCTGCAAATTTTTGTTAGGAAAACTTCATTTTGAAACAAGTTATCATGCTGCGATGCAAAAAACGCGTTTTTGCGTCGCAAACGCCATTTGGTTGAATGTTTAGGTACTATATAATTGGATGAATGCGTGTCCGGCCTATACGACGACATGAGTGGTAGCCGAAAGATAAACCACTATTTTACTTTTCTCACACAAGGCTAGTAGCAACTCACCGCGCCTGAAGAGATGGAAGGCTGCTGGATGGGGCACCACAAACCATGACTCGAATCGGGCGTCAATTGAAGCATTCTCTAACCGGGGATAAAAGATGGAGTTACTCAAATCCCTTTTGAGATGCGCCACGCATTCTACTTCTACTGTATGCAGTGCAGGCCACTTGAATGCGTATTTGGCCATACAATGACTTGTGATGGTCAACCGATGGAAACGTTAGCGTTTTATCTTTCCCAGACAAGTCGTGTACCAATTTGTCGACTCCACAGGGCTGGAAGGCTTGTTTGGGCTAGGCGAAATCCAAGAACCTGGAATCGAGTGAACATGACAGCCGACTCCTCTACAGACTGAACGTCCACAGATCAATCAGCAAATTCCGAGTGAAATTTACGATGCGTGACGCATCGCTCATAAGGATTGACTAACGGCTTCTTTCTTAAGCCAGGACAAAGGTGTTCTGAAGTTATAGACATTAAGTAGTTGTTCAGTGGCCGTGGAAATTGTAGCTGGAGAATGAGGGAAGCCCAACGCAAGGAATTACCATTCATAACGAAGAACAAAGGCCCATTTATTAGGCAAAAAGTCTTTGTATATCCAAAGAGTGCAAGAGAGGGTGAATTGAGAACATCACATAAGCTGTACCTTATCGTAATCCTCTATAGAAGACAGAATGGCGTAATAGATAACAACAGGGCCACAGTCGATAAAAGTCGCACGAAAACGTCCGAAGAGTGTTCATAAGTGAAACAAATTTGGTACGAAACACCTTTTTTGGGGCAATAATTCATCGACAATCAGACCACTAGATTGATCAGAAGCACGTGATGGCAGGGTTTCTCACATAATGGATCACCATGCAATTAGAACGAAGTGTCACGTTCGAGGCGCGACGATATTTCAAATGCCCAATAAACGTGGTGAAAAAGTGACGCGGAAAACGAACAAGCAAGAGGAAATCAATTGTTGTTGAGAGAAGAGTGTTTTCTGCTGGAATTACTTCTCGCTGAGGTGGCGCCAATCAATCTGTCTGACAAGGCTGGAAGGCCAGAGATCGCGTTGAAGTTACCGGAGGATTTAATGAGCTCTGACGAAGACCCAGGGAGGAAGCGAGCTGCAGCCGTTCGGTAGTCTGCTAGAATAACCCAAAAAGACGCTGTGGACCCGATAGCTGTCGTGATAAGCGACTCTGACGACACCTGATAAAACGTCCGCGGCTCTCCGATACAGCACATGAAGTCATCGCTCTCCGCGCTACCGTACGTGATCTCCGCTAGAGGAACGTGAAGGAATCCCGTGGGAGGACGGACGCGGCGAAAGGACAGACGACGACGCCTTGTACAGCCGAAGCTGGTGAACTGCCCACACTAATTGCTGCTCTGTCACGGCATTCCACTACGTCATCCGGCATATGCATGTTGTCGAAGATGGCAGAGATACGGACAAGAGACGGAGAGCGAGGAATCAGCGCCGAGAATTCCCTGGATACCCTGTGCTCGTCGATTCAATTCAAGCACTGATCCGAACACGATATCCCAGCTGAGAACACCGGCAGAGAATGCAAACATTACGGCCGGGGCAGCGCCGTCTCGCCGGCATGCTGCCACTCATAAGGCCATCGCGATGACATACCGTCCTAAAAACCGACGAACATGCGCCGAGAGGTGACGTCGCTCGATCGAAACGCGCCTACACCCTGGTCTGGACGTCTGCCAAGAGAGCACGGGCTCCGCTCACGCTGAAGCGCTCTTCAGACGGTCGTCGCCCGACCGATAAGCTCTGATAATCGCTCTCGGGTCAGCTCTTGAAATGGGCGGTTTATATTGCAGGTAGGCACCGACCGTGGTCGCCTAGCAATCCAGCCACTAAACGGACTAAACGATCGAGGATAGAAGAGGACGGTAACCGAAGCTTTCGGTGCGCGCCACGTGCTCCACAGTAGAGTCAGATATTGAAAGCACTACGAGTGCTGCTTCCGTAGAGAATCATCCGCAACGACAAGCAAATGGAATTCTCCTTCATTCTGCGGAAGTGGCACATAATCACAAGCATTATCTCTCCATCGACCATCTCTTATTAATTGCTCATCTTGAAGTGTTTTGAATATCGGGATTGTGCCATGAATGTGTCAAGTGCTTCGCAATGTTTGTTTGGTTGGTAACTATCACAAATCCTGAATAGTAGGCTATATGGAGTTTTCAATAAATGACTACATGGAATTACGACTTTAATTCCGCTTAATCTTCACGTTCGTTCAATCGAACTGAGCATGAATATGGAATAATTGCTGCTTTGATCGCCATAACACAAAAATAATATTTTCATAATATCGCACAAGATGACCAAGGGTGAAACTTCGTTAACTATTTCCGATAGTTCTGAAATTCCATCGACTCTGAAGACGCTTAGGGGGCATCCCTACCGAGTAATGCACAAGAGGCCTAACACGACACTCTGAAGCTTCGTTTCTCGTGAGAGTTGTACCAAAATGGAATCGGTTGGATAGGAATTTCTTAGAAAGAAAACATCTGATTCCTTTCAGCACCTTTTATATGAGCACTTGAAACGTTTTTGAAGAAATAGGAATGGAGATCTTGCATGGTCATACAACCTGTCTTTTTTAGGCTCAAGGTGAAGCGCTTAAGCTTAATAAGTTTGATGAAGTTTCCGCTGTCCGTTCTTAATGCTCTTGCACACACAGGCCTTCGGATTGTATTTCCCTTGTCTGCGGTCACACAGCTTTTCTCCATCCTCACGTTCCCGTCGATATTCGAATTGGCGGTGGAAGCGAACCTACGATGACGGCGTTCGGAGTTCTCGGCAGAGGAGCTTGCAGTGGTGGCGGGCCGCTGCCTTCCTCCACCAAGCATCATGCCGCCTCTTCACCCTCCTCCCAACCCCCCTAAGTCAATCAAAAAATTCAAATATTGTGTACCTGTGTTATTTCTTTTTTCAGCAAAAAAACCACTTCACTCACATACAAATACAACATACAAATTCCTGTGACTGTAAAAAGTTATGTATGAATTACGCCACAATCAATCAGTGTGTATAAACGATAAAGCTCTATGTTTAACCAGTAGCTATTTGGGATGCGCCACACATTCCACTTCCACAGGAAATCGTGGAGACGGTTTTTCAGTTGATAGCGCATGAGTTTTGATTGCAAAAAAAAAACCTTGTAACAATATATAGCCTCTCTGTCAGCCGCTCCAGGATTAATCAAATGTATTGAAACGATGCTTGACCCACGCAATGACATAGGGCACTCGATGAAGATAGCGGTATTTTATGCTCCTCAAACAAGCCCGGCTCTGAACACCGACCCTGGGGGATTATTTGATGTGGACCGGGCTCGAACCAAGACCATTCGATTCGGGGTGCAAACGACAGCCGGCGCCCAATCCGTCCGCGCTACCACGCGCAACATCATCTGCTCAACCACCATTAATCAGCATCGCGTTGGAGAAGATACTATCATCCTCTAATCGAACTTGACACCGTTTGGAAATGTGACCATGGAAGAGCTACCACCTGCCGCAGCCTCAATTAAGCCAAGAGGACAGTCATGATTTGAGCTGGCAAAGAAAATACAATACCTATTAAACAGTCACGACTCTCAGGATGAAAATTTCATCAATGTGGCGGCCTAATCGCAGAGTTGCGCATGGTCGAAGTCAACTGGAGGTTTTATGGAATGCCAATCGAAATTCACTTGAAGGGTATGCTAATGAGCGAAACGTCCTTAGTGCAGCAATAATTGCAGCACTCCCCTAATAAGCATGGAGATTTCCTGGAATCCACGGCTCTCGACCGGATCCCAGACTCTCCACTGGAGGAAGGAGAAGCTTCGGGGAAATGCTCACAAGCAAAACAAATCGATTCGAATAACAAAAGCACGGCAGCACATGGCGCTCTATGCCAAAACCAACGGCCTTCTGTGTCACTGCTGATCAAACACCTAACTATTAAGAAAAAACGAGAGAATGGAGGGGAAGATTTCAGGAGCTACACAGCTGGGCACGATATGGGCCCAAGACATTGACTGCTGACGGTTTCCTTTGGAATTAGTTCTAAACCACTGACAATACGGCAGGGTTCGTTGAGTTAACTATTGTACGTATGACCCACTCTGGGGTCAAATGGGAGTCGTATGATACCTGATAGTGCAGAAAGTGCTAGAATCGAAGAAAACTCGTCTTATCAGACGACTAAATGAGCTACATATGTAGTTGTCAAGACTGACATAGCCGACAGTCGTTTGTTTGCCCGTTTCAGGAGGAAGCCGGCAGCAAATCAACAATCAAAAGCTATTTTATCACGGAAGGCGCTTGTCCGAACGGCCGACATAAATGACGTTGCGAGAAGTTTCGCACTTTAGGTAGCAGAAAAGTATGCCCCATTTTTACGAAGTCCTTAGACCTACCGAGTTAGGGCCCCTGAAAGCTTACTATGGAGTGGCTCAGTCTCATAAGGTGGCACTTCCCAAACAACGAATATGCAGAAAACAATGCAAAATTCTGCAAGGTAAGGAATCGAGCACCTGACCACGCGTCTATGAAGCAGCATTTTTCCTTTTTTTTTGCATATTCAATGCTCGGAAACTGCTTGAGATGTGAAACTGTGATTCCATAGTAAACTTTTGTAGGCCGTAACTCGTAAGGTTTTCTTCGCAAAAATGAAACATATTTTTCTTCTATTTGAACGGCGGATATTCTAGCAGTGTTGTTCACCTCCGCCGTTCAGACATGTGAGACACGTCCTTTAAAATGGACAACACACCGAAGTACCTTCGTCTTGCTTAGTTTTGAACTTGTAATCCAACTACATATAGGCGGTAATGGATGACGGACACAGGGTAGATCTTTACTGCCTTCCTTAATAAATCCTAAGAAGTTGGAAAACTTGCAGCACTGACAGTTGTGCGGTATTCTCCTGCTAAGGCAGAAGTTACGCAGGAATCGAAAAATTCATGAAATAGTATATTGTGATGGGAGGAAAGGAAGTCAGGGAAATCCCCTAAACTGAAGAACTATGTAATATCATCGCCCGCTTGAGAAAGGCCAGCGTCCTTCACAATCTCCAGCCGGAAAGGCCCCAAGTGCAGCTCCCAGAAGAATGAAATGACCAGAGAGGAGTCACTGTCCTCAACAGTATACAAGAACACACTGCAATGGTGGTGCAGTAAGATCTTTTCGCTAATGGCTGTCGACTAACTCCGGGTGGTAGCGTACTCGCTACTCGTCAGGAGTGGACTTCTGTATGCGTGTGCTCGACAGTTCGGAGCTTCTCCATGTGCTACTAGCCTAGGATCAGGAATTCTGGCGGGGGTCTGTAGTAGTGCTTCGAGAATTTATATCGAACGAATGAATAAACAAATAAACTCGACGTCAAAAATTTTTGAGTGAATTAATAAATAAGTCTGTTCCATTTCGAAAACTTTCGAGCAAATGAACGAAAAAATTTATTCGCTCATCGCTTTTTCGAATGACCGAAAGATTAATAAGACCCATTTTTTCTGTTTTAGAATAATCGAATAGCCGAACAATTTGCTCGAACCAGTTTCTGAGCCTAAACATTTAAAGTTTATTCGAAACTCGAATAAAACAATTCGATTTTCGAATAATATTCGAATACGATTCCCTTTCGATGCTAGAATTCGAACGAATATTCGAAAGCCTCGAAATATCGTATGTTCGACTAATCGAACAAATTATTCGAAAAGAAAATTCGAATGTATGCAACAGTGGAGGCCTTTACCTAATACCTACTACATCTGACCCAAAGATAGAGAGACGGAGCGGCAGTCCGTATATCAGATTTAAGCTAAAAAGCTCACTGGCAGCGCACATACAATAGGCTCACAGACGGACTGAAGAAGCCGCGGCCGAAAGCGCAATGTTTCAGCGGGCATTATTTGAACGAGTGTTACTGCTCGCTCGCAAATCGTAATGATAAGGGGCCTCAGAAGGGATTCAGGCGAGAAACTTCGCACGGTCGGCGACACCCGCAGCGATGATTGATAGCCACGTGGGCTACACCACAGCACGCAGCGCCTTCGGTCGCCCCGATCTGAATCAGGCGATTCGAAACGAAGACAATGGCACCGCGCCACTGCAGAACGCGCACTGCCATCGGCCCTCGTAGCGGCCAGAAGTAGCAATCGGGAACCAGAAGCCCGGTCTGAACTAACTACGGTTGTCACTGGTTCACGAAATTTAAACAAGTTTGGCCTCTTCCTTTCACAGAGAGTCTAAAAAAAACACTAGAATCTATATTCACCTATAAATGTAACAGTTTAAGTGCCCAGGTCAACTAAGCCCTTCATCCCACCAGGATTGGGGAATTGGTAGCGCACTTATCTACGATAAAATACAGGGTGCGTAAAAGGTATTGACGTAGTAAATGGCGGTTGTAGAAACAGTATTGCGCAGTAAGTTTTAAAATATTCACTTGAGAGATATGGAAAATTATCTTACAAACACGATAGAGTAACTCGTAATCGACATTGGCTCCTTTACTGTGAATACAGGAGCGAAAACGACGGAAAAATTCATGAGCACGCGCCGCAAGTACTCGCTTGGATTTCGTGCCGTGCTTTGAACAGGGTAGCCATCTGCGGCTAGTCACTTCTACTGAAAGTAGCACAGAACACATTCCTCAAAATCGCCTAAGAAGAGTAATCCAGCGGATTCATGATTAAGCTGTGCAGGTCTGAGAAGCTGTTCACACCTGCGCGCGTTATCTGTTTGCCGTTATCGGACAGAGATTGATAATTTTGGATTTGATCGTTATTTATTTATTTATTTATTTATAGATGGACCATAAGTGCGCTACAACAGGAACATGAACACGCAAATTCCGTATGAACTCAGACAAACACAATGCAATAAACTTAACACTGAACACTGACGAGACAAATAAGGACAATAAATCAATATGCGCTGTAATTGATAAAGTTTAGTGTTTCGCATCGATTCAGAAGCTTAAATACAAGACTGCAGTAAGGAACCAAAACATCTAAAGGGACTAAAAATAAAATGTCCATTTGAATGAATAATAATTAGAACACCGATAATTTACTAAACTAAATTGTTGGAAACGTCTGCTTGGCGCTCAGTATAGCTATGGTGTGATTCCGATGGATAGAGAATCACTTTCGAGCAGCTTAGTCAAACGGAAGCACCTAGGAGTCCGGTCTTATTCCGGTCATACCTAGGCCTTCATTACGCTTCCATTCGATACTGCTTCCATAGGAACTGAGGTGGTCGAACCGAACTTGCAGACGTAAATTGTTTCAAGTAAAGCATGACTCTGCGCACTATATATGTGAATATATTATATAAAAAAAACATAACCATGAGAAAAAATCCATGGTGGTTCCTTTGCATTTAAGCACTGAATAGCCTCTAACTTCAGTCATGAATCGAAGCAGGCATATTGATTCAATAAGTGTGACAAACGCTGCATAACGTGAGACTAACGCTGTTATCGTGCTTGAACATCTGTAATCATCTTCTGATATGACAGAGCCGGCTGACGTTTGGGTTGTTGAGCTCCTTCCTTATCGACCGTTTCGAACCCGTCTAATTCTCTTGTTAATAAAGTATTCACTTCCTTTGGTGACAGCCAGGGGAGGGTCACTGTAGCCACGACGGTATCATGTTTTTTCAGTTTTTACAAGAATATTTTTTGAACACAATATAGACAACAAAAATAACACACAAAATCTTTGAAAAGTAGAAAGAGAAAGCTGGTGCTGAAACAAAAAGTAGGTGCGTCAATACTTTTTACGCACCCTATACTAACTTATCCATTGGCTGGCAACAGGCTCAAAGTACGCGTTCAAATTTCCTCTATGACATCCCGTAGAAGTAGAGTGGCCGGCGCATCTCACAAACAAGTTGACTAATGCCGACGTTTATGCTTTAACCTTCGCTGTTTACCAGCAATCACACGGCTAGCAGCTAGAGCAATAATCACTGTTTGTTGTGAATTCTGTCTATTAAGCGCCATATTGGAGTGACTCCCTCGTCATTCCGTACGAGAGAAATCAATAATTTTGATCGATATTGACCCGCCAGTCAATACTGTTCTTGAGATATGTCCAACGCCTATACGTAATCGTGTTAGGAGAGTCCGACTTTCTTCTGCAAAAATCGAAATACGAAGTGCGAAAACGCACTGGTATGACTGGAACCGGAGTACGAAACACGAAAATGG
This sequence comes from Heligmosomoides polygyrus bakeri, assembly GCA_947359475.1. Lineage (NCBI taxonomy): Eukaryota > Metazoa > Nematoda > Chromadorea > Rhabditida > Heligmosomidae > Heligmosomoides > Heligmosomoides polygyrus. Next base: position 28,603,607 of record OX375868.1, read on the forward strand.
GAGTGATACATAAAACCACAGTTCATTCAGCATACATAGCATACAAAATAACCTCAGAAATGCTGTTATAGCCTTATTTTTCCTTACAAAAAATGTAGAAAGATCCTTTCTTGTTCTAAGCGGGCTGGTGCCCGCTGCACATCGGCAAGGTATCTTAAACGGGTAAGTTGCATCAGCCAGATCCCGGGGCTCCTTCCCCTGCATAGTTCTGTGCTCTGAGAGCACAGAAACGTTTATGTGAGTGTTGCACGACCATGTGCAATCCCGGAACGGACCCCAGCCCGATAAGTACCCAACTTTTCTAGGACGATAGCGCACAATCTTCTCAGCTCTTTTCCTAAAAAAAACTCTATTCATGTCAGTTCTGTCACTGAACCTTCTCTATTTGAGTAGTTCTTTACAACGTCAGAAAAACGCACACACTGTTAGGCGGTTATAACATTCTTCCATATTTACCAAACAGAAGAGATCCAAATCGAAGCGTGCCGATCGACTGTCATGAAGTTCCTGCAGCTTCAATTATCATGTCATCTGTATGTTTTCTTTTCCAAGAATTAAAGTTCTACAAAGAGAGAGAGAGAGAGAGATCCGTGGAAAAACAGTGATGGATGCAACATGTGGAATCAGTTTGATTTTTCTATGTTGACAATTCAGACCGAAACTGTCCCTCCACAACAACAATTCTCAAGTGAATACTAACGTTAGCAGACTAGAGAACAGCACTCGACTTTTTGAGTAAATTCTTTCAAGCAAGGAAAATGGAGAACGAAGCCTTGCTACAACAAACAGAACCTTGCCACGTATTCCTCCACTAGGGCACAGTTTTACTAACGCGGATATGGCGATTATCATCAAGGCCGCATTTCAAACACCAACTTAGCAATAGCGGACGCTCGACCAAAGAACAGTTCCGTTCGAATCTGCATAAACGGAGACAAAAACGAGTTCAAGTGTTAAGTGGATGCATGACAAAGGCTACGTACAACTGACACTTCCTTCACTTTGAGCGCGCTGATCAGGGGTATAAGAAAAGCTTCACCAAGCTTTTTAAGAAATTGCTTGATTACCTTCACGAGGGGAATATAACAGGTTCACGAACGAGGGATGATGGATAGATGTCGTCATTATTCAGTCTCCATTTGGGATACGCCAGGAATTCTATTTCCACGAGATATCGTGGAGGCAAGTTGAAGGCGTATTTAGTCTATACAACGGGAGATAAACACGACTAGCCGTGACCTCGTCTCAAATGTTATGATGATTTTCATGGTTTGGGATATGTTTTGTTACACAGTGACGTGCAACAAACATGCCTGACAGTTGGTGCAGACCACACTATGTTTAAACGGATTTAGCCAACAAACTTAATGTATTCCTGTTTTCCCTGCTTCGTCTCGTTTTAGCCTTCAGAATGTCCACATGGTTTCGCCATTCTTCAACTTCTCCGATTTATTTTACCACCCCCCCCCCTCCACTTACATTCAGCCATTTATAGAGATGTTCTTGCGATACAGCGACGTTAAATTTAACAGAAGTTCAACGGATGTTTTCGGAAATTGCACTGAATTGAAAATCCATCTACAAACATGCTTTTCTCAATCTAGTAAGGGATACTTCTGGAAAAATCACAACTAATAGAGAACTTTGCTCAAAAGCACAGATTGTAGGACGCAATAGGGCGCTCTTCAACTCGAAGGTGGGGCGGGGGGTCTGCAGATAGCGCTGAATTCAACTCACGCCCTCCTGAGCTCGCTCGAGAACTTGAACATATTATGAGGCACTCGTTGGGGTATCGGGCAAATTAAGAAAAGAGGTGGAGCGAGAATCGAAATACCCAAATTTCACGTAAAATTGGCGACTTCTGAAACAAAATTCAACACCTTGCAGATCGAAAAGGGCATCTTTCACATTTAACTAGACACCCTCCAAGGTAGTTAAACTTCGATTTGAAAGGCTGTGACCTTGTGTGAAAAACTGCATCCACCTGTTGCAGAAAAGCAAACACAGTGAGATATTATAAAATTTTTGTTCATCAAAGAAAAAACAAATGCTTAAGATTGTTCCAAAGTGCGAGAAAGGTGAAAATTTTAAGCGTAATACTAAAAAAAAACATCACTCGATGCACTCGCCTAAGGTTTATAATTGATTTACAGTCTAGATGCCACTTACTTGAAGGTGCAAAGAAGATGTGCCTGTTTTCTACAACTTCACCTGTTTTTTCGTTTCGCAAAATCAATAGCAATAAAATGAAAATCGCAACCAGATGAACGCAGGGCGCGATCCCTACTTGAAGTATACTGAAAAAATTGTTGCTATCTGCACTTAAACTAACATCCAGATCATTTTTACAGCTAAAAGAACAAAGCAGTTTTTGACAATTCATACAAGACATTCATTTTTTTCAAGCCAATTAAAACTTTTCAAGCAAATCACAGCTAAGAGTTCAAATCGAAAACTTGTGCTCACCTTTCTAAGCAAGACGTTGCTCAAGTTGGAAGATATGACAGTTTTTGTTCAAAAATTGCTCAATTTGATTTCAAAAATACTCATTTTCCTTTAAAAGTCTTCAGTTTGTCGTGAACATGCCACAGAAAGCGCTTCCACTGAACACCCATATAAAACAACGGTGAGCAGCTACTGTATGCTTAACAAATTTAACGATTTCCCGAGAAATTAACGAAACATTTTCGTCGAAAAATCGTTTTAAACATTTAACGCCCGTAGTTTAGCGTAGTTTATCCCTGTTGCCATTTTCACCCGTACCTTCCCGTTCTCCTCATCGCAATCGCATCCGTAACGCGTTTTTATGATGAAGAAATCATACTGAGCGAGCGCCGGCAGTGTTTAGAGCTGGGCCGCAAAATCACGCAGCTGTATATGGCCGAGGTCGAGGCGAATCGAGGCGAGTCACGAGGGTGTATGTGAAGCGATTTAAATGAAATCGGAGCAACAGAGCATTAAACGGCTTAACGGCTGAGAACAACAAAAAGCAATCTGGACAGTCCGGAAATGAACACGAGAACACGAAGAGCAAAAAGGTGGAAATTCCTTAAAAGGAATGTGGTGCTGACGTTTCTTCTCTATGTGACCGTGGGCAGATTGCCAGCGATGGAACGAAGCCCGACATTCGGGCGTGGCATCCGTTCAGCGGATGAAAAATGGTGACGATGACTAGGCGTGAGTGCAGCCGGACGACATCCAGCCGATACACACAGCGCGGCCTACACACGCGGCAATAAACAAGCCGTTCGGGGGCAGCGTTCGGCTATCGATACGAGAAGCGAATCACACGGCGAAGCGGCGGCTATTCAGCAGCACCGACCGAACGGAGTAATCGTCAGCGAGAGCGACCTCACACCAGCAGTGGGCCGGCGCCGGCCAGATGGCGTAAAAAGCCCGATGGACGACGTCGACAGCGGTTACGTTAAGGGCAAAGGCTGCCAACACGGATACACGGACGGAAGACGATCAATAGGGGAAAACGGAAAGGAGCAGAAGAAGAATGCCAGACATCACTCGCACGCGACGTCCTCGCGGCGAACGCACCAGCTCGCACCTTCGCCACCGGCTAACTCCCACTCACGCCCGAAAGCTCCACCCGCTCGCACTTAAACTGCACCTGGCCGCCTCTAAAGCGGCCGCAAACATTGAGGACACCCGTGGAACTAGGGGAGCGGGTCGCCCTTAACCGGCCCCATGGGGGGTACGCCACGCACTCTACATCGACTTGATATTGCAGAGTCGTCCTGAAGGCGCAATACTGGTTCGGACGATCGGTTTTCTTACTGGTGTCCATTATTCTACCAGCACAGCCCTAGGTGCGAGGGATGGTCATCGCCGCGCAAGCGGAACATCATAACATATCATTATCCACAGGCTGTAAATTGGTAAATGATACAGTGACAAAAAATTTCCACCACAATTAACTAGAATATACAGCAGAGGCCACGCGCAGCTAGACACTATTCCCACTTTAAACTGGACACTTCAAATTAAACTGTTCTTCGTCCACTGGAAGCAGAACATTTTCATTCCAGAGCGAGCACTTTAGAAACCAAGCTGAACACCTCTTGGGAAAATTGAGAGATGCATGATCAAACGGAAATAACCATAAAATCTTGCGGGTAAGCGATAGGTTCTGCGTCCAAGAAAATTACAAATTGTCTGTGTGGTTATAAAACTCCTACCACTTTAGGTACAGAAAAAATGTATACACTTTTTGAAAGGCGATAGCTTTGCTCAGAATAAAGGTACTGAAAGGGGATCATATGATAGCTTAAGAAAATGGAGATTTTCTGGCATATGAGTGGTATGGACTGCGCCAAGCACTTGTCTGAATTCTTGCATTTTAGACTCGATTGATTGCGTTTCGCTTGAATACTTGTTAAAATTTCTTGATAAAGTGGCCGTCTCGATTGATTTGTCTTCTTTTAAGGCTTAAAAATTAAAAAAGACACTATGGCTTGCGAAAAATGCAGGGTATCCTGAAAAATGCAGGTACCATTTAAAATGTTTTAACACTGCTGACAGTGAAGCTTTTAAAGATGTTTGAAACTCATATACAAGCTCAGGATAACGAAATTTCTGCGGCGTGTAAATAGTCAAGATTGTGCCATGCCCTGGAACCTTGCATATCATACTCGATTCCCTGTGCATGGGCTGAAGCTGTGCTTTTTTAACGTTTAGAACATGGCAATCACGTCAAAGACACGTGACATGCGAGTTTATTGATGGCACAATTTAAGTGTGAGCAGGAGCCCCATTTTCCAAGACGGATTCTGTGGAATGATGAAGCAGCATTCAAGTTGAATGGAGAGGTTAATCGGCATAATTGCAGCTACTGGCCGACAGAAAACGTTAACAGAGGCACAGCAAACGATAATCTGGCCAAGAGGTAACAACATTGTAGCAAGCATTCAACCCAGGCACAATCAGTCGAGTCTGAAATGCAAGAATTCAGCAGGGGACACGGCGCAATCTTGACTATTTAAACGCCACAGGAATCTCGTTACCCTGTGCTTTCATACGAGTCCCAGATAACTTCAAAAGCTTCCTTAGCGGCAATGTTAGAACCTTTCAAGCAGATTTTTTCAAGATACCCTGAACTTTTCGCGAGCATAAGTGTGTTTTTAAGTTTTAAACCTCGAGAGAAGCACAATCCAATCGATAGGCCTCCTTGTGAAGAAGTTATAACGTGTAATCAAGCGAAACACAATCAATCGAGTGTAAAACGCAAAATTTCAGACGAGCGCATGGCGCATTCCACCCCGTCCGCTCATGTGTCAGAAAATTTCTATTTTTCAAGCCTTCGTATGAGCCTCTAACTTTTTCCTCCACCTTTGCTGTGAGCAAAGTCATTGCCTTTCACCATATACATTTTTTGAGACACCCTCTATTCCAAGCTCCAAGAAGGTATATCCACTACGAATTTTCATTTCTTGACACATAGTGTAAAAACTGCATCGAGAAATTTCTCAAGTGCTTCTGCTATTGCTCCTGCTAAGTACATCGTACATATGATTGGAATTTCCAGGTGGCTGGGTCAATCCCCGTCCTGCTGCTGCTGCTTCAACGGGCCTTTCTCAGTGCTTTCAATGCTCTCCATTTTATAGTTCCAAAGCGACTTATAGCAAATTTGTTTTTATTTTTCGGATATGCTTTCAATAGCGGCGAGAGCATCATGAACACCAACGAAAGAAAGTCTTGGGATGAAGTAGGATGGTGAAGTAGGATCTCTTCTGACCAGTGATCGGATGTTCTTGTAGTGTTTTAGGCCCAGGTTGGTTCTGTTGTTTCGCGTTGTTCTGGCTTCTGTTTAGGTTTAGGTTAGGCTGTTTCATTCTAGATCGGCTAAGGCTTTAGTCTGTCATCGTAATGCGTGTTTTTGTTTTGTTTCTACTCTGTTATGCTAATTCATGTTTGATTTAGTGCATTCCCGTACGAGCACGCCTTTCAGGACGTAATAAATAAATAAACAGATAAAGTCTTGAGGATCTATACCGACTTTAATTTCAACCGAACACTTTTAAGATGGAACTTCTAATAAGGAATATGGTACAATCCATAGTGATTATCCATCGAGTAAACGAACCAATATCTAATAGCAGAATAAAATTTTAACGTTTATTTTAGTTCAAATTTTATCCTGTATTTTATCCTTTGGTCTAAGGCGTCTAATTTCGTCCCGTTCAAACAGTACCGCATTTTTTCTTAAAACAGCTACAGTGACGAAGTTTTTTAAAGGTCTTAAAACGCAATTGAATTTCGAGTCCCTTAAAACGTGTGCATTTCGACTTTAAATACATTCAGTTCATCTTGATAGGAAAAGCACCTCATTTTATTTGAAAAGGGCCCAGTTTAAAGTTAAATGGTATATGTGGAATGGAGAGTTCCTTCCAACCATCTTGAAGGAGTGTTTCGGTCCAGTAATCAATGTGATGCGCAGCTTGAATCACCGGCTACCTATTCGAAGCCAAAAGCGATATGGGTTGTTGGGTAGGCTAAAAACTTCCTTCATTTTTCTGTCTTTAATGCGGAAGCTACTGGTAAAGTCAACGACCTATTCACTATCAATGAAGGCAAAATTGAAAAGTTTATTGGACAGGACAGTGTTCCTCTTCATCTGGGAACATAACTCTTGTAAACAAAGAAGCCATATGCTGTGAAGAAAGCTCCTGTTTAGATATTTGTAGGTAAGCTCTAAGAGAGCCGAACAAATAGTAAGCAAGTCGAGCTAGGATAACACTATGGTAAGGGGGTAAAACTGTTTTCTATCCCAGCCTACCCTACAGAGGCTGAATGGATTTGCGGGAGGGTGTGTGGTCCAGTGAAAGAGCTGCATTCGAGGCATTTTCTGCCTCTTTTCTTATGAAATGTCAGCCAGATTAACGACATTGTTTCTCACAGCATAGGATCGTTCCGTAATAGCCACTCCTCTGCACAACAACAATTTCTATTACAGCAATCTCAGGAACTACAGTACCGTCGGTAAACGTTCGCCAAAACGCGGCCGGCGGCGGATTAATCCGCCGCCGGCCGCGTTTTGGCGAACGTTTACCGACGGTACTGTACTGCAAATCCGTCTTCGAATGGAAGAGGGATATGGCTGTGTTGGCTGCTTCACTTTCCTGACATCTAGACGGCAGCAGGAGTGCAGAAATACTGTGAAGATTCTAATTTTCATTTCCAGCCTCAGCAACTTCTTCTGCTAGGACCCATCCTGCCGTTCTCGGTGCGGCATGTGAGAAAAGTTCTGCAGGCCCCACGAAAGTCTCATTTAAGCGGGTATGGCAACCTGTCAACGATAGAGCAAAACCTGTCAACGATAGAACAAAAACAACTGTAAAGATTTAGGTGCTTCATGTATGCAGCACATACACTATCAGTCAAATAAAAATTACGCGATCTTTTTGAGTGCATGACGCGATCTTTAGTATGCTTGCTTATTTGTTGTGCTTTAAGACAAATTTTAATGTAGTGATTTTTCTCTAAAAATATAAATTTTACAAAATTATTCCACTTATTAGGACAGGTAAACTATAGAATTTCAAAACTTTACCAGATTTTCCTTGAACAAAAAATTATTCTGATCATCTCTACCTATTGAATGTGCTATTTAAAGTTGCATGAAGGGCATTTCGATTTGGAAGAGTTCGCTTTGATTTCAAAAATCTTTCAGCTGAAAAGAATGTCCAATTTGATTTGAAAAGTGTCCACTTTGAGGTGAAAATGATATGTGAAGCGTTTAACCCTGTAAGTTACGTAGAAACACTGAGGGACCGACCAGTGTCTACTGATTTAATCCATTTTTCGGCAGATTGTATTGCTTCGGAGCAGCAGTCACATGATACTATGTAATAAGTGAGGACGCGTATGTGTGTAATATGCACGTCCCTACATGGAGATTGGAGCAGGCTTTGACGTGCAAACGAGGGTGGATAGGCTTCATAGCGACCGTTCCGAAGACCCTACCGTGTCATATCCTACCATCCTATTTTATACAGTATCTGAGACCAGGGTTTACTGTAATGAAGGTAGGAAGGCTTGAAAAAGAAGAAGTCGTTGTGGCCAAGGTGTTGCGGAATTGGGCGAAGCCCCCAACTAGACGTTTGGCGACCGCTGAACTACCGGTGAACCACCAACCACAGCATAAGTGCTGCGCATTGTCCTCTGGGGAGATACACAGTTCTCGGAGGTGTTCGTTGAACGAGTTAGGTTGACAACAGGCTTTTAAGCAACTCATCGTTTACACAAGTGACAGATTCGATCAGCTGTTCGGCGGTCCTTAGCGTACTCATTGGTTTAATGTTGGATGAGGAAATAGCTGGCCGGCGAGCAGCTGCAACCAACGATGACGTACGCCTTGACGAACTGGTCTGAATCTCTCCTCGCAGGTGGAGAAGAGGCTTTTAGAAAACAGTGCTAGCTTAACGTTAGTGTTTTACATGGTTTGATAAGCCTAGAGCGGCTGTTATAGAGGTCACAAGTTGATGATGGATGTTTAAATACGATAGAAACTCTTGCGCCAGACGGACTCGACCCTCACCCTACGCTCTCCTAGCGGGGTGCTACGCCTTACACCACCGACGCTCGTCCACGATCGCGCGTAACCATCCATCACTTTTCATCCCGATAACACGGGTGAGTGCTACCTTAAAGTCCTCGCCAGCGCTGATTCGGGCGTCCCTCTTGGCCGTTTTCCCAGAAACTTCCAACTTAAGATAGGCCTTGGGTTGGAAGTGTTTGAAAAACGGACTAGAGGGCGCTCGAAGAAAACAATGGACCGGTACGTTACACAAGTACTTTTAAAGTAGATGGTATACACCCTATCTAGCACGGGATCGGGAAAAATGGCGATATGACACCAGAAGAGCGGACCCCGCAAAGGAGCGAGACAAACGCTGAAGAAGAAAGGCACACACCTGTGATATCGGGGTGAGTAGTGTTAGCTACGATATGTGCTACAATGAAGCATAGGTATGAGGAAAGAAAAGCCTCAAGCGAAGTTGAACTGGCATATTGCTGATTTCTGGGTCTTTTCCGGGTTTCCTATCACACAACCATCTATCAACGCCATGACAATCTGCGTGATAGTGCTGATAACGCACTGCTCCAAATGCCATAGGAGATGACAGGAGGCATGGCATGACTTTCCGGTGATGTAATGGTAACACATACTCCCGCGAACCAGTCAAATACCTCTTCAAAACATCCCCAACGCTCCCTGCATACACTGCTCCTAGCTCATCTTCACTACAGGATACATATACCATTTTCACGTCGAAATGGACGCTTTTTCAAAACCAAATTGGATACTTTTCAAATCAAATTGGACCCTTTTCACGTCAAAATTGCACACCCTTCTAAGCTAGTCTACGATTTTCGAAATTAAATTGAATTCTTACAAATCAAAACGAGCTTCATATAGGTTAAACTACAGACTATCCAGGATGGTTAGAATATTTTTGTTCAAGGAAAATTTTGTATAACTTTTTTTGAATTTTTTTAGTTCAGCTGCGCGAATGAACGTACTAATTTTATAAGACTTGTTTTTCGAGAAAAAATAATAAATCAAGTATTGTTTAAAAACACAACAGGGCAGCGATCATCTAGTGCAATAAAAGAGCAGATCGCGCCCGTCGCGATTTTTATTTGATTGCTAGTGTAAATGCTCCTTGCATGAAGCACCAAAGTGAGAATATATATGTTCCTTACAATTGTTTTAGTTGCATCGTTTACAAGTTCGAAACTCTATGCAAACTGCAATACTGCTATCAGTCGAATAAAAATCGCATCTTGGACCATTGCACAGCGCAATCTACTTTTTGGTGCTAACAAGGGGCCGCCTTCCTGCTTATTAAGATAAGCTCTAAGCTATTATTTTTCCTAAAAAAATAAAAATTTTATAAAATTTCAAACAATATGTTCACTTATTGGATGGGTGAATTACAATTTCAAAGAAAGTTATACTTAATCTTTCCCTCAACAAATAAATATTCTAACGTTTTTCAAGAGTCTCTAGATTGATATACAAGAAGCTGTTTTCGATTTGGAAGGGTTTGCTCGTATTAAAAAAGCGCTATTGTAAGACTAGCTTAGAAGAGTGTCCAGTTTGACGAGGAAAGTGTCCAACTCGACGAGAAAATGGTTTATAACTTAGTCAGCATTGGTGTTACGATTCTTATTAATCGACGCATGATTCGAAAGGATTTACCAAAATGACGCCGCCAGAGCAGCTGGATGGCCACCTGGCCTGTCTCATTTGAAATGAGGTCTGTTAGCGCCATAAGACT
>OX375868.1:28614098-28709270 GCA_947359475.1 Heligmosomoides polygyrus bakeri
CAGGGGCAGGTCAGGTCACTGCAATTACGGCAACAGTGTGGGCTCCAGTATCGGACCTGTCTCAAGTAATAAATTCGATTAAAGTCGAGGGAAAAAATTTCGAAAGATATCGCAAATATGGGCTTTGATAAGTGGTAGGAGCTCTTCTGCGAGGGTTGGGCAGACGTCAGTGTCAAATCTCTATGCTGGATTTGGAGGAAACTGCCTTTCCATGGAAGCGAAATTCCGAGACGTGAGCTGCCAGCTCCATCGTTTTTGTGGTACAGCATCTCTGCATGGTGTCTGACCACATATCCAGCTTTCATCCTGATCCGCCTCGTGGAGACACAGATCTACACACTTGAAGTAGCCTTTGAAGGACATGTCTCCCCGGAACCCTGATGCACTGCCAATTTGGCGGCTGACTACTGTCTTACTTTTGATCAAACTGAGCCTGAAACCCACAGTTATAATCCACACCTCAAAGTCGAAAACTTTAGCAAAACTCAGCCTTAGAGCAAAAGTGATGCGGTCGTAATTAATTAGCGAAAATGGAAAAAATCGGCAGTTGAGCATGCATGGAACGCTGAACTTGGTGAAAAACCGTTCGAATTTGATATCAAAGAGATCGCCATGATGAGACAAAACCTAAAATTAGCATGAAACACATTTTCGACAGGGTTTAAAATTTTTAAAATTCCACTGAGCAAGTCGATCCTTGCCAGGGGGCACAATTAGGGGAGACTCAGGGACGAATGTGGATCAGGTCAAGACAATTACGGGCTCGACTAATCTAGGTCATCTCAAACTCAAAAATTTTGAAACCTCGTTAAAATTTTTACGCCATTGGGTAGATCATGTTGTTCTGATTCCAACAATGTGTCCCTCATTGAATATAAGTGACTTTGAAGAGAGTTATGGCAAAGCGGCAGAAACGGCGGATTAATCCGCCGCCGGCCGCGTTTTGGCGAACGTTTACCGACGGTACTGTACTGCAAATCCGTCTTCGAATGGAAGAGGGATATGGCTGTGTTGGCTGCTTCACTTTCCTGACATCTAGACGGCAGCAGGAGTGCAGAAATACTGTGAAGATTCTAATTTTCATTTCCAGCCTCAGCAACTTCTTCTGCTAGGACCATCCTGCCGTTCTCGGTGCGGATGTGAGAAAAGTTCTGCAGGCCCCACGAAAGTCTCATTTAAGCGGGTATGGCAACCTGTCAACGATAGAGCAAAACCTGTCAACGATAGAACAAAAACAACTGTAAAGATTTAGGTGCTTCATGTATGCAGCACATACACTATCAGTCAAATAAAAATTACGCGATCTTTTTGAGTGCATGACGCGATCTTTAGTATGCTTGCTTATTTGTTGTGCTTTAAGACAAATTTTAATGTAGTGATTTTTCTCTAAAAATATAAATTTTACAAAATTATTCCACTTATTAGGACAGGTAAACTATAGAATTTCAAAACTTTACCAGATTTTCCTTGAACAAAAAATTATTCTGATCATCTCTACCTATTGAATGTGCTATTTAAAGTTGCATGAAGGGCATTTCGATTTGGAAGAGTTCGCTTTGATTTCAAAAATCTTTCAGCTGAAAAGAATGTCCAATTTGATTTGAAAAGTGTCCACTTTGAGGTGAAAATGATATGTGAAGCGTTTAACCTGTAAGTTACGTAGAAACACTGAGGGACCGACCAGTGTCTACTGATTTAATCCATTTTTCGGCAGATTGTATTGCTTCGGAGCAGCAGTCACATGATACTATGTAATAAGTGAGGACGCGTATGTGTGTAATATGCACGTCCCTACATGGAGATTGGAGCAGGCTTTGACGTGCAACGAGGGTGGATAGGCTTCATAGCGACCGTTCCGAAGACCCTACCGTGTCATATCCTACCATCCTATTTTATACAGTATCTGAGACCAGGGTTTACTGTAATGAAGGTAGGAAGGCTTGAAAAAGAAGAGTCGTTGTGGCCAAGGTGTTGCGGAATTGGGCGAAGCCCCCAACTAGACGTTTGGCGACCGCTGAACTACCGGTGAACCACCAACCACAGCATAAGTGCTGCGCATTGTCCTCTGGGGAGATACACAGTTCTCGGAGGTGTTCGTTGAACGAGTTAGGTTGACAACAGGCTTTTAAGCAACTCATCGTTTACACAAGTGACAGATTCGATCAGCTGTTCGGCGGTCTTAGCGTACTCATTGGTTTAATGTTGGATGAGGAAATAGCTGGCGGCGAGCAGCTGCAACCAACGATGACGTACGCCTTGACGAACTGGTCTGAATCTCCTCGCAGGTGGAGAAGAGGCTTTTAGAAACAGTGCTAGCTTAACGTTAGTGTTTTACATGGTTTGATAAGCCTAGAGCGGCTGTTATAGAGGTCACAAGTTGATGATGGATGTTTAAATACGATAGAAACTCTTGCGCCAGACGGGACTCGACCCTCACCCTACGCTCTCCTAGCGGGGTGCTACGCCTTACACCACCGACGCTCGTCCACGATCGCGCGTAACCATCCATCACTTTTCATCCCGATAACACGGGTGAGTGCTACCTTAAAGTCCTCGCCAGCGCTGATTCGGGCGTCCTCTTGGCCGTTTTCCAGAAACTTCCAACTTAAGATAGGCCTTGGGTTGGAAGTGTTTGAAAAACGGCCTAGAGGGCGCTCGAAGAAACAATGGACCGGTACGTTACACAAGTACTTTAAAGTAGATGGTATACACCCTATCTAGCACGGGATCGGGAAAAATGGCGATATGACACCAGAAGAGCGGACCCCGCAAAGGAGCGAGACAAACGCTGAAGAAGAAAGCACACACCTGTGATATCGGGGTGAGTAGTGTTAGCTACGATATGTGCTACAATGAAGCATAGGTATGAGGAAAGAAAAGCCTCAAGCGGAAGTTGAACTGGCATATTGCTGATTTCTGGGTCTTTTCCGGGTTTCCTATCACACAACCATCTATCAACGCCATGACAATCTGCGTGATAGTGCTGATAACGCACTGCTCCAAATGCCATAGGAGATGACAGGAGGCATGGCATGACTTTCGGTGATGTAATGGTAACACATACTCCCGCGAACCAGTCAAATACCTCTTCAAAACATCCCCAACGCTCCCTGCATACACTGCTCCTAGCTCATCTTCACTACAGGATACATATACCATTTTCACGTCGAAATGGACGCTTTTCAAACCAAATTGGATACTTTTCAAATCAAATTGGACCCTTTTCACGTCAAATTGCACACCCTTCTAAGCTAGTCTACGATTTTCGAAATTAAATTGAATTCTTACAAATCAAAACGAGCTTCATATAGGTTAAACTACAGACTATCCAGGATGGTTAGAATATTTTTGTTCAAGGAAAATTTTGTATAACTTTTTTTGAATTTTTTTAGTTCAGCTGCGCGAATGAACGTACTAATTTTATAAGACTTGTTTTTCGAGAAAAAATAATAAATCAAGTATTGTTTAAAAACACAACAGGGCAGCGATCATCTAGTGCAATAAAAGAGCAGATCGCGCCCGTCGCGATTTTTATTTGATTGCTAGTGTAAATGCTCCTTGCATGAAGCACCAAAGTGAGAATATATATGTTCCTTACAATTGTTTTAGTTGCATCGTTTACAAGTTCGAAACTCTATGCAAACTGCAATACTGCTATCAGTCGAATAAAAATCGCATCTTGGACCATTGCACAGCGCAATCTACTTTTTGGTGCTAACAAGGGGCCGCCTTCCTGCTTATTAAGATAAGCTCTAAGCTATTATTTTTCCTAAAAAAATAAAAATTTTATAAAATTTCAAACAATATGTTCACTTATTGGATGGGTGAATTACAATTTCAAAGAAAGTTATACTTAATCTTTCCCTCAACAAATAAATATTCTAACGTTTTTCAAGAGTCTCTAGATTGATATACAAGAAGCTGTTTTCGATTTGGAAGGGTTTGCTCGTATTAAAAAGCGCTATTGTAAGACTAGCTTAGAAGAGTGTCCAGTTTGACGAGGAAAGTGTCCAACTCGACGAGAAAATGGTTTATAACTTAGTCAGCATTGGTGTTACGATTCCTATTAATCGACGCATGATTCGAAAGGATTTACCAAAATGACGCCGCCAGAGCAGCTGGATGGCCACCTGGCCTGTCTCATTTGAAATGAGGTCTGTTAGCGCCATAAGACTGCTAGCCGAATTTTTCAGTTAAAACGAAGACTAACTGTCGCAGAAATGTCACCCAATTCTGCGGTCAACCAAATCGATTGCAGAGGCAGATCGGCCTAGATAGAATTGTCATACTGTAATTTCCAGAGGACCAAGTGTGCCGATTATGTGCACAGCTGGCGACAGTTGCATGCGCGCTGTGATGCTTGTACCAACATTTGACTCATATCCTTTGTCCTCTGGGAAAAAGCCAAGCGAACGACGACCCGATCCAAGAATGTTGCGTCAGAATGTCGTCTGCTTTCTTCCTGTTTCCCAACACAATTCAACATCAAATTACACTGTATTGTCTACAAACTGGTAAGGGAAGGATGCTGGAAGGGTGTTCGCGCAAATGTATCGCTATCTCATGTTGCTACTTTATGGCATTATTACATATTTGTTACATAGAACATCCCATGCACTAAGAAACAAACGTCAAAGGTTAAAAATGAATCAACTGGCCACTTGGGCAAATTCATTAACGAGCCAACACAAGATCTAAACAAACCAGAAGCACAACAGTTAGTACGGAAACAAATGTTTCCTATCTTTCTTAAAGGCTTCTCAAAAGACTGAGATCCTCTCGGAAATGGCTTTTGCTTTCAGAGTGGGATGTAGTGAAAGACAACTTTATTGTAAATAAACGTTGTCGTAGATTATGTCTAGCACGAAGAAGCACTAATGAAATCGCTCCACTTCTAGTGTATTTTCTGTGACTACAAGATTGATGTGAAGACCACAGACACCTTGGAGAACCTTATAGAATAGGATTAATGGTAAGACAAATGCCCTTCTATGAGATAGGATGTTCTGTCTGAATTCAGCATTCCTCTCAGAACTTGACGAAATGCCGTCATCTTGGTTTCACATACAGCAGCAAACCAGACTGCTCCGAACTTTTCTAAGGACTTACAAGACTTATACATATACTCCCATTAGTTGAAACGAGCGCTACAGTACTCAACCCTAGTAGGATAAAAGATATCTCCAGAATTGAGAAGATTCAAAATAATCTTGCTAGAAAATTATTTATTCGCATGGGACATCCTATTCTTGTTTGATTGTGCATTTTTCTGAAGTTTGTTTGTTTGTTTGTAATGCCCTACTTCTATCTCGCGTCTGCATTTCGCGACGTAATAAACATTAACATCTATAGAACATTGGCACCTAACCATGAGTTTTCTTATGAGGATGTTCTGCACCTTCTCGTGCAATGCTGTAAGTTTGGAATTATGGCTTTGGCGTGCAGTACAGTTGTGATCGAATGACCGATTCGAATAGGCATTCGAATGATTTTCAGTCGAATTCGAATATTCAAAAATCTCCTTTTTTCGAATATATCTGAATTCGAATATTCAAAATAATAATAATAATGTGAGCATTCGAAACCATTCGAATAATCAAAAAAATTTCGAGAACCCAACTACAGCGTGCAGAACTCAATAATAGGTCTAAAAAATGACTTCTATGCGAACTAGGACTGTCGTGTGCTCAGTACTGACGATTCGACACAGCACGCACGTAAGAGCAGTCGCCATGCGACTAATACCTTACCAATGAGAATCAGAACTAAGATCTTTCCTAATGTGAAATTCGAGATCTTCTTCTCTTGTAGTGAGTGATCTCTCTATACCATAACGGAGCCTTTAAGTCTAAACAACAACACGTCTAACAACAGCACAAGTGTCTTTTTCTTCAGTTAAAGGCAGATTCCATCTATTGGGCCATGCTGCACGAAGGCGCTTACACCTACACGCCTAGCGCGGAACGATATCTAGAAGGTGATAAAGCTATGCTTCTTCCAAGGTCTTCATAAGCTCCCAAAAAGGCAGCGTGGAAGGCACCAACATTGGACAACAGCTCTGAAGACAACAGCTCGGTTCAACACATCCCTACGTGTGTAACTGCACATTTATTTATTTATTCATGACGTGTAACGCCGTCGGAAGAACTGCAAGCTATCACGTGCACTCGATACCTGTGGAATATACCGGGACCGGTGTATTCTGCAAGTATTCGTTAAGAGCATGAGGTGGCGGAACGTATCCAGGGGAGGTTTACGACCTGCTCCTGCAATGCCAGCGACGGCCCCTGAGCCATAAAACCGTACCGGACGGAGAGTCCGAGGAGCACACGGTAGACACGCCTTCAAGAGTGTCCATAAAAGCCCTCAGATCTAGGCACTCACTAGGTTCAGTCTTGGCTTAGCTCTCCACTAGTCTCCTCTTTGCTTCTTGTCCTTGTCTTAATTGTATCACTCTGATTTTTGCCGTAATAAATTGTACTTCCTGCTCGTTGCTCCGGCATCGGAACCATAGTAGGCTGGATATCGGACCCAATTCCACCTACAGTAATCGGAAGGATTACCACGAAGACAGTTAGACACTAGACCTGTCCGACTTGGGGGCCACGCCGGCAACTTGGATCCAAGTTTCGGTTTCAAGGTCTGTTGAAAATGTCCAGCAATGGTTCCGCCGGGTCCACAGACGGAGTCGTTACGGATTTTGTAGGCGAGAATGCTTCACAACCGCCGGAAGACTGGAATCAGCTTGGAATAAGCTGTCAGTCAGAGGATTTGAATGTTTCATTCGGGAATATCCTAGAACGGTTGGGTAATGCGCTAGATGACCAAATCAAAAATTTGGCTCGCTCACAGCGAGCAAAGATTTTGGAGGCCCTTAGAGGCACTGTAGAAAATACAGTAGGAATAGTGGCTAAGCGCTTAGGAGTAAAGGCACATGTTTTGGAGATCTCATTTTTCAATGAAGTTGGGATGACTCCCGATGATCTGCGCGACTTCTTGCCGACGGTAAGTGCACATAGCCAAGCATTATGCGAGCTGGCATTGATTTTGGGATGCGAAACAAACCAAGTTAAAGAAACAGTAATTGCTAAGTGTGATGAAGTTCTGGAATTGCAGAACACATAGTAAATTTGGAGTCATATCTTGAACATGAGTTGTCGGAAAGGGACAAAATGGCGGAGCGCCATAGCAATCAGTTGAGACTGTTACAGGAGAAGGTTAAGAGCGTGCCAGCTGAAACACTGCACTCAAAGGCTGGAGCCAGCCGGGTACAAGTTGGTGCAGTTGAGGCGGGGTGCAGAACAAAAGAATGGCGTGCGGTCCGCACGCAATATACTGGTAAGCAGTCGAGTAAGAGGTTCTGTTAAGGGACGGATCACGTCCCAACCCATGAACGCTGGGGCAAGTTGCGAGCTTATGGAGAAGTCTTGCGCCCCTTGGCGTTTGTCCTCGCTGGATTCCTTTCAAGGACCAGTGACTAGTGAGTCAGTGACCTGCTCGGAAAGGAGCAGAGAGCATATCGCTACGGATCAAGTAGGCGATATGTTAACCATACTTCGGGAGGTTTTTAAGGCTCAGAGTATAGCCAGTGTCCCAAAATATGATGGCGAAAATTCGCTAAGCGACTTTTTGAGAGGGCTAGAAGTAAAGTTTCCTACCACAGTATGGTCGGACCAAGATAGGCGCGATATATTGGTGAACCACCTTGCAGGAACTGCGCTTTCAATTTTTAAGGGTTTGCCGCAAAATATTCGCGAAGGAACATATTTTGATGTAGTGGGAGAGCTAAAAATGGCTCGCCAAAACCCGTGTGAGCGCTTAAGCAATATTAAGGCTTGGGAAAACCTATGCAAGGAAGAAGATGAGTCCCTGGTAGATTTTTGCTGCCGCATGGAAGACCTTTCTAGAAGGATCCACCCCAGTATGGAGTGGGATTTCATTAGAGGTTCCAAGTTGTACTCTTGCCTTCAGCACTGGCAGAGTTCCTATTACATGAGGGTCGCGCTGGATGCGGAAGAGGGCCAAGTGTATGAAGAGGTTAAGCGAGTAGCGGTGCGACTGGAAAAGGTACAGGTACAATACCGCCCGCGTCGCGCGGTCAAAAAGACGGTTTGCGACGGAAAAATCCGTCGCAAACCGTCGCATGCTCATAACTCCTTTAATTTTGAGTTGTTTCACAATCAGTTGGTACCATTCGATTCGTCTCATCGAGTTCAATAAAACCATGCATAAAACTTTACCAGGCCACCGCGTTTTCGCTGTGGGTGGCCTAAAAGAATAACTGCAGCAGGCTTTTGCGATTGGAGCACCTTATTTTCCAGGAAGTGCAGTGTTTTCGGAGTATCTCAAGCATGGCGTGCGTTGTCAGTGCTCTGTGATGCCTGGAAGGTTCCGAGAGTGCGCCGTGCACAATGCATATAGTATCGAACCTATCAATCGAATGGGCGGAGGCATGCCCACTGGGTTTCTATCTTCATTTAACGGAAAATGTAAAGCCTTCAAGACTATCTTGCACCGTTTGGAGAATTTTATATGAAATTCCCGGCCGTCCTACTTAGGATTTGCTCCGGGCAGTCCGACGAGCCTTTGGAGTGTGCCGTACACAATACACGTAGGATCGAGCCTATCAATCGAGTGAGCGGAAGCGGTTCAAATGTCGTGCTAAACAACAACGCTTGCCCTCTTTAGGGGCTTTACTGCACACACTGGCAGCAGCTTATACAAATGAAGAGGTTTTAAGAAGCGAGAAGAGAGAGTGCGCCGTGCAAAATGCATATGCGATAGGACCGTTTGAAATTAGATTCGATTAGAAATTTCCGCCCGCCCCACTCAGGAATTGCTGTATTCCGTCCCAGCAAGACTTTAGAGTACACTGTGAAAAATGCATATAGTATAGAACCTATCAATGCAGTGGGGCGACCGCTCGCAAATGCACGCGCGGGCGAGCTCGTAGCTGCAATAACTCTATCAAGATCAAATCGTTTCGGCTGCAACTCGAGGACTTTGTAGGCAGTACAAGGTTCTTGACGAGCTCTAAAGCAGAACGGTGTAGCTCATGAATGGACTAAATTACAGCGCTGCGAAAATGCAGGTGTGGCTTGTGCGACCCAATTTTTTCCGATTTCGGTCGACCACTGCGCGAAGACACGGCGGGCCAAGGGCATACAAATCCGTAGGCGAGTAGAACACCTAAGGTGCTTCAAGACGAAATGCTCGCAACTACTCAGCTGCCTAAACTGCCTTAGCATATTTGCAGTTTTAGGGCGGCGGGATTTGCGATTGAAGTTTCCTGCCCTCTTACTCGCCCACATTTGGGTTTTCTACACTCCTAATAACACCATTTTGTTCACCATAAAAAGCTCTATCGAATGGTGTCGCTCTCAACCAATTTCAATGAAATCGACTTTTTGACAATTTCCCATCGAGGACGTGGGCGCCACTGGCCAAGCCGGCGCGGACGATGACGTCATCGAAAACCGATATTTTCGAAATTGGCCAAATTTTCTCGTGCAAACTTAGTCCAAAATCATCTAGGCGGTTATTTTGGGAGCTGATTACGAATCCGACGTCCGTTTTTGAAAATTCCGCCGATTCCAGTAGGTTACTTCTCGTTTGAGGGTGCTCGTGTCAGGACCACCGATCACCTTCAGTTATCGGTATGGGCGGTCTCCTGCCGTAAGCGTCCGAATGAACTTCGGCATCGTGTTCGGCACCCCGAATACGTCCCCGCCCTACGAAGTTTGAGCAAAATCGGTGATCCTTACCCGACCACCTCCAATTATCCTGAAAAATATCCAAAACCTACCGAAATCGGCGGAATTTTCAAAAACGGACGTCGGGTTCGTAATCAGCGCCCCAAATAACGCCTAGATGATTTCGGACGAGAAAGTTTGGCCAATTTCGAAAATATCGATTTTCGATGACGTCATCGTCCGCGCAGGCTCGGCCTGGAGCGCCCCGTCCTCGATGGGAAATTGTCAAAAAATCGATGTTTCCAAAATCGGTCGAAATTGGTGCTGTTCGGTAACGCTTTCCATGCTGAACAGAACGGTACCACTGCGAGTGTCGAACACTCAAACCTGGGCGAACAATGGCGCAGGAAACTTCAACGCTAAAACTTCGCCGCCCTAAAGTAGCAGCTGAGGCTAAGGCAGTTTAGAAAGCTGAGGAGTAGCGAGCACACCATCGTAGAGAACCTTTAGCGTTCTGCTCGCCTGTGCATTTGTAGGCTATTAGCTCTCTGCGTCTTCCCGCTGGGGTCGACTGAATTTGGGAAAAATCGCGCCACGCAAGGCTAACCTGCATTTTCGCACCGCTGTAGCTTTGTACAATCATAAGCTACATCGCTGCATTTTAGAGCTCAACTAGAACATTTTGCTGCCTACAAAACTCACAAGCTGCAACCGGAAAGGTTCACAAATGAAAGAGTTATTGCGCTCAGAACACGCCCCGCGTGCAATTTAACACAACAACGGTCGATGTTCTCCTCGCTCTTACTCTCAGAATACAGTTTTCTCTACTCTCAATAACATAGTTCAATTCAGCATGAAAAACTCTATCGAACGATACCAAGCGTGGCCCATTTCGAAAACGTCGGTTTTCGATGACGTCATCGTCCGTCTGCCGCGGCCTCGAGCGGCCTTGCCCTCGATGCGAAACCGTCAAAAATCGATGTTTCCAGAATCGGTCGAAATTGGTACCGTTCGATAGCGCTTTTCATGCTCAACAGAATGGTGCCATTGTTCCTGTCGAACACTCACATCTGGGCGAGTAAGAGCACAATAAACTCTAACCACTATCTTCCGCCGATTAAACTGGCAGCTGAGGCTAAGACAGTTTAGGAAACTGAGGAGTTCTGAGCACGTCATAGTGAAGCACCTTAGGCTCTCTGCTTGTCTGCGCGTTTCAAGGCCGTTTGCTCGTCGGATCTTCCCGCAGTGGTCCATCGAAGTCGGAAAAAAATGCGTCACACAAGCCTCACCTGCATTTTCGCACCCCTGTAACATTGCCTCTTCTCAAGCTACTCCACTCTACTTTATTGTGCTACTACAACGTTTTACTGCCTACAAGACCCACGAGTTGCAGCCGAAACGATTTGAACTCGAAAGAGTTATTGCACTCCGAACACGCCCCCGAGTGCAATCTATACGCATTGACGTGCTCTAAAGGCTAACTGGACAGCATTAGAGCAATTCCACAGTAGGGCTGCTGGAAATTTATGATAGAATTCTCCAAACGCTCACTCTACCAGTTGTCGAACCCACTCGATTGATAGGTTCATCTCTACACGCATTGCACACGGTAGACTCATAAGTCTCACCGGGACAGATTGAAGCAATTCCCGAGTAGGGCGTCTGGAAATTTCTGAAACATTTCTCTAAACGTTTCGAAATATTCTTGAAGTCTTTACATTTTCCAGTAAGTGAAGATAGAAACCCAGTGGGCATGCTTCCACCCATTCGATTGATAGGTTCGATACTATATGCATTGTGCACGGCGCACTCTCGGAACCTTCCAGGCATCCCAGAGCACTGACAACGCACGCCATGCTTGAGATACTTCGAAAACACTGCACTTCCTGGAAAATAAGGTGCTCCAATCGCAAAAGCCTGCTGCAGTTATTCTTTTAGGCCACCCACAGCGAAAACGCGGTGGCCTGGTAAAGTTTTATGCATGGTTTTATTGAACTCGATGAGACGAATCGAATGGTACCAACTGATTGTGAAACAACTCAAAATTAAAGGAGTTATGAGCATGCGACGGTTTGCGACGGATTTTTCCGTCGCAAACCGTCTTTTTGACCGCGCGACGCGGGCGGTATTGTAGGCTTTGAAAAAGTGACTGATGGTCACACCTCTTCAGAAAAAGGTATCGATCGGAGCGCGATCGATACAGGAGAATCCCATCTCGAGAAGGCAACCGAAATTCCGCACCAGTTGGGTGGTCAGTATTCGGCTAAAACCTCACCTAAATGTTACGGCTGTGGACATTTTGGGCACATAGCGTCAAAATGTCCAAATAAGGTTCGAGATGTGGAGAAAAGTCGTAACACCCGGGATGGGGTGAATGTTGCAGGCGACAGCCGCACATCGAGTGATGCAGACGGAATTTCTGCTATCGCTCAACTTGAAGGTTGGTGCAAGAGTGTTCGAGGTAAGGAACGCTTTCCACAGAAGCAGCGATGTGCTGTAGGCAAGCAGTGCGGCGGAAGCGAGTATCACCAAGATCAGAAACGGTTTGGCTGTGCGAAAGAACGGAAGGATAGCTTCTTACCAGCTTGGAATGGTAGTGGTAAGGACCCAGAAATGAAAAACATTAGGCACCGAAGGCGCCGGAGGAAGAACAGAATGAGTTTTCCTACGATGAGAAATGTCAGTGTAATTTGTTTCTATAATTCTAGTATTACGCTGGTGGCGATGTCCGTTCCTCCACGTGGTGCCACTGGAAACTGTTCGCCTCTGCGAGCTAAGCTAATCACGGACATTCGAGTACAGGCGACAGGCCCTAGTGACAGGCCGGCCTATGAAGATCCCATGTCACATCACATGGTTGATGACGTTAAGTGAGTATCGAGATAATGCTACGGCGTCCACGGGAGCCGACGCGCACTCGCAGAGCCCGGCGAGTGTGAGAAGTATGCGAGGGTCCCTGATGCGAGGACGGCATCGGGGGGAAACTGAGCTAGTCCGAAAGTCCCGTAACGTAGGCAAGACCCGCGTAGCTACGCTGAATGTGGGTACGTTGACGGGCCGCTCGTGCGAGTTGGCAGAAGCACTGGAGCGAAGACGAATCGACTCATGTGCGGTACAGGAGACGAGGTGGTCCTGTTGTAAGTCGAGGGACATAGGCCGAGGCTTCAAGGCCATTCTGTGCGGCAGTCCCAGGACCACCAGCGGAGTTGGTGTAATCGTCTCCGAACGTTTCCGAGACGCGATTATAAGCGTGGAACGTTTTAATGACCGCTTGATGAAGGTCGTAGTCGCTGCTGAACAGCGTATGTATCATTTCTTCTCTGCATACGCTCCGCAGGCAGGCTGCTCTGAGAGAGCCAAGGATGACCCTGCTTGATGAAAAGACAGCAGAGGTACCGTCAGAAGACGCTGTCGTTATCGCAGGTGACCTCAACGGCCATGTGGGGATGCGAAAGATGGTCGCAGCTGTCACGGCGGTTTCGGATATGGAGCACGTAACGCTGATGGTGAGCGAATCCTTGAGTATGCGGACTCGCATAACCTCATCATCGCGAACACCGTATTTCGAAAGCGTGACTCCCATCTGGTGTCGTTCTATAGCGGGAGCACCAAGACACAGATCGACTTCATCCTTGTGAAGCATCGCGATCGAAAGCTGGTTACAGATGCGAAGGTGGTGCCGTACGAGACTGTCGCCACACAGCACCGTCCGCTGATATGCACTCTTAAATTCGCCCCTCCGAGGCTGAGGCATGTCGAGCGATGCGGTCCACCGAGAATCAAGTGGTGGCGGTTGAAGGAAAACGCTGCAGCTTTTGTTTCTCGTATTCGGTTACCGACGGTGACAACCGTCGACGAAACATGGAAAGATACAACCGATACGATTTTACAAGTTGCATGCTCTGAATTAGGCATGACTAAGCCTGGACGCCGCAAGATCGAGAAGCTGGCGTGGCTGTGCACTAACGACGTAAGAGAAAAAGTCCGAGAGAAGAAAAAATTATATCACGCGTTCCTGCGCGACAAGACTGCAGACAAATGGCGTATGTACCAGGAGGCGAAGAAAGCGGCAAAGAAGGCCGTAGCCGTTGCAAAAGCCGTCCATTATGATGATCTCAGCGATAAACTCGAGACGCGCGATGGTGAACGACATCTTTATCGACTTGCCAAGGCACGCCATCGTCAGGCCGAGGACATCGAGAAATTTTTGGGCATCAACGATGAGAATGGCCATCTACTGACGAACCGCAAGAGGGCTATGAAACGATGGCATGACTACTTCGAGAGAATTTCGACAGAAGAGTTTGCCCATCCGCCCATCCCTAGCGTCCCTCCTACGCACGGTCCTGTGCAGAAAATCACTGTGGAGGAGACGAAAGCGGCTTTGGAGAAGATGAAGCCTGGAAATGTAACGCGCGCTGACAACCTTGCGACCGACCTATGGAAGTTGAGGTGCTGGAGTCCTGCTGAGTGGCTAACGAAGTTTTTCAACCAGGTTGTTACGGAAAAGAAGGTACCTGGTAGTTGGCAGGAAAGCACGACGATCCCGATATGGAAGAAGAAGGGCAGTCCTGCGGACTGCACGAATTACCGTCCAATTCGCTTGCTCTCGCACAGCATGAAAATCTTCGAGCGAATTGTAGATGGACGTATTCGCGATATCGTCCAACTTTCCACCAATCAATGTGGCTTCGTAGCGGGCAGTGGCACCATCGATGCCATACATGCTGCTCGTCTTCTGGTAGAGAGACATCGCGAAAAGCAGAAACCGATACACATAGCTTTTCTCGACTTAGAGAAAGCATTTGATCGTGTACCGCGTGAGGTTATATGGTACGCCTTACGACAACACGGTGTTCCCGAAGAGCTTATTGAGTGGGTGCGCATACTTTACTCTGGTCCAAAGAGTAGTGTGCGAGCGCCAGCCGGCACATCGGCGGAGTTTCCTATCTCCGTTGGTGTTCACCAGGGCTCTGCGCTTTCCCCGCTCCTATTCATTGTCGTAATGGATGCCATTTCGAGAGACCTTCAGAAGCCTGCCCCCTGGACGCTGCTGTATGCAGATGACGTAATGCTTGCAAGCGAAGAGAAGAGCGAACTCGAGCGACAAGCGCAAGCTTGGTACGACCGCTTGGCGATGTTCGGGCTCAAGCTAAACGTCAAAAAATCTGAGTACTTGACGACAGACGTAAACGAAGCCGGGTCCATTGAGATCAATGGCACTGCGCTAGTACGAAGGACAAACTTCAAGTACCTTGGATCTGCAATTGCGTCTGATGGTAGTCTGACATTCGAGGTGAACTCGCGCGTGAGCGCAGCGTGGTCCAAATGGCGCTCGATGACAGGCGTTTTATGCGACAGGAAGATACCGGAACGCCTTAAATCGAAGATCTATAGAACCATCGTCCGACCAGTAGCGATGTATGGAGCTGAGTGCTGGCCTGCAACCAAGGAGGTTGAGACTCGCCTCAGCGTAATGGAAACGAAAATGCTACGATGGACGGCTGGTGTTACGCGTCTGGACCGTATTCGCAACGATGAAATACGCCAGAGGTTTGGTGTCGCTCCAATTGCTGACAAGTTACGTGAAGCTCGCCTTCGGTGGTGTGGCCACGTTCTTCGAGCTAGTGGTGACACTGTTAGGAAGATTGGCCTTAACATAGATGTGCCCGGAAAACGGCCTAAAGGGCGGCCGAAGCAGCGATGGCTTGATACGTTGCATGTGGACCTAAAGGTTGCTGGTATCCATCCCGATCAAGCATTTGATCGCGTAAAGTGGCGTCACCACACCAGAATAGCGGACCCCGCCTCGAAGCGGGACAAACGCTGAAGAAGAATTCTAGTCTTACGCTGCGACCATACGAGGATGCTGAACAGGCCTGCTGGGGACATGCCAGTACGATGGAAGGGATGCGGCGACAAAATTAAGGCGCTAGCGACGAAACAATGAGGAGCCTTCTAATGCTGCCCAGTTTCCCTCCATCATTCTAATTGTTGCCCTTATTTTCGCTGCTGTGCCTAAAACGCAGATGCTTAATACACGCACGAACGTTACATTGTAATATTATGTTTTTCTAAATTCCTGTTTGGATGAACTTACAAGTATCATTACCCTATATGACGACTGTGGAAGGAGAAGTCAAATGCCGTCGGATAGATGACTTTAAGCTGGTTTGGAACCATACCAACTTATGACCAGTGCAAGTTTGATCTACGGTTAGTACATGACGCTGCTGCTCCAGAGACCACTGAGTTGTACTTTGTTTCGAAAAGCGTGAGCGGAGCCGCTCCCTAAAAAGCGACGGAGGTCGTCGATTAACTGCTCGGAATGCAATGCATGCCAACTGCAGTAGAGTCGTGCATTGTAGAGGCCAGTCTTTAAACTTTCCTTTGGAAAGTGCGAGCGGACCTGCTCCTCTAAAAGCGACGGAGGTCGTCGCTGTAACTGTGTAGAAGGTTCGGGCTGCGGTGGGCAGACGAACTGCAGTGCTCTTGTGCTTTCCCACCAAAGAGTGAGCGGAACCGCTCATTGAGACGCGAGTGACGGAGGTCGTTGCTCATGATGATTTTTTTAGCGCAGTGGAAGGGCTTGTTCTTCTGAGGGCCCCCATGTGGAATATACCGGGACCGGTGTATTCTGCAAGTGTTCGTTAAGAGCATGAGGTGGCGGAACGTATCCAGGGGAGGTTTACGACCTGCTCCTACGGATATGCCAGCGACGGCCCCAGAGCCATAAAACCGTACCGGACGGAGAGTTCGAGGAGCACACGGTAGACACGCCTTCAGGAGTGTCCATAAAAGCCCTCAGATCTAGGCAACTAGGTTCAGTCTCGGCTTAGCTCTCCACTAGTCTCCTCTTTGCTTCTTGTCCTTGTCTTAATTGTATCACTCTGATTTTTGCCGTAATAAATTGTACTTCCTGCTCGTTGCTCCGGCATCGGAACCATAGTAGGCTGGATATCGGACCCGATTCCACCTACAGTAATCGGAAGGATTACCACGAAGGCAGTTAGACACTAGACCTGTCCGACTTACCAGCTTCTTGGTTCGAACTTCCCGCCCAGGCCAACTAAGCAATCCATCGCTCCGGAGTCGGTAAATTGGTACCAGACTTGCCTGGGAAGGATAAAGAACTGACTTGTTCATCTTCTGGCCAACACAAATGGCCACATTGTATTGCCAAATACGCATTCATATCGCCTCGACAATCCACGACAAATCCACGACATCCCGTAGACGTGTGGAATGCGTGAGTGGCGCTTCCCAAGGAGGCTTGAGTAACGCAGTCCTTTATGCTTTTTTATCCCTTATTCATGACGAAGCGAGGTCTACGTGGTACAGAGATGACGAGAACAGCAAGTTCATACAACATAGCCATAATTAATAGCATGAACTGAAACACAAAAAAAAAATGATAAAGAATAAAAATAAAATTAGGAATAAAAGAATAAAATTGGGATTACAAAGCAGGACTAAAAACTCAGTACACCTCTGCAAAAGCAATTTTACTGACCCTTCTCTTGAAAGAATTAAGTGAAGGTGCAGGAAGCACTTACTAATTATTTATTAATCAACGGAACTACTCCTAAAGAAAAAAGCCCATAACCTGTTTCCTAGAAGACGGAGCCCTGATATTGTTAATGAAACCTCTATTTCTCTTTTAATAGGGGCAAGTCCGGGAAGAGAAGAAATACTGGAAGAGACTGCTTGTACAAAGTGAAGCTCTTCATTTATCGAAATAAACGAAAGGTAAAGAACCAGTGCGCAAAGTAATGTTCGTAGTGCGTTGGACTCGGAAGAATGTTTGGTAACACTCGCACAGCAGCCGGGAAGAGCGTTTACCGAGGCAGAAGCTCTTCGTCCGGCGCAGAGAACGAACACCGCCACAGAGCAAATTGCGTGAATGTGATGCAATCTAGTCTCCTCCAGCATCACATTGCTCACACATCACGACTCTAAGGGAAGACCGGAAACGAGTGGCAACGACAGGCAGTGAAGCCCTCTGCAAGAAGGGGTTTTGGAACGTATCAGAATGAAGAAAAACTACCAACTTGTACGGCTCAAGCCCCTCGCCGGCTGCTCAATATAGTTGTGCTCGTGTGAACTATTCGAGTAGGTATTCGAAGGATCTTCAAGTATTCGAATTCGAATATTCAGAAAATCACGTTCTTCGAAAGCATTCGAATTCGAGTATTTACAAAAACGCATTTTCCGAACGTATTCGGATTCAAATGTTCAGAAAAGCTATATTCAAACAAATATATTCGAATTGAAACATTAGAAATTTGTGGGCATTTGAAACCATTCGAACGTTCGAAATCATTTTGAGTACACAACTATACTGTTGACTGACCCATTTTTCAAAAAAAAAAAAATTGCGCTTAGCGCCATGATGACGTTAATTTCTCAAGCAACTTCTCCACAAGTATGACGCTTACTATGTAGGGCCTCGTAATCTGCTGCCAAAGACAAATAAGGACCAAGAACAACTATGCAGCTGCTGTAAGGCATCAAATTTATGTCTTAGAATCCAGAACACAACTGCACATATTAGTACGAGGTTGTGGGTGAAGTTTATTTAGGCCCAACGTTTCGACTGAACCGTCGACAAGGCTTTCAAAGTGGTGCAATGCTTTTGACGTAGAATCTACTCGACCGAATGCTGTTCTAGCAGTTCCGAAGTTTGTCTAAAGCTACGCACGAAGCCTGGATGAGAAAGATAAACTTACTTAGGAACACAACACTATTCAAGACTCTCGTGATGTAACTACCCAGTGGGATTGTTGCCAGATGATGACAGATGGCTTAGCTAGCTCGACTGGCTTAGCTAACAAGGTCTTAAGTAAATAATTCACCTGCCAATAGAACTGAGATGAAAAACTCAACAAACAAATTCAAAGTCAATAGCGAAAGATATGCGCTGCCAAAATCCTCTTGTGTTGGCATATAGGTACACAGTGATACTGCCAGTTGAACTGCACCTTGTCATACAACAAATGCCTATGAACGGTATGAAAACTCGCACATTTGCTAGGAATGCTCGACATTAGTTGGGTTGGTTTAGTCGGGAGACGAAAAACTGAGTACTGCAAAGCTACCGTGGCACACTCCGAACCACATATTGCAAAGAAAATGCTCTCGGTTCGAGATTCCGACCAGAGAATGTTCTCAGACATATGTCTGACCGCGCGACGAAATGAATACCATAATGAAAACCCCCGCCCTTCAAACAGTAGAAAAATATTCTCCATTTTTGCAAAGCTACTGAACCTAACGAGTTAAGATTCCTGAAAGTTTGCTGTTGAGTTCCACAGGCGCACAAGGAAGTACCTCTCCATCATCGAATACGCAGAGAAGCCAAAATACTGCAAGGTAAAGAATCGAACACCAGACCTCGCGCTCATGAAGCAGAGCTTTGCTTTTTGTGTATTCAGTGTTTGGAAACTGTTGCCTTGGTAGACTATGCGACTGTATAGTAAATTACTGGACCACTATCCTGGTAGGTTCAAGATCTTGCGAAAACGGAGCATAGTGTTCCACCAATTGAAGGGCAGAGGATCTCGCAGTATTATTCATTTTCGCCGTTCAAACATACACCCGAGATCCTTTCGTGGAAAGTATGAAGACAGATGAGAAAAGCTCCGAGCTTTCAGTCCTGTTAGCCGAATAGCAGGCAAATACGAAGCAAGTGTTAAGACTGACCTGTTCAGGTGTTAGTGGATGTTATATTTAGCGAGGAAGCCGTTGCTTCTGCGTGATGCGTCCTCGAAACTGTAATGAGGCGCTTATAAAAAACCATCGGAAGACACTTGTGATCGCGAGAATTCGTTGAATCATCCACACGTGTACGAGCGAACTAAAGACTAGAAGACCGTCTAACTGACTTGCTAAGGAATGTGCGTCGTAAATCAAGGAAGACTGAAACGATAGACCTCCTGAAAGCGAAGCATATACTCACATGGAGGGCCTTTCTAGGAACAAGGTGGAGAGGGAATGACGGTCACTTCAAGAAAACAGTTCGGAGTGTGGTCTGTCCCAGCAGCAAGCACCGGAATGAAGTCGCAGATGCAGCTTATCTGTTTCTTCGTCACTGCTAATAAACCGCGAGGCCTCATGCGTCACCGGAATTATGCAGAACTGTAGGTGCTCCGAAGTCCGAAAGACAGTAAACAACGAGGTGAATGCGGATAACTGTGAACAAAGAATGACGGCGACTCATATACTAAACTAGTCAAGGGAGACTATGGTTCACCGAAGAGATTGACCTGTAAGTGTACAACAACTCTCCTGATATTCAACGGAATTCCTATTGTGGGAGTTTGAAACCTATTTTTCAGCAGCTGTACTCTGCCCGGACTGCCGCCAAAGTGGTCAGTTCCACTGCTGATGAAATTCGAGAAAACATAAGCATCTACGCGAACAGCGCTACCCTCCATCTAGCAAGCTATAGGTTTGGGGATGGCTTCTGAATAATACCTTGTATCGAGCGAGCGAGTGGGGGCGTATAGCGCAGTCGGAGGAGGCGCGACTGCCGCGTGCACCCGATACCAGGTTCCTGGTTCGGATTTCTCGCCCAGGCCTACCAAGCCTTCCATCCCTTCGGGGTCGGCGAATTGAAACCAGACTTGTCTGGGAAGGATAAAGCGCTGACTTGTTCATCGGCTGGCCACCGCAAGTCATTGTACGGCCAAATACGCATTCAACACGCCTCCACGACATCCCGTAGAAGTAGAATGCGTGGCGCATCCCAAAGAGGATTGAATAACACCGTCCTTTATCCTTTTTTAGGTACTATTGTACTTTTGGTACCCCACTTAATCTTGCTCAAAATAGGTCTATTGGGGGTAATCTGCCATGGGAGGAACGAATATCATAGTCGTTTTTTGCGGAAATGCCTTATAAGCCCGTTACATTAAGTTAAAGTTGCCTAAGGCCTTGCGAAATAGCGCGCGCTGGTAAGAGACGCAGAGACACCGCCTCCTACCAGCACGCAATTGCGACCGTGGAGGGGGGGGGGGGGGGACCAGCGGGCAGGCGCGGCGACTAGCTACACACAGCGAATGCAAGTGCAACCTTATTTCCTCTTTTTGATTACAGATCCGCGTCTTATTTGTTTCCATATTAGCAACGGAGGGGACAACAGGATGAAGGCAATTTTAGCACGGGTGCACTAGTGGGCCCACATCCCGGAGTCCCTTCCCCTGCCCAATTCTGTGCTCTCCTCCGCGCGAGCGGAGAGCACACAACAGGGTTTTCAAGGCTTTTCGAGATTTCAAGGCTTATGCCCTGGCTAACCTCTGCTGCAGAGTAGAGACGGCGAAATAGTGCACATCGGTAGGAGACGCACTCTGCGTCTCTTACCAGCGCGCGCTATTTTGCAAGGCCTTGGGCGATTCGAACTTAATATAACTCGCTTATAAGGCATTTCCGCAAAAAACGACTATGATATTCGTTCCTCCCATGGCAGATTACCCCCAGTAGACCCATTTTGAACAAGATTAAGTGGGGTACCAAAAGTACAATAGTACCCTTTTTTATTATCAAGCGAGCCCATGCATAAATTTCGAACTCTTCCGACCTTTAGCGACAGCAAATTACGCGCTCCAACGCTAAACGCTCGCCTAGAGCCTGCTCATACTTCGCGGCGAAATCTGGGCGCAAAGCGGCTCGGAGGGGGTCACCATGTGAGGCAGCTCTACAAAACATTTTCTTTTGCACTAAATTAAAAAATTTGCACTGCACTGATGCGGTCTACCCTTCTGGTGAACTGAGCTAGGCTACTTCTGTTGTAACTGAGCGTTTATGTGCCTTCTTACGAAGGTGGCTAACCACTAAATGCGAGGTGACCCCTTCCGAGCCGCTTTGCACCGAAATCTGTTTACACTCGAGCGCTGTCGCACTCGCTTCCGTCGCTCTCGTTGCTGCTGCCGCCGGTTCATACTTCACGCCGAGCACGGGAGTGACGACGGACGGAGTGTGTAGTACGTAATTACATCATAACGCGCTGGTGTCCGAAGGAAGCAATTCCTATTCTGCCATTCTTCAGATCAAGACAAGGCATGCCATCATATAATGCTTCTTTTGAGTGCCAAATTGATGATGTAGGTAATATGACTGTTTGCTAGTGTCTGCGTTGATTGATTGACTGAGTGACAATAATAGGCGTTATGGTGCAATTACGCACATTGCACTACGCCCGTCGCCCCAGTCCCTCCCATCGCTCTCGTCCTCTCGTCGCTGCCGTCGCGAAGTGTGAACAGGCCCTTAGCCGTCGGTGACAACTATGAGCGACCGAGAACGACAGCACGACAAAAGCGACGTGAGTAGATACAGGCTACGACGCTCGACTATGGACAGATTTTGCGACAATCGTTCGGTTTAATTGACCTTGCCCATGCTTTGCACTTGCCACCAGTTGCTCCTGTTGGGCACTATGAAGACTCCTAGTTGGAGGGGACATCGATAGAAAAGCAATACAGATGCAAATAAGATGACTTCTTGATTTTGATTATGCGTAATCAATTCTTCCTGCAAAACTAGGATTGCAGCGAAAAATCGAGAGTATGATTGACGCTACACGAATGGAGAAGAGGGATACGTTGCTACGCTTTCCTGGAGGAGAATAACATGGAAATGAACGAATGAACACAACTGTGGAATTCCTAAATGGGGGGATGACATATGCCCCATCTAAAGTTGCTTGCTGCACAGCCGCCAGTTCATTTCGGTCCCGTACGCCACATCTACTTGCTTAAAGGCTATCTTTGTTGACGAATGCCGTGTCCGGGAAAGCAAAAGTTGGTCGGAGTTCTTCGAGGTTCTTTTGCTGCTGAACAGCTGCTACATCGCACCGAAGCAGCAAAATGATTGCCGAGTGTGCTAAGGAGGTGGTTAAAGCCCTCCTTTAGAATGGCTCGTGCTTTTTTCAAGTAACGGTGAAATTTTATTGTGCTCTAAGCAACGCACGACAGCCAAAATCACATCACGTGGCGATTTTTTGTCTACGCAAAAAATAGCTTCCGCGTTTGTGTCTGCATATTGAACAAAGTGGGTTTTATTGAGTCTCCCTTAAGTGGACCAGTTCTTAGAAGACGCCCACCAGCGCAGACCAGGCAGTCCTGTGGCATCTGAAAATGGAGAAAATGGAGAAATAAATAAATAAATTTTCAAATACAGCTGAATGCTCAGAAATCGAAATGACGGTTTTCAAATTAAATGCTTTATGCAAGATAAGTTTTGGTTAAAAATTAATTACATTTACATTAAAAAGGTATTGGTCGGCTGCAAATGTAGAATAACAAAAAACTAACACACTGTTTGAATGTCTGTAAACTTCCCATTTTTTAGCTACAGAAGTGGTCTTAGCTTATTACGTAATATAGAAAACTAGAAATTTTCAGCTGTGCCAAATGAAGAGACTTCCATACACGGGACTATCTATAGAATTAATAGCGAAGCTTCTGTCTACGCATTGTGGAGCATAAATACAGTGGAAACAATAGGAAGGAACACGCAGATCTTACTTTACGGCCCTTCATAAATTGCATTTATACTATCAATCAAATAAACATCAGTACGTTTAGACAAGTTCATTG
Organism: Heligmosomoides polygyrus bakeri; assembly: GCA_947359475.1. Taxonomy (NCBI): domain Eukaryota; kingdom Metazoa; phylum Nematoda; class Chromadorea; order Rhabditida; family Heligmosomidae; genus Heligmosomoides; species Heligmosomoides polygyrus. Next base: position 28,637,386 of record OX375868.1, read on the forward strand.
CGCATTCCCTCTATCCTGTGCAAAGGATCAACCAATAACCCGTCATCGCCATCTTTAAAGAATCCCAAAAACTTTCTTGAGGCTGACAAAATAAGAATTTCATGAGGATCTCCAAGAAAATTTTATTCAATGGAACAGGGTGCGAGATAGAGCAGATGGAGGACGCGCCGGCTGTTGCGTGCAGCCGTTTCCAGGTTCCTACCTCGGACTTCCCGCCCAGGCCAACTAAGCCTTCCTTCTCATCGGGATCGATGAATTGGCACAAGAATTGTTCGGGAAGTACAAGATATGAAAGTCGAGACAAGTCATTGAGGAGAGCAAATATGCACTCAAATAGCCTCCGCAACATCCCGTATAAGAAGAATGCGTGGCTCGGCATTCCGAAATGGATTGTTTAACGCCACCTCTTCCCCTTTTCATTCACTAGAGTTTTCACCGCAGCCAAACATTATTGCAATATCTTATAACCTCAAACCACTAGAGGCGTATGTACGAGTTACCATGAAGTTGCTTGAGGTGAAAACTTACGTATGTGGGGATGAGAAGCACAGCCCACAAACATCGTTCCAGTATTTTCCGTACTCACTCTGAAGGCTAACCATAAATATGAAGCCCTTGAGGATCTGTCGTGGTCTCCGCTGCATCGCATGCGGCCGCTGCTGGGTGGAGATGGGTTTTCATCCACCGGCTGCTCACATTGTTCAATGATGTTTGCAACGCCTCGGCTTTTTTTCTAGACGGCAGACGTTCAGCAGCTTACCGGCCATCAAACGTCTGGTTAAAATCCAAACCCGAACCGCGACAATAGGGCGCCTCGACCGCAACGGTCTTCTATCCCTTCCTGAGAGTCTATGAGCGTAAATAAAGAGAAAGGCAAACTGGTCTTTCTTAGTATTATGCATGTAGGATAGTCGAGTAAATGAGGTACTGAAAACGCTTCAGGTGGGGGTTCCCCCTATCTCTCCCATTGCTGCGATGCCCTTTTCGAAGTATTTATTCTGCACAACTGGTCACTCGGTCAAACGATGTTGATAGCTTCTGTAAAGTCTGCCGGGATAATATTCGACTGGTACTCGTACTCCCGCATGTCTTTATGTGCGGACAATCATGCAGACCCGTTATATAGTGCAGATAGAAGATGTCGGATCTAACAGCTGACATGACCACTGGCTAGGTGTTCCCGCAGTATTCGATAACAACAACATTGTTTACTTGTTATGCAGTTTGTCCATCGGCCGAGATATTCACGTAGTTCTTACCTCAAACGAGCGACACCGAAGAAAAATCAATGAAATCGATCAATAATGGGCAGCCGATCTTTGTTGCAGACGCACAGGAGCGCTCGCGGTGCACCACTTCTCAGACACCTCTTCCGAATTCAGACCCTTGGAGCAAGACCTTCGGAACACATCTTATGAATTCGGACGCTCGGCGCACATCTTCGGGGCATGTCTTCTGAAACTCGGATGCTCAGTGCCCATCCACAATCAACTCACCGTGTGTTGGGACGAGTTAACGAGGAAAATAAATCAGTTTCATGAGTTTCCCCCATGTCAGAATTAGATTCGTAGGGCATGCATTTTGGGCTTCTTAAGTTTTCAGAGGAAAGGTGCCCTGAAAGCCCTAGTTAAAATTATGAGCACTCAGTGTGACGGCAGATGATAACGGCGGTATGCACTCTGACGTCAAGTGAATAAATAGGAGTTGTTTTACTTTTCTCTGACATTCTCAGCTATTCTCATCTCCACGTCAGTTTTTCCCTCACCAGCCTCTCCTTTCGAAATCACCACGAGCTGTTTGCTGCCGATAAGACTTCTTTCCAAGCCAGACGTTACAAACGAACTAATTTTTCTAATCAGCCTTCGGGCGGTTTTTAGGCTCAGCATGCAGTTCCCGCTGCTTCATCACCCACTGAGCTCGACGCAGTTCTGCAGTGTAACGGATTAATGAGAGGCGCGAGCCGCCACTGTGGAGCCAGTGGAAAAAGGGATTTCTACGTGCGCGTCCACGCCGAACGGTTCAAGTTGACCAGGCTCATGATGATCCGCTTCGGAATACGTGCAGGAAATGAGCAAACAATCTTAATTCAAGCTGCCTTCAATTTATTTGCGAACCTGATGAGGTATCGTGCCCCTGGCGCGAATCCACTGGCATGGGTTAACAGTTGCTCAGAGGCTCGTTTCGTGGTAAAATCGGTGAGGATCTACTCCACGGTTAAGCTCCTACCTGCCTGCTATGCTGCTCCTAATATGTACGTTGATCACTGCTGCTCCTAACGAACCATATGGGTCACACGCACTTCGGCCTCATTTAGCTCCCTGTACGCGGTACATCCAGCGCCACTACTGCGCACGTTTCTGCATCCTCGCTTATCTTCGTGGTATTATAGACAATAAAGATGGGCCGAGTTAGCCTAGTGGTTAGTAGTTTAGTCTCACGCAGAAACGGTCACAGGTTCGACTCTCGGCTCCGGCATGTCATGCCCCGCAAAAATTGCAAAATGGCAACGGTTCCAGCGTCAAGCCCAGGTTGACAGGCCGGCTGATGGAGAAACCTCGTCACAAAACCATGATCAAAAGTCGCAATAGAATCAGTGTAACTGCTAGGACGTCACCAGGAAGTGGCGCGCATAATTCCCGCCCGAGTTCTGTGGTTGGTTGGTCAGTAGTGGTGGTTGGTCAGTATGCGAGGGCTATCGAGGACCGAACGACCTCGGCTAAAGAAGCTAGTTCAAATGGGGACTCTGAATATGGGAACGCTGACCGGACGATCTAGGAAGTAGCTGACCTGATGAAGCGCAGAAGGATACAAGTACTGTGTCTGCAGGAAACGCGATGGAAAGGGGCGAAAGTCAGAGAGATCGGAGGAGGGGTCAAGCTGTACTACAACGGAGAGAAGAGGAACGGGGTAGGGATAGCTGTCGAGAGGTCCCTCAAGCATTCAGTAGCTGCTGTCCAAGAAATAAACGACCGCATCATGTCACTGCGGCTGGACACGAAGGAGGGCTACTGGACCATCATGTCTGTCTACGCTCCGCAGACCGGATGCCCCGAGCACGACAAGGATGACTTCTACCTCTTGCTCGAGGAAGCCATAAGGTCCGTACCAGAAGGCGACTACCTCTCCATAGCAGGGTACATGAACGGGCATGTGGGGAGTGGCAGAAGAGGAGTGGAAAGGGTTCATGGAGGTAAAGGGATCGACCTGATAAACCCGGATGGAGAACGAATTCTGGATCTGGCCATCGCCCACGACCTGGCTGTCTGTAGTACCTTCTTCGCGAAGAGGAAGAGCCAGAAGGTGACCTATGCTAGCGGAGGAAGAAGGACGGAAGTCGACCACATCCAGGTTCGAAGGGCTGCCCTGAAAACAGTCCGGGATGTGAAGGTCATCCGGGAGAAGACGTGGCATCACAGCATAGACCCTTGGTAGCCGACCTTAGCATACCTCTACCCACCAAACCCAAAGTAAGGACGGAACCCAGGATCCGATGGTGGAGACTGCAGGGTTCAGAGCGGAACGAACTACGAAGGGCAGTGCTCGAAGCAGGCCTTCCAGATCCAGCTGGTCCCGTGAATGAGACCTGGAGTAGGGTAGCCCGAGTAATCCTGAGATGTGCCAAGGAAATCATGGAAGAAACAAAGGGAGGAACCAGAGGGGATAAATCGGCATGGTTCTGGAACGAAGAGGTGCAGGCTGCGGTGAAAAGGAAGAAGGAGGCCTACAAGCTGTAGCAGAAGACGAGGGCACCCGAGCATCTCACAGCCTACAGGAAGCTGAAGAGGCTGGCAAAAACGGCTGTAGTGATCGCAAAGAACCCAAAATGGATGCCCTGTACGAGAAACTAGACGGGCCAGAGGGAAAAAAGTTCGCCATAGTCCCCATCTTCAAGGAGAAGGAAGACGCTTCTGAATGCTCCAACTACCGAGGGATCAAACTGTTCTCACAAACGATGAAGATCTACGAACGGCTGGTCGACTCAAGGCTGAGTGAGATGGTGCCCATCTCCCAGGTGGCTTCATGCCCGAGAGATCCACCACAGACGCCATCTTCGTCGCTCTCCAGGTGATGGAGAAATATCGGGAGAAACGAAAACCCTGCTACCTGGCATTTTTGGACATGGAGAAGGCCTACGACAGGCTACCCCGGGCAGTACTCTGGATTGCCCTTCGATTGAGTGGTGTACCGAAACGTCTGATCACGGTCATAAGGGACAATTACGAACGCTCGAAAGCGGCGAACTCCACACGGGGTGACAAGGAAAGTAGACATCACAGTGGGGGTACACCAAGGGTCGGCTCTGAGTCTGTTCCTCTTCCTGCTGACGCTTGACTGTATAGTGAACCACCTTGAGGAAGGCCCTCTCAGGACGAATCCTCTACACGGACGACATTGCCTTAGTAGCCGACAACCAGGAGGAGCTGGAGGATAAGGTGCAGCTGTGGCAGAGAGCCCTCACAGACAACGGCCTACGGCTGAACGTGAAGAATACGAAGTTCATCAGCTCTGAGCAGTGCGCTGGATCGATTCTAGATTACCAAGGGAAAGCGATCGAGAAGGTGGAAGAATTCCGCTACCTCGGAAGTAACTTATCCGAAGAAGGAAGTGTGGACCAGGCGGTTAGGGAACAGACAAACGCAGCCTGGCTCAAGTGGAGGGGAGTCCACAGGGATCCTTTGCGACCGTAGATGCTCCAGGACGCTCAAAGGCAAGCTCTATAGAACAGTTGTGAGACCTGCCCTCCTCTACGGCAGTGAGTGCTGGGCCCTGGGTAAGGCGCTGGAGCGGCAACTGCACGCGGCGGAGATGAGGACGCTGAGGTGGGCATGTGGATGGACCCGTCGGGACAGGGTGCGAAACGAGGATGTTAGGGCAGTGATGAAGACAGCCCCGATCCAGCTGAAGATGAGAGAGCAGCGCCTGAGGTGCTATGGACACGTCCTCAGAAGACCAGAGGATCACCCCACAAGGTTGGCCCTAGATTTCGAGGCACCTGGAAAGCGTCCGAGAGGAGCCCCAAGAAAAAGGTGGAAGGACGTCATCAAGAGAGATCTCGCCGAAGTCGGCGTCACGGACGCCCTTGGTCGGATCAGATGGCGACAGATCACAAGAACAGCGGACCCTGTGACTGCGCGGGACTAAACGCTCAGGAGAAGAAGAATACAGACAGACAATAAAGATATGATTGCTTGAACCACCCTTCTTGGATCTTCCGCCAGATCCAGAAGACATCATACAGATTTACTATTGGTAAACACACACTGCCGTACTATGTATAAGGCCTACGATTCAACCAACATGAAATCACTACGTCACAAAGGGAACCTTCGCAACGACCCCATAGGCATGGACGAGATCCTCCCCGGGGCATGTGCCCACAAGGCGATGCGGCACTAGTTAAAAGTTCCGACTCCACCGACAAGACTTCAGTCGGAAAATTTTTTGTTCGAAATCGGTGACCATTACCTTAGTCACCCGTACCTTCCGTAACCTACCGTACCCCAGCGTAAAACGAAAAATGGATGCCAGATGCGTGATCAGCACCCCAAATAACCCCCTAGACAAAGTTTCAGCGAAATCGGTGACCCTGCCTGGACCACCCATGTTAACGGTGTGGGCGGTCTCCGACTGAATCGTGAAAAACGGATATCAGATTCGTGATCAGCACCCCAAATAACCCCCCTAGACAAAGTTTCAGCGAAAAAAAATTCTTTCGACCGAAGTCTTGTCGGTGGAGTCGGAACTTTTAACTAGTGCCGGCGATGCTTCTCGTCCAGTAGCCCGATGATTCGAATGCCAGGTGTCCATGCTGGGACAGTTCTCACATCCACTCCGTCTAGTGCTGCACATTCTCCTCGGATTCGATGTTAGGCGTCCGTTATACCTCGACGACCAGTCAGCGACAATCTTTAGCACTGCGCACTGCGCACCTGTCCGTCTAGGCGCACTGCACACCTCTGTCCGCACAGAGGCGCCGACGTGTCGCCGAGGTATAACATATGCCTTACTGCCCCTAGAAGACGGTTCGCTCTGATAGATCCATTAAAGTTGGCCAGCGGATAGGGAAGACGAAGATGGAGGATGGAAGCAACCGTCTTCGTCGACGACAGACGGCAGAACTGAAGTCTGCTGGAGCCCGCGTTCATAGTTGCTCGCGGAGTATCGATCGTGCTTGCAAGGGCGGGTCGAATGGGCTCCGTCGCGCACCACTCGACTAACCAAGGTAAGGTGGTAAGGAATCGTTCAGGGATCGTTTAGGGCTCGTTGAGGTGCGTGCGACGCGCGACGCGATGCATGTGTAGTAGTCAAATTGATCGAGCGACGCGATTGACCGTTCGGACACTACACATGACTCGCATCGCGCGTCGCCCTCACACTAAATGACCACTAAGGCACGAGGCATCGAAAAACTTCACAGATGCTTTTAACAAAGCTAATCTTCTAAGGAAGGGCAAAAGGCAAAAAACGAGTTTTAGTCGTAAATATGGAAGCTCAGAGACAACGCTGTTCTGGATGAATATTTTAAAAAATCAAAATGTTGCAGAGCGAATTACTCGACGGAGAATAGCCTCACGATCGTACAGACCTTGATCCACACCTAGCCGATAGCTCGATAAGAATCAAATCTGAGGACGAAGTTCGTCAGTATTAGTCGTTGAATGCGACGCGCAGTCTGATTCTGCGAGATGTTGCCGAAGTAACGTGAAGTACATCTGGTCTAGACCCAGCCGGTGAACAAATCAGTGGTTCATTATTCTCAGAAAAAGGTGCCATTTCACCGACTCTGAGAGGAGAAAACGAATCGTTTGGAAGGGCAGGACTCGAAACTTGAACCTCGACTCATAGTGTATGCGACCGTCGGCGGAGCTCCTCACTGCACCACACGCGCCCATTGTGATGGGCAAGGGAAAATATAGATTTGTGCGAATTTTATGCCAATTCTAATCAAGACCTTGCTGGTAGGGTACTGCAGAGACGATAGTTTCAACCGCCCAAAAACAGCATAATTGATACAAATGCATAACATTGAAAACAAAAATGGAATACAATGACCGATACCGATAAAATGTGCATAAGACACGAAGAAAAGAAGCTAGGAAACATGATAAAACGAAAAGGCGGCCACTATTTGTCATCGAGAAAAAAAAATGTAACGTAACGAGCACCACGTACATATAAGCAAAACCAGGTGTATGATAAGAAGAAGAGCAATCTTGGAGAATTGGGGGAAAGGTGACCAAACCGACACTGTTGCTGCGTACAACAAAGTGGTTGCCTTACAAATTTTTATTGCAGTATAAAAGCACAACAGTCGCCGCTCACGAATCCTAGTTTAGCGAGGTGCGCGACCTGCTTCTGTTCCAATTCTAACTGACTCTGACTCCGTGGAGGTAGTTTAGATGCGTAGATGGAAAAAGCAGTATGTGGCTTGTGTTGTCCAGGTGATGGACAAGTCAGTGTTTGTCCTTCCCAGACAAGCCTGCAATAATTCACTGACACCGAAGAATAGAAGGCCTGGTTAGCACCCATCCCTTGCAACAGCGCTACAAGTTCAATGCTCTATGACAGCAAAGTGTTCCGGAGAACAGCGAGAAAACCGCTAGATGGCTAAAGCGTTGGAAGCTCTAGCTGTACACAAAAACCTTGGGAAATAGAAAAATAAAATAAAATAAAATAAAAAATACTGCAATCGTAACTACCTACTAGCAGTATTATACGTGCAAGCCTCCATAAGAGGAATTATTAGAATTTCCTAAAGATCTTCTTTTCTCCGAAACGTTGCAGTGAATGTAAATGAAAAAAGCAGAAAAGTCTACAGCACCTCTTCTAAATCGCGAATCGAGCGACAGGAAGTGGTAATGAACACGAAATTGAGAAGCAGAGGCCAAAAGTGATTCACAAAGGAGCACCAGAAGAGAGCGATGAATGAGGGCAGCTGTAAGAAGTCGAGGGCAGACGGTGAGGATGAAAACAATACGGAAATGTCACGGCCAGTCAGCCCCACACATTGTTCGACCTTGCACCAAAACAACCAGCGATCGCCGCCGACAGCTGCGCCGGCTGGCCCTTCGTACTCGCGGTCGCCTCGCCTCGTTTGACCGGCCCTACGCCCGGACCACATGCCGATCAGCTGATCCTGGTGCGAGTGATGACGTGTTCGGGGGAGGGTGGACTGTGACCGTGTGATCCATCACAATCTTGAGAGCCTGAGATTTCTCGCATCATCTGATAAGTGGCTCATTCTGAGGGCCACTCTGTTACGCACAGCGATCGACGTTTTCCTGGTTCATGATCCATTTATAACAGTGTCCTAGCAAAGGCAACCGAAAGAACTACATAAATACAGAGTGGAAATGTTGAGCATGAAATGCGTATTTTCTGCAGAAACCACGAAACCTTTCAAACTCAGCAATAGTGCATCCCAAGTGCTGCTGAACCGCACACCCTCTCTGCTTGCTAAACTGATGTTCTGAAGCAGCTTAACTGAGAAAATCTCTGAAGAGGTTATCGAAGACTCATCCTTCGTCTAGATAAAATTCAACGAAAAAGGGTTAAAAACAGGTCATCTAGGTCTTCAGTACCATTTAAAGTTAGGAAACTTGAAAGGTTTACCTGGATCACCTGTGGTCTCGTTGTTCGAGTCAGTGCCATCAAGGTCTCCATTCGTTCCTGTCGCGTGCCAGAGTGCTCCAGTGGAACCAAGGAGTCCAACAAACGTGATGGTGGTGAGGAGGGGGGGAGGGTCCAATGATCATTCGACATTCCACGGAATCCAGTCGGCGACGGCTCTCGTTCAACGAGTGCCGTCGAGAAGCATTGCATGGCTGGCCCACTCAATTTTCGATGGCTTGGCCCATGCAGCAGTGTCTCGAACGTCAACGAAGCTCGGAGATTTGAAGCCTTTCTTTCACTTGAGTGAAGCGTGCACTCCAACCATTGTCTTCTTGAGCTGAGCGGCGATGATCGCGAGTTCAACCTGCTGTATGGTCCAGACTTCTGAGGCCTGGGTGGAGTTGATTAGCTCGACTGGATGATGAACTGGACGCTCTTCGTCTTCTTCACTACTCGAAGGATTACTGCAGTAACGCGGCTTCAAAGAAAAGAACACTGATCACCAGACAAGCAGACGAAGAGTGTTTTTCAGATTGATCTCAGTGAACAGGAAGATCCAAAGCATCTCAGCCGCAACTGCGTCGCCGAGACGATGAAAGAATGCCAGACGGCGGAGGACATTTTCGCCTTCGTCCCATTCATAGGGATAAAAGAACTTCCCATTCATAGGGATAAAAGAACTTGGGCAAGACGAAGGGTGCCTGAAAGCTCCGAGTACAGTGCTGAAATATGATAAGAAGGTAGCGAAATTTGCCGCCGTGTCCGTACTCGGGCCGAAGCGCAGCTCCAAACTTACTGAAAAGGTGAAAATGGTTTTCAGTTTGAGTTTGAATGCGGACAATATTGCATCTGTGGAAAGCCCGCAACGAGCTGAGAAATGCTGTCCAGTTGATTTTTCGAATAAACTCATCAATAAAGAGGTAAGCGACTGAAACGAAATTTTCTGTTGTTTTCGTCAAACTTTGGCCGCATAGAAACCTACTTTGAGCGGCCAAAATCTTTTCGTTCTTTCCAGATTCGAATGTGCTTGTGGTATACTGTAGACCACAAAAAACACGGCTTTCGTACTTATCCTGTACAGGAGCAACCGAAGTTCAAAGATAGGAGAAATCCTACGCCACATATTGAGATTGGACCAATCCCTTGTTGGAAAAAAGAAAATCTAGTTGATTCTGTCCATTTCTCAAAGCCATTTTACACTTTTCATGAAGACCATCGTTCCTGCAATGGAATAGTAGAACACTGTCTTCGGTAGCAGGCTACTAGTTGGGTAATTCTTAACTGAATCTTAGGTATCTGCGCGTTTGCGCTTATCCGAAATCGGGCCTATGTTATTCAAACTTGGCACTATTTAGTACCACAATAACACTTGATGCGAAACAAATACAGATCTGCTGAAACAATAGAGGATTTCTGAGTTTCGATGAACCTCGTCAACGAAAAGCCTTAAGGACATGCCACTGGGGATCTCGGAGGGGTCGTAAATCAATTAGCGGAGCCGAGGAAGCAAAAGCTTCATAACTAGGTCACTGTGCAATCGTTTTAGATGATGTTTAGATCGTTGGATTGAAAATGAGACGGGGCTTCTAATGGTGTTAAATAGATTCTAAACAAATAACTTTGAGAAGAGTTATGGCAATGCGACGCTTTGTGACGGATTAATCCGTCGCAAAGCGTCTTTTTTGCAAAGAATTTGAGCGGTATTGTACTGCGGGGCGGCGTGGTAAACTCTGCGCTCACGTCTTCACAAGCCTCTTTTCGACCACGAAAGAGGATTCCGAAGAAACTAACTATGGTTTTGGACTTCCCGCACGGGACCCTACATCCTGCAGAAATTGCGTCACAAAAGCTTACCGCCACTTTGGAGGCTCTCCTTGTGAGCTGATCCACGCATTTACCTGGAATCGTGTGCATGCGACAGTCGTGCCTCCCCCGAGTGAGCCACCTCACGCCATTACGACCAGATCTGCATTTTAGTGCTAAGAAAATGAGACGAAAAGAGAGGGAGAAAGAGGAATTTAAACTCGAAATGGGCGACATTCTAAAGGTTTTTCGGGTCGGAATGGTACGCTTGGGATCATCGACACTGAGCGTTAGGCGAATCATTTTTAGCTGAAATTAAAGTCTTTAAACTTCAGATCTGTTTGGTATTGTGTTGATTTATTGACGTAGACAAAGAACAAACGTGGAGGACAACAAATGTGACAATAACGAAAACAAATAAGGTGACTTAAAACACTGTACAAAAGAAGAACAAGTAATAAAATAAAGCAAGTGGTAAGTGAAATTGACCGCCGATTCGGAATAGTAGTTAACAGTAAAATCCTAGTATATGCAAAGGAGAAAGCGTGTGTGTGTGTTTCCGTCACAACTGGAATGGGGCACTAAGTAGTAGCCGAACACGTCGGCGACCGCGCATGACGAGCCGTAGTCGTGCCGAACACGTCGGCGACCGTGCATGGTGAGCATTAGACGTGCCGAACACGTCGGCGACCGTGCATGGTGAGCATTAGACGTGCCGAACACGTCGGCAACCGCGCATGGCGAGCCGTAGACGTGCCGAACACGTCGGCAACCGTGCATGGCGAGCCGTAGACGTGCCGAACACGTCGGCGGCACGAAACTTCGGCCCTGGTGGTAATCGAGGTCGCTAAACACGAAGCTGAAGTCGACCAATCGATATCGATCGATATTATCGATTTTTGAGGATGGCGCTCAAGTGACGCTATGGGATAACGTATAGCCCCGGCTCTAGAAATTTGCTTTATGAGCAAAGTTGAACGACCGGTAATAGAACGGCTACCCATAATGTACTGCCGATACATTGATGATTGCTGTGTCGTAACAACAACTCAATCCGAAATGGATGAGCTGTTCAACATTCTAATACACAATCACAGTACATAAAGTTCACGCGAGAAGTTTCGTGCGAAGGCTGGTTACCCTTTTTGAACACACAGATTAGGGTGACAAACGGTCAGTACAGTGTGAAATGGTACCGCAAGGACAGCTCCAAAAATATCATCATCCATGCAAAATCGGCCCATCCTTCAGCTGTGAAGAGAGCTGTGCTCCGCAACATGTTCAGAACAACAGTTAGGATGTGCACGGGTGATGAGGAGCGCGAAGAGTCCCGAATGTTAGCCTGCAGAATAGCTAGCCTCAATGGGTACGAAGTGCGACGAAGCTGTGCGCAACATAGGCGCAACGCTAACGCGTTTAGCAAAAAAATTTACCTTTCACTGCCTTTCATTTCGGATAAGGTCACTGCAGCTGTACGTCAATGCCCGTCGCGAGCGAGCTTGGATGCGGATGTTGTACTGGTAAACATTCCGAGAGACAACATTAAACGTCAGCTTGTTCGCAATCGGTTATATGACCGCGTATGTACGTATAACGCAAGACTACGTGATTTGTCCGTATGGAAGAACAGGAGACTGTGCGCAGAAAGGCGTCATCTACCAGATAGAGTGTTTAACCTGCGGTGAATTATATATTGGGGAAACTGGGAGGCTGCTGGGCATCCGCGTTAAGGAACATCTTGCTGGAAAGAGGAAACAAAGCTTGTTAACCCCGCTTGGAAAACACCGAACAGAAGCCCACTCCGGTGACGACTTTAATGTGAAGTGCACAGTGTTGTATCATGAGAGCGAAATAGGGGCCAGAAAGGCTATTGAAGCAGTATACGACGTCTCAATAACGTTGTATTTGATGTTGCAGCTTCTGTAAAGCAGTATCCGAAAATCCTGCTCAGATGCGATCGTACGATAGTTACAATTGCAGATGAATAGGCAGTTTCCGTGTCGTGGTGAGAGGGGTTCCCGGTAGTCCGATTCCAATGACATCCTGATAGTTTAACTCCGGATTAGATGGTCCCTCGCCGGCGGTGGATGGAACCGGCGTCGCAGAAGTCCACCTCCGGCGCGCGGAGGAATGGGGCGCGGGTTCTGTTGTCTGAGCCATGGCGGTGATCTGGTTATTCACCTATTACTGCCCATTTGTCCCGCTGACCATCACTAAAGTGATGTTCGCTCCTCCTCCGGGATGAGGTGGCAATGAAAAGGTTATAAAACATTTGAGAAATTAATGATACTTGAGATATGTACTGTCCTATTTGGATCATGTTATTATAACGAGTTATACGCGTTTCTAGACGTGAAATAAATAAATAAATACACATGTATATTGTGCATAGGCCAACAGCTACAAGAAGAAGCAACAAGCTACATGAAGCCGAAAAAACTAATGTGTTTTAATGATCAGTCAGCTGATCCATGCATTAAAATTAATATCTGCAGTAATAAAGAACATGAAAGCTGCAAGGGGAAAACAAGATTATCCAGTAAGAAGTAGATACCAAAAAGATCTGAAAAGAAAGGAGCCTGACAGAGGTAGGAAGGAGACTAAATATTAAACAAGAAATTCCACTGCCGACTCGAGAGCAGTGATGGAGTTCAGACGCTGAGAAAAGACGAATGAGGTATTAGTGCAGCTGCGACAGCGAAGCCAAAACCACGACGAGAGATGCTTAGGAGAGTTTGTTAGAGCTTATCCGCAAGCCACACGAATTGTCGTCATGCCAGAAGACTAATAACACCGCAGGTGGTGAACTGCCTGACTTCTTTGCCTTGAATGGCAAACTCTCCTAAGCTCCCCTTACTTCTCCCCTTACCTCAGCGTAGTGGAATTGATAAAATTTGATTACCCAAAGCTGATTAGGGGATTTAAGAAAAACTCCATGAGTGTATTATACGAAACTTGATAAACGTAGTTCTCCAGCTCTACATCTGACGTCAGCCCTAGCGCTGAAGTCGTCAGCGTCAGCATGACGCAATGCCACATCTGTGCTCATGGTGTGCAATTCAAATGAATTTCTTCAAAGTGCTGAGGCGCAGGCGCCAACGCGAACTAACCTGCTCCTAAAAAGGGTATCCCAAAATTGCATTCATTTTTTGTCTGAAAAGGATATCCCTGAATTTCTTTGTATTAAAAACGGCGCCCTGTAAATGGATGCTCCTTTTAAAAGATTGTATAATTCTACTGCCAACAACGCTGTCAAAGAACTTGGTGTTCACGCACTATATTAGTATATCAAGGAGTTTCCTGAGTACTCTTTGTGCCTCTCGTTGCAGTTCTTCTAAAGAGCGCACCACTCACGCGAGACATCCTACGCCGACTCGGATAATTCAATATTCTAATTCGTCATTTTTTTAAAACCCGGCTGAAAGACCTAAGCGGATAATGGCAACTTTGAAAGGTACAGCATCTCGGGTGATTCAGGTAAGAGTAGTCCCTCTTACAAAGGAATGCATTTCAGGGTGGGTCATGGATATTGCGTCAAAAACATCTTAGAATATACCGCTAAATCCGTGGATCACGTTGTCAGTCACGGGAAGGGAGACTGAAGCTGAGAGATGCCTTCGACAGTGCGGCGTTTACCAGTCGGTTTTGTTTTCAGCTAAACCATGGCCGATTGCTGGCGAACTGACAACCTAGGCAGCGGATCGTATTTCTGCGTTCATCTTCTTCCAAGAGCACTTGGCTCCATCGACATCTCAGAAGAATTGTCTCTAGTGGCAAGGAGACAAATACTATACGCGGTTTTAATTTGCCACTTCTAGAGGTGAATTTGCTGTTCTTTTGGTACGCGTTCGTTCAGTTTCCGCCAGTACAATCGATAACATGCCGTCCCTTGCTGGTGCCTCGTCTCTTGCAGTGAACAAGAAGGGAAGATCAACTGAGCCCGAACAAGAGAGTGATCGCCTGCGAGCACTGTTAGAAAGCGGAAAAGTTCCGAACTACGTGAGATGGTTATCGAGCTTCTGATGGAGACCCGAGCCGAAGTCAAAGAGCTGACCAAGAGGAACGCGGAGCTGCTGGAGGAGGTCAAAAGCTTGAGGGAGGAGAACACGTTTTTAAAAGAAAAACTGAAGACGCAGCTGTCGGAAGAATCTGTTAGAGAGGATGCTAAGCCTGAGGATAGCGACCTCAGGCGATCTATAGTTTTATCCAACTTGGTTGAGTCGTCAGCGGCTAGCTCGTTAGCTAGAAATTGTCATGACTTTGACTGTGTTTATAGTAGGATTCTTGATTTCTTAGGTGTTGAATGTAAGCCTACAGCTGTTTATCGCATGGGGCGACCGCAGCAGAACAGGCCAAGGCTGGTAAAAGTTGTGCTCCCTGCCAGCCGATTCCAGGCTGATGCTGTTAGACGGGCACCCTGGCTGCGCTTCTTCCCGTTCCAAAGGGGCATTTATCTTCGCCCTTCACTTACTTGGGAGAAGAGGGATCGCAGGCGGCGTGAACGTTTCAGCAATCGAAGGCTGGCATCTGTAGGAAGTGGGGGAGACGTTTTGCTGTCTCCTCACCTGCAGCAGTCACCACCTTCTCAGCCAAATGTCAGCAGTGGGATCGGCTCCTCACAGCTCGGCAGTCCTTCGGGAAACTAATGAGCTGTCACAGGAGTTCACGTCCTAAGATTTTGTGCCTTCTCTCAAATATAAGGTCATTGGCGAAGAATTGCAATTTCTTTAGTCTTAGCCTTTGTCAGTACAACTACGACGTAGTTCTTTTGACGGAAACATGGTTAGCCTCGCAAAACGAAATAAATCCTCTCTTAGAGATAGCCTGTTCTCAGTATACAGGGTTACGATGTGATCGAAAACATAAAAAAGGCGGTGGCCTACTTCTCCTTGTGAAGAATTACTTGTCATATAATTTAATTTTCTATGAATCAGCTAGGGACCGGTAGGAACTGCTAATTTGTGATGTTGGGTTTCATTCCGATTTATTTCGCATTATTGAAGTGTATCGAGCACCAAGCTGTGATGTGGCTGGTTCGCTGCAGCTTGCAAAAGCCATCAGTGACTTCTGTTCCTGTTGCTTTCCAAGCATTGTTCTAGGTGATTCTAATCTTTCGGATTTATGCTCCACGAATTTATGCCGAATATCAGCTGTCTTTCTTGATTTGTTCGAATCTCACGGATTTGAACAGTTAGTATCATCCCCAACTAGAGGTGATGCAACGCTGGACCTGGTCTTGTGTAACAAGAAAGACTTTGCTGAGGAAGTGTGTGTTGGTCCACCCTTGGGGAGTAGCGACCATAGTACAGTGACCTTCCTGATATCCTTGGATGTAGACCGGCCAACGTTTGAACGGAGAAGGGATTTTAGTGAAGTAAATTACAACGACGTTCGAGATTACCTCGCCAACGTTGACTGGATAGGAAGCTTTTACAATCTACAAACCGCGAATGAAAAGTACGAGACTTTTCTGAGCATTTTGCATCATGTCATTGAAACATTCGTTCCACTCCGTAAAGTCGAAAAAAGGGAACTCGGGCTTCCAATTTACCTCAAAAGGATGGAATGTCAACGGACCTACATATGGAATATAGCTTCCACAACTAATGATGCAACAGACTGGAGTAAACATGCTGTATACAGCAATAAAGTGGACAAAGCTGTGCTCAGATACAACGTGTATCTGGAGAACAAAATCCTCGGATCTCGTGATACAAACAAATTTTATAGATTTATTAATACCCGCAGTGGAAGTAAACAGGCATACCTACCATTTTTGATGACAATGGTTTCCCATATTCATCATCTATCGGTAAAGCCAATCTACTCGTTTCTCAGTTTCTTACGCACTTTGGAAAACATACGAATCCGAACTCTCTAACATCTCACACTCAGGATGGAGATGAAGAGAATTCGGATTCCTTACCGGTTCGTTGTATTCCCCAAATGGACGTTTCTCCGTGGTTCCACAGGAAACAAATCTATGATATTCTCTCAAAATGGTCAAAATCGTCCTCTATCTCTCCTGACTTCGTTTCTTTAAGCTTTATTAAACAGATTTTAAGCCACATACTTTACTCTCTAGAACATATTTTTAATTTTAGTATTATGACATCTGAAGTGCCGAAGAGATGGAAGCACGCTTTCGTTACGCCCATTCCAAAAAAGTCTCCTCTAACTGATCCAAAGAACTATCGTCCTATAAGTAGTACTTCTGTGTTTGCTAGGACCTTCGAAAAAATCGTCAAAAAACATATCGTTGCGCACTTAGAAAAGCACAAGATAATCGCTGATAATCAGTTTGGTTCGGCTTTTTGCAAGGAAGGTCTGTACAAACATCCATGCTGACGTCCCTTAATGACTGGACTGAAGCTATGGAAACTAAAAATAGAGTATACGTGGTATATCTAGACTTTTCAAAGGCGTTCGATAAGGTGCCTGTAGACAAACTATTGCTTAAAATAAACACTGTCGGAATTCATCCAAGGATAACGGAGTGGACGCACAATTTCCTTACAGGAAGGACATACCAGGTTCGGGTTGAGGGAGCACTCTCCTCTGTGTTCAACGCTTACACTGGCGTTCCACAAGGCGGAGTGCTCTCACCCCTACTTTTTCTGCTGTACACTTATGAGGTTCCAGAATCAGTCTCAAGGTTGGGAGTGACGTGTAAAATGCACGCTGATGATGTTAAAATATACAAAACAATAAAGGAAGACCAGGACACCTACTCCGTTCAAGCAGCTCTTGACTACATAAGCAGTTGGGCTAACAAGTGGGATCTCCCACTTGCACCAGAGAAATCCTCTTTCTTACCTTTAGGAGCGAATAATAAGGCAACGATACCTGTTTATAAGTTACAAAATGCTGATCTAAAGGTGGTTGATGATGTCCGAAATTTAGGTTTCTTAATAACTAAGAAGCTCAATTTTGAAATGCATTATAAGGCCGTGGTCGAAATGGCCAACCGTCGTACATCTAATCTCTTCAAGGTTTTAAAAAGCAAAAATCTTGAAACGCTTTTACTTGCTTACAAAACATACGTACGACCCGTAGTAGAGTTTGGTACAACGATTTTCAACCCGGTCAAGAAAAAAGACATTGATATGTTGGAGAGCGTTCAAAATAATTTCACCCGAAAACTCATAATGAGATGCTTTGGCGTAGATTATTCGCAAATCCCAAACGGCAGAGAAAGAAATTGAATACTTGAACTAAAATCTTTGGTGTGTAGAAGGAAGATTGCTGATCTCAAAATGCTGTTCAAGATTCTCACGGGCAAACTCCACATAAGCCCTTCACATTTCCTCGATGGTCAAGTAGTAAGAACAAGAAGAAGTAGGCTCTGTCTGCAGGTTCCTATTGCAAAAACCACGATCAGATCTTCATTTTTGACATATAGAAGGCTTCGGGAGCTCAACTCTCTGCTTGCGGAAAACGAAAATCTCCTGTCCCTATCCATGCATGTCTTCAAGAAACTGGTGCTGACTAAATTCTGCTGTTGACTAAATTCTGTTCATTGCTGCCTTCAGAATTACAGGTGCCTCTGTCTACGTCTGATTGTTGTCTTGTGACTTTTTTTTTTGGTAGAACTTGTTGCTTTTTCTCACTTGTTTTTGCGCGTGAGTGTCGTGCTTACGCTCTGAATAAATAAATAAATAAATAAAAATAAATCCATCGTGCGTCAGGAACCAGCAGACGCGCTGGAGACGTCGTCCAACGTGGGTCAGGATTCAGAAGACGTGCTGAGGACGTCGTTCAACCTGCGTAAAAATTCCAAGTAAGAGGGACCACTAGAAGGGAACCAGTGAAGGGGGATCAACAAGGGCGACTACTAGAGGGTGGGGGAGGGAACAAGGAAAGACCAGTGTTTTCCCTCAATATATTATAGCTCAATGTGCGTCCGATTTCTGTAGATGTCGTGACACGTGAGCCGGGACTCAGTCTTACATGTGCGTGCTTACTCTCACTCCGTTGCTTTGCCAGGTAAAAAGGAGTAAGGGGTTTAAGATAAAGAAGTATACGCGGGGGAGGGTAGGGAGAGTGACTATGGGATTCGGAGGAGTATTATTGCCGTCTTACAGTAAGCGGTGTCGACCTGTCGACCAATATCGAGTCATGTTTCTGCAGATTAGGCACTTCGGATTGGGCCTCTCATGATCTGTTTCTCGCCATGTAGAGAACGGGTACTTCGGAGATTAAATCGCGTACATGCTATAGAGCGTGAATGGGGTTAGTAGGAGCAGCAAAGGTTCTTCCCTGCTATATCCCGCGGCACTAATCTATATATTACAACGAGTTTTTCACTTAATAAAGGTAAGAAGGCCTAAAGAAGGAGGGAGGAAGATTGGAGTTGTTGTGTTCTCGGGGTTTGGGGCGAAGTTCCCAATGAGACGTTTGACGGCCGCTAGGCCGCTGACCATCTGGTAGGTCGTATAGAACACCAAGAATAGTAAAATTTCACATGGATAACAAGAAGGATTTTCTTATGATCCAAATGACTGCTTTATTTCTGGATCTCACACCGAATATCCGAACCGGATAGACATCAGATTTCTCATCAAAATCTGTTATCTGGATTATCCGAAAATCCGATCTGCTAAAATTACCCCTGTCTGAATCTCTCTAAGATCTGGGCTTTTCAAAGATCCCATGTGTAGCACAACTCATTTAACCAAGGTTTGAAAAATCGCGGATCCGAATTATGCGAATCGACGTCGGATCCAATGTCTAGCAGCAAGCGGGAAAGTCTGTGCACTCGTCGTACCGTCTGAGAGCCGTCGGCTACGCCTCTGCCTCCATCCCTGTCGGTTGCCACGTCTCGTCACCCGCATCGTTCCCAGCTGATGTTCCATCTACGCCAGCTCTGTGATGTGCCACGCATTTACCTGCGATCCACTTAACCGCAGGACTTCCTCTGAGTATGTCACACGACAATCCAGTATGGAGGAAGTAACCGCGAGAACACGCTCTACGCCATCTGCCTCGTGAGCGCTCTACTAGCCATGGCGCAGCTGTGGAGAGGTGGAGGTTCTTCAGTTGCTTATAGTGCGGAGAGCTCATCTAACACATTGACGACAATCGCGTTTTAGTAATAATCATCATCATAATTTATTAAGACGTATAAGACAGTCGTGAGAGAAGTGAACAATGAAACAATGAAACACAAACCTGACAAAAGAAAAACGGTACTATCGCTTTGAGGATAAAAATAGTTAGACAAAGTTAGACAAAGTTGTGAAGTAGATGAAACACGATAGGTAGACTTTAAAAATTTAGCATGCTTTTCGAGGCAAGTCGCTTGAAAGCAACAAAATTGGCTGATGAGTGTCTTAGCCCAGATCTTAGGGAGGACACCGCTCTTACTGCACTGCAAATGAGTGGACTCCAATGCTAGCTCTGGGCTGGCCGTAGCTTAATTTTGCATTGCCATCCCTGGCTATAGACGGTACTGTTTTATGGAAAGCTGTACCGTCCACATCACACAGTCCAGAAATTATTTTAAATAACATGCAGTCATCCCTCAATTGCCTACGACTTTCTAGAGTGTGAATTTCAAGAACTTTGCTCGTAATTCCAGATCTAGGAATGCGAGAGTAGAAAAATCCACCGTAACTAATCATAAACTTTCTAGTAAAATAATTTTGAATCTTTTCGATCGCTTCTAAATTTCCTAAACCTTAAGCAATACGTCCTTGTTCCTCGTGGCCAAACCCTTGGAAATTTGGCATGTGCGTGCATACGCCCTCCTGCGAATATTTTCGTAATGTTCGGAGAAATCCAACTTATTGTTATACGAAAATACTAGGTCAATGACACTGTCAACTACAGAGATATCATTTCCTTCCATATTGAAGCGCGATGGGTTATTTGAGTTACCTAGTCCCATATGTAGCGTTTTTTCTGGTGCTAGGGGTAACGACCAGTCGTTCAGTGATTCCAGTAAATTGGCCTCAATTGAGCGACTCTGAACAAAGCCATGTTGGCTCTTAGGAATTACAAAATTTTTCTCAAGCTGATCGCTCAAGTGGCGTTTTACTACTTTTTCAAATACGCGGCAGAACACTGATGTGGGGCTGACAGGTCCATATTTACTAGGGTCGCAAGATGGTTGATCTTCAAAATTGCTATAACATATGATTGCTTCCATCGACTGGAAATTTCGGCATACATCACGCTTTGATTAAAAATGTAAGCTAGAGGCTTTGCGATGACATGAGATACTTCCCCAATGAATTTCCATGGAATATTGCCCGGAGTGATTGCGAAGAACGTTGGCTATTTTGGCAAGAGATCTTGCGGCAGAAAGCCACGGGGGACGCGAGCGCGATTCTACGTTATGGGCCATAATGTCCATCGCGAACCCCTTTCTTGTTTCACATACTTTTTTTCTATTTTTTGCGTAATTCCGTTAGTTATGGTTCGTTTATGTTGGGGTATCTACTGGAAA
This sequence comes from Heligmosomoides polygyrus bakeri, assembly GCA_947359475.1. NCBI lineage: Eukaryota > Metazoa > Nematoda > Chromadorea > Rhabditida > Heligmosomidae > Heligmosomoides > Heligmosomoides polygyrus. The sequence continues at coordinate 28,658,252 of OX375868.1, forward strand.
GGGTCCTACCTTCCTGATTGTAGATCTGATTTCTGCACTATTGTACTTTCAGGACTCCAGAGGTCTACGAAAGGTCGAAAAAATTTGCCCAAATTTTGCCCCATAAGGTTATTCGGGGTGATGATAACGAATCTTACATCCATTTTTCGTATTAGGATGGAATATGATAACTACGTGTAAGGAACTCAATAGAAAACTTGGGCGAAATCGATGACCATGACATCGAGAGCCTTAATCACCCGTACCTACCGTACTCCAGCGTAATACGAAAAATAGATGCCAGATTCGTGATCAGCACCCCAGATAACCTACATGGGAGAAGTTTGGGCGAAATCGGTGATCATGACCTTAATCACCCGAACCTACCATACTCCGGCGTAATACAAAAAATGGATGCCAGATTTGTGATCAGCACCCCAAATAACCTTCTCGGGTAAAGTTTGGGCAAAAAAGACAGACTTGAATTGATTTCATTGTAGAGCTGGTCTCCTTCCTGGTAAATTTTTTAAATTCGATGTATCTAATAGAAAGACGACATTTTAATTGCTTATCCCTGTTGGACATTCTTCTATGTGATTAAGGAACAGAAAAAGCATCTATAAAAAACCGACTGCAACAGTACAAGAAATAGCGCGAAAGGTTATGAGCCACCGGTGGCTCATATTGTCGTCAATGTGTTAACAACTCATCTGTTCGGAAGATGTCGGAGTATAATATATTGGTAAATGCATTGCACAACATATGCTCTGCTCTGTACTCATAAAGGACCGGAATGAAAGTCACGCAGAAGGTTATGGTAGAAGAGGAAGGCTACTTATGCTTCAGGTGGCAGTACCGGTGCAGTGCAGGTCTTGTAATTCGCATTCACAGGACTTGTAGTTCGCCAGAAGGACGAATTACATTCGTCCGACTCGTGATTACCGATGCAGGAGTCGCTCCCGCAGGCACGACACGCAGGACAATAGAAATTCCGTGACTTGTATGTAATTGGTAAGGGCTGTGTCATGAATTCCCCCCAAAGTTATTCTTAAGACTTGTCTGATTGTGTACGGGCTTGTTACTTTTTGCTGTAAACTATCCACTTTGCAGGTGCTTGCTTTTCTAGAAGCTAAGGACTAAATAACAGCACACTACCGCTGTGTTAGGGTAGAACAGATGCTCTCGAAAACACAAGATAATTTCATTGCTTCGAGGGTATTAGCCGAAGTTAGAACTTGTTTGAAGGAAGTGCGAAACAAACGGCATGGGTTTGAGTATGTCAAGTTTCTGCCAATCGCTTCTTAAAATTTTCAAATGCGATTCCTTGTACATATGGGAGTTACATGTGTGAAGCGATCCGTCTATTGTTCTAGTATTTGCACTACATCATGAAGCTACAGTATCAACTCCACTCTTTACAGCAGTACTAAATCAAAACTCCCTACTAGCGCTTTGCATTGTCTGTTCACCTGGTCTACTTGTCTCAGGTAAACTCGACATTTTAGGTACTTCTGCTGTAGGCAACATAATAGGCTTAGATGTGTTGGCATGTAGCTTCAGTGCAAAGAATTAGAGATATTTATTTATTTATTTATTTATTTAATGGGGGATTTATTTATTTAATACGCCGCTAGACGGCGTGCACCACTAAACTGTCAACCAGAAGGGAAGCTCTCCTCGGCACCGAACACAAAAGCCAATAATAGTGAATAAAAAGACTTGGCATTAACGACGAGAACGGTCATCTTCTGATGGATCGTAAGAGGGCTGTGAAGAGATGGCGCGAATACTTCGAGGAAATCTCGAATGTAGAATTTGAACATTCTGCTGTTCCTTTTTCATCACCTGTATAAGGTCCCGTTTAGAAGATCACTGTGAGCGAAACTGAAGCAGCCCTGAGGAAGATGAAGTCAGGCAAAGCCACTGGTCCCGATAACCTGCCAGCTGACCTGTGGAATTCGAAGGGCTGGTACCCTGCTGACTGGCTGACTGAGTTTTTCAATCAGGTTGTTGCTGAGAAGAAGGTGCCTGAGGGTTGGCAGCAAAGCACGACTATTCCGATTTGGAAGAAGAAGGGCAGTACTGCAGACTGTGCTAGTTACCGTCCAATTCGCCTTCCTTCGAGCGACCATGAAAACCTTTGAGCGAACTGTCGATGGACGTATTCGGGATGTCGTTAAGCTTTCCAATAATCATTGTGGTTTCGTTACCGGCTGTGGGACGGTTGGTGCCATACACGCCGTTAGTCTTCTGCTAGAGAAGCACCGCGAGAAACAGAAAACGGTGCATTTTGCCTTACTGGACTTGGAGAAGGCCTTCGACCGCGTTCCGCGAGATGTTATATGGTACGCAATGCGACGACACAGCGTCCTGAAGAATTTATTGAGTGGGTGCGGATCCTCTACTCGTGCCCAATAAGCTGAGTGCCAGCATCAGCGGGCACCTCGATGGAGGTTCCAACCTCTGTCGGAGTCCATCAGGGGTCTGCGCTCTCCCCAATGCTCTTCATGGTCGTCATGGATGCAATTACACGCGGTCTCCAAAGGGCAGCTCCTTGGACGCCGCTGTATACGGATGACGTCATGCTTGCATGCGAAGACAAAGCAGAGCTCGAGCAACAGGCACAGACGTGGTGCGATCGCTTGGCAGTGTTCGATCTCAAGTAAACGTCAACAAGACGGAATACTTGGCGGATGTGAATGAGCATGGATCCATTAAGATCAATGGAACTAAGCTCTCACGAGTAACATCTTTCAAGTATCTTAGATCAACAGTCACGTCCGATGGCAGTCTAAATTTGGAGGTGAACGCACGTGTGAGTGCAGCCTGGTCCAAATGGCGTTCGTTGACTGGGGTGCTTTGCGACAAGATAATACCTGAGTACCTCGAGTCAAAGGTGTATAGAGCAGTCGTCCGCCCAGTAGCGACGTACGGTGCTGAGTGCTGGCCCGTGACGAAGGAAATTGAAAGCCGCCTCAGTGTAATGGAGACGAAAATGCTAAGGTGGACGGCTGGAGTAACGCGATTGGACCGCGTTCGCAATGAAACCATGCGACAAAGGTTCGGTGTCGCCTCGATAGCTGACAAGTTGCGCGAAGCACGTCTACGATGGCATGGCCACGTCCTTCGCGCTAACGACGACACCGTGTGTAAGATTGGCCTGAACCTTGAAGACCCTGTAAAACGGCCCAGAGGACGCCCGAAACAACGTTGGCTAGATACGTTGCATATGGACTTGAATTTAGCTGGTCTCCATCCCGATCGAGTTTGATCGGGAGAAGTGGCGTCACAAGACCAGAAGAGCGGACCCCGCCGCCAAGCGGGACAAACGCTATTGAAAATTATGATGATGAAAAAGGCTTCAGTAGGAGAAACGAAACAAAAAATAACATCACAAAAGGAAGTGAGCACAATTCGATAGGAGCTATTGAATCGGCAAAAGAAAGGAAAGAGCGGAATGACAGAATCCTTCGTAACCCACTGAACAATAAGAAAGGCAGGTTTCATAACAGATGTTTCACTAATTCACTACACTACAGATACGTAATTGTAATGGGATCGGATGCGATAAGACTGAAATGAACATATGATAATCCCTGTATGTAAACTGAAATTTTTCTTGAAGTCTAACCTTTATGGGAGGGCATGATTCAAATGTTTCATCCCGTTCCTCATAACCTTTTTACTTTATAATTTACAAGTCGTTCGGCGGCCTAGCGGCCGCCTACGACTGGTTGGGGGCTTCGGCCCCCAAACCCCGAGAATAGGACGCCATGGCCACTACGGATTTCCTATTCTTCCCTAGGCCTTCTGACCTTTATGTTAATCGAGATGGATCGATTGGTCGACTCCAGATTCGTGTTCAGCGACCTTGATTACCCCCGGGGCTGAGGTTTCGTGCCGCTTGAACGACATCCACAAAAATCGATAATATCGATCGGTATCGATTGACCCGACTTTAGATTCGTGTTCAGCGACCTCGATTACCCCCAGGGCTAAAGTTTCGTGCCGCTTGAACGACATCCACAAAAAATCGATAATATCGATCGGTATCGATTGCCTCCAAAACCCCTCCCGTCGATGATCATCTAAATGCTCAGGCACGATTGCCGACGTGTTCGGCTGCACCGCCCAACTCAAGTGTGATGGACGGACAGTGTGACACACGCACACACGCACGCACACACACACACGCCCCTAAACCTCGAGAATAGACTAATACCCAACCCCAATCTTCCTTCTTTCTTCTTTAGGCCTTCTTACAGTAAAAAAAAACTGGGAGTGCGGTGGGATATGGTAGGGCAGAATTTTCACTGCGCATATGAAACCCATCCGCCCTCTATCGCACGCTCGTTCTCTACGTGTCGAGAAACAGGTAATGAGAGTCCCGATCCGATGCTTAATCAGCAAAATCAAAATTAGTCCGTATTGGTCGACACCGCTTACTGTCCGACGGCAATAGTAAGCGGTGTCGACCAATACCACTAATTTTGATTTTGCTGATTAAGCATATTGACGGCAATAATACTCCTCCGAATCCCATGGTCACTCTCTCTACCCGTCCCCCCCACTCCCTAAATACTTCCTTTCCTATGTGCTGGCAAAGAAACGGAGTGAGAGTCAAGCAGGCACATGTGACACTGAGTATCGATTCACGTGTCACTACGTTGTCACGACTCTATGACACTCCTTCTGCACTCTCACATACGTGCCACGATTTCTGTAAGCCGCCTTTAGAAATCCGACACACACTGAACGATGTTGAGGGGAAATGCTGCTCCCTCCCCCCCCCCCCCCTCCCCCCTTGTTCACGCTCCCCCCTCTAATGGTCCTTTTTGTTGGTCCTCTCCTATTGGTCGCCCTTACTCGGAATCCCTACGCAAGTTGGACGACGTCTTCTGCACGTCTCCTAAATCCCTACGCAACTTGGACGACGTTGAACGACGTCTTCAGCGCGCCTTCTGAATCCCTACGCACGTTGAACGACGTCTAGCGCAGGTCTTCTGAGTCTTGACTCACGACGTCTAGCGCAGGTCTTCTGAATCCCTACACACGTTAGACGACATCTTCAGCACGTCTCTTGAATCCCTACGCATGTTGGACGACATCTTCAGCACGTCTTCTGAATCCAGACGCACGATGAACGACGTCTAGGGCACCCCTCCTGAATCCCTACGCTCTGCACTCGATCCCCATTCATACCCTGACGCGTTGCCCCTTGAATATCTAGTAAACTTGGACGATGAGCCGCCAAGGATATAGTTTGCACCAATCGCCCATGGCTAAGCTCAAAGAAGACCCGGCTGGCATACGCCGCACTGAAATGGGCATCTTTTGGCTTCAGTCCCCACTCCCTGTGACGGACACGTGACGTTAGCCGATTACATGGAGTAGGATGGAATAGTGGAATCATTCCGATTTGTTCACTCCTGCTAGCAGTAGTACTGACATCAAAGTCGTGGTTTTCTATCACTGTACTTTAAGGCCCTGTTATTTTATTTTTATTTATTTATTTATTCAAGGCATAGACAGACACAGACAACTGTCCAGCATGTAAAGTGTAAAAAACGAACAAAACCTCACGAATTGACCACTCGAACATAAGTCAAGTAAATAACAAACCACAGGGATCATTTCTTGACTGCTTGGCATTCAATCTTTGACAAACATTCTACAGGCTTGAGCAGAGAGCCTCTGTAAATCATCATACTTGCCCAGTAGCAGGTTGAATTCCTTGAGAATGCGATAGGTTAAGAAATCTGATCTGATTCGCGATTTAGCAACTGAGACTCGAAGTTTCAACTTCCCTCTCACGGATCTTGTCAACATCCCGTTAAGGAATTTATTTGTGTCAATGGAAACCTTATTTGCAACAATTTTGTATAACATGACAAAATCAGCGATTTTTCTTCTCTTCTTTAGCGAAGAAAGACCAAATAGCGAAGCCCGTTGAGTACCGTTTGGAATAGAACTATAATCTACTGAGAAGTACCTCATCATAGGCTTCCTAATGAAACTATTCTGAATGCTTTCTAGAAGGTCTATATCTTTCTTTTTCGTTGGATTGAAGACTGATGTCCCACTTTCCACTATAGGTCTTACGTAGGTTTTGAAACCACGTATGTAAACCTCGGGAAGCTAGGATTTCAAAGTCCTAAAGAGGTTATAGATGCGATAATTGGCTTTTCTTACTAAGAGACTGTAATGCTTGGAAAAACACAGGTCGTTTCTTATTATATAACCGAGATCTCTAACTTCATCAGTTGTATTAAAACCTATCCGTTAATTCGATATTCCGGAGTTTGGGCACGGTTTTTAGGGCCGATCATCAGAAGATGTGTTTTCTCAATTGCGAGAGGCAACTCCCATGTTTCTTCCCAGCGACTAATGAAGTCGATTGCTAGCGGGAGATACATTGAATTCGCATCATTGTCAATCCTTTTGTAGATCTTAACATCATCTGCATACATTTTACATGTTACCCCTAAATTAGTAAGACAGTCTGGAAGTTCATATGTGTACAAAAGAAACAAGATTGGGGAAAGTACTCCTCCCTGAGGGACTCCGCTTAATGCAGGGAAAATCTTGGAGTACTGGCCTTCAATCCTTACTTGGTAGGTTCTCCTAGATAAAAAATGCCGAGTCCAATTTATCACCATAGGATGAAGGCCTATCGCTTCCATTTTCAGCAGCAACTTATTTATTGGAACTCTGTCGAATGCTTTTGAAAAATCAAAATATATTACATCCGTATGTTTTTTATCCTCGAAACTCTTAGACCAGTCATTTAGTGAACTAAGGACAGCAGTTTCCACAGATCTTCCTTAGAGAAAGCCAAACTGATTTTCAGAGACAATTTTGTTGATTTCGAGATGAGCTAGGACATGTTTTTTAAGGATCTTTTCGAAAGCTCTCGCAAAGATTGAGGTGACGCTAACAGGCCGATAGTTCCTGGGGTCGTTAAGTGGAGCCTTTTTAGAAATGGGGGTCACAAAAGCATGCCTCCATCTTTCAGGAACTTCCGCTCTGGTGTAACTAAGGTTAAATATACCTTCTAATGGAAAGGCTATGTAGTAAACAACGTTCTTTATAAAAACAAGAGGATGAAATCCGGAGAAACCGAATAAGACTTAGGCCATTTAGATAATACCTCAATTATTTCTTCTCTATAAAACCATACAGTAAATTCCATATGTGGAAATCTTGGCAACGTCTCTCATCGTTTACTACACGTCTATCCTCACCGATTTGCCCGTTGTTGTATGCTTTTTGAAATACTTCGCCTAACAAGTCTGCTTTGTCCTTTGACGAATAAATCAGTTCACCTCTTTCACTGATCAGACCAGGAATTAAGCTGTCACTCTCAGTACGCGATCTGATAAACCTATAAAAAGTTGTCTTGTCTTTAGAGCTAGTCACCTTCCTTTCTAAGTAAGTATTCTAACGGTGAAGGGCCTTTTCCAGTTTTGCGGAAACTAACTCGTACGCAGCAGACCAGTCTTCATCTTTGCCGGTGGAACGTGCCACATTCCAGCAGTACAAACGATGGCGGTATAATCTAGTGATATGACCAGGGTAACTTTGTTCGTCACCATTTGGTTTTTTGATAGGAACATACGTTCGATTGCATGGTGAAGGACCGCTACCAACGTCTCGTATAGTTGGTCAACTGTTCTGCCCGAACTCATTATGCCAACCCAATCGATGCTTGTCAGGAATATCCCGATTTGGTTATAATCGGCGTGTTTGAAATTTCGAACCCATCTCACTTCCTTGCTTTTATGCGTCAGGTTTAAGCAAAACGTAACTGTAGCATGGTCACTACTGCCAATGGGCGGCCCAGTTTGCACGTCGCTGACAAAGTCTCGCTTATTACAGAACACTAGATCCAAAATTGAATTCTGTCTGGTAGGCGTTAACATCAACTGTAGGAAGCCATGACTTTCGAAAACCTTGAAGTTCTTGCATACATTACTGCTACAGTCGACCCTGTTATACTCCCGCGGGAGCTTCCGCGGGACGTCCGCGGACGGACGGTGCATCGCGGACGGTCGTCGTCGTCCCGGGGCGGCTAGCGTCGCGTCGGAGCGCGTTTCCCGCGCCGAACTCCGCGGGACGACAGCCGCGGAGTTCGGCGCGGGAACAGCTGTCCGCGGTGCAGTGCACCGCGGACAGCTGCCCTCCCACGGGCGGGAAGTATAACACCCCTCTCGTCGTCTGTCGGCAGCGATCCGCGGACGGCGGGCGTAGCGGGCCGCGACGGGTTGCCCGGCGCGGGGTCCCAACGTGATTTCCGTCCATCTGCGGAAGCTCCCGCGGGAGTATAATATAGGCCTAAGCGTGTTGCCTTCACGAGTCCTGTACTTTTGGGAAGGTAGTTCAAAATGAGGATTGAACATTCCTCTCAAGGATTTTTTTGGCAGGCATATACGCACTATTCTAGATTCCTTCACCGAAACAGAGGCAATGTCTCCAAGCTAAACAAAGCAGGGAAAACTGTAGCGAATCAACCGCCGGAAGACACATTTCGTGAAAAACGTCCCTTGTGTTAATTTGTGCTAGAGCTTTAGCAAGGACTGAGCATTGAGACGTCTATCGTTTGGCCACAAGCAGCCATAGGATAACGCATTCAAACTTCATTCATACTATTCACTAAAGCAGGATTTGCAGCGTAGTGGCATGAGGCACCAGCTGTCGCATGCATCCGATCATCCCAGATTCTTGATTCAGATTTCCTACCCAAGCCAACCAAGCCTTCCGACCCCACGAGGTTGATGAGTTTGTGCCATATGTACTTGTCCGCGAGGGGTAAAGCACTGCAGTACCCACCGGCTGGCCACTGAATAGGCCACATACATGTGCATTCAAATTGCCTCCATGACTGCCCGTAGAAGTAGAATGCGCGGCGCATCTTGAAAATTTCCGCCCCGCAGCCTCTGCACTCACACAGACCGTCTGTAGTGCTTCCCTCTGCAGGCGATCCTGACAGCGCAGGCTGACGAGAGGCTCACGGAATGTCACGTCGAATCGAAGTGCGCGCCATGTGCAGCTTAGCAAACAACGACCGATTCGGCGAACAGCGCCAAAAAAGTGAGGCGCCATTCGAGCCTTGGACCATTTGAAGGAAATGGCCTCGCACAACCTGTTCCGTCCCTCTGCCAGCGCTTCACCCTCCGTACTATTCAGCAACATTCAGTGCTCGCAGAAATTCGATGAAATCGGCATTCGCCTATCATCCGTTCCATCAACCGTTGACGTCGTCATCCGTTCAATGGACTATGAAAAACGAGAAATTGCCAGCTTCGGCTGGGTTTTGAGAAGATGCCTACAAAAGTGCCGCGCCTCAGGTCAATTCAAAAGATAACTTTGCTGTAGTAGTACAATTAATGTTGACTGACATATGCGTCCTTCAGAAAAAAAGAACTAGATGAGTAGTGATGTGTGTAGGCGCGAAGTCGACCGGTGTGTTTAATTAAACTTTTGCCATCTAGTTTTGTTTCATACGATGATCTCTGAAAAACATATGCACAATGTTAGAAAGATGTTTAGATGCGATTAAAACCTTATCTCAGGCGGTACTCAAACTGACTTTTTGCTTTCCGGTCAGGATGTCGATGATATCGGAACTAGGCGGCCACTGATATCAACGCGGAGAGAAGCAAGAAAAGAACTGCTAAGAAAGCTGAATGCTGTCTAAGAAAGGGTTTCCTACATTTTACCCTATCATCTATGCCAACTGCTTAAGGCTTAAACAAGTATGAAAACCTTCATATCTGCGAAGGCCTTCAGCTTAACCAGGGCCCATATGGCTCCCGTCGGAAAAATTTAAACATAGGCGGAATCCCGCGATGAATATCTCTGGGAAGGAATCGTTCTCCCAACGCCGCCGAGGCACCCCGAGTAGGACCTTGCCGCCCCGAGACAATCATACGGGCCCAGTATTACGCTGATATCAGCTGTCGGCTCATCCTGATATAGCGGATAGGTCGATGATGGGTTCTGATAAGAAGATATCGTGGTAGTGCCCTGCGATCGAACAGCGCTGATCAGATCTCGCCTGGTGAAAGAGATCTGATCACGACTACACCTCCTTTTAACAGCTTCTGTCGTCTACACCAGTCTTCAGCGCTCAATCAAGAACGGGAAGCATTATCAGACACGGAGGACAACAATACATTTAGCAGTCAACATTTGGCTTATTTTCAACAGTTTTCTTCTCCATTTGTAGTGCATAGTGGTACACTACCTTTTAATAACAATTTCGTGATTTTGCCAGTGTTATAGATTGGGGATCATTCAAGATCCATTTACTATCGTATCGGCTACCGTATTTTTGTGTCACAAGTCCCTTTTGGTGATTTTATGTCTATTTTTGTTCTACATATTTGTAAAAATAAATAAATAAATAAATAAATAAATACACCCCGGATTTATCGGCATTTCAAACTTTTCGTAAGTTCAGCTGACTACATTTGAGTGGCAGCGCAGTCAGAGGAGGAACCGGCTGTTGTGTGCTCCCCCAATCGAGTTTCTTGAAGCGGGTTTCCTCCTAGGTTCAAAACGGCATCAATCCCTCGAAAGTCGATAATTTGGTGCCAGACTTTTCTGGGAATTGTTAAAAATCGATTTTTCCACCGGCTGACTCCTGAAAGTCATTGTATACGTCAAATTCACATCCAAATTGCCAACTGACGTGCCATAGGCCGGTCGATACCATCAACTGACTTGGACTTCTGTTTAAGAAGAATTAAACCACCTCAGCAAGTATTCTCAAACTGGCTTACCAGAGTTAGATTAGCAACGAGTTGGCCCTAACACTGCAGAAAATCAATTCTTGTTTAAAGCGTCAAACACCAAAGACCCTAGCAGGTCTTCGTGTTTGCAATAGTTATTAGAATTCTGCAGAACCTGGCTCTTCAATCTCTATTGATTGTAAAAAAAACATTAACCTCCTCATAACAAAATAAAAAAAACAATTAATACGTGTGTCCTAAGTGCAAGATAGGGGGCAAAAATGGTTCATTTCAGGTGCTTCTGCTGTAGTCAACATAACAGGCTTAGCTGTATTGGCATGTAGCTTCAGTGCAAAGAGTTAGAGATACGACAATGGTCAATTGATTGATTCTAGAGTGCGCCAGGCGCTTTATTTCTACGGTTTCGGTGTGGTGGAGATAAATTGAAGGCAGTATTTTTGATGACCTTCCCTCAGCTTATCTTGGTACTGCTCTAAACGTCCAGCAAAGTTTTCCAGCCATGCTATGCTGTTTCAACTTCCGAATCCAGTCTTATAAAACACAGGATATCCTATACCGTTTGGTGGAGGTATCCAGTTTTTCTGAACACCTTGCCTGTTTTGCACTTGCTTTCATGTGATAATAGGGGGCATAAGAACATTTATTCTGAAACTACGGCAAACCGCTTGTTGTTTATAAACAAAAACCAAAGGGAATTCACACTTCAAGTTCTGCCTTCAAAAATCTCGGCGTCTTCTAATAGGTCGATGCTTGAGGCAGAATGACAAGAAAAGAATTCAATTTCCACCAAACATGCAAAACAAATCAAACAAAAGACTAATTATGAACCGAGCAAAAAGGCTAATGATTAACGAATGTGTGGAAGGTATATGTTTTGATAGGTGCTGGCACAGGCATCTTGCAAAGTGGAGATTGAGCACTTTCCTCTCCTGTGAATGCATATATCGATACTATGCATTATAGGACTTCACTATATCGATACACCTTTTCTTCAATCTCTTGTTCCCATATGACCTCCAGAGCTTCATCGATTCAACATAGTTCTCGAAAACGGGAACTTGAACTCCATGTGACAGGGCTGTAATTTAATGTTTAAGGTGTAATGAAACTGTTTAATTTTTAAAATTTTTATTCTTATTTTTTAAATGTGCTTTTGAATGTCAAGCCAATTTTTGGATAAACCCAAACAGTGCTGTGAAATCACATATTTTAATTATAGGATTTCACTATCAATTTTACTTACACTAGCTGACTTCACAAATCAAACATTGATATCTGTTAAGTATCCTACTAACTACATGATTAGAAACCCAGTCCTAGTGGGAGTAGGACTAACCCTGTAACTATGCTATTGATGTTTTCTATTGCCATCACTAAATCACTTTTCGTTGATATGTTCCTTCCGTAGTGCTGGTATCGCTTTTTATGCACTTCTTCCTATGTGGAACTCTGCATCGAATATATTGCAGATGGCATCACCTCAACTTATTCAGACTCAAGACACCCGCTTGATCCCATTGTCATTGTGATGGTCGAGACGCTCATGGACCAAAAATCCAGGTGCGGAGCCGTTATCAGGAGAGTGAACCCAATCAAAACACCTACCAGATGTAGAGCCTTAGCTTCCGCATTGCATTAGAGGCGCTCTCCCTTCTGCCTAGCTTTGGGCACTAGAACTGTGGATCCAAAAGGCCTCCCAGGCCGCACGAGCAAAAAACCCATGTCGTTGGAATGATGTCCTGCTAAAATGATTACATATTGAGAAAACTATTGAAATTATCTTTTTATCTAGGCACTGAAAAAGACGATACCGCTGTAAAGCTGTCTAATACTTATCTGCAAAAACAAGTGGAGTTCATACCATTTACCGCGGCACGGTCGTACCTTAGTCGCAGTCAAACGAACACATTTCATGTCTTAGCACATGGCTCATACTTTTCAGTAAATAACTGGGTATATGATCAGCTTTGACAGTGAGCTAGTTCGATGCTCAGTGATGCACAACTGGTCATTGGGATGGGTTTCGAGTTTCGAGCGCAATAGATGTACGTGCATGCCACAGTCCGGTGCAATATTTCGCACTTCGATTCAGAGGAACGGCAAGAATCGCTAGATTCTTAGTCAAAGCATCAGTTTCTTTTGCGGTGACGTAGGGCCGCGAACGCATGCTGATCGACGTCACGTAAACGACCACCGGTTCGCACTGCAAGAGGGCTCAGACTCGTTCCCGCGATGTGGAACGCGCACCAGAGTAAACAGTTAAACAACTTCGCTCCAAAGAAGCGGACCAGACCCTTAGGAACACCGTGATGGTGAGCCCCAATTATCCTTTAAACTGAGGAGTACTTTCGTCAAAAAAGACCAGGTCTTTAAACCGATGCTAGTGTCCTTCGTAAGCGTTGAATTTTCTAGCAAAAAACATACAAAGCTAGGAAACTGGTCATTAGCTGCACATCTACTACTTTTCTATGAAGTAGATGCTTTGAATTTAAAAAAAAATTAAAAATAGAGTCTCTGTGACATGTTTGTGAGATACGCCGCGCACTATACTATTACGAGCTATTGGAGAGACCATTTGAGTGGATTTGGAATATACAATGATTTTTGCTCGCTACGCGATGAGAAAGTCGGTGTTTTATCCGCTTCACGCATGCATGGATACCAGGTTCTTCGTTAGGATTTCCCGCCCAGGCTAACCAAGCCTCCCATCCCTCCGGGGTTGGTTAATGGGTAATGGGTACAAGAATCGTCGGGGAAGGATGAAGAGCTGACTTGTACGTCGGCCGGCGACCGCAAGCCACTGTATGGCTAAACAAGCATTCAAATCGCCTCCATGACATCCCGTCGAAGTAGAATGCGTGGCGCATCTCAAAAGAGATTGAGTAAGGCCGCCCTTCACCCTTTGTTTACACATGTATGACACCAAGTCTTCGAGCTCAGAGGTTTAGGCTAGGCTTGTCGGCCACCGCGAGACTTGAGCCAAAGGTGTTGATACGGATTGCACGCGACAACTGGCGTCTTTTCCGACTGTGCTGTCCTATTTTAAAAATAAGCTTATGAGCGGTAACTGAAGACGGAGGGTGTTGTCAGAAACGATATTCACCTGTCAAATACGCTGCCAGATGTGATATCTTTCGCTTGAAATCAGTCATGTGGCCTAGTCGTTCACTCCATTTTTTATCTGCCCACAACCTTTGACTGTTCGACTTCGAGGCAGCACGTTAGGAGGTACACCCGCCTCCTGCCTGGTGGTGTGGCATCACGAGGTACGACCGCTGTTCTGTAGACCAGAAAATTTTGTTTTGCGTCTCAAAGGCTTCGTAAGGCAGCCGTTAGAATCTCGGTGAAGCTTAGGGGGTTGGGGTGGGTGAGCAAGGGAGATGAGGAAAAGATCCCATGCCCCCTGGCGAGGGGCGTGGCCATATCTTGTACCTCCTGACCGTCCCCCTTCGAGTTCAGTACATACGCTCGAATAACTGGTAGTAAACCCCGCATTCACCATTAGGGGTAGTTCACAAGGACCACAAGGTTCAAAGATTCTGATCTTTCGAGTTCAAGCGCAGATTTCGATTTCTATGTAATTTACTGCCTCTGGTAATCGCCATTTGGAAAGCAGTCGTGGAATTCATAGCTAACAAAATTAATCGACAGATGAACCAATAAAGACTAAAATTTAGGTTCGGATTATGCAATCGTTTCAAAGCTGTGCCATCTCGTCTAATTCAACATAGTTCCTTCTAACACAATGCCTTATGCAATCGCAAAAATAGTAAATAATAAAACAACAATAATGGCAATTGAGATGGGTGTATGACCAAACGAGATAGATAAATTCGATGTCCATTCTTCACAAACAAGTCTGACACCAAGGGCGGTCCGGTGCCTTAAATCGACTCGGGTGCACACGAGATCACACGTGTCCTCTGAATGTGCGCGCCTGGTTTCATATTCGTTTTTGACGTGGATGTAGTCAGTCATAAAGATTGTTGGTTCTATCCTAGTCGAGAGGGGGCACCGCTAAGACGGCAGTTCCGTCCAGCGACACAAAACCTCATTCTTTGTAGTCGCATGAGCGCTACCGTATCATTGTGCGGTAGCTGAAGCACTGCGACAAGTTTAAAGAAGGGATTGAAGAGGCGAAAGACCGCCCCCCCCCGACTAGGATAGATCCAGATTGTTGCCATGTATGACAACCCTTAAATTCTCTCGCAAGCTAGAGTGTAGTAAGCCTTCGCATCGTTCTGCGCCATCACGGGCTTATCCGAACCGTCTTCAGAATGCCGCTACTGCTCTACCGGTGCCGCAATATAATCTGCCTCCTTCTACTTTATATTCAAGAAACTCCATTTGTTCAGCAACCAACACGGTTTGAACTCTACGGATACAGTGGACCACTCAAGGTCTACTGTAAGTCTGAACGGAGCTCAACGTCGGTAGGTAGGATAATTGCCGTACAGGTAGTCGTTGTGATCTCGGGGTAAGGTTTTGGAAAGAATAGCGGAGGTTCCGCTCCGAAGTCTTTCTGCTGCAGATATAGCAGTTGGCTTAGGCTGCCTCAGACTATTTCAAACTTGGGTGTTTAAACAACAACACATGCGGCGACCATCGTTCATAGAGATGGAAAGGCGCAAAATTTGATAACGCCTAAAGCTTCACTCTTTTGTAATATCCCAGGAAATCTCACTATAGTGGTAAAGTCTCGATAAGCCGTACGAGACGATCTATGTGTCAATATTCTCAAAATTTTAGAAGTTTTGAAAGAAAAGATAATGATGTTAAATAACAAATATTATTTGCAGGACAATGTAGCATCTACGAGGATGGTTTCTATAGGGATATAGTTAGTTTGGGTGTCAAACCCAAAAGTGCAAAAAATGACATGAATATGCTGGCGCGATTTAAAGATGTCCATACCCAATTGACGAAAGAGTATAGTTCAGATGAAGTTTAGCTTCTGTGTCGCGTTCTTGTGTCACGTGTATGAGTACGAGTTGTAGCGGTGTGTTAGCGTGAAGTCGTAGATTTGTGGTCCGAATGTGATTTCATTACTGTAATTAAGCCTCTTTACGTGAGTGTATTTACTTCATATGTCGTAGAACTTAGCGGCGCTATTGCTCGCTGTGACATCATCTGAGAATGAAAAATGGATGCATGTGTGTACCTGACCACTTCCGTAGTGCTCGGAATGTCGTTCTGTATTCTCAGCTGTGAAGGTTTGGTGAGGTTCCTTCACAATGTTTCCCTACCCCCGAAGGCATTGCTCCGACGGCAACAGAGACAGTTCAGGCTTTGTTCAGCAGCCAAAGGTCAGACAGCCTGATCGGCGCCCGCTGCGGACAGCTCGCCCAGCAGCGACTGCCACTCCGCCGGTCTGTACGTGCTTCGCCCGACCTTGTCTCCCGCTCTCCATCCCTTCCCCTGGCTGGGTCCTGTTTTGGAGCGAGCGACGCCGCGTGTGGTATTTGCCCGACACCTGCCTCGCCAGCAACCATTCGCGATTTCGAAACCCATTCCCTTCTTGGAGTGTTCCATTCTGAACACCCAGAGATAAACTCTCCGTGATAGGTTTCCCTGGCTGCTGATAGCCGCGCTACATGTGAGCGCACGAATGGCTCCTGCCTTCTTACTCGTGTGCGCAGTATTTCGAACTTCCCTTTGTGTACCGTTTCTTTCCAAGGACGACTTGTTCCCATCTCGAACGTTGCTAGAGATGGACACACGACCTTTGCACGGTCAGTGAACTAAATCTGTCAAGCTGTCCGGCGTAGGCATGGCTACTTGCTTGCGATTGTACCTATCGCTGCCTGGTACCAACCAGTTCTCATTATCCACTACGTTTTCCATCCATGACCTGGTATGTTGGTTATTGGTGGGCGTTGCATTTGCGACTTATCGATTTGTGAACGGCTTTTAAAAGTTTTTGTCCTTACTGTTCTACGTTGGCTCATGAAGCACCCATAATTTGCGGAACGCTTGTAAGATTTAGTATCTTTTTTTTCAGCAGGGATTTCAGCACAGTATAGCTGAGAGCAATGGTAATTGCCACTCGTGTTCTCTCTTTCTTCGGATCAGCTTCAAAAATTTTCAAGCTTCAGGCTCTAATCTCGGTCGAATCATATTCAAAGGTGTGCGGTAGTGCAGCCGGAGGAAGCGCCAGCGGTCGCGTGCTCTCCGATCCCAAGTTCTCGGTTCAGATTTTCCGCCTAGGTCAAACAGTCCTTCCATCCCTCAAGGAAGGATGAACTGGAACCAGACTTGTCCATCGGCTGACCACCGCAAGTCATTGAATAGCCCAAATACGCGCTCAAATTACCTCCACGGCATCTCGTAAAAGTAGAAGACGTGAAGCACCCCGCGAAGTGGTTAAAAAACGTCGCCCTTTATCCAAAGGAAGTCAAAGAAATTCTCACGATTTTCTTTCACTACCTACCTTATTTCACAAGGTTTTTCTCCATTCTTCCGCCTCTCCATTTGCTCACCTGATTTCCACGTCGCAGCTCGTAAATCATCTCTTTACTGTTATTTGAATCAAACTGTGATTCATTTGCGCCGTCTCCCATTTCGTTCCATAAGCTTTGACGCCCTGCTGATAAATTTGCAGACAATTATGGTTAATAGTGGGTGTGGCTACCCATGCGTGTGATCTACCCGACGTTCGTCCCGAAGGAAGGAACGTTGGAATATAATTTATGTATGAATCGCTGAGAGAGATCCGAGATGCTGCCGCATGGACCAAGTCGTCGAAAATTAGGTGTGCCGGCCACGTAATGTGCTTCGCCGACACCCGCTGGACAAGAGCCGTCATCGACTGGATTCCGCGGGATGTGAAGAGAACACCGGTACGTCCACCAACGTGTTGGTCGGACTTCTTCGTGAAAGCCCTGAACGAACGATATGACTCTTTTCGTGTTACTCGATCTACGAGGATTCATTGGAGCACTCTGGCACGCGGCGGGGACGAATGGAGATGCTACGGGCGTCCGGTTGAACAACTCGGTGGTGAACGAGACGACAGGTGACAGGTGATGCAAATGATGGATCGCTGGAAATCTGGCCATTTAGAGGCCTCGGAATGGGGAGCAGGAACATTTTTTGTCTTCTATCCTGTTCCCTGTTCTACCCTATATACGGCTATTCCAGAGTGTGCTTTCGTGAGTTAGAAATTGACAAAACATAACGGTGAAAACACATGTTAGCTCGTTGTGAAAAGCATTAGCATCTCCGCAGCAACGCTATTCACGTTTGTTTATGTTGTCCGTCAAAGCAATTCAATTAAAAAATCAACCTGAACACAAAAATTTGTGCACTTATTCTCCCACAAAATTGATACCATTGAATGTTGCAGAACAACTGAAAAAATGAAAAAAGGTATGAGATTATTTTCGTTGGCCGCTGTTTAATGTGTTATTAAGTTTTTTGTTTTCAAATTTTTCTCCATATTCCAGCTAATAAGGTTAAGCTAGATTCTTCAGCCAATTGCCCTACGTTACTTCCTATCTGGCCTACAGAGCATTTGTAAGCCCAGCAGTTTTTCATTGCGCTCGGATAGACATGATACTTCCTGACCGTCTCCCGTGGTGCGTGCCAGTATAATGTGGCTCCTGAGATACGGAGCCCGCCCGGTGATGCGTGCTCAGGGAATTCTGAAATCGCTTTATCTCTTGAAGGGAATCGTATGACTATAATGTCCGGGTGGCTGAGTCAATCCTTGAAGGCTCCTGGTTCTTCTGCTTCATCGAGGCCTTTCTCAATGGCCTCCATTTTATAGTCTCAAAGTGACTTATCGCAAATTTGTTTTTATTTTTCGGATATATCTTTTTTCAATTGCGGCAAGAGCATCATGAGCAGCAGGGAACGAAAGTTTTGGGATGAAGTAGGAGGGTGCTTCAAAACCTCTGTTCACCAGTGGTCGGATGTTCTTTTAGTGTTTTAGGCCAAGGTTGGTTCTGTTGTTTTGTGTTGCTCTGGTTTGTGTTTGAGCTTAGGTTAGGCTGCTTCATGCTAGATCAGCTAAGGTTTTACTCTGTTATCGTAATGCTTGTTTTTATTTTATTTCTACTCTGTTATGCAAATTGATGTTTGATTTAGTTGCATTCCCGTACGAGCACGTCTCTCGCGACGTAACAAAAAAAAATAATTAAACAACAAGTCAGAATATATAAAAGTCCGATCCAGGTTTAACAAACACAAGTAGCATTGTAAAATTTCCAAGCCCACGGACATATTCTTTGTATTAGATACGTATTTATGTAGTCTCTGCATAGAGTCCTCGTTGTCCGCGATCTTATCTATATGAATTATTAGAGCTAGTAAAATAATACTAATATAATATTAATATAATATAATGTAATATTAATAGCTAGCTCCATGTAGAAATTTTTCCCTTTTAATAGTGTAGGAGGATTTTCTGCATAAAGCTGGTGTGGTTTAAACTGTATTACGTCCTTCACTTACCGGTTTTGCACGCCACCTCCTTGCTTTTTTGTGAAGTAGCCCTCAATTTCAAAAAATGAAGTAAAAATTAATGAAATCAAGGGGTTAAAAATTGACAGAAAATATGCATCTCTGCTACTAAATGTGTGAGAACTCTCCTAAACAAAATGGCTTACCTCAGCTGCACGCATAATGATGGTGCGAAGGAGAAACTTGTGCTTCATAGCTAACAACGCATTTCAAGTGTATTTCAACTACCTTGATAAAAGCAAGCGGGAGAGACTGTAGGTTAATAAAGGGTGGGATCCATATAGCCAGGATTTCTTTCTAAGAAGCCCTAGTAGCATCCAAATATGTTCAATTACTCAAGCGAGGGGAACATCTACCATGTCCTGAACCTAACTTGGTCATCGATTGAGCAGGAGCATGTTGTTGATCACGCTACACTCCTCGTTTCGCCCAAGAACAACGTTCGCTGGCTTTTCGCCATATTTTCAAAAATTGAGTAGCAGTAACAGAAATAACATTCGGTGGAAATGATAGAATTACAGGAGCGGAGGGATGCATTCCATGCCAGTCACGCGAATTCTGAGCTTGTCTCTGTATGTAGGATTAATGTATTTAGCTTATAAGCATTCACGAAGATGTGCGATCTAACCTGCCAGACTGTGTAATCGCGCAGCATCCTTACCGGTAATTATGAGGTGAGGGTTCGAGTTCCGCCTGGGACTAGAGTTTTGATTGCAATCCTTGTAAAACGTATAACCTGAGCAACCTCCACTTGGCGCTCAAATAACATGAATTGAATACCTCACGTGTTCCGTTATATGCATGCACAAAGCTTCCTTATTCAGCATCGGTTGCCGTCGAAGACGGCAGTCTTCGATGGGCAAAGAAGCATCCCTAGCGCGGCTCAACATTGGTATGGGTTAGTTACCCCACATGGCTCACCAAACCCGACGCCGGCTAGCCTAGCGTCGCCCAGCCGTCCAGCGTTCGACGCTAGCGTGAGATAGTGGACAGATGGTTTCCACTTCCCTTCTCCTGGACGTTGGAAACCGGAGCCATTGAATGAACTGCCGTCATTTGCGGACTTGAATTCTATCCTACTCCATTCAGCTATCGGTCGTCCTGAGTTGAGACAAACACAATTCAGTTATCGCGACCTGAAAAGTGCACGAAGGTGATATCAAGTGCGCGCACCCTACCGCCTTAACCTCGGCGCAGCTGAGCCTTGTTTTGCTATTCGCACTGCGGAAAGTTCCGAAAGAACAGTGTTCGGCATCATAGGACATTCACTCGAACGGAACAGCGACGGAAACGCTCGTGAAGTGGGGCTCTTCCCTCAGTGTGGCAATGCCAGGGAACCTCGTTCTGGGGCGAAGAGAAACGTTCCCCTCCACTGATCTCCCTAGTTGAGCTAGATGGTACCGCCTTGAATAATTGCTGTTTCCAATGTGAACCGTTTCAATGAAATGACCATAAATTTGGTGCAACTGTAACAAACAAAAATAAATTCCGAGTTGAATCCATCCATCTTGAAACCTTGACATTCTCGTTCCATGCTTCCTGTATGTTCTTTATTTTCGGTCTACACAGAAACGCACCGTTGACGACTAACGGCTAGCAGGGCGAAAGTAAAAAATTCCACCTGAAAAGCTCGTTGACAATGAACGTGCAAGAAGCATGAAATGAACGTCTCTCGGAGATAATACTGAGCAATGTCGTTTTGCCATGATCGACCCAATAGGTCTCGGAATTCTGAACAATTACTGTTCCTCACCTCAGGCTGGCGGACGGGTTTATTTGATTTCGGAGAGATAGCCTTCCTCAGAGTCCAGTGGAAACAGCAGAGGACATGAATGGCTATTCGCTTAATCCAAGCTCCGAAGAGCCTCGAAGAGGGCGACCTCGCCGAAGCGTTAGCTAGTAAAAACGGTTGCGGACCTCGCGGAGACCTCACGATTTGTGGTTCCTTGTTGGCCATCACAGCGGTCGGTTATCCTTGACAGAAGACACCTTTCATATTTTCACATCAAGACAACAAATTAGGAGTCGTTTTGCTCCAAATTAGGGGCTCCATAATGCCGATGTGTGCGTTTTCGAAAAAGCAGTGTCATTACATGGGCTAACCACAGAATTCCAAATAGAAACCATTGATTATAGCAACTCACCAGTCACATGAACCGCACGGCAGACATGAATGCGTGACCGCGTGATCGAAAAAATGCCATTTGAACTTCGCTCTGATTTCGCTAGAGGTTGGATCGTCGATTGGACGTTCGACTACCATGTTACCCAGTAGGGAAGGCAAAGTCCTATTCACTCGCCTTTCTTCTCATGGCCTCCGTTCTGGGAATCCATTTGGCTCCGAGACTGTGGTGATTTTTTCGCATTATTTTTCCGGTGGGCTCGTTCTAGCGCAGTCGAATGAAGCGCCCGTTATCACTTCGGCACAACGTTCTTGGTTCGGGTTTCCTGCTCGCGCAAGCCAAACCTCCCAGCCCTCCAAAGATTTGGTACCAGTTTGTCGATGAAAGGTAAAACACTGTCTTGTCCATTGGTTGGCCTCCGCAAATTATTGTATTGGTTGGATCCACACTATTCCGCAGATATAGAATGCGTGGCGCATTCCGGACATGGATTAACTACATAACACAGACGCTCGACGCTACACCTTACAATCACCAGCGCTGTTTGACCGCACGAAACATCCGAGATATCCTCGAGGCGTATAAGCACTCACCAATGACGGATGACAGGCTCCGACGCCGACGGTGTATGGTGTAGTAGCGTCGCTGCCGGGAAGCGGAAGGTACAGGTTCGAGTCCCGCTTGACGCAAAAAAATTTGATCGCAACAAAACTTCCTTAACAACATATCACCTCTACACCAGTCGATCCAGGCTTCGACAAATGATTTGTCATTGCCTAGTTCCTAGTACAGTGCTCTGTTCTGCTGCTTATTTTGAGCAATGCCGTCGTGAAGTGGGAAACGTGGTGACCTTTCCGACAAGGGTTGCAGTTTCCAGCTCCTCCATCCGGCCTAGTGTTAGGGATAGTGTTTACTGGTGATTCAGCAAACTAACGATAGCAGGTCTGTATGAGAAAGTCAATGTTAATTTTTGAACGGTGGGTTTGCTATGATGGCCACGTAAGCGCTTTCCATATGACCGCGTGACTCATCCTTTGCGGACTCTGGGAATGTCCTTTGCGTTTTACTGTTATTACTGCATTTTGAAGATGGCCGAGGCGGCCATCGACTGCTGCTCATTCACGCATTCCGAACTCATCATCATTTTTGTCAGGAGGTCACGCGGTCGAGCCTTCTTCCGTATGATCTGGGATGCTGTGCACCGAAGCTCCTCGCAAACCGTTTGTACCACAGCTTTTGGAGAGAGTGATGCCGTGCATTTGTCCTTCTTGACGAATACACAACCGCTACAGCTTTTCGAAACAGGGGCTCACCAGTTTTCGGATCTATCTTAGTGAGAAAGAACACGCTAGAAAGGTAAAACAAACAGCGTAACCGACGAAAGCTTGTGCACTTGCTGTGCTCAAGCTTCGCGTCTCGTTTTTGCAAAATAGTCCATTTCCAGTTTTGCCCCCTTTGTCAAAGCGGCTGAGAGAGGTGCCCCCTCCCCTAGGACAGATTCGATTTTCGTTATGATTCGGTCGACATTTAGCTGTTTTCATTTTGATGAAAAAGTAGTCAGCATACCTTTGAAACATGCCGTTCGTCTATACCTCAATACGTAGCGTTTATCCGTAACCGTATTCGTTCTCGAGACTTGAGGTAGGGAAGATTCTCAAGATGAATTATTGTAAGGTCTCTTACTACATAATACAAGAGCAAGATGTAGGTGGTGGCGGCTTCCAAAAAGCGTGAGAGCTATACTTATTATCAACATGTACATTAAAATTTTTGCGGAAGTCCTTGCAGTCAGCAGCATTGCAGCTGCTCTGCAGGCGTGTTTTTCATCGAGTGCGTTGTGTTACCGAGCAAATGGACTTCCAACTGCTCTGTACACTGTCGCCTACGCAGTTTTGCACTAGTATATGTACGCACTTCCCACCCAGTACATGTCGCCAATGGTCGGCTCTATTTCGCATGCTAACAGAAATTAACCCTGTCCGTTTTTCGTTGAACTAACGCTCTGGGGTATTCTACGTTCTATGCTCCCTTCCTTAGTCAGCCTATCGGCATCAGTTATAAACCAGCTCATCTAAACCATTGTTAGGTCTCTATATGAGTTTAGAATCTCCTTTGGAAGGGTCTCGAAAATGCACAGAGAGGCGATAATAAATTTTCCTATCCGGGGGATGGGGCGTGTGGCGCAGTCGGAGGAGGCGCGACTTCGCGTGCACCCGATACCAGGTTCCTGGTTCGGATTTCCCGCCCAGGCCAACCAAGCCTTCCATCCCTCCGGGGTCGGTGAATTGGTCCCAGACGTGTATGGGAAGGATAAAGCGCTGATTAGTTCATCGGTTGGCCACCGCAAGTCATTGTGTGGCCAAATACGCATTCAAGTCGCCTCCACGACATCCCTTAGAAGTAGAATGCTCTGGCGCATCCCAAAAGGGATTGAGTAACGCCGTCCTTTATCCTTTTATTTATCCTTTTTATCCGGGGTGGAGGGGGGTCGCTACTGTACCTTCGTTTCATTGGTTTGCCGCCGTTTCTTACTTGTCCAGTTGAAAATGGTGCTTGTCGTAGGGTAGTGTAGATCCGATATACTAGGCTCAGCACATTTGATTTTTCGGATCTGTCCAAGTCGGAGGGGGCACGTAACTAGCAATTGTGTAACCAATTGGTTTGATACTCATAAAGCGGCTTCAAGAGGACAAAATAGGACCACAAAAACAATCGGATAAACCAACGAATCGCTGCAGTTGTAAATACGTCTCGGCGTGCGAAGCGCGTTCACAGCTGAACGCCGCCTAATAACATGTTGTAATTCGGGTCTGTCATGGTGAGGCGAGTACATAACTTTGTCTGTTTACCAACGCAGCGAAAACAAATGTAATTTTTTGTTTTTATTTTGTGAATTTTGTCAGTTTTTGTCCCCCTCCCTCCCCCCCCCCCCCCGAATAGGATAAATCTGACTTTTGTATTCTAATAAATGACCTCCAAGTTCGACGCTCTTGAAACCTGGGCATCCTGGACGTAAGTTCTTAAAAAATCCTTTTACACCTTCCAGGTTTGGTAAATCTTTATTGCGGCCGACGTTTCGACGAACTCGTCTTTCTCAAGGCCTGAAAGAAGCTCGAAATGTTTTTGATTCTGTGAAATTCACTGTATCAAAAACATCGCGTCCACCTCTTTACCAGGAACAACATGCTCCAAGGAGTACTAGGAGACCCCACCACATCTTGCATACGAACTCACCGTTCCCTGCAGCGCAAAGAAATAAATGAAGTCATCATTCATCATCATCATTTTCACTAGCGTCTGTCCCGCTTGGTGGCGGGGTCCGCTCTTCTGGTGTGGTGACGCCAGTTCTCCCGATCAAATGCTTGATCAGGGTGCACACCAGCCATCTTTAAGTCCAAGTGCAACGTATCTAGCCAACGTTGCTTCGGTCGTCCCCTGGGCCGCTTTCCAGGGACCTCAAGGTTTAGGCCAATCTTACGGACGGTGTCGTCGTTAGCGCGAAGGACATGGCCGTACCATCGAAGACGAGCTTCGCGCAGCTTCTCGGCTATCGGGGCGACACCGAACCTCTGTCGTATGGCGTCGTTGCGAAAGCGGTCCAAACGCGTAACACCAGCCGTCCACCGTAGCATTTTCGTCTCCATTACACTGAGGCGGCTTTCAATTTCCTTCGTCACGGGCCAGCACTCAGCACCGTACGTCGCTACTGGGCGGACGACTGTTCTATATACCTTCGATTTGAGGTGCTCAGGTATTGTCCTGTCGCAAAGCACCCCAGTCAATGAGCGCCATTTGGACCAGGCTGCACTCACGCGCGCGTTCACCTCCAGCTTTAGGCTGCCATCGGACGTGACTGTTGATCCGAGATACTTGAAAGATGTAACTCGTGAGAGCTCAGTACCATTGATCTTAATAGATCCGTGCTCATTCACATCCGTCGTCAAGTATTCCGTCTTTTTGATGTTTAGCTTGAGTCCGAACAATGCCAAGCGATCGCACCACGCCTGTGTCTGTCGCTCGAGTTTGAATTTAAAGAAATAAATGAAGTATTTCTTTAAATTCATCTATTGTAGAATCGCAGAGGATGTGTGTAGTGAGCAGGGTGCTCCATAAAAACTACGACTTTGCAGTGATTGTGAACAATGAAGAATGCAATAATACACGCTAGGGATTTCAGCCCAATGCCTCTCTTTCAACTAATGTGAGTACAGGTGACGAAGTCATCACGAAGGTCTACGGTAAAAGGTAAAGGACGAAGTTGATCAGTCCGTGTATGGGCGCGCCATGCATAACACTTCTGCGGTATACCTTGATGGCAATTTTAATTCGGATTTGGCCCACACAATAACTTGCAGAAGCCAGCCGATGGGCAAGCGAGTGTTTTGTCATTCCATGCCAAGTCTGATGCCATTTTATGTGGAAAGCCTGGTTATTATGAGCGGAAGCTGAACCTACAATCTGGAATCGGAGTAGCGCAACGCTTTTCCGACAACTCAACGCGTGTCCAGAGGTCGAATAGCGATTTCTGCTAGATGAATAGTGTGTGGCGCATCCCGAAGGTGATTTAGTTATTTCTCAAGTTTCTTATCTTCTCGAGGACGCCAATAATAATACTCAGCTAAGTGGGAACAGAACAGGCGTAAGATTGGCTATGTTAACAAAAATATAAAATAGCTAATAACCACTAAGAAAAGGAAACAGAAAAATGAATGGCAATGGAGCTTTCTAGGATGGAGGGGGAGGCTTTTTTAAGATCCTTGATCCTTTGTCTTTCTCGAGAACGCCTTTGACCCGTTTGGGGCTCGGAATTCGTGAAACCTGGTCCACAATAATCGGTGTAAATTGCTTGTTAAGATTTTTATATTGGAGCCTTGATTTTTCGGCGATATGAGAGCCTGGTAGCCAGAACCGAAGAGCAGAGCTGTTGAGGCACATTCTTTCGAATGCGAGCAGTCACGTCCTTCTGCCGCAAGGATATTTGGATGCAGTCAAAACAGTTGCGCCAGGCAGGACTTGAACACGCACCTCTTCAATCTGTGCATCATCGAGAGCTGCCAGTTCTTCGAAATTGTTGGATTCACTCCGATCATTGCACCATCGCTTGGTTGACAAGACTTAATCCCCGTCAGTAACTCCCAGAGGGATGGGAGGCTTGATTGGGCTGGGCGCGAAGCCCGAACCAGGCACTCATTCGAGGTTCAGACGATAGCAGGTGCTTCCCCCGACTGCGCTACCACGACCAAAGAACGGCCGGAGCTCAGATTATCCAACAAGTCGCCCCGCAACAGGTTGTGTTGCCTGCACGTCTTCAGCTGCTCACTAGCGACTGCTTGCATATTTTCGCGGAACAGGTCCGATGCATGATGACGCAAATATGGCGTTGTTGTGGCCGCTTGAAATTCCATTTATAGAACCACACGCACTTAAGCCGTCGCTGACGTCAGCGCCCACGTCAAACTGTTGTAGCGCACGGGCGACAGAGGGGTGATGGAGGGCAGCAGGATTTCCCCAACGCTGTCGCATTTTCTAGGAAGAACTTAATACGGTAGGACGTCGTTCTCTTTCGTTCCACTCTAGCGTGCTTCTGATGTTCGAAGATTTGCCAGGCAAACTGTCACGTCCACTAAAGCTCTCCAAGCTCAGTGGGCTGTCACGGGGCAGGTAACAATCATTAGGAAAATATTTATGCGGCATTAAAATTTCTCCTTGACTCGTTGTTCGGAAGCCTAGCTGCACCTAGATGTTTCAGACATTAGATTTGAACATCAGTCACAATTTTTAGTTAGCACATATGAGCGAAGAAATTTCCTTTTACGAGACGAAATCTGTCACCTGAATCACATGTCGTTCCGTCGATCATCGAGTTGCTCGAGCCGGTGCCAGCAACTCTCCTTACAACACTTTCACACAAATCTAATCACCCATTCTTCAATTTGAAAATAGTAAAAGAACGTACTAACAGAGGTAATAAACATAAGAATAAAAACAAAATTAACGAATATCCTGATCCCACTACTATTATAAATGAAGTGACATCATTTCTCAATAATGGTAATAATAGTTACTATGACTTATTCAGATTTCTTAAATCAAAAACAAAAATTTTTATAAAATCATTAATTAAAGCTACTTTATATAATTTTGAATCTTTTGACATTTCTAAAGAAAAACAGATCCTTTTGTTAAGTTCCCTTTGCTATTTCCACTTTAACAATAATGATAAAACTAGTAAAGATAATCATAAAAGTGATGTAATATACCTTAAAATGCCGTTCTATAATAATGTACTAGACTCATTTAATTTGAATAGAATAATAAACAATAAAAATATAATTAGAATCATTAATGAACATAGTGATAAAGTATATAAACCTTTTAGAATTGTCTATCAATACGAAGAACCGTTTTCTAAAAAACTTTTTAACTATAATAGGTTTCTACGGAACACTTCAAATCTTGTCCAACATAATATACCTTGTATTTGTGATAAATATCCTACCTTTATTGATTCGTTTCACAAACACATTGTTACTGGTGACATTAATATCTTTAGAAATCTCAGAGATGTTTATATAATCTTAAGTAAAGGCACAAAATACAGACCTCAACCTCATACTGACAGCAGTAACATTAAATTTATTTGGATCAACCTTTTTAAGCAAATTGTAAGTAAAATTAAAAACCGATATAACCTCAATTCTTCAACATTACAAAGGATAAAGAACATCTTCGAATTGTTTTTTAATAGTAGAAGAACTAGACCACTTATATACATTAATAATAATAGCTCTAACAAGAATTTTAAAAATATCAATGCTTGTATAAAATTTATACATAAGTTTTTTATATTATGCCCTCTTGACAAGGCTTCTTCAAACTATGGTATTATTTGTAAAAAACTGTACTTTGAAATAATTAGAAACGAGATGCAAAACTTTAATAGTGACTCCTCTAATAACATATATATTCAATCGAACATTAATATCAATGAAATTTTCACTAGACAAAACAACTTTATTTCTAATCTAGGATTGAACTCTAATAGAAGAGGTACTATACCATTGATTTATTGTATACCTAAACTGCATAAAAGTCCTATTAAGTTTAAATTCATAACTGGAGCATCTAACAGTAATATTAAACCTTTAGCAATGGAGATTGCTAGAATTCTCACTCACCTCCGCAATCACTTTAGACATTATGCTTATAATGTTTATTGCAACACTAGGTGTCTTAAAAATTTCTGGTCCATCAACGATATTAACATTAATAATGAAATCCATCCAATTCGTGGAAGCAACCTTAGACTATACTCAGCCGACTTTGTTGATATGTTTACCAATATACCACATAACATAATTATTAAAAATATTAAGGAAATAATTAAAATATGCTTTAAAAATGCAAATAAGAACTTATTGGTAGTCAATAATTACAGATCCTACTATAGTAACTCTGTTCCGAATGGCAACTTCAGAACATATAAAAAAGAAGACATAATCTATATGCTTGACTTCTTGTTACAAAATTCTTACTGTAGCTTAAATAATACAATTTATAACCAAGTTAAAGGTGTACCTCAAGGTGGCAATGCAAGTCCAATCATTGCAGATTTAACTCTTTGTTTTTATGAATACCAATACTCTATTAAAAAAAACAATTGCTAATAAAGTTTTTCAACCGTTCAGATACATGGATGACATATTAATTATACATAATCTAGAAGAAATATTAATTGAACGCATCATTTCCGAGACTTATGAAAATTGCCTTATTGTAAGTAAAACTCATGACAACATACATCTATGTAATTTTTTGGATAAAACTATCAGTATTGTTGATAATAGCATTTTAACTAAACAATACAATAAAACTGATTATTTCTCTTTTAATGTAATTAGATTTCCCCACAACACTTCGTATATTAGCCACTCTATAAAAGTGGGAATAATTTATACTGAAACTCTCCGTATTTCGCGAAATTGTACTAAAAAAGAAGACTTCATTAGTAGACTTACTAATCTAATTACCTCACTCTTTCACCTACATTATGATAAAAAAATAATTCTTCACTCAATAGTAAAATGTATACTTAATAATAAAAGTATTGCTTATAAATATGGATTTACTTATTCATTCAAAGATATTTATAGTTTCATAGATCAACTTATAGATCAGCTATCAAAGTGACTGCAATATCCTTTCAGTAAGCCCTCTTTCCTCTAAGCCTCATATATATGTATATTTATGTATTATGTATATATATATTTATTAACTACATATCATCCTCTTAAGCCATAGAGACTATCTCAATATATAGATATCACAACAAGGAATCTACAGCCAATATTAGGTTACTCCCGCCTTCTTCGTCTATTGACCTTCCCTATGGCAAGGGTACCCCGTATGACCCAATTTCGTAGGTATATAAACTCTATACATTCATGTCCAGCATTGCACTCACTCCCTGCCCTACTGATGATCCTCCGGGAGTGAGTCTCTTTCTCTTCTTTCTTAGTAATTATATCCTGTATAGGGCTTAGAGGTGAAACAGGATATAAATACTGTCTCCTATTTAAAGGCTTCTTGCACCCGTAGTAACTTTCCTTCCACTCATTTATCGCGTGAGGCGGTTACGGGAGTGCAATGGGAAAGAGGGAGTGTTGGCCCGACAGCTTTGATAACAAATAAATATCCTTGCAACACCTCCCATTACGTACGCAACACTTCAGCACCTTGCAAGAGATCTGGCTTATTCTGAAGTGGAAATTCAAATCGATTCCGGCAGTCCGATCCTCATGCCAGCTATCGCTCTCGTGCCTTTGACTTTTTCAATAAAGTAAAAATTTGAATGTTTAAGCGACAAGAGAATGAAAATGATCTTTTCGTCTATCTGTTCTTTAGGCAATCAATCTGCAAATTCCGGGATTCAGTAAAATGCCCATCGATTGGCCAACACAAGTCATTGTATGGGAAAATATCCATTCAAAGTGCCTTCGCCTTACCCCTCGGACGTGGAATGCGTGGCATATCCTAACAAGGGATAATTAACGCCATCTTTTATCCTTTCCTTATCACATCCTGAAAGCGAAACACTAGATGATCCTGAACGACTTCATTTCTTAAACTAAAGCATGACAAGTACATATATCCACCTGTCTCGATATACTACTCTACACAGAACTATGACTCTTTAATCTGCAGTCTTTTGCTTCGGGAAATATGCGAGGAATTTCAGCTATGGCGGCCGTTCGCCGTGCTGTGCCACCCCATCGCTGATCGTGTCGCGCGATCATTTTTCCTCTCGCCTTTGCTGCGGCTGTGAACCATCTTTGCAGTCGATGCGAATCTTCCCCATTTGCATCTTTCAAGTGCCTTCTCTGCTTAGGTGAACGGCTAGATTCTTCCCACGCTGTCACACTCCAGGTCTCAGTTGTTCCGTCAATATCAGGCCGACGGGAAAACGGCTTCTCTTTCAGGAGATAATCGAGCGCCTGCAAACCTTCTAAAGTGTAACAGGTAGAAGGCTGCACTAGAACGTTGTTCGATACACGGCGCGTCTTACCTCTTCAAAAGGAATGCCATTTGGCTGAACCACGCATTCTGCTTCTACGAAATGTCATGGCGACAGCTTTCGAATGCGTGTCTATCCAGTACGATGGCTTGTGGTGCTGAACCCTTATCCAATTTTACATATGCCGAAGTGGTGGAATGTTTTTTGCCTAGATGGTCATGAATCTTAATAAGGATAAAGAACGGCGTTACTCAACCCCTTTTGGGATGCGCCACGCATTCTACCCCTACGGGATGTCGTGGAGGCGATTTGAATGCGTAAGTGGCCATTCAGTGACTTTCGGCAGGCCAGCATGAGCAAATCAGCGCTTTACCCTTCCCAGACAAGTCTAGTAACAATTCGCAGACGCGGGGTATGAAAGGAGGCTTGGTTGGCCTGGCGCAAAATTCGAACCAAGGACCTGGTATCGGGTGCAAGACCGGCACCTCATCCGTCTGCGTTCCTGGCGACCTCACTTCCTGATAAAAGATTAAATTCGATGCTAGTCTGTCCTTTTTCGATGTTCACACGCATAATATCAGATTCTACATGGATGTCTAATAGCGCAGTGGTAGAAGTTGCCGTCTGATGCATGTAGCCCGAATCAAAGCCTATGGTTGAGGTTTTTCCTAGGCCTGACAAGCCTTCCATCTCTTCAGAGTGGGGAATTTGTATTGGACTCATTTGGAGGAGAAATAAAATAAAAGGAAACAAAAACTTGCCAATCGGCTTGCTAGCGCAAGTCTTCGTGTGGGGAACTGCATTACAATTGCCCCCACGTTATCCTTTACATGCAGGTAGTTGGGCGTATCCCAGACAGACCTTGAATTAGGAAGGCCGTCCTTTATCCCTCCCCATTTGTTTGGCCTCTATCGCCAGTCGAAAGAAAAGTTGGTAGTCTATCCTTCTCTGGAAAGTCGGTATCAATTAGCTCGCCACGGACTAGGGGGGAGGAGCTGAGCTGTTCCTACGGAGACCCGTACCAAGATCCTCGGTTCGGAATGCACACGACAGCATGCATCTCCCGCAGACTGCTACCATGATGCCATCGATTTGTAAAGATTTGTAAACGATATATTGAAGGTGTAGGATGTAGCAATCTGATTGATTCCAATTCACCTATCCCGGCTGGATGGAAGACCTAGTTGGCCTAGGCGGAACCTCCGAATCATGGTGGAACAGGCGACAGACGGTACCTATTCCGACCGTGCCCCACACGCTCTGATATGATGTGCTAGCAGAAAAAAAATGGGTATGCAGTAACTGCCCGGTCTTATACCAACGACAATCATTATTCCCCCGTCCTGGAGAGGTTTAGCTCGAAGGCGTAGTGAATAAATCTAATTCAATCTCTTCCTCCCTCGAAGAGATTGAGACCGGCGCCTTTCCTTGAGCGCAACCGCCTGGCCGGAGTAATGGATTAATGAAAACTGGCGCTCAAGTTGAAGTCAGATACTATGCTCATGTTTTCCAACTTCAAACAGCGCAGCTTATGGTGGGCATTTTTCTCAATGCTCCTGCCACGTTGAATGTGACCCTCGAGTTTTTTCTCTTGCGTTTCTTGTGGTTCATAATATTCGTCAGTATATATCGCGAAGACGGGCAGCATTGTGAGATGGGAGCGCCCCATTCAATCAGACCGTATTGAATGGGCAGGCCATTCAGAGAGGGCGTTTACAGTCGGTACCCCTATGCTGGCATGTCTTCGATCGGTGCTCTGCTTGGTTATTATTGGCTGGCGCGCTCCCACCTACCAATGCTGCTCACCTTCTCAATTCTATTCGTCTTCCACTAGAAACATTGAGAGAGCACATCCGCATGGGTATATTTGTAATAAATAAATAAATAAACTATTTCATATCACTCTCAACATCCTGGTTCCACAGTTAGTGTTCTGCAACCTGCTCCAAAACGCTAGTTATAAACAACTAGCCGTCCAACATGAACTACCTACGTAGATGCTCCAGCGCTTTCTTTTAGTCATTCAGCGTGGCCATTTTCACGATTCTAACCTTTACATAGCTCTACAAAACAAATTGCTAAGGTTAACCTTCAATTTTTTGCAGTAGTCATCACGGCAACCTCGGAGTTCTTCTTCTTTAATCAAGAACTAGTTTTACTTTCTAAAAATATCGCCTTCTTCGTCAGATTGACGGGAAATTGTTGCTGCGACATGACCATTGGAACACAGATAGGAAATGAGTTCGACGAATAGGTGAGAGAAAACAGTAACAATAGAGAAGTCCCCCCAAAAATAGGCCCTGTAGGAGAAGAGCTCTAGTGTTAGCATTTACAATAAGAAATAGGTATCTCGTAGTGCTTTCCAGGATTCTGAGGTAAGACTCCATCACATCCTTTAGGAGCTATCACATTCTGGCTTCACCATGTCTTTGGCCCATAATCATCGACAGATCGTTTCAGGTTAGCGACAGTGAGTCGCATTCCGAATCCATTCCAGCTACCAGTGTGGTCCTCCAAGGAGGCGTTCCCTCACCAGTTCTTTTCATCATTTAAACTTCCATGATTCCTCTCTGGTTGAAGAGTTTGGGGTCACCTGCCAAATGTCTGCTGATGACATAAAATTATACAGAAACGTCGTTGAAGAGGATGGCCACGCTGCTCTCCAGTCTGCAATAGATGCTGTTGCGGATTGGTCAAGGATGTGGGAGCTTCCCTTATCAGGTGGAATACCAAAGTGGAACTCTTGGATTAGGCAGCAATACAACAGAAACTCTTATTGTCTTGGTAAACAGAAACTCAGTAGTACGCTTTCTTTACGTGACTAGGATATATTAGGGGGGGGGGGGGCAAAAGTAATGAAACACTCCATGCCGTGTCCATATATCTCGTGGTTGGCGTCTGATTTCGTGCTTATCGTATTTGTATGTTTGTGTGCTACTTACTGAAGCCCACCTGAGTCGTTACCACTTCCGCCCTTTCCAGAAGCATGCCAAAACCGTAGTCTGTCTCATGCCGAAACCCTCTCTCATGCCGCAACCCCAGTCTGACGAGTCGACCTGTGACTCGCAAATCTCACCCAATTCCCAACCCCGAGCAGCCTGGGCTCAATATTCACGCAAGATGAGAAGTACGTCTTCTTCCTTAATCCTGTCAAGCAGCGAGTCTGGGTGAGGCCTGGTGACCTGTTACCGACCTTCGTTCGTCGAGATGTTCACGGCTAGAAGCACCTTTGGAGCTTTTGGATCTGCGCCCATTGATCGGTTTACCGGAACCTGTTTCCCAAGAGCACTACGATAAACTCCAAGACCATGGTGAACGAAACAGAAGAGATGGGCCGGCGACTCGCTCTTATTCATTCGCAGCGCTTCGACAAAGTTCTCCTCTTCGACAACGCCGCACCCCATCGGGAACAAGTAACCACGGATAAGCTTGGCCAGCTGGGCTACGTTCACATGCCTCATCCTCCGTATTCGCCGGACATCTCTCTATGCGACTACCACTACTTCTTGAGCCTACAGGACCTCCTGGTCGGAAGGGACACAAGAACCCAAGCAGTGCTTCACAACCATATCGAGCAGTTGATCAACACCAGACCCAAGCAGTTCTGGAAGGATGGGATCAGGAAGTTGGCTGAGCGATGGCAGCAAGGTCCTTGCCCTTAATGGCAAATACATTCCTCAGCATCGTTGATTTGTAATTGAGTTATAAAGAGATAAAGATTTTTTCATTTTGTCTCATTACTTTTGCCCCCCCCCCCCCCCCCGAATATTCTAGACCTTAACCTCTCCCGCAGTCAGCACTGCGATTGCGATTATACGGCTGAGCGAGCTGAAAGAGTTGTGCATGGCATAACTAAAACTCTGAAAACGACTTTACTAGCACATATGCTAGCCGCGTACTAGGCCCACGTGAGTCTCATGCTTGAGTATGCTACTGCAGTGTATTGTCTTACTACTAATAGAGAAATCGGCAGATGGGAATCGGTGCAAAAAATATTTACAAGAAGGCTCTGGATCAGAGTACGTGCGTGTGGCTATAGCAGCATTCCTGCGGCGTCTGGAAGGAAGAAATTCTACAATTTACGCACTATTGCTTGACGCCAATGAACGTTCGATTTGATAACGGTTTGTAAAGGCTCGTGCACAGTTCGACAGCGCAGTGAACCACCCATGTTGTAGCATAGGCGGTTCACTGCGCTGTGCCACAGCGCGGAGCCACCGCGCGGTGAGGGGCCGTGCACACTCACCGCGCAGTGGCACCGCGCTGTGCCACTGCGCTGAGGGAATTGGAGCTCCCATTTTCACCGCGCTGTGCCGTAGTGTGGCGTGTAGCCTGCAGGATTGCGTACCATGCGCGCCTCTGCTGGCAACCTTCCAGCTACGCAGCGCTACCGCACCGCGCCGACGTGGGGGATGTGGCAAAAAATGAACCCCTCAGCGCGGTGCCACAGCGCAGTGAAACTGTGCACCAGCCTTAAGATGATAAAAGGCATGGTGAGTCTTCCTCTTAACGAATTCTATTCAATGTTTCATTCCAACGCAAGATGCGCTCAGTGGAAGATCCTAGTTCCTAGGGCTAGTAGCAACATAATATCTTCTTTTTTCACAAATCGAGCTGACAACGAATTCCTGAAATTCTCTAAGAAAATGGGATACCAAATTCTTCAGGGCAATGCAAAATCCTCATTGTGTCAATCTGCAGGAAATTCTTTAGCAGTTTGGTTTAATTGATTACTTTGTTGTATTAATTGTATACTCCTATTTTCTGCTCATATTCTCTGTATTCTGTCTTGATTTTTGTTGTTGTGTTTTTTTACGTGACGCCAAGGTGCCAGGATGCTTCCAGGACAACACTTAATTGTAATGCAAGGGCTCGTGCATACTTTCCGTCGCCGCGATGGAATCGCGGCGATGAGTTTTGCAGAGCGACTCGGTAGAATCTGAACTTCCCAGTGCTCGTCGCATCGCTCATAGCTCTGCCAGGGAGCGCGACGGCGATCTGTCCTGGACCAACGCTAAACACTGCGCGCGGCGCGAAAAACTATGCCCGCGATGGACGCGGAAAGCCCGCGCATGCCGACCGCCATGTTGCGGCGGCCGCGGCGACGTTTCTTTTACTATTCGACCGCGTGCGGCGAAACGGCCAAGAACTGAGCGCCGCGATGGCATCGCGGCGATGGAAATATACCCCCGGCCCCCACAGAGTTCTGCGGCAGCGCCGCAGTCCTATGCTTAACCATAGGGCAGAGACGCAGAGCTCGCCGCCGGCGGCATCCCTGCCCTATCCTTAACCATAGCGTTGAGCGGCGTTGCCGCAGAACTCTGTGGGGCCTTAAGGGCCTGTTCATACTTCGCGAC
Source organism: Heligmosomoides polygyrus bakeri (assembly GCA_947359475.1). NCBI lineage: Eukaryota > Metazoa > Nematoda > Chromadorea > Rhabditida > Heligmosomidae > Heligmosomoides > Heligmosomoides polygyrus. The sequence continues at coordinate 28,694,442 of OX375868.1, forward strand.
AAGAGCGACGGATGTAGTGTGGTGTCCTACTATATATAAAGCAGCAAGCGTGTGTGTGTGTGTGTGTGCGTGTGTCACACTGTCCGTCCGTCCGTCACACTTGAGTTGGGGCGCGGCAGCCGAACACGTCGGCAACCGTGCATGGCGAGCCGCAGACGTGCCGAACACGTCGGCAACCGTGCATGGCGAGCCGTAGACGTGCCGAACACGTCGGCAACCGTGCATGGCGAGCCGCAGACGTGCCGAACACGTCGGCAACCTTGCATGGCGAGCCGTAGACGTGCCGAACACGTCGGCAACCGTGCATGGCGAGCCGTAGACGTGCCGAACACGTCGGCAACCGTGCATGGCGAGCCGTAGACGTGCCGAACATGTCGGCAACCGTGCGTGGCGAGCCGCAGACGTGCCGAACATGTCGGCGGCACGAAACTTCGGCCCTGGGGGTAATCGAGGTCGCTGAACACGAATCTGAAGTCGACCAATCGATATCGATCGATATTATCGATTTTTTGAGGATGGTGCTCAAGTGGCGCGAAACTTCGGCCCTGGGGTAATCGAGGTCGCTGAACACGAATCTGAAGTCGACCAATCGATATCGATCGATATTATCGATTTTTTGAGGATGGTGCTCAAGTGGCGCGAAACTTCGGCCCTGGGGTAATCGAGGTCGCTGAACACGAATCTGAAGTCGACCAATCGATATCGATCGATATTATCGATTTTTGAGGATGGCGCTCAAGTGGCGCGAAACTTCGGTGCTGGGGGTAATCGAGGTCGCTGAACACGAATGTGAATTCGACCAATCGATATCGATCGATATTATCGATTTTTTGAGGATGGCGCTCAAGTGGCGCGAAACTTCGGTGCTGGGGGTAATCGAGGTCGCTGAACACGAATGTGAATTCGACCAATCGATATCGATCGATATTATCGATTTTTTGAGGATGGCGCTCAAGTGGCGCGAAACTTCGGTGCTGGGGGTAATCGAGGTCGCTGAACACGAATGTGAATTCGACCAATCGATATCGATCGATATTATCGATTTTTTGAGGATGGCGCTCAAGTGGCGCGAAACTTCGGCCCTGGGGTAATCGAGGTCGCTGAACACGAATCTGACGTCGACCAATCGATATCGATTGATATTATCGATTTTTTGAGGATGGCGCTCAAGTGGCGCGAAACTTCGGTCCTGGGGTAATCGAAGTCGCTGAACACGAATCTGACGTCGACCAATCGATATCGATTGATATTATCGATTTTTTGAGGATGGCGCTCAAGTGGCGCGAAACTTCGGCCTTGGGGTAATCGAGGTCGCTGAACACGAATCTGAAGTCGACCAATCGATATCGATCGATATTATCGATTTTTTGAGGATGGCGCTCAAGTGGCGCGAAACTTCGGCCCTGGGGTAATCGAGATCGCTGAACACGAATCTGAAGTCGACCAATCGATATCGATTGATATTATCGATTTTTTGAGGATGGCGCTCAAGTGGCGCGAAACTTCGGCCCTGGGGTAATCGAGATCGCTGAACACGAATCTGACGTCGACCAATCGATATCGATTGATATTATCGATTTTTTGAGGATGGCGCTCAAGTGGCGCGAAACTTCGGCCCTGGGGTAATCGAGGTCGCTGAACACGAATCTGAAGTCGACCAATCGATATCGATCGATATTATCGATTTTTTGAGGATGGCGCTCAAGTGGCGCGAAACTTCGGCCCTGGGGTAATCGAGATCGCTGAACACGAATCTGACGTCGGATCAATCGATCCATCTCGATTAACATAAAAGTCAGAAGGCCTAGGGAAGAATAGGAAACCCGTAGCGGCCATGGCGTCCTATTGTCGGGGTTTGGGGGCGAAGCCCCCAACCAGTCGTAGGCGGCCGCTAGGCCGACGTACGACTGGTACGTAAATAATCACACATTTCACACTACATTCGTCGCGGACGGAGTGTGGAGTGCACTTATTTACGTACATCACACTATTTCCGTCGCCCCAGTCGCTCTTTTGTCGCCCTTGTCGCGAAGTGTGAACAGGGCCTAAGCAGCGGGTCAACAGCACACCTGAAAATAAATTGAGTATAACTTGAGCTTGGATCTCTATACCCCTCACTTACCCTTCCAATCACCAAATCACGAGATTCTTTTACTGGTGCATGATAGATAGATGAAGATGTAGAGGGAGTGGCGTTTTCAAAGGGGCATAGAACTCACCCGGCTTTCCCTTGAGGTTTTGCAAAACTTCGTGGTATACTAGCCAACAATGACTAGGTAGTGCGAGCAACAGTTTCAACCTGTGGCTCCTACATGGCCTTGTAAGCTATTCCCAGTTGGATTACGGCTGGCAGGCCTAGTCCCTTCCTTAACGGTGCTATGGATTTTCGAAACTGAACGGCACCGTCTTCCATCAGACACGTCCCCTGTAATACAGCTTGTAGTTCCTGCACGACCAGCAGCGTTTTGAAGAGCTGTCGCTCACTGATGGTGATCAATTAGCGTAGGAAAAAGTGGAAGCAGACGCCCCATATCAACGAAAGTGCAACGGAAATTGCTGGCCGCCTGCACTTGCAAATGAAAATGCAAAAATTTCAGTCGGCTGGAAGGATAGGGTACTCTTCTACAGTCGAGTGCTTTATTGATTGATGTCGATAGGTAACGGCATTCGAAGGCCTCTAAAGTATGATGACGCCCGCAGCATATGCGCTGCCAGTAATATAGTATCGAGCTCCCAACTTTTTCGATCCGCTTTGCGTGCTCGCCTTGGTGCCAACAAGTCCAGCTGGCTTCATAGGTCAAAAAACCTTGTCTGTTGCCTCACTTCACGTTTCTGTTTTGGACGGTGACGCCAGGCAGGCTCTTCCTGAGATTGGCTTTTCGGAGGGGTTCGCGACTGTCGGTTCCTCTTGAGAGCTTGAGGCGTAGAAAAGTCTAAATCCTCCCTAAACACCAGATTCAACGGCAAGCTAGGAGACTTCAACGGCAAGCGATGTGATTATGAGACCTCGTACCTCACTGAGGAGGTGGTGGGCTTGCAGCGGTGATCATAAAATTTAGCCGCACTTTCACGCGAGCGGGGTGCACTCAGCAGCTGATGTTATGCACACCTGGGTATCGTTAAGCTCATCATTAATTCACATGCTTTTCGCACTATGAGTAACCGAGTGACAGTACATCTACAGAGTGCAGCCCATTAGCGGAAGAGGGTAACGCTGGGCTCGAAATTGCTACTTATTAGTGTCTCCATCTCAATCCTCCGCACCAAATACGCAAATCCCAGGTGAGCAAGTGTCACATCAGATGAGAAACCCAACAGACTTCCAATCACAAGGTCTTGTAGCAGACCTTTCGGTCTCAAATTCATGGGCTTATGTGGCGAGTTGGAGGATGTGCCGATATCTCGACAACGTCACGAGTCTGGCAGGATTCAAGTTTCGGGTCAAGCAGGCCTTCCATCTCTTCGGAGTCGATGATTTGATACATTACCTTCTTTCTCGTCGCTGTTCCCTTCCCTCGTCGGGCTGCGTCTCTTTATGTATTGGAAATTTCAAAGCTACCATATTACATAGCCAGTTTGATAGAACATTGCTATCTCGTTTCTTGAACGAAGCCAGCTGTAGCAAGAGCTGTTGAAAAAACAAGAGCTTGCGCTTCGATCAAAGGTTCGATGCTCCTGTGGAACTGGTTTTTAGATAGAATTTCACTGCACGTCTGCAGTTCAGGCACCTTCGGCTGGACATCACCACGGGACGGGAAAGGCAGCAATATTTGTGCAGATGAGAAGGCAGCCAGCGAACGGGTTTGCACCCCTGTGACGGGAGTTTTTCTGAGATACGAAACGCGACGCCGCCGTCGCGCTACTTGATGCACGGATTCTCACGCAGACGCCCTCTTCCCAACTCCCACCCACCTGCATACATTCCCACACTCGTCGTTCTCTTTTCCTTCTCGTTTTCTGTTTTCCTTATTTTCTTTTTAATTCCGCGCTTCTGAGCCTGCAGGTGTAGCAATTTACGGAGAGTAATGGACATCAAAAACGGTAAGCTGCTCAATTAAAAAGTTTAGTCAAAAAGGAAAGCAAACAAATTTGAATATAAATATAAAACTAAATGGAACTCTTGGGCTGTCGCAAAATAATATCCGTGTCGAGGTATGTATAAATAAGTTTTTAATCGTAAATCATTCCATCTCAGGGAAAGCTACACATACCGTTCGGTAAATTTTTTTCTGCTCTTTCGGAAAGCATATGTGGATATCGTTCTAATTTTTCTAGCCGAGCTTTTCTAGGGCTCCGTAAAATCATGAACCGACGCGACTACCAAGTCATCATGGATTTACAGATTTAAATTGGAAGAATTCTGCGGCAGAGGCATCTCGTAACCTTAGATGAACTTAATAGCAGCAAAATTCTTATGTCACTTCATATTTATAGCAGGATATTTTAGTATTTCCAACCGTCACGTTCTATTATTTACATTTTTCACTTATTTTCTATCGTTCATTCTTGCTCTCATATCTCATTTCGCTTCCAACTCCATGGATTTTCGCTACCTCCTATCTTTTTCTTTTTTCCATCGTTGCCTTGTTCATCTTATCTCCTTTCCATTTCCACTTCTAAATTCTAACTCTTTCTGACATGGACAGATTTTAAGGATAGCTTAAAATATGTCCCCTTCTTCACTGATGAGCATAACACAAAAGTTTCTCTGGCGACAGTGGCGAAGTGGATTTTTTTATGTTGTGGAATTGTGTTTTATTTCTCTTTTAACCTTCTTCATTCCTTCCTTTATTCTCTAAACATCTATTCTTTCTTTTGTTTTATATTCGAAGCGGTCTATTTCGAAGGCGTTTCTACGCAGCATGAGGGCTGGGAAACGAACGCCAGATGGCGCAAAGGTCGTTTGTCAGAAGCAGCTTGTCATAATATGTTTGGCCGGATTATGTCGCTAGCTCCCGGTCTTCGCGGCTGTGGAGATTCACCTCTGTTAATACTTTGTTTACTCCTTATCGGTAAAATTAATGAGCTTCTCGCACCACTAAGGCAAAAGGTTTGATCAATAAAATTGATCAAACCTTTTGCCTTAGTGGTGCGAGAAGCTTCTTGTGGCAACAATAATCAGTCACGCTCATTATCCGAACCAAATCGTTCCTCTCTTTGGGAGGAAGAACTTGTACAATTCTTATTTGCTAATCGCGGGAATAAGGCATCAACTAGAATAGCCTCCCGTCTGCAAGCTATGCAAGGTTTAAATATGCATTGAAATGGCTCCCATGGGTCATGTGCTGCGTATTTAACCACCTTTCGGAAAATTGGTCCCTGCGTTATCCAAAAAACTGAAGCCCTTTAATAGTACCATTGACATTGATCATCGACGACCTTAATCCTGCATCCTTTAGAAAAGGAACGGTGGAAAACGATTGCTAGCGTACTGTAGGCCGTGCCGTCATTGAAAAGATCATTGCTCAGAACTTTTGTATTGTACTTTTAAAAAGAGATTGAGATCATTGAAATGGTCTCATTTTGCCAACTCCGTTTGATGCGAGATCACACACTGCTTATTAAGTTAACTTACTTCTTATTGGTTTCTCCTCGAAATAATTTCTTCATAAGTTTATCCGATTAACGCTTAGAAATGTAAACGCCTTTTTCCCACTTTTAAAAGCCCTGATGATAAAATATCCTCGGTGGTACCATGCTTTCCACATCACATCATCTTGTGGATGTTTTGAAATGCTTTGTCCTTACTCTGAATTCCGAGGACAACGCAGTGAATCTTTGCTGCTTAATCGATTCACTCAAACATGCAGAACCGATTCAACGAAGTCGGATAGATGGAAAATTGGTCGGCAGCTTTAAAAAAATGGTCGACGTGGATGTGCAGGACCGATCCCTTATCGTATCGGCGGCGGCTCCAAATGACTGCATTTTTGCAGATGTTTTTTCGTTTTAGAAAAAGTCATTCGTGTGCACCTGTTCTCTTTCGTTGAACTTCTCTCTCCTTTCTATTAATATTACTCCTTCGTGATTTAGGTCCATAGTTCCTGGTACTATTTTTGCCCCTAAGGGCTATTTTCTATAATATAAAGCAGTCTGCCATAAATTGATCCCTTCATAGAGTAGACCACATTTTCTACTTCGCCAAGATGTCTTAGAGGTATTCTGATTGCTTGTTAACCTAAGACTCTGTGTAGGCGTTGAAGTCTCTCATGTGCATCTCGAATAGGTCCAGGTTTTTTTTCGCACGGATCAACGAGACTTACCATCCCTCCACGGTCGATGAACAAGCTCCTCTGGGAAAGGAGAAATGCAGGTTTTTCCATTGTAGCCCCCAGTAAATTATGTGTAGACCAAATGCCTATTCAGATTGTACGACATCATGTTGAACGTAATATTAGGTTGTAACGAATTAAATGGCACTGGCCCGCGCCATTTTTTGCCGCGTCTTTACGCATTTGATCAAGAACAAACCGTAACATGTGGCATATCATTTAGAAGCGCAAACTTTGCTCTACCGGTGAGTACCAAATTTTCTATGTAAAAGTGGGAAAACTTTAGAGTTTTATTGAATTTTTGCAGATGGACAAAAGGGTAATCCGAGGCATTTACTTGTATGAATTCAAGCTGGGCACTACAGCTAAGGAGGCGGACGAGAAGATCAACGCCGCATTCGGTCAAGGATGTTCCACAATTCGGACGGCGTATCGTTGGTATCAGAAGTTCCGGAATGGAGATGAGAGCTTGGAAGAACATGAAGTTCGTGGGAGGCATAGTGATGTTGATGAGGACAAGCTGAGAGATGTGGTAGAGGAGGATCCACACAAAGTACCAGGGAGATAGCGAAAGTTCTTGGCGTCAGTCACAACACAGCTGCCCGGCATCTGAAGGAAATTGGAAAGACCAAAAAGCTGGAAAGATGGGTGCCTCACGAGCGTCTGAGGAGCAAAGGAACCGACGATATGAGATCTCGTCCGCACTGCTTCTACGGAACGAAACGGACCCATTCCTTGATCGCATCGTAACCTGTGACGAGAAATGGATAATGTACGACAACAGGCGACGATCCGCACAGTGGGTGGACAGGGATGAGAGCCCCAAGGTTTTTGCGAAGCCGGAATTGCACCAAAAGAAAGTAATGGTGACAGTATGGTGGTGTTCGCTGGGAATTATTCACCACAGCTTTCTGCCTCCCGGTGGATCCATCACGGCAGAGAAGTACTGCATTGAAATTGAAGAAATGATGAAAAAGTTGAAGCATATCCGGCCGGCCTTGGTAAACCGAAGGCGAGTTCTCCTTCTGCACGACAGTGCTCGCCCCCATGTAGCACGAATGACGTTGCAGAAATTGAATGAGCTGAGCATTGGAACTCTACCACATCCTCCGTTTTCTCCCGACCTCTCCCCAACAGACTACCATTTCTTTAAGCATCTTGGTGACTTCTTGGTAGGGAAAATATTCAAATACCAACAGGATGCCGAAAGTGCCTTCGAAGATTTCGTCAATTCCAGAACTTCTGATTTTTATGCTACTGGGATAAAAAAGCTTGTGTCACGCTGGCAAAGATGTGTAGAATCAGAAGGTTTTTATTTCGATTAATAAACTTGCCTACAAGCGGAGATATTAACTGTTTAAATTTACAGTGGTTCAGTGCCATTTATTTCGTTACAACCTAATAGCATCCCGCAAACGGATCTATTAATCTTACTTGTTAGCCTTCTTCAAGCTTATGCATCCTCTCAGTGGGAGTTCTCAAAATAGTATTGGCACAACCTCATCTGCGCGATGTAATTTGTCTAGTCCTTGTTGGTGCCACCTATCATTTCAGTGGTTGTTGAGTGGGAAACCATACAGTATCACTAATAGACATTCCAACGGAAGGTCTGAACGGCAGAAGTGATGTAAATGGACGAAAGCGACTCTGTCCCAGAAATACGAAAAAATGCAAATATCTCGATCTGACTCGCGCAGATCACAGTGTTTCATCCCATCTCGCAGTTAGGGGTTGTTTCTTCTCCGGCGCCTACGATCGGTGACGTCGGTGGTATTAGCTTTTAGGGAGGAGGCAGGTATGGATAATTTATTCGACAAAAGGTTATTGGATTCCTTTGCTCCTTTCCTATTTCTATAGAGTTTATAGTGTTATCTGTGGAATTCTCCTACAATACCATCCGCGTCGCGCGGTCAAAAAGACGATTTTCGACGGAAAAATCCGCCGCAAACCGTCGCGTGCTCATATCTCCTTTAATTTTACGTTGTTTGAGAAACAGTTAGCGCCGTTCGATTAGCCTCCTCTAGATCTACACAAACATGTATAAAACGTTAGCAGACCACCGTATTTCTGCCGAGGGTGGCCTAAAAATGACTGGAGCAGGCTCTTGCTATTACAGTACCTTATTTCCTAGGACGTTAATGTGTTCGGAGTGTCCGAGAGTGCGTCGTGCACAATGTATATAGGATCAGTCCTATCAATCGAGTCGGAGAAAGCATGTTCGCTCCACTTCTATCCTCCCTTACTGGAAAATGTCAAGCCTTCAAGACAATTTCGAACCATTTGGAGAAATTTACCAGAAATTTCCAGCCGCCCTACTCGAGAATTGCTTCAATCTGTTCCGGCGAGACTTAAGTGTGCGTTGTGTGCAATGCGTATAGAGATGACGCTATCAATCGAATGGGTTCGACAACTGGTAGAGTGAGCGTTTGGGAGCTCTATTATAAATCTCCAGCCGTCCTACTAAGAAATTGTAAAAAAAAAACTTCAATCTAGGGGGCGACCGCTTGCAAATTGTACGCGCGGGCATGTTCGGAGCGCAATAACCCTTCCAAGCTCAAATAGTTTCGGCTGCAGCTTGTGGTTCTTGTAGGCAGTGAAACGATCTAGTAGTGCAATAAAGTAGAGGATGTAGCTTAGGAAGCGGCAGTGTTACAGGGTGCGAAAATGCAGGTGATGCTTGTGTGACGCATTTTTTTCCGATTTCGGTGAACCACTGTGGGAAGATCGGGCAAGGAAACGGCCTTGAAATGCGGCCTATGCTAACAGAACGCTTAAGGTACGTCACGATGACGTGCTCAGAACTCCTCAGCTTCCTATACTGCCTTAACCTCAGCTGCAAGTTTAAAGCGGCGGAAGGTAGCGATTACAGTTTTTTGTGCTCTAAATCAACCAGTGCGCTCTTGATTTGAGTGTTGGACACTTGCAATGGTACCTTCTGTTCAACATGAAAAGCGCTATCGGATGGTACTAATGTCGACCGATTCTGGAAATATCGATTTTTTGACAGATTCTCATCGAGAAGGAGGCCGCTCGAGGCCGTGACAGACGGACGTTGGCGTCATTGAAAATCGATATTTTCGAGATTGGGCCGCGCTTGATAACATTGGACGTCTTCCCGCAGGGGTCGACTGAAATTGGAAAAAATCGTGCCACACAAGGCTAACCTGCACTACTCACTCTACCAGTTGTCGAACCCACTCGATTGATAGGTTCATCTCTATACGCATTGCACACGGCGAACACTTAAGTCTCGTCGGGACAGATGTCCCACTGTATGACGGACATGATAGATACCTTATCGTCTTTATAATCAACATCCCTCCCGTTATCGCTTATTACTTACCCGAAAAGACCTGTTTCAGTAAGAAAACGTTTCATCTTCATCCTCAGTGCTGATTCCTCATCAAATAATCATAACTCAATATTATTCTACGCTACGGCTCCTTTCTATTAGACTCTTGTTTAATTATTTGCTCATGTTTCTTTTATATTTAACTTGTAAGCAGTAGTGCAGCCAGAGGAGGCACAAGCGGTCGCTCGGATTCCGATTTTATCTCTTATTCGTTTGCTTAGCACTTTGTTCCTCGCCTACTATATTTTTGGGATTCTATTTCTCGATTCGGCCCTCAACGATCTGTGTTTTTTGGTCTTTCGTCACTGAGAACGAGAAGAAAAACCGCTGACCTTCTCATGATGTACAAAATCCTTGCCAACAAGCTTTCCATTAACGCACAAGAATTTTTTGAAGGAACGCTGACTAGATCCGTAAGGGGGAAGCTCAAACTTCGAACCTCCATAACAAGGACGCGAGTTAGGTCAGACTTCTTAACGTACAGGATCTTGAAGGATTTTAATATGCTGCATGGTAGGTACGATGATCTGGCGAGTCTGTCTGCGCGTACCTGTAGAACGTATCTTGCTTGGCAAATATTTCAATGCTGTGTCATATGAGATGTGTTGATAACGTTGCACAAGAATTGATACCTAATTGAGTTGTTCACGTATTTTAGTTGTCTTGTTCAGTTCTTTTGTTAGTTTGTAACGCGTGGACTCATGTCTACGCCTTGAATAAATAAATAAAATAAATAAAATTCTTTTTTTCGATGGTAAGGCGTAAAATTTTCAACATAAGACAAACAAGTTAAAAATTTTACGCCGAACCAGCGGAACAATCGTGTGCTTCCCTATAAAATCGAATTTGATGGGGACACTGTCCCCGGCCTTATCCCCTTGCTCCTGCTCCTAGTTGAGAGATCTCTCAGCGCAGCACATTCTGTGTAACCGCTTCTAGAGCGCTCACTGGCAGATAATGCAACTGAGCGGTGTACTGTAATGTTTATAAAATGTGGGAATGGCCGTGCTTTTCACTGCATCGCTGTCCGAGCCTCGCTCCTCGTCGCGGTCACACTGTCGTCGTCTCCAATCGATCCGTTCTTCATCGGCCGATTTGGAATATCTCTTTTCACATGCTCAGTCTCCTTTTTCAGATGAAAACCAAGGATCTGCCGTACATTCGCTTGAACGGAGCGCGAATTATTGACGACGTGAGTGAGATTTATCGCCTTATTTATTGCCAGTGCTCTTTGGCAGTGTCACGTCCGCAGAGGTAATGGCTATCGTTGGACGAAGTGCACACATCACTCTCAAACAACAAAGTGCCCCTGAACTTGTCGCCAGGGTTCGCCCTTGCGCGTCCAGTGTCCATAAATCTCCTCCGATAGTTGCACTGAAGTTTTTGGGTGTAATTTCTGCGCTCCAAAAATAGCCAGTCTTTTAGCTTCGACTCTCAATGCTAGTCAGAGCTCTGCATAGTCAGAGCTGATTAGAACACAAATTTACAGAAGTGTAAAGCTTTTAGAAGGGCTAAATTTGACATTTTTCGTTTTCAACATTTACAAAACCATTATTTACCGAATTCCAAAGTTTTACATTTTTGATGAAGGAGCATTGGCGCATGTGGTGGTAGCTCAGTTGGAGAAGACATCGGCTGTCCTCTACTCACGTGAATCGAGGTTCTAGGTTCGGGTTTCGCCAAGACCTACCAAGCCTTGCAGCCCACCGGGGTCAGTGAATCGTAAACAGACTTGTCTAGGGAGGATAAAACACTGAGTTGTTCATCGACTGGCCTCTACAATTCATTGTATATATATAGCCCAAGTACGCTTTGAAATACATGTCGCTTTGATATGGGTGAGAGGGGGTGTGGGAACATGCTGTTACTACTGGCGCAGCCTAACAGGTGCCTATACCGCAGTGCACGATTACGGTAGGTGTTCTGGCCGCCGCCGTGTCCCGGCTGTGTATCCAAGTGACACGTACCAAATTGTCCCCGCGGTATCTCGAACGAGTAGAACACGTGGCGCACCCCACAGAGGGTTTCAATAAGGACCTACTTCACCCTCGACATTTTTGAGAAAGGTCTGCCAAGGGCTGTTCACGTAGCTTTAACACCGGTCAACACTGTGTCTTCAAAGGGTTTCGCCGAGGTCTTAAGGCTGTAATGTTTGGTAAGCATGTATCGCAGCAGACTAGACCACAGAATCATTCATTGCTTATTTGCTAGATCAATGCCGTACATGTAGTGCAGCTTGTCTTCGGTATTGTCGTCGTCCGGTGTGAGGAGCGACCCTACCGCTGGGCATCTAAGCAAGTCAAAGACTTTTGAAATCATACTGAACTCTCCCAAATTAAAATGGGTGTGTTATACATTGAACTGCAGTCTCCAAAAAGGTTAAAGCAATTTTTTGTTCAAGGAAATTCTTAGTATAACTTTCCTTGAAGTTTTAACTTACCTACCCAATAAGTGAACACATTGTTTGAAATTTTGTAAGATATTCCTTTTTTGAGGAAACATAATGGTTTTAAGCTTGTTTTAAAAAATGGGAAGGTGGCCATTTTTTAGAGCTAAAAAAGAGAATGCGCCATGGCCTCTTTCAGGACGCAGCGCTATTTAGTCGATTGAAAGCAGAATTTCAAAGAATACACATATCCCTACTTTGATGGTCCATGTAAGTGGCATTTATACCATCGGTCAAATAAAAGGAATGGCGAACGTTTTCAGTGCATGGCGCGATCTGATCTTTTAATGCGCTATTTGCTTGCTTCTCTGCTGTGCTTCAAGGCAAATTTTAATCCATTGTTCCTCTTCAAAAATAAGAAAAATTAATAATTAAGAAAATGTCCAAGTTCGACTTTCTTGAAACCTGGGCATTTGGTAACTATGTTTTGCTCTTCTTTGCCTGACAGGTTTGGTATCAATTTCTTTATCGCGACCGACGTTTCGACGAACTCGTCTTTTTCAAGGTCTGAAAGAAGCTCGAAATGCTTGATCGTGCAGAGTTCATTGGGTCAGAAACGTCGCGTCTACCCTTATACGAACAACATGCCCTTAGGAGTGTTAAGAAGAAGGACCACATCCGCCCCCAACTAACTCACCGATATCCCACCAGTGCCAAGAAACCGGCTCAACTGGTCGCCATGGAGCAAGTGAGACATACTAGTCCGGTCATATATACTGCTCCGAGCACGGTGGTATTGAGAATGCATGCGAAGCAGTATACGATATCTCATAGCTCACACAAAGGGATAAAAGGCAAGAATTCACTGGTAATGGAGATGCACTCGTTCCTGTTGTTCATGGATGGATTGCGCCTGTGAATCCAGAAGGCCTCAAGAGCCTTTCTGGTCCCTATTTCGCTCTCATGATACAACACTGTGCACTTCACATTAAAATCGTCACCGGAGTGGGCTTCTGTTCGGTGTTTTCCAAGCGGGGTTAACAAGCTTTGTTTCCTCTTTCCAGCAAGATGTTCCTTAACGCGGATGCCCAGCAGCCTCCCAGTTTCCCCAATATATAATTCACCGCAGGTTAAACACTCTATCTGGTAAATGACGCCTTTCTGCGCGCAGTCTCCTGTTCTTCCATACGGACAAATCACGCAGTGTTGCGTTATACATACGCGATCGTATAACCGATTTCGAACAAGCTGACGTTTAATGTTGTCTCTCGGGATGTTAACCAGTACAACATCCGCATCCAAGCTCGCTCGCAACAGGCATTGACGTACAGCTGCAGTGACCTTATCCGAAATGAAAGGCAGTGAAAGGCAAATTTTATTGCTAAACGCGTTAGCGTTGTGCCTGTGTTGCACACAGCTTCGTCGCACTTCGTACCCATTGAGGTTAGCTATTCTGCAGGCTAACATTCGGGACTCTTCGCGCTCCTCATCACCTGTACACATCCTAACTGCTGTTCTGAACATGTTGCGGAGCACAGCTCTTTTCACAGCTGAAGGATGGGCCGATTTTGCATGGATGATGATATTCTTGGAGCTGCCCTTGCGGTACCATTTCACACTGTACTGACCGTTTGTCACCCTAATCTGTGTGTTCAAAAAGGGTAACCAGCCTTCACACGAACTTCTCGCGTGAACTTTATGTACTGTGATTGTGTGTTGAGAATGTTGAACAGCTCATCCATTTCGGACTGAGTTGTTGTTACGACACAGCAATCATCGATGTATCGGCAGTACATTATGGGTAGCCGTTCTATTACCGGTCGTTCAACTTTGCTCATAAAGCAAATTGCTAAAGCCGGGGCTAAACGTTGTCCCATAGCAAGTCCTCGAAGTTGCGAGAAGTATTTACCGGACCATTTGAAGATATTGCAGCTCAGGCATTCCTTGACAAGTATCATTATGTGTGACTTCCTTAAACCGAACGTAGTAATATTACCCTCGTGCTCGTCAAGCATTTCTGAGAGTGCCTGTAGAGCTGCAGTATTATCAACGTTGGTGTATAAGGCAGTCACATCAAACGATTCAATTACACAACCTGGCTGGAATCTGCAAGAGCGCAAACGTTCCAGGAACTTCTCCGTGTTTTCCAAGTGTGATGGTACAAAGTTGAGAAGCTGACCAACAATCTTGTTAAGGAACCAAGATATCCGATCGGTTGGTCCGTCTACACAACTTATTATAGGTCGTATTTTGTATGTTCCTGCAGTCAATGAGCGTTTGTCTTCTTCGGACAATTTGTGCGCTTTAAGCAAGCTGTAGAACACAGGACACGTCGGTGTACTCAGCGTTAGTCTCTTTATAAGGCGTCTATCTATACCAGCCGATTTTCCAACCGATGACCATAATGTGTTTAATCTGCGACACTGCGAATGAAAAGCTTTCTCTGAAGTTTCGCGATAAACGCTGGAATCAGCAAGGTGGAGTTCGGTGATTTCTTTGTCCAAAGCCTGTGAACAAATCACGAATTCACCTCCCTTATCGCTAACGGATAGCCGTATTTCATTGCGTTTAATTAGGTCACGAATCTCTTTGAACCCTTCTCATTGGTCCCTTGTCAGGTTCGTTGTTCTGTCATGTCTATGCATGTGGAAAACACGCAGGATGTCTGAGGACAGAGTTCTGAACCTAACATCGATTTCTGGAAAGGATTGAGATTCTTTGTAAAATGACCTCGGAAATGGGATCGGCGCTAGTGCAGCGTGTAACGATCTGTCAATTCTCCTTCAGAAGTGTAGTTCAAAGGAAGAATCTTGTCGACG